>CM022297.1:359077553-359677553 GCA_011799875.1 Thinopyrum elongatum | reverse complement strand
TAGGAACGCATTAAAATTCAAGGGAACGGTAGCACGGGCCATTGATCTACAACATAGATATGCAAATACTATCAGGACTAAGTTCATGATAAATTAAGTTCAATTAATCAAATTACTTAAGAACTCCCACTTAAATAGACATCCCTCAAGTCATCTAAGTAATACGTGATCCAAATCAACTAACCCATGTCCGATCATCACGTGAGATGGGGTAGTCATCAATGGTGAACATCTCTATGTTGATCATATCTACTATACGATTCACGTTCGATCTTTCGATCTCCAGTGTTCCGAGGCCATGTCTGTACATGCTAGGCTCATCAAGTTTAACCCAAGTATTCTGCATGTGTAAAACTGTCTTACACCCGTTGTATGTGAACGTAGAGTCTATCACACCCGATCATCACGTGGTGTCTCAACATGATGAACTGTAGCAACGGTGCATACTCAGGGAGAACACTTTTACCTTGAAATTTAGTGAAGGGATCATCTTATAATGCTACCGCCGTACTAAGCAAAATAAGATGCATAAAAGATAAACATCACATGCAAATCAAAATATGTGACATGATATGGCCATCATCATCTCGTGCTTTTGATCTCCATCTCCAAAGCATCGTCATGATCTCCATCGTCACCGGCTCGACACCTTGATCTCCATCGTTGTGTCGTGGTCGTCTGGCCAACTATTGCTTCTACAACTATTGCTAACTCATAGCGATAAAGTAAAGCAATTACATGGCGTTTGCATTTCATACAATAAAGAGACAACCATAAGGCTCCTGCCAGTTGCCTAATATCTTACAAACCATGATCATCTCATACAATAATGTATATCACATCATGTCTTGACCATATCACATCACAACATACCCTGCAAAAACAAGTTAGACATCCTCTACTTTGTTGTTGCAAGTTTTACGTGGCTGCTACGGGTTTCTAGCAAGAACCGTTCTTACCTACGGCAAAAACCACAACGGTGATTCGTCAAGTTTGTTTTTTTAACCTTCTTCAAGGACCGGCTATAGTCAAATTTGATTCAACTAAAGTAGGAGAAACAGACACCCGCCAGCCACCTTTATGCAAAACTAGTTGCATGTCTGTCGGTGGAACCGGTCTCATGTGCGTGGACATGTAAGGTTAGTCCGGGCCGCTTCATCCCACAATACCGCCGAATCAAAATAATACGTTGGTGGTAAGCAGTATGACTATCACCGCCCACAACTCTTTGTGTTCTACTCATGCATATCATCTACGCATAGACCTAGCTCATGATGCCACTGTTGGGAAACGTTGCATGGAAAACAAAAAAAAATCTACGCACACGCAATGATCTATCCATGGAGATGCATAGCAACGAGGGGGAGAGTGTGTCTATGTACCCTTGTACACTATAAGCGGAAGCGTTTCACAACGCGGTTGATGTAGTCAAACTTCTTCGCGCTTCAACCGATCAAGTACCGAACGCACGGCACCTCCGCGTTGTGCACACGTTCAGCTCGGTGACGTCCCTCGCCTTCTTGATCCAGCAAGACGTTGAGGTAGTAGATGAGTTCCGTCAGCACGACGGCGTGGTGATGGTGATGGTGAAGTGATCTCTGTAGGGCTTCGCCTAAGCACTACGAAAATATGACCGGGGGTGTAAACGGTGGAGGGGGGTGCCGCACACGGCTAGGAAATTGTCTGGGGTGTGCTAGGTGCCCCCCTCCCACATATATATAGGTGGGAGGCGGAGGGGAGAGGCCAGGGCGCGCCCTAGGGCTGGCCGCCGGCCCCCTAGGGGCCCTGCCTTGCCCTGCGCCCCCCCTGCCATGTTTTCCCAAGGGGGAAGGAAAGAGGGGGGAGAGGGAAGGAAGTAGGAATCCTAATCGGCACTTTCCTTTCCCTTCTCCCCTTTCCTTCTCCTCCTTAGGCTGGCCCATATGGGGGGCGCACCAGCCCCTTGTGGCTGGTGCGTTTCCCCTCTTGGCCCATAAGGCCCATATCTTTTGCCGGGGGTGCCCGAAACCCCTTCCGGTGACCCGATAAGTACCCGGTACCCCCCGAAACACTTCCGGTGTCCGAATACCATCGTCCTATATATCAACCTTTACCTCTGGACCATTTTGAGACTCCTCATCATGTCTGTGATCTCATCCGGGACTCTGAACAACATTCGGTCACCAAATCACATAACTCATATAACACTATATCGTCATCGAACGTTAAGCATGCGGACCCTACGGGTTCGAGAACTATGTAGACATGACCGAGACACCTCTCTGGTCAATAACCAATAGCGGAACCTGGATGCCCGTATTGGCTCCTACATATTCTACGAAGATCTTTATCGGTCGAACCGTTATGACAACATACGTAATTCTCTTTGTCCATCGGTATGTTACTTGCCCGAGATTCGATCGTCGGTATCTTCATACCTAGTTCAATCTCGTTACCGGCAAGTCTCTTTACTCGTTCTGTAATACATCACCTCGTGACTAACTCCTTAGCCATTTCCTTGCAAGCTTATGATGTGTATTACCGAGAGGGCCCAGAGATACCTCTCCGATACCCGGAGTGACAAATCCTAATCTCGATCTATGCCAAATCAACAAACACCTTCGGAGATACCTGTAGAGCATCTTTATAATCACCCAGTTACGTTGTGATGTTTGATATCACACACGGCATTCCTCCGGTATCCGGGAGTTGCATAATCTCATAGTCGAAGGAATATGTATTTGACATGAAGAAAGCAATAGCAATAAAACTGAACGATCATTATGCTAAGCTAATAGATGGGTCTTGTGCATCACATCATTCTCCTAATGATGTGATCCCGTTATCAAATGACAACGCATGTCCATGGTTAGGAAACCAAAACCATCTTTGATCAACAAGCTAGTCTAGTAGAGGCTCACTAGGGACACGGTGTTTGTTTATGTATTCACACATGTATTTAGGTTTCCGATCAATACAATTCTAGCATGAATAATAAACCTTTATCATGAATAAGGAAATATAAAATAACAACTTTATTATTACCTCTAGGGCATATTTCCTTCAAAGTTATGGTTCAATTCTCTTGCTCCTGGTTGTGTGCGTAGTCCCCAAGATATGATATATTACTTCTATGAAAAATATTTTCCTGCTCATAAGAAACAAGCTGCTTTACAGGAAATATTTAACTTTGTGCAAATTGAAGAAGAGAATCTCCCACAAGCTTGGGGGAGGCTTCTCCAATTACTTAATGCTTTGCCTGATCATCCTCTCAAGAAATGAAATACTTGATATCTTTTATAATGGACTAACCGATGCTTCTAGGGACCACCTAGATTGTTGTGCTGGTTGTGTTTTCAGGGAATGAACTGTTGAACAAGCTGAAGTGCTATTGAATAACATATTGAGTAATGATAATGATTGGACTCTTCCCGAACCACCTCCTAAGCCAACTCCGAAGAAAAGAGGTATTCTATTTCTCAGTCCTGAAGATATGCAAGAGGCAAAGAAATCTATGAAAGAAAAAGGTATTAAAGCCAAAGATGTTAAGAATTTACCACCTATTGAAGAAATACATGACCTTAATATTCTGACACAGGTAGTAGAGGTAAATTCTCTCTATAGATTTGATGAAGGTGATATCCCTTTTAATAAGTCTGCTAGTCAATGCTTGGATGAATTTGATAACTTTATTGTTAAACAAGAAAACTTCAATGCTTATGTTAGTAGACAATTAAAATGTAATGCTTATGTGCTTGACTGCTTGGGTGACTACATGTGTAGAACTGTTTATGATCTCAAAATTATTAGTAAACATGCTTCCATGGTAAAAAAAACTCAAGTAGAACAAGTTCTCAAGGCACAAAATGATTTGCTAAATGAGATGAATAATAAGAACAATGACCATGCTGTTAGAGTTATGACTAGAGGAGGCAAAATGACTCATGAACCTTTGTATCCTGAAGGCCATCCTAAGAGAATTGAACAAGATTCTCAGAGAATTACTACTGATGCACCTAGTCCTAGTAATAAAAAGAAAAAGAAAATTGATAGGACTTTGCATGCTTCTAGTGAATCTGTTGCAGACACACCAGAGAATCCAAATGATATTTCTATTTCTGATGCTGAGACACAATCCGGTGACGAACATGAACCTAACGACAATGTTAATGATGATGTTCATGTTGATGCTCAACCCAGTAATGATAATGATGTGGAGATTGAACCTGCTGTTGATCTTGATAACCCACAATCTAAGAATAAAAGATATGATAAGAGAGATTTCATTGCTAGGAAACATGGTAAAGAAAGAGAACCATGGGTTTATAAACCCATGCCCTTTCCTCCTAAACCATCCAAGAAAAGGATGATGTGGATTTTGAGCATTTTGTTGAAATGCTTAGACCTGTCTTTTTGCGTATGCGTTTGACTGATATTCTGAAAATGTCTCCTTATGCTAAGTATATGAAAGATATTGTTACAAATAAAAGAAAAATACCGAAAGCTGAAATTTCCACCATGCTTGCTAATTACACTTTTAAGGGTGGAATACCAAAGAAACTAGGAGATCCAGGAATACCAACTATACCATGCTCCGTTAAAAGAAATTATGTTAAAACTATTTTATGTGATCTTAGAGCCGGTGTTAGTGTCATGCCTTTCTCTTTATATCATAGACTTGATTTGAATAAGTTGACACCAACTGAAATCTCTTTGCAAATGGCTGATAAATCAACTACTATACCCATCGGTATTTGTGAGAATGTGCCTGTCGTAGTTGCAAATGTTACTATTTTAACGGACTTTGTTATTCTTGATATACCCGAGGACGACAGTATGTCGATCATCCTTGGTAGACCCTTTTTGAATACTGCAGGGGCTGTTATTGATTGCAACAAAGTCAATGTCACTTTTCATGTTAATGGTAATGAGCATACGGTACACTTTCCGAAGAGGCAACCTCAAGTTAATAGCATTAATTCTATTGGAAAATTTTCAACTATTGCTATTGGAGGTTTTGAATTCCCTATTCCTACTGTCACAAAGAAATATGATATTCTTATTGTTGGGGACATGCATATCCCCGTTGAGGTAACCTAGTGTTATACGAAGATTCTCCGGTTTCATGTCATTCGGAAGAAGTTTGTTAATAAGACTTGATCAACCTTGTTAATGGATTCCTTTTGATGGGCATGAAATGGATGAATTCAGTAAACACAACTTTATGTACCGACTTTTTACTTTCTGTTATTTAGAATAAATAAAGCAAAAATACTATTATTTGACTATTTTCTGATTTATCCGTGCAATAAAAAATGTCCCAAAAATAAAAGTTCTCCAAATGCCCTGAAAATTTAGTATGATTTTTTATGGAATATTTTAGAATTTCTGGCACTGAAAACACACTAGGGGGCAGCACCAGTGGTCCACAAGCCCATAGGGCGCGCCTAGGTGGCTTGTGGGCCCCCCTCACTTATTCCAGCACCGATCCACTTCATCTTCCTCCAGAAAAAATCCCACCATTGCTCAAACCCGTGGTCTAGCTCATTTTGCTGCCATTTTCGATCTCCTTGCTCAAAGCTCCATTCGCAAAACTATTTTGGGGGATTGTTCTTCGGTATGTGACTCCTCCAATGGTCCAATTAGTTTTTGTTCTAGTGCTTTATATATTGCAAATTTTTGCTGCTGTGGTGACCTTGTTCTTGAGCTTGCATGTCAAATTTATATGGTCCAAAGTAGTTTTGATGCATGATATAGCCTCTAGACACTTGTAGGAGTAGTTGCTATCAATTTTGTTGAGTTTTGTTCACCTTTATTTTAAGTCACTAAAAATTTCAGAGAAAAAGGAAAGAAACGATGAAGAGATGGTTAAGGGGTTCTTCAACCCGGAATTCAAATGAAAATGAAAACGAGGAGAAGAAGAAGCCCAAGTACAACCTTCTGCGTAAGGCGGAGGTTCGGCCATGTGACTGGCCAAGTGATGCATTCTTGAGGGCGGCTGGAATTTATGATGATTTCTATTATTTGGCGGAGAATGCAGGCATCACCGACTTCCTCCAAGATAAGTGTGAACAATACCTTCTGCTCACTAACACCTTTGTGCTAAATTTTCACTTTCATGCTAGGAAGGACCCTCCCATGGTAGAATTTCACTTGTATGATGTGCCTAAGCAAATGACACTTTATGATTTTTGCAATGTTTGCAAATTACCTTATAAGGGCAGCGTCAGTGAACCACGTCGTAGAGACGTGGAGGACTTTATTGCTAAAACTACTATAGGGGAAGAGAGAGGGGTGTCGGAAGCGAGAGTGGCTAGTTTACATTTTCCTGTTTTACGCTATTATTCATTATTTTCTGGGAGATGTTTGATTGGTCGTGGGAAGATAGGAGGCCTTAGTGCCCCGGACCTTGCTATTTTGCGCCATGCTTTGTATTGTGATAGAACTTTTAGTTTGGGTGCTATTGTTGCTCGTCGGTTAAACACAAAACCGCACGAAGGGTCCTATCTTTGGAGGCATCTATGCCTCTCACCTTGCTGAGCATTTTGAGATACCCATTAGGCATGACGAGGAGGAGGAGGTGCTGCTACCCACTAGGTATTTGAACTATAACAGTATGGTAGCACACGATTTTATTAAGAATGATAAGGACAAGAGACTCCTTTACAACTTAGTATTTAGTCAGGGTACTTGTGAAACTATTGCTCTGCCTGCTTCTTCTTTGTTCGATATTCATTCAGGCAGGTACACTATTATGCCCGAGGACATCTAAAGATTCTGGGGTCTTGTACAACCCCCAGCACCTGAGTCAGTACCAGTTCCTGATCCATATCAGGAGCCCGTTTTTTAGTGCGAGCCACAGGAGCTCGCCAACCAGTGGAACCCTCATGACCCTCCGGAGTATCGAGGAGAGGGTTATTTTGAGCCGTGGCCCTAGACCAACTTAGGCCAAAAGCCTAAGCTTGGGGGAGTACGTATTGCTCACCGACATTACATTCATGTTCACACACTCATTTCAGTTGTCGGTGTTCATACTTTTTCTTTGTATTATCCATGTTAGTTTATTTCTTTTTCTCGCTTTCTTCTTGTGTGTTTGAAAAACTTTGAGAAAATCCAAAAAAATTAGTTCTCACTTCTTTTTAGTTTTTCTTTCCAGTTTAATTTAGTTATAGTATTAAAAGAAAACCCAAAAAGATTTCTCGTTCTTCTTTTACTTGTTGGGAGCTTTCCCGTGTAAATAGTTTTTCTCGTTCTTTTTTTACTTTCTCCAGAAAAACAAAAACTTCAAAAATATTTCAGTGTGTTTCTTTGAAATTCTTTTCCTTTTTCTTTGGGTTTTAAGGAGAAGACCACGATGAAAATGTTGAGTGGCTCTCATATGCATTATTGTTGATCTAACAGAGAGCCCATATTACCTTGTCTTCTCCTTTGAATAAATGTTTGCAGATTCCAGCTTAGTCCAATGCACGTGCACTCTTATTATTATTCACACCATTCGGTCGTGCAAGTGAAAGGCAATAATGACGATATATGATGAAATGATTGAGATGGAGAAAAGCTGGTACGAACTTGACCTATTTTGTTTTTGTAAATATGATTAGCTCATCGTTCTTGATTCATCCCATTATGAATGAAACGTGTTTGCAATGACAATTAGAGATTATAGTTACCCATGCCATGCCTAATTAGCTAGGAGTGTATAATGGTTTACCTTGTGTGCCAACATGAAAATTAAAATGGTTATGATGTAGTATGATAGGATGGTATCCTCCTTTAAATGATTCAAGTGACTTGACTTGGCACATGTTCATGCATGTAGTTGAATCAAAAACAACATAGCCTCCACGATATTTATGTTCATGGTGATTTATATCCTACTCATGCTTGCACTCAATGTTGGTTAATCTCAATGCATGTTTATGACTGTTGTCGCTCTCTAGTTGGTCGTTCCTCAATCTTTTGCTAGCCTTCACTTGTACTAAGCGGGAATACTGCTTGTGCATCCACTTCCTTAAACCCAAAGTTGTTCCATATGAGTCCACCATACCTACCTATATGCGGTATTTACCTGCCGTTCTAAGTAAATTTGCATGTGCCAAACTCTAAACCTTCAAATGATAATCTGTTTTGTATGCCCGAATCGCTCATGTAGTGACTGGGGGCTGTCAGTATCTTCCATGCTAGGGGGGTTATTCTCACGATGAGTGTTTATTCATTTGTCATTCACGAGAAAGTGGCTGGTAATCGGGATGCCTAGTTCCATGCTCTAAATCAAATCAAAATATAAATATCAAACAAAACTCCCCCAGGACTGTTGTTAGTATGGACGGTACCCGTGGATTCGGCTAGCCGTGGAGTGTGATTGTTGGTGGAGGGGGACTAAAAAAACTTTACCATTCTGTTTGGGAACCGCCTACAATGTATCTAGCATGGAAGATACAGAGGTCTCTTGGTTGTTATGTTGACAATGAAAGCATATCGCTCAAAATTATATCCATCTCTGTTTTTAAAGCTCGAGCTCTGGCACCTCTGCAAATCCCTGCTTCCCTCTGCGAAGGGCCTATCTATTTACTTTTATTGCTGTGTCATCATCCTCTTATAAAAAGCACCAGTTAGAGAGCACCACTGTCATTTGTATGTGTTGTTATTAATTGATATTGAGTATGAGTGTGCCTGGATCTCTTTTGTCATGAATTATAATGTCTAGTCAGTCCTTGATCCTCAGGGGTGCTCTGCATTTATGTTTTGCGGTCTCAGAAAGGGCTAGCGAGATACCATTTTGTCATATCATATCATGATTGTTTTGAAAAAGTGTTGTCATCCGTGATTTATTATTATTGCTCGCTAGTTGATTATGCCATTGATATGAGTAAATGTGAGACCTAAATGTTATTGTGAATATGGTTAGTTCATAATCTTTGCTGAAAACCTGAATGCTGGCTAGACATATTTGCAACAAGATCAAACTGAGTTTGTAAAAGTTTTTCTTTGTCACTTTCAGTTTGTCAACTGAATCGCTTGAGGACAAGCAATGGGTTAAGCTTGGGGGAGTTGATACGTCTCCATCGTATCTACTTTTCCAAACTCTTTTGTCCTTGTTTTGGACTCTAATTTGCATGATTTGAATGGAACTAACCCGGACTGACGCTGTTTTCAGCAGAATTGCCATGGTGTTATTTTTGTGCAGAAATAAAAGTTCTCGGATTGACCTGAAAATTTACAGAGAATATTTTTGGAATATATAAAAAATATTGGCGCAAGAATCAACCAGAGGGGGGCCACCCAGAGGCCACAAGCCCTGGGGGGGCGCCCACCCCCCTGGGGCGCGCCCTACAGGCTTGCTGGCCCCCTGGAGCTCCTCCGACCCTAATTCCAACTCTATAAGTACCTATTCGGGGAGAAAAAAATCAGAGAGAAGGATTCATCGTGTTTTACGATACAGAGCCACCGCCGCCTCCTGTTCTTCATCGAGAGGGCTGATCTGGAGTCCGTTCGGGGCTCCGGAGAGGGGGATTCATCGCCATCATCATCATCAACCTTCCTCCATCACCAATTTCATGATGCTCACCGCCGTGTGTGAGTAATTCCATCGCAGGCTTGCTGCACGGTGATGGGTTGGATGAGATTTATCATGTAATCGAGTTACTTTTGTTAGGGTTTGATCCCTAGTATCCACTATGTTCTGAGATTGATGTTGCTATGACTTTGCTATGCTTAATGCTTGTCACTAGGGCCCGAGTGCCATGATTTCAGATTTGAACCTATTATGTTTTCATGAATATATTTGTGTTCTTGATCCTATCTTGTAAGTTGTAGACACCTATTACGTGTTATGATCCGCATACCCCAAGGTGACAATAATTGGGATTCTTTCCGGTGATTACCGTAGTTTGAGGAGTTCATGTATTCACTAAGTGCTAATGCTTTGGTTCGGTTCTCTATTCAAAGGAGGCCTTAGTATCCCTTAGTTTCCATTAGGACCCCGCTGCCACGGGAGGGTAGGACAAAAGATGTCATGCAAGTTCTTTTCCATAAGCACGTATGACTATATTCGGAATACATGCCTACATTATATTGATGAATTGAAGCTAGTTCTGTGTCACCCTAGGTTATAACTGTTGCATGATGAATGCCATCCGACATAATTATCCATCACTGATCCGTTGCCTATGAGCTTTTCACCTATTGATCTTCGCTAAGTTACTTTTCGTTGCTACTGTTACAATCACTACAAAACTGCTACTGTTACTTTTGCCACCGTTACTGTTACTTCCATACTACTTTGCTACTAAATACTTTGCTGCAGATATTAAGTCTTTCAGGTGTGGTTGAATTGACAACTCAGCTGCTAATACTTGGGAATATTCTTTGGCTCCCCTTGTGTCGAATCAATAAATTTGGGTTGAATACTCTACCCTCGAAAACTGTTGCGATCCCCTATACTTGTGGGTTATCAATGAGTAGGTGGTTCTCTCTCAGAAAATGAGTAGTGTAAGTAGTGTTTCGTTCTGATGGCTCTCTTAGAGAGTAAGTGGGGGTGGAGGGGTATATATAGCCTTCACCCGAAGATCCAACAGTTACAAGCCTCAACCCAACTCGGTGACACCGGACCGAAATCTCGGTGAGACCGACTAGTGTAAAATATTCAAACATTAGAAGTCTCGGTGAGACCGATCAGAACATCTCGGTGCGACCAAAGTGCAATGGCTAGGGCAAGAACTCATTTCGGTAGTTACGATGTTTCACCTCGCTAATTCCGAAATGAAGCAACTTCATTATAGAAACTTGGTCAAGCCATCTTGGTGAGGCGGAGATCCATATCGGTAGAACCGAAATGCTAGGGTTTGGCTTAGGCAGTGTATGTGATCAACTCGGTGAGTCCGGGATGAAGAATTTCGGTGGGACCGAGATGATACTTTAGGGTTTTGGACAGATGTGATGTGGAGAAGTGTTTGAGGATTTTTGGAGCAATATCACTAAGTACTTGAGTAATTGAGTCATGGTCAAAATCTCACCCCCTTTTAATAATACTGGCTTTCCTATGGACTCAATGTGATCTTGGATCACTTAACCAAAAATGTAGAGTCTTGAAGCTTTGCCCATTCTTGTCCTTAGCATTTTGAGGGGTCCACAAACACTAGTCCTTGCCATGCCAATCATTGATCTTCTCTGAAACCTATTATCTATGAGCATTAGATCAATGACTTATATATTGTTATTAATTACGAAACCGCCCGGGGATTAGTTGCATTTTCAATCTCCCCCTTTTTGATAATTGATGACAACAGATCAAAGCTTCGACAAACGATATAATCAATGAAATACATCGTCGTTTTGAGAAGTATGTGATAAGCAAAAGCTCCTCCTAAATTTGTGCATTATTAAAAAAATTGTGTTTGAATGCAAATGCACAACGATTAGAATCATGGGTCACTCTTCCATGCCACATACATCTTGGTGGAGCGCTCAAAATGATATGATTGCAATGTAACAAGCACTCATCACCTACCAAACAAGTGAATGATCATACAAATATCATATGTATAGATATTTCTCAAATAGACAACTGCTTCAGAACTTGCCGAAGGTGAACCAAGTGATCTTCTGCTACTTGTGAGCTGCGTTGGGATTTCCTCGAAGAGGAGAGGATAATACAACAAACTAGAGATAAATATTTCCCTTGTTAAGAACCAATGTTATCAATCCAGTAGGAGAACCACATGAAACCTCGTTAACAACACCTACACACACAAAAGCAAATACGTGCACCCAACGCAGTGACCGGGTCAGTGGCCGGGCGGGCCACCCGGGCGTTTGAGGAGGGTTTGGGGTGCCCGACCTGCAGGGACGGAGCCAGAAAATAGAGATAGGGGTGCAATAACTAGAAGTGTAAAAATCATAGGATAAATATATAGATACATAATATAGTATATATTGAAAGATCTAACAGGCCAACGGCACGCTAAAATTTTGGTGGAGGGAAGGACCACCAACGCCTCGTTAAAAAAATTGGGTCAATTCCATATGTGCTGTGTTCACCCAGCTAACCAACGGCACGCTAAAAGTTTGGTGGAGGGAAGGACAACCAACGCCTCGTTAAAAAAATTGGTTTGGTAAACGGGATGAGGTAATGGAGCTGGGGAGACCCAAATAATTCGATCACAACCAAACAGTGGCTATCGAACTCATCAACACCAAATATTTGGTCGGGCACTTCGGGGCTCTTATCTAAACATGCCCTAGATAATCAGAGATTACATAGCTATTAATTCAAAATTTGATTTATGAGATAGTATCAAAGATCAAAATTTTCTAGCTAGTTGTTAGTGTGTCTTTAGTTCTTCTACGACTACACTTCTACGATTTGAAAGACGCAAACAAATCTGATGATAAAAATAAACTAACCGTTATTATCATTTGGATGAGCTCATCTATGCGGCCGGCCGGCCAGAATGCACCGTAGATCAACAGGAGGTGCTTGCATATCCCCTTCCTTTCTCGGCAGAGAGATTCAATAGACGATCTAGCAGGCGGTTGGCGGCCGCCGGCCGACGGCAGCCTCGAACGCAGAAGCAGATTTTTTTTTCGAGGAACTTCAGAGAGCTTTATTCAACGAAAGCATTCGCTGAGCAGTCAGCCAGTAGACTGCTGATCAGGAAGCTAGGAGTAGAGTCTAACCAGCTCTCAGTCACATTAAGCGTAGAGCCACGCTTAGCACAAAGATGTGTAGGACTGTTTGCTGATCTTATTACATGTTGAATATTGAAAGAAATAAAACTAAGAGCAAGCTCTCCAATTTCAGAAAGAATAGGTGCTATCACCGACCGGTCGATGTAGCGAGACTTCCAGAGGTTAACTGCCTCAAGACAGTCGGTCTCCATGATCACATGCGTGTAGCCTCGTAATGTTGCGAAGATCACTCCTTCCTTAAGCGCTAGGGCCTCCGCAATGAGAGGGTCCATGACACCTAGGAACGGCTTGCACCATGCACCCTTGAATCCCGATGAGGAACGTGCAGCACCCCCCAGCCCTGCATTCCTGTCGTCGAGATGAACAACGGCGTCTGTGTTGATCTTGATGTATGGGCCATCAGGGGGTTGCCAACCATAGCCTGGCAGTGTTGAGGCGAACTGCCGGGGTAGTTCTAGGATGGCGAGATCCTCTCTGATCCTTCTTACTGAAGCGGCTGGATCCCATCCTTCCCGGTCGTGAGTCAAGCGATTGCGAGCCATCCATATGGCCCACATCACAGTGACGAAGATCACCCGGTCCTTGTCAGAGAACTGGGATTCGCAGAGAATATCTTTTGTCCATGTATGAGGATGGAGACGTGGTAAATGAACCTCAAAAATAAGTCTGGCCTCCACCCAGAACCGACGTGCATGCGGACAGTGCAACAGCGAATGTTCCAGGTCCTCTTCCATGGCAAGGCAGATCTTGCAGGTGCTGATCTCTCTTATGTGACGATACTTTAGGGTGCACTCATCAGGTATAATGCCCCTCAATACACGCCACCAGAACACTCTGACTTTAGGGACTACCTTGAGCTTCCAGACTGCATTCCACAACTGTTTTTGATCCACTGAAGTGCTGGTAATCTGCCCCTTATCTAGAGCCAAACGCTCTTTCCCATTCGCTAGAGCTCGATACGCCGATTTAACAGAGTAAATGCCTGATTTCTCATGTGCCCAAGCAAGAAGATCTTCGCCGCCTCCCTGTCGCAGTGGAATATTGAGAATGGTGGCTGCGTCGGGTGCAATGAAGGTCTCTCTAACCAACTCCTAACGCCATGTCCAGTTAGTTGTATCAATCAGCTCACTGACGGTTTGAATCATCGTGTTTGCTGGTCGCATCAATGGAGTCATAGAAACAGTGGAAGGAATCCACTTATCCTCCCATACAGAGATGGAAGTTCCCGAACCAACTCGTTTCACCAGCCCTATCTGCAAAGCTTCCCGGCCTGCTATGATTGCCCTCCAGGTAGCAGAGGAGGATTTAGGTACCGATGCATGTAGGAAGTCCGAGTCGGGGAAATATCTACCTTTCATAACATTGGCGCAGAGAGAGTTAGGATTCATCATGAAACGCCATCCGTGCTTCCCTAATAGCGCCAAGTTAAACAACCGAAAGTCGCGGAATCCCATTCCGCCTTTGCACTTTGGTGTAGCTAGTTTATCCCAAGCGACCCAATGTAAGGAATTCCTGTCAATGGAGCTGCCCCACCAGAATTTTGCCATGCTTGAGGTGAAACTTTTACACACCTTTTTTGTCAACAGAAAACAGCTCATGCTAAATGCCGGAATAGCTTGAACGATAGATTTCAGGAGGGTCTCTCTGCCGGCGCAAGCAAATAGCCTCTCTGCCCAACCTTGCATGCTGCCTCGTGCCCGGTCAGCTAGATATTCAAAAGTTCCACTGTTTATCTTGCCAACAGCGGTGGGTAATCCGAGGTAGCGTTCTGTGAAAGCTTCTACTTGTACATCAAGAAGTTGCTTCAAACTTTGCCTAAGGGCCGCTATCGTGTTTGGGCTGAAAAAGATGGAGCTCTTGCTCCTGTTAACACACTGTCCAGTTGCATCTCCATATATTTCAAGAATCTCATTCGGCCTAGTCGCACTTTCCACATTCGCCTTGATGAAAATAAGGCTATCATCAGCGAATAAGAGGTGATTCACCCATGGTGCTCTGAAGTTCACTCTAATACCTCTATCAACAAAGTTCCCATAGTGCTTCAAGAGGGAAGTGAAGCCTTCGGCACAAAGTAAGAACAAGTAGGGGGAGATTGGGCACCCCTGCCAAAGCCCTCTGGATGGGTTGAAGAAAGGTTGCAGCTTTCCATTTACACGGACAGAGAACCGAACCGACGTGACACACTTCATGATCAACCTGACCAGATTAGCATTGAATCCAAGCTTCGAGAGTATGGCTTCCAGAAAGTGCCATTCCACCCTATCGTAGGCCTTCATCATGTCAAGTTTGACCGCACGCAGAAGCAGATTGAAAACGAAGCGATTAGATGAGATCTTTTTTTAAGGGGTGATTAGAGGAGATCTATACCGTGAGTACGGGCGTATTGCTTCCACCGTGGGCTGCTTTCCTTTTATTAATTTCCTGGAATTTGGGCCTGTTGCATGCAATTGATTAGAAAAAGTACACGGGCCTAGCTAAGGGAGCCCATAGGGGAGGGGGGGGGGGCGAAGCAAAGCCACAGGCAGTTATAGTGAGAAAAATGTCTCCAAAAAGAAGTTATAGCGAGAAAATTTAGCGAGCAAGCTGATCGCTGTCAAGGGGCGATGCGATCGTCAGGGGGGCCCCCCTTGAATCCCTCCCGGCCTGTAGATGCACTAAGGTTATGTATAGTACGGGGCGGCATATGCATGGCCTTGCTGCAGTCAGTATGTCTAGTTGTGCGGATGCATGCATGGTCGATGGATCCAACTCAACACCGACCTCCCGTACACGCACATACATATGCACTGAACTATCGGGATCACCCAAATCTCAATGGTATGTAGGAGTACAAACGATTATCCCTCCTACGATCTTATGAAATCAAACGTCAAACGGAGTACGCGAGGGTACGGAGTTAGCGTACACATGAACCAAGGTCCTTCTCCTAGGACCCCATCATCCGTTCACGCGCCCGAGCCGACTAGGTTCGCCGTTCTTGACGCGTCGGCCACGCCGACGCCGTACGTCTCGCAAAGCTCACCACATGCCACCCACGTCGCCACGCCGCCGCCGCGCGCGCTCTCTACGCGTCAACCACGACCAAGAAGAGCCCCGAGACGCCCCCACCTAGCGCGCGGGCGCATGTGCCGGCCGGCGAGCGCGTGCATGTGCGCGAGCTCGCTCGCTAGGTCGATCGGGCACGTCACGCACCGCAGCCTCCGGGTGCCGCCGGCCGCGGGGGTCGATGCCCGACGGGAGGCATCGCCCGCCGATCGGTGACACGGACAAAGGGGGCAAGGCGAGCAGACATCATGTGCCAACTTTCTGGCGCCCTTTCCCGTTGATGATAGAAAGGTCACCGTGGGCTCGGAATCGGATCCAGACCGCCGTTTGTGCGCTGATCATCTGCCTGCCGTCGATTGCTCAATCATCGATGCATTGATTCCAGGTACGGCGGTCTGGTTGGGGTCTTGCTGTCAAGCAGAAAGCCTTGTCTCAGTGCGTACTTGGCGTGATGTGGCTTGACACGGAGCTCAGCTTGTCAATCTATAGGGGCTGCTGGGACGGGTGAGCGGTGAGGTGACACGTATGGAGCAGCGAATCCTTGTCAGCCCCGATAGGGATTTCCTGTTGATGATGATAAGGATTGTTCGAGTCTCTGAATAGAAGTATTGGACAGGAGTAGGGTGTAGAGAGGGGCAGAGGGCTCAGCACTCCGCGGTCAGGATAAGGCTTTGTGTTTGATGTCACCGTAGCGAAATTCACGGTAAAGTTGGAGAGATTCTTGCACCCACGCTGGACGATGAAAAGAGGGCAGAAAGATAACGTATATGTCCATGTCACCGTCGAAAGACACAGTGAGCTACTCACACGGCAGAAAGCAACAAGATGATCTGGATTGTTGACATCCAAGATTATAAACATAAATGCTACTCTCTACTAATCATGGGTGTTTGGTTTTCAATCTCATACCCCAACGTCTGATTTTTTTTTATGAAAAGAATCAGATTTACTATAGAAGTTCACCAGTAGTATAAAGGATCTGAAACATAATAAAACTTACATTGAGATTCCAAGGCTACCGAACGACCACTACTCTGCCGTTAGAACGAGGCGTCGTCGCGTCGCTCTTCTATCGGAGTCGGCTTGACCTTATCGATGACAGCTGGGAATTCTTCGTGCACGTGCCCGGCTAGCGCACTGGAGTCGCAGTCGTCATCGTTGAATCCTTGCATAAATTTGTCCGACACCAAATCTTGCCACATGACAAAAAACTATAACATCCCAATGGAGATGGCAGGAGACACAAATATTTAAGAGGTGAGCTTATAAATTTAACAAGTATTCCATCCGTCCGAAATTTTTTGTCCCAAACTTGTCCCTTAAATGATGCTAGATACATCCATTTGAGGGGCAAACTTTTTTCGGACGGAGAGAGTAGTCGTAGTACTCTTTGTACTAAATCAGCACACTTAACATGGAACGGAAGGACTACTCCAGATTATAAATTTTCTAAGCACCTACAAAGAGGAGCTTGCAGTGCTAGATAAAATTAAGATGCTCACATGATGTGGCTTGTATCGCACTGCATGTCGTAACTAGAATTTTTTTCCACAAAGAAATAATGCATGCTTTCACCGGCAAGAAGAAAAGTACTAATACATCCTTTCAGAAAACTTCAGAGCAGAGCTAGTCACTCGTTCAACTGTCAACTATTGTTATGGCTGATAAGAGACTCAGACCACCAGGCAGCAGAACATGTTCATAAAAAACATACGCAACAGGAAGATCATATCTTACAATGCTACACTTCCTATTCCGCGCGAGCAAGAACCCAAGATATATATAGTCTATGTATAGCTTGTTTTTTTTTTTACACGTCAACGGCCGGCTTACGCCTACCTGAACTTTATTACCAATTGAGGAGCGGTTACATGAGAACAGAGTTACAGACCGGGGTAAGAGAGAAGAAATTACAAAGCATAGAGAAAAAGGTCTACAATCTCTCAGATAGACGAAACAACATAGAGGCCCAGTCATTTAGTAATTCCCGTTTCTGAATATTGTTGCAGCGATTAGCCCAGAGGGTCAGGTAAGTCAGGAACACGGTTGCGAACTTGTAGTTAATCAAGACCTCTCAGTTAATCAGCCCTTTTAGGGGCTCAGTTAATCAACTGCGTATACTCCTCTACATGAGTGAGTTATACTCAGTTACAGGTGGGCATCTTCTGCAACTTTTTCCTTGCCCTTGCCCTCCTTGAGGCCAGGTACAGGGAAATCTTCCTCCGGCTGGCGGTGCCAGCGATAATTGCAGGCCTCGATCCAACGGGGGTGGAGCAAAAATTTATTGTGTTTAACAGCCCAGCGGGCCTTCTCCGTTCCGGCATGCACGGCGACAACATGGGTAACGCTGGGATCCACCTCCGAGCAGCAAACGGCGCCCAGCTGCTCAGCCATCTTCCACATTATCTGATGCTGCGGCCGGCAATCGGACGGGAACACTCGACTGAAGACCAGCTTGCAGCCCTGCAGTACTTCCTGCCGCACCCTATTGATTACCTATAAGGAGATGCGTAAGCACACGCAACAATATAGGAGTAGTCACCAAACCAAAATCTACAACAACAAATGAGACTATGTCACAGACACAGTCAAAACCTACCGGTCTTACGTCTCGAGAAGAAAGAGCGGTTTCAACACCCTACAGAAGAGATAGTGCAGAAGCAAATGATTAAACACTTACAGGGGTTAATGCACAGGGAGAAGAGAGTGTAAAGCAACAGGATGATAAACTCTGATAAAACTGCAAGTAACCTACCAAGTCAAAGAAACTCGTGTGTATGCGCTTCAGGACACCCCAAAATTGTAGCCAGAGCACCATCGCTCTCCCTTTCATCCTGCATCATCTCTGACAAAGATTGGCCGCTATGGCGACAGCTCGCAGCGAAATAATGATATCTCTCCATCAGAATCAGGTTTTCTTTATGCTTCTGCCAGGCCTGAAAAAAAGGTGCCATTTAGGTTAGCTCCAGTCATATAAATGAAATCAATGAGAAATCTTGTAAAACTGGCAACGAATGATTATACTGAAGTCTTCATGTGGAACCAACCAACTTAGCGATAAACTAAATGCATATCAAACATGTCGACCAAATAAAAACACTTACATACTTAGTGTCATCAAGAATCACTGCAAGACTGTCAGCTCCAAGAACCACATCAAGACCTTTCTGGTGCTGCTGAGTGCAGTCAGAGTTAGAAATCACTTTTGAATCAAAATAGACATTGCCAGGGTCAAGAAGCTTTGCTATTTCGATTGCATAAGCCTTATCACCCATGGTGTAGATATACATCTTAAACATATTGCTTGCTTCTTCCAAAAATTTACGGACAAAGGTCTCAACTTTGTAAGCATATGCATCCCTTGTAAGGTGAACAAACTTATGTTTGGATCATCTGCATTTAGGGAACGTCAGTGGTTTACCGCAAGTATATACATTATTACTGGATAAGTAACAAAAGGTTTCAACAAGAATGAATGCAAGTAAGTTGAGGTGGGAGAAAACAACTACATTGTATAAAATGGAAGTCTGACATACAGTGGAACTAAGTACTGCAAGACAGCTACTTTCGTCGTATAAAAAGTGTTGATTTTATACTATCATTATCAGTCTACTCATTGACGTCAACAAAAACAATTGAAAGGTTGACCCGTAGATAACAGCAATACGAAGTGGTGCAAACTGCATCAAACCCACTATTCTATGAAAATAAGCAATGATGAGGCACCAAAGATGACTATCTTCCTGGAAAATACAATCTAAACAGAGAGAATAACCATGAACAACGATATGACATTAACAATCTCTTTTTATGGTGTCACTCTATCTGATGGGTGATGGCACAAAATTGTTGGTTAAAGTTGTAATAATACTTCAAGGAAAATCTAAGATCATATCATTTTTGTCAAGCCACTTCGATCACTGATTCAGACATAAAGTGTCAGTACATGTTACAAATTTGCAATGTAGTGAAACTGGTGAACAACAAATCTATCATTTCCTTTCCCCAAAGATTCTGAATAATTTCAAATGTATTAGTGTAAAACTGAAATGAGATGATTTCACTCAAAGCAGAGTCACATCTATTTTGCAGAGGCAGTGCCGCCATGTTTGCATTCATAAAATATCACACCATGTATAGAAACAGCTAAGAGTTCTCAAAATTTAATGCAAATAGAAACGACTTACTTTTTGATGCAGCAGATTGAATTTACAGGCCCATCTCAGCAGCAGAAATATCATGGAGTCTGGTTGAGTTAATTAATGTATGATCCAAATCTAAAATAAGCACCAGTTTTCTTTCACGCAACAGATTCTTCACTTCAGATCCACTTAGCCTGTCCATTTCTGAAGTACTTAGGCTCAAACCCTGCATTTAAATAGTTGTTCAGAATCCAAGAAAACACTGAAGGTACTTCGCAAGGATAAGTAGAAACGGTGATAACATTGGTTTCAAAATGGGAGATTATGATTTACGCAAGTGAAATGCAATAAAGAAACACCATTATACCTCACCTGTTTACAGAGAGAGTCGGAGGTTTATGTACATACCTCGTAGATGTAACCAAAAGGGACTCCTGTAAAATCTTCTTCATCTTGGTTTTTCCCGCATGTAAAGCAAAGTCCACCAATAAATCCAGTATGTGGAGGACATGTCTTGATTTGAGCATCTTTAACTGAGCCTGCTACAGCATGTGTTCAATAATTCCATATATCTTGCCATATCATGCACATTCAATACTCAAGATATGATAAACTGAGCCGAATCCAGAATGCAGTAAGAAGCAATATTTCGTTTCATTTTTTTTAACACCTCATAAGCCATGGTAGGATGTATGATAAGAAACTTGTCAAACAGAAGGCCTAATGAAATACAGAAACGAATGTGACATCATATGTGTATTATACGGAGTGGCAAGATTTAGTTAGACAAGCAAGTCAGGCTGAGAGCCTGAGATCGCATAAGTACCCACGAGCCTACAGAACTCACTGACAATTATCATAACATATACCCCTTATGGAATGGAGTCTGTAAACTTACAGTTGCATTCAGAAACTGAAGATCTCATATGAAACATAAATTTAACACCACAATATCTGTACATGAGCTACTAAAGTTCAATGGCTGCAAAACAGGACTAAGGGGCTGTTTGGTTCCAAGCCACAACTTGCCACACTTTGCCACACCTCAACTTAGGCAAGTTTGACCAAGTTAGGTGTGTGTTTAGTTCATGCCACAACTAAGGCACAATTTTTTTAATTAGCAGTAAACCCCACATTTCATAGATACAAAAAGTGTGGCTAAGAAATTGAGCACCTCAAGTAAGGCATGTGTGGCAAAATAGTGTGGCAATATGTGACAAAGATAGTCACAATCCAAACAGGCCCTAACAAGCATACCAATGGCATCTTCTTCAGGCTTTGTTGCTGTTCCTTGATCTTGGTGCTGTTCCTCCACTCTACACCTTTTGTGACTGCACATTTAATGCAGTTGACAGTAGCCAGATTCAGTCCTTCATCCACAAATACATACTATTGCTACCTCAGTACATTGAGCCACTTGATGCAGCAATTTTCAGGATGAATGAATTTTTATGTAAGTACCTACAATACTTGCTCACGACAATCCTATCATGTCACATTTTCCATCAAATTGCTTTCGCGAATGAATGACTGAACACAATTTAGATAGATATTTAACAAAATAAGATCAACTATTAATCATAGCTTCATGGATTGTACCTAGGCCTGTTGGGATGATGGTGGCAGAGCCAACATCATTTCCACTGAACAATACAAAAGTGTCTGTTTAGTCATCTGAAGCTTCAGGTGGTGTTAAGATACATCAGATTTACCATGTTTAGCCATGACTTCATCTTATAAAGCCATGTGCTAACGATGAGACAAAAGGCGAAAGGGGCCCTTAACTACCACATGCTGAATGGACGGCTTTCGGCAGGGGAACAATCTCACTGGTTATCAGATTATGTTGTTTAGATGTGCTGTTGTTCACAGTATCACGGGAGCTGAATGAGCCGAAGCTGACAGGCTCAACGATTTGGGTACAAGGCGGGGGCGGAGGTACCTTCCCTGCCCTACGGCATCTAGTTCGACCACCAAATCCTCCTCCTCCTCCTCCTCCGCTTCGTCGTCGCTGGGTGACCCAGGGGGCTCGCCACGGGAGGCGGAGTCAGCGGCAGAGGCGAGCTCGAGCTCCGCGTCCAGGATGTCAGCGAAATCGTCGCCTTCGCTCAGGGAAGACAGGGACGGCGACGGGGACTCGGCGGCGACGCTCATGATCGAAGCCGCGAGGTGAGGGCCACGGGGGTAGGGAGCAATTTGGGTGGGTTGGGACTTGGGAGGAAGGAGGAAGGAGGATAAGGATGGCAATGTATCGGGTAGAACAATATGAAATCCATATCCATATCCATGAAGGTAGTCTTTGTCCGTCCATGAAAAAATCCACGGATGCAAAATTGTGTTCATGTTCAAACCCGATGGATATCCATACCCACTGGATATCCATTTGGTCCTCTCAAGAGATATAAATAAGACATAACACAATGTTAACATAAGCTCTTCCATTCCTTACCTCATGACAGGCTAGACTTCACTTATAGTAAACATGAACTTATGGTAAATCGACATCAACTAACAGCCTAATATCATTTAGTATTTTTCTAAAAGATGAGAATGACGAGTCATTTAGCGAGGAGATAGAAATAAGGGAAGGGGGGTTGGAGTATGTTACGGTGGGGATTGAATGTCAACTAATAAAAGTTATGGTAGGGATTGTGCAATTTCTTTTGCATGTTTTAGATAATAAAGTGTAAAATTGCAGTGGGACATGTGACTGTGGGGTAGGGATAACAGAGTTTTGCCCATTAAGTCATACTATCGGGTCGGGTTTGGGTATACCCATGGGTACAAGATTATATCCATGCCCTACCCACGAGCAATCGGGTCGGGTTCGGGCCCCATCCATGGGTACAAAAGCATATCCAAACCCTATCCATTCGGGTCGGATATCCATGGGTATCCATGTCCATGGGTAAATTGCCATCCTTAAAGGAGGACTTGGAATATGGTTGCGGCACCCCCGCAAGGCGGCTGCCATTGAACGTCGGTTAGGACTAGGCCCAGGTCCGTAAGCCTAGTTCAGGGAGAGCAACTAGTTAACGATCCTTCGGGAGCCTCGCAACGATCAGCGTCACTTGGCGCGATCCCAGCCGCACCGCCACGTGTCGCGCTCTGGACGCTCCCTCTGGATTTTGTTTTTTTAATTTTTCCGCATGCATTTTCGGCTTTTTAAACGATTTTTTTTGGGGTTTTTTCGCCGTTTTTGGTTTTCCACCGGTCTTCCTAAACTTTTGGCCAACAAAAAAATTTCGAAATTTTTTTTTTTGCGCGAAAAAACATGTTTTCTTTTCCTTTCGCAAGAGTCACGGTTTTGCTTCCGCGAGAGGCACGGTTTTGCTTTCGCGAGCGTCACGGCCGTGCCTCTTGAAAACGAAAAAAAAACGAGTTTTCTGTTTATTTTTCTTCCGCGAGAGGCACGGTTTTGCTTCCGAGAGAGGCACGGTTGTGCTTTCGTGAGAGGCACGGCCGTGCCTCTCAGAAACGAAAAAAAACGTGTTTTCTATTTTTTTTTACTTTCGCGAGAGGCACGGTTTTGCTTCCGTGAGAGGCACGGTTGTGCTTTTCACGAGAGGCACGGCCGTGCCTCTCGGAAACGGAAAAAAAACGTGTTTTCTGTTTTTTTTTCACGAGAGGCACGGTTTTGCTTCCGCGAGAGAGGCACGGTTGTGCTTTCGCGAGAGGCACGGCCGTGCCTCCTCGGAAACGAAAAAAAAACCGTGTTTTCTCTTCTTCTTTTTTTCCTTCCACGAGATGCACGGTTTTGCTTCCGCGAGAGGCACGCTTGTGATTTCGCGAGAGGCACGGGCGTGCCTCTTTCGGAAAGGGAAAAAATGTTGGAAATATGCCCTAGAGGCAATAATAAAATGGTTATTATTATATTTCCTTGTTCATGATAATTGTCTGTTATTCATGCTATAATTGTGTTATCCGGAAATCGTAATACATGTGTGAATACATAGACCACAACATGTCCCTAGTAAGCCTCTAGTTGACTAGCTCGTTGATCAATAGATGGTTACGGTTTCCTGACCATGGACATTGGATGTCATTGATAACGGGATCACATCATTAGGAGAATGATGTGATGGACAAGACCCAATCCTAAGCCTAGCACTAGATCGTGTAGTTCGTTTGCTAAAGCTTTTCCAATGTCAAGTAACTTTTCCTTAGACCATGAGATTGTGCAACTCCCGGATACCGTAGGAGTGCTTTGGGTGCACCAAACGTCACAACGTAACTGGGTGGCTATAAAGGTGCACTACGGGTATCTCCGAAAGTATCTGTTGGGTTGGCACGAATCGAGACTGGGATTTGTCACTCCATGTAACGGAGAGGTACCTCTGGGCCCACTCGGTAGGACATCATCATAATGAGCTCAATGTGATCAAGGAGTTGTTCACGGGATGATGTGTTACGGAATCGAGTAAAGAGACTTGCCGGTAACGAGATTGAACAAGGTATCGAGATACCGACGATCGAATCTCGGGCAAGTATCGTACCGATAGACAAAGGGAATTGCGTACGGGATTGATTGAATCCTCGACATCGTGGTTCATCCGATGAGATCATCGAGGAGCATGTGGGAGCCAACATGGGTATCCAGATCCCGCTGTTGGTTATTGACCGGAGAGTCGTCTCGGTCATGTCTGCGTGTCTCCCGAACCCGTAGGGTCTACACACTTAAGGTTCGGTGACGCTAGGGTTATAGAGATATTAGTATGCGGTAACCCGAAGGTTGTTCGGAGTCTCGGATGAGATCCTGGACGTAACGAGGAGTTCCGGAATGGTCCGGAGGTAAAGATTTATATATGGGAAGTCCTATTTTGGCCACCGGAAAATGTTCGGGATTTTTCGGTATTGTACCGAGAAGGTTCTAGAAGGTTCCGGAGTGGGGCCCACCTGCATGGGGGGACCCACATGAACGTGGGTAGTGGGGGCAAGGCCCCACACCCCTAGTCAAGGCGCACCAAGATTCCCCCTTAGAAGGAATAAGATCATATCCCGAAGGGATAAGATCAAGATCCCTAAAAAAGGGGGATAACAATCGGTGGGGAAGGGAAAGGATGGGATTTCTTTCCTTCCACCTTTGCCAACGCCCCAATGGACTTGGAGGGCAAGAACCCAGCCCCCTCCACCCCTATATATAGTGGGGAGGTGCATGGGAGAAACAGCTCAGCCCCTGGCGCCTCCCTCTCCCTCCCGTGACACCTCTTCCTCCTCCAGTAGCGCTTGGCGAAGCCCTGCTGAAATCCCGCTGCTTCCACCACCACACCGTCGTGCTGCTGGATCTCCATCAACCTCTCCTCCCCCCTTGCTGGATCAAGAAGGAGGAGACGTCTCTGCTCCGTACGTGTGTTGAACGCGGAGGTGCCGTCCGTTCGGTGCTCGGTCATCGGTGATTTGGATCACGACGAGTACGACTCCATCAACCCCGTTCTCTTGAACGCTTCCGCTCGCGATCTACAAGGGTATGTAGATACACTCCCCTCTCACTCGTTGCTAGATGACTCCATAGATTGATCTTGGTGATGCGTAGAAAATTTTAAAATGCTGCTACGTTCCCCAACAAAAAACCCGTGCTCCCGGTTCGGTTTTTTAGTCCGTTTTTTTTTCGTGAAAAAAAAGGTTCGTCAAAACCTATCAACATGGAATCTAGTTTTGAAGATCTCGACGCGAGGAATCCGCGATAGGCAATTTGGGAAGGTGGGAGTGATCTTTACAAGGAGTACTCCTTAACTAATGATTTCGTGGTTCAGGTTGGACGACCAGCATTGCGGGCTTGCGGGAGCTCGCTACGGGACCAAGTGGGTTTCATTCGCGAAGCCCAGTAGGTAAACTGTTTCTTCGATTGTCTAAAAAAAGGACACTGTTTTTTCGATTCGTTGACTGTTTCGATTCGTTTGTTGTTCCGTTCAGAGAGAATCTGTTTCGTTGAACTGTTTCTGTTTTTTTTTTATTTTTTGAGTTATTTTGATGAGAACTGTTTAGCAAATGAACTGTTTCGATGGGGAAAAAACCCTGGCTTTCTCATTGTTTCTTGAAAACAGATGCGTACTGGTATGAAAAAGGGGAAATCATTTTTATAATTAAAAAAAAAATTCAGTGAACTAAGTTTTAAAAAAGTAGTTCACTCTATTTCAGTGAACTAAGTTCGAATTACGGTGAGAAGGACGGTGGAGATGACCTTGATCCGGATGGATTTGCTGCTGATCCGAAGAAGAATAGAGGAGCTCAGCGTCGAGTGCAGTGATCCACTGCATCCGGAGGTAGCCTCGTAGCGGTCCGGGCTTCGCGCCTTGCTCGGATCTGCTCAAGGAGCTGCAGCCACCGCTCCGGCATTAGAAATGGGTAGCCCCTTATTCGGCGGCGTGAGGGCATGGCTACTAGCGGTGGCAGACGGGGAGTGGAAAGTGGCGGCGGCGGCGGACGGGCGGAGAAAAATGTGGAGGGGTAGGGTTTCAGTGCTAGCGTTCGGCTTAAATTACCGGGCTAGGCACTATGCGGCCTGGCGGAGCAGTGCCACACGGTGACATCAGTCCGACGGAGAAGAGGAGCTTTGAACCGCCGGCTTTTCGAGCGATTTCACATGGGACCGGACGTCAGTATAGCGTGGCGGACGTGCCCGGGCTCTCCCATATCTGCCTCATATTTTGGCTGGATATGAGGGGTGCTGGTCAGCCCAGGCGTTTGAGGCGCCTGTCTGGGTCGAATTTTCGCGACCGGTTAGTGACCGGGCGGCCAACACGGATGTATGAGGCGGGTTTGGGGCACCCGGCTGTAGATACTCTTATATATTTAATAAATACCATCTCTGCTCCTAAATGTAAGACGTTTTAACGGTCAAAATAATCGGCGTTGACTTTTCTGCCACAACGGCCTTGACGGGTGGGTCTCGCTTGTCGTAAACGTGTTTAAACCCTCTATAACGGTCATCAACAGAAAGTTGTAGTTTTTAGGGATAAATTACGAAAAAAGTGGTAGTTTTCGGTCAAAATTCGGAGGACTGTGCTAATGTCCGATCGACCGGAATATAACAACAGCTCCGAACGATTTATTTTTTTTGAACATAGCTCCGAACGATTTTAAAAGCAAGAGCCCAGTGCGAGAGCAACATAGGTGCCGGTCTACAATTCATTTCTAAGTCATCATGCATGCATATAAAACAAACCTAATGACATCAGTAAAGATTCCAACGAAATTCAAAATAAAAAATGTTTTACAACCCAAATCGTCGGTCGGATCCAAAAATTGTTTTCATAAAAAAGAACCGTCACGACGAGACCTTCGAAACTAGATCCCACGTTGATATGTTCCGATGACTTTTTTTCAGGTAAAAAAGTTAACATGCCTAGGGTATACAGGTTATCACGTCTATGACACATAAGTTACCACGGTGTTGCGAACCAACCTATGGTTGGATGGTTAGAGGGACAGTGGTATCCCCAACCCACCAGGGTTCAAGTACTGGTTCTCGCATTATTCCTGGATTTATTTCAGGATTTCCGGCGATACGCTTTCAGTGGGAGGAGATGTTCCCGTCGACGACGAGACGCCTACGGTAACTTCGTAAATCTCAAGATGATATACCGGCTCAGTCTCTCGAAGGTGCTCATAGGGGTAGGGTGTGAGTGTGTGCATTCATAAGGATGAGTGTATGCACGTATGTATGAGCGCTTGCGTCTGTACTGTGTTCAAAAAGTTACCATGGTGTTTACATAGGCAAATTTCGAAAATGGAAATGATTTCCTCCAACTTTCTCCCCACATGCAAATACACTAAAAGGGTAGAAAACCTAATGTCATCATAGATTCTCCCTATTTCGAAACTTTGTAGTGTTTTGTAACTCAAACCGTCTGCCCGACTCAAAAAGCGTTTTCACAAAAAACGCGACGGCAAGACCTTCGAAACTAGATCCCGTGTTGGTATGTTCCCACGACTTTTTTTCGGTCAAAATCTATCATGTCTGGGCTAAGTAAATTATCAACTCTGCTATGCGTATATTGCCATCCTATTTACACGGATGTTATATGGGGATTTGTTTTCAACAATTTTTTTCCTAGGTCAAAGTTATCACAGTGTTTTGTGCCTAAGTTATCAGGTCTGCAAGGCTATTTACATAAAAGTTGTCGGGGGTATGTTTTCAGCAAATTCCTCCCCCCCCCCCCCCCCCCCCCCCCCCACCCCCCCCCCCCCCCCCCCCCGGTTCAAAATTATCGTGGTATTTGTACCTAAGTGATCAAGCCCGGTGCGTATATTTACATAGAAGTTACTGGTGCTATGTTTTCAACAACTTTTTTCATTGGGCAAAATTATCGTGGTGTTTGTACCTAAGTTATCAGGTCCGGAAGACTATATTATCATGCTATTTACGCAAAAATTAGCGGTGGTATGTTTTTAACATCTTTTTCCCATATTCAAAATTATCATGGTGTTTGTACCTAAATTATCAAGTCCGAGAGTCTATATTATCATGCTATTTACACAAAAATTATCGGTCATATGTTTTCAACAACTTTTTTTCACGAATCAAAGTTATCATGGTGTTTGTACCTAAGTTATCAGGTCCGTGAGCCTATATTATCATGCTACTTACACAAAGTTGTCGGTGGTATGTTTTTAACATCTTTTACACCCCAGTTTTTAACCGGGGTAAAAATATTATGGTGTTGTTTGTAAGTGAGCTATCAGCTCTACTATGCGTATACCACCATGTTATTTACATATGAGCCACCGGGGGTGTTTCAAACTTTTTTTCCTGGTTAAAAGTTATCATGTTTTGGCTAAGTAAGTTATCAGCTCTGATGTGCATGTATTACCATGCAATTTACAGAGAATTTACTATGAGTATGTTTTTAACAACTTTTTTCATGGGTCAAATAGTTACCGCGGTGTTTTGTATTTGTATGTGAGTTATCATCTCTATGGTGCGTATATTATCATGTTATCTGCACACAAGTCTGGTAACCACAAGATGAGCAGCTAGATAACTTGAACATGAACAGTTTGGTAACTATTACATGAGCGTGCTGATAATTATATAAAACCATGATGATAATTATACCTTTAGGAACTCGATAACTATTCCCCGGACTACTACTTAACTACAAAATTACCAGCATCGAAAAGTCAGAGAAATATCGTGATAAAATTTTCGTTGAACGAAGGTTGGCTATTATAGCAGAAATGAACCAAGTTAAAATAGTACGATTATCCTGTAGTCACCACAAAACAAGCACTAGGTGAGTTGGTTAGTTGCCAAATTTCTTTACCAAGACAATGGGTGATCAATTCCCACATAGCTCTTATTTTTGCATTAAAAAACAACTTTCTGCTCGTTCTAAAACTGATCGGGGGCATGTACATCATGAGATCGATCTCCCAGCCCACGTACTAGAAAAGATCGGGATCAACCTCCGCCAAAAAAATCGCTACTGCCCACATATGAGGATAACCTCCGCCCAAAAATTCGCTGCCCATATACGAGAAAAAGGAAATCTGATTTAACCTCCCTTGCGCCAAAAAAAAAGGAAACAAACCCCACCTATCACGTTCACGGTCTCTAAAAATCCAAGCAAAATCATCGGGAGCGACCGCCGTGAACGAAATCATCGGGAGCGAGCGCAAAAACTGCAGGAGAGAAGAAGGAAACACGGAGTCGCGCATGACCGTAGGATCTAGAACGGACGAGATCCAATGTGTTCGGATCCGTTGCAGAATTCCTGCCGACTGGATTTTAGCTTTCTTGAAATTTTGAAAGTGGTAGTTCTGTGGGACGCCAACCCCAATTATTGTAGTTTTTTTTGCCAAATACTCCTAAAATAATGGTCTAAACACTCTTATATTTTTTTATGGAGGGAGTATACTAACTCTGTTCCTAAATGTAAAACACTTTGACAGTTTAAATTTAAGAATACAGGGTGTACCGATTACTCCTCCAGATGACAAATCTTCTGAGCACCCGCAAAATGAGCTTTGCACTGTTATATAAAATTAAGATGCTTAATGAAAGGGAAACGCTTAGCTTCAACCGGTGGATCGCACGCGGACGTCCGTCGCCTCGTCCGTGCGACGCGTGTTCTGCATGAGCTCACCTAACATTATCTCTTACAATTTTGCAACTGAGCGCTTGTTGCGGTTTGCCTACTGCAACAACTCATATGTTGCAGGATCTGGATCTGGCTCCTTCGTGGGCAGTCGTCTCCCTTCTTCCCAAGCCCCTGATCTACACGGCGTTCTACTCCTAATTTGTGCAACATCATCCATGTTGCATAAGTCCTTCCGCAACATCATCTATATTGCAAAAAAATGGAGACGAAAAAAAAATCTGCAACATAATCTCTTTTGAATATTTCTGCAACATGAGCTCTGTTGCAAACGGTTCTGCAACACTGACTTTGTTGCAGTAACGAGGACGAAGCTAGGTCGTTGGATGGATCAGATCTAACGACGGCTGAGGTGGTGGATCTTTTCAGATTATCCACTGGCGGACGCGTAGCGCTGCCCATGAAACTGAATGAAAGCTATATAAAAAAAAAATCCCAACATATCAAAGAAAAAGATGCTTAATGATGTGGCTTGAATCGTACCGCATGTCCTAACTAGACTTTTTTCCACATAGAAGTAATACCCGTAAAAGATGAAATATATGCTTTCATTCAGAAAGCTGCAGAACAGAGCTTGTCACTCGTCATCTATTGGTATGGCTGATACGAGATTCAGATCAGCAGGCACTAGAACATGTAGTACCATAAATAAGATACGCGTCAGGGAGATCATATCTTAAAATGTTGCACTTCCTATTCCGTGAGAGTAAGTAAGAATCTAAGATATACAGTATGTAGTTGCGTCGCTACAGACCTACCGTGTATGTCAGGAACACGCTTACGAACTTCTCCGTTAAGGGCATCTACAATGGCAGACTCTTGGATAGGTGCTTGCAGAGAAGAAAGTAAATGTTATTAAATTTAAAAGCATCTAAGCGCTCTACCCCACAACGCCTGGCGCTAATAACAGACGCTAATTAACTACTCCTAGTGGTTTCAAAAAAAAAAAATTAACTACTCCTAGTGCGGGAGAAAAAAGGACCTAGCGTCCGATGCCTTTCTTTGCGCCAACATGGCGTTCGACGCCAGGATCTCACGAAGCAACTGCCAGCTAACATGGAAATCGATAGGAAATCTATCCTGGCGTCTGTGCTTAGCGCCGGGCGTTGGAGATGCCCTAATCAGCCATTTTATAGGGGCTCAGTCAATCAGCTGCGTATATAAAATCCACACGAGTCAGTTAATTGCAGGTGGCATCTTCTCTAACTTTTCCTTGCCCTTGTCCTCCTTTAGGCCAGGTACAGGGAAATCTTCCTCCGGCTGGCGGTTCCAGCGATAATTGCAGGCCTCGATCCAGCGGGGGTGGAGCAAAAACTTCTTGTTGACAGCAGCCCAGCGGGCCTTCTCCGTTCCGGCATGCACAGCGACCACATGGGTAACACTGGGATCCACCTCCGAGCAGCAGACGGCGCCCAGCTGCTCGGCCATCTTCCACATTATCTGATGCTGCGGCCGGCAATCGGACGGGAACACTCGACTGAAGACCAGCTTGCAGCCCTGCAGTACTTCCTGCCGCACTCTCTTGATTACCTATGAAGGAGATGCGTAAGCACACGCAACAATACAGTCACCAAACAAAAATCTACAACAACAAATGAGACTGTGTCACAGACAGACACAGTCAAAACCTACCGGTCTTACATCTCGAGAAGAAAGAGCAGTTTCAACACCCTATTGATTACCTATAAGGAGATGCGTAAGCACACGCAACAATATAGGAGTAGTCACCAAACCAAAATCTACAACAACAAATGAGACTACGTCACAGACACAGTCAAAACCTACCGGTCTTACGTCTCGAGAAGAAAGAGCGGTTTCAACACCCTACAGAAGAGATAGTGCAGAAGCAAATGGTTAAACACTTACAGAGGTTTATGCACCTGGAGAAGACAGTGTAAAGCAACAGGATGATAAACTGTGATAAAACTGCAAGTAACCTACCAAGTCAAAGAAAATCGTGTGTATGCGCTTCAGGACATCCAGAATTGTAGCCAGAGCACCATCGCTCTCCCTTTCATCCTGCATCAACTCTGACAAAGATTGGCCGCTATGGCCACAGCTCGCAGCGAAATAATGATATCTCTCCATCAGAATCAGGTTTTCTTTATGCTTCTGCCAGACCTGAAAAAAGGTACCATTTAGGTTAGCTCCAGTCATGTAAACGAAATCAATGAGAAATCTTGTAAAACTGGCAACGAATGATTATACTGAAGTCTTCATGCTGAACCAACCAACTTAGCGATAAACTAAATGCATATCAAACATGTTCACCAAATAAAAACACTTACATACTTAGTGTCATCAAGAACCACTGCAAGACTGTCAGCTCCAGGAACCACATCAAGACCTTTCTGGTGCTGCTGAGTGCAGTCAGAGTTAGAAATCACTTTTGAATCAAAATAGACATTGCCAGGGTCAAGAAGCTTTGCTATTTCGATTGCATAAGCCTTGACACCCATGGTGTAGATATACATCTCAAACATATTGCTTGCTTCTTCCAAAAATTTACGGACAAAGGGTCTCAACTTTGTAAGCATACGCATCCTTTGTAAGGTGAACAAGCTTCTGTTTGGATCATCTGCATTTAGGGAACGTCAGTCGTTACCACAAGTATATACATTATTACTGGATAAGTAACAAAAGGTTTCAACAAGAATGAAAGCAAGTAAGTTGAGGTGGGAGAAAACAGCTACATTGTATAAAATGGAAGTCTGACATACAGTGGAACTAAGTACTGCAAGACAGCTACTTTCGTCGTATAAAAAGTGTTGATTTTATACTATCATCATCAGTCTACTCATTGACGTCAACAAAACAATTGAAAGGTTGACCCGTAGATAACAGCAATACGAAGTGGTGCAAACTGCATCAAACCCACTATTGTATGAAAATAAGCAATGATGAGGCACCAAAGATGACTATCTTCCTGGAAAATACTCCCTCCATCCCAAAATAAGTGACTCAACAAAGTTAGTACAAAGTTGAGTCACTTATTTTGGGACGGGAGTACAATCTAAACAGAGAGAATAACCATGAACAACGATATGACATTAACTACCCCTTTTTATGGTGTCACTCTATCTGATGGGTGATGGCACAAAATTATTGGTTAAAACTGTAATAATACTTCAAGGAAAATCTAAGATCATATCCTTTTTGTCAAGCCACTTTGATCACTGATTCGGACATAAAGTGTCCGTACATGTTACAAATTTGCAATGTAGTGAAACTGGTGAACAACAAATCTATCATTTCCTTTCCCCGAAGATTTTGAATAATTTCAAATATATTAGTGTAAAACTGAAATGAGATGATTTCACTCAAAGCAGAGTCACATCTATTTTGCAGAGGCAGTGCCGCCATGTTCACATTCATAAAATATCACACCGTGTATAGAAACAGCTAAGAGTTCTCAAAATTTAATCCAAATAGATACAACTTACTTTTTGATGCAGCAGATTGAATTCCCAGGTCCATCTCAGCAGCAGAAATATCATGGAGTCTGGTTGAGTTAATCAATGTATGATCCAAATCTAAAATAAGCACCAGTTTTCTTTCACGCAACAGATTCTTCACTTCAGATCCACTTAGCCTGTCCATTTCTGAAGTACTTAGGCTCAAACCCTTCATTTAAATAGTTGTTCAGAGTCCAAGAAAACACTGAAGGTACTTTGCAAGGATAAGTAGAAATGGTGATATAATTCTGAAAATCTCAGAATATATTAGAATAACATTGGTTTCAAAATGGGTGATTATGATTTACGCAAGGGAAATGCAATAAAGAAACACCATTATACCTCACATGTTTAGAGAGAGAGTCAGAGGTTTATGTACATACCTCGTAGATGTAACCAAAAGGGACTCCTGTAAAATCTTCTTCATCTTGGTTTTTCCCGCATGTAAAGCAAAGTCCACGAATAAATCCAGTATGTGGAGGACATGTCTTGATTTGAGCATCTTTAACTGAGCCTGCTACAACATGTGTTCAATAATTCCACATATCTTGCCATATCATGCACATTCAATACTCAAGATATGATAAACTGAGCCGAATCCAGAATGCAGTAGAAGTAATAATTCCTTTCTTTTTTTTTGAACACCTCATAAGCCATGGTAGGATGTATGATAAGAAACTTGTCAAACAGAAGGCCTAATGAAATACAGAAACGAATGTGAGATCATATGTGTATTATACGGAGTGGCAAGATTTAGTTAGACAAGCAAGTCAGGCTGAGAGCCTGAGATCGCATAAGTACCCACGAGCCTACAGAACTCACTGACAATTATCATAACATATACCCCTTATGGAATGGAGTCTGTAAACTTACAGTTGCATTCAGAAACTGAAGATCTCATATGAAAAATAAATTTAACACAACAATCTCTGTACATGAGCTACTAAAGTTCAATGGCTGCAAAACAGGACTAAAACAAGCATACCAATGGCGTCTTCTTCAGGCCTTGTTGCTGTTCCTTGATCTTGGTGCTGTTCCTCCACTCTACACCTTTTGTGACTGCACATTTAATGCAGTGGACAGTAGTCAGATTCAGTCCTTCATCCACAAATACATACTATTGCTACCTCAGTACATTGAACCACTTGATGCAGCAATTTTCAGGATGAATGAATTTCATGCAAGTACCTACAATACTTGCTCACGGCAATCCTATCATGTCACATTTTCCTTCAAATTGTTTTTGCGAATGAATGACTGAACACCAATTAGATAGATATTTAACAAAATAAGATCAACTATTAATCATAACTTCATGGATTGTACCTAGGCCTGTTGGGATGATGGTGGCAGAGCCAACATCATTTCCACTGAACAATACAAAAGTGTCTGTTTTGTCATCTGAAGCTTCAGGTGGTGTTAAGGCACATCAGATTTACCATGTTTAGTCATAACTTCATCTTATAAAGCCATGCGCTAACGATGAGACAAAAGGCGAAAGGGGCCCTTAACTACCACATGCTGAATGGACGGCTTTTGGCAGGGGAGCAATCTTATTGGCTATCAGATTATGTTGTTTACATGTGCTGTTTGTTCACAGTAGTATCACGGGAGCTGAATGAGCCGAAGCTGACAACAGGCTCAACGATTTGGTACAAGGCGGGGGCGGAGGTACCTTCCCTGCCCTACGGCATCTAGTTCGACCACCAAATCCTCCTCCTCCTCTTCCTCCGCTTCGTCGTCGCTGGGTGACCCGGGGGGCTCGCCACGGGAGGCGGAGTCAGCGGCAGAGGCGAGCTCGAGCTCCGCGTGCAGGATGTCAGCGAAATCGTCTCCTTCGCTCAGGGAAGGCAGGGACGGCGACGGCGACGCTCATGATCGAAGCCGCGAGGTGAGGGCGACGGGGGTAGGGAGCAATTTGGGTGGGTGGGTTGGGACTTGGGACTTGGGAGAAGGAAGGACTTGAGAGCAAATGGGGTCGCGGCACCCCGCAAGGCGGCTGCCGTTGAACGTCGGTTAGGACTAGGCCCAGGTCCGTAAGCCTGGTTCAGGTTGGACGACCGGCATTGCGGGCTTGGTATTCGAATCTGGCGCTCGCTACAGGATCAAGTGGGTTTCATTGGCGAAGCCTAGTAGGTAAACTGTTTCTTTGATTGTCTCGAAAAAACCCTAAATTCTTTAAAAAAAAAACACGCTATCTGGCTCCAACGAGCGGCCGCATCTCCGCCGCTCGATGGCGCGCGATTGTGCGGCGTACCGCTCCAGGTGTCCCCTGGTCGGATTCCTCAACCGACGCGGGCGCAGCACACCTGGTTCGGTCGGGCCGCCTCGCGTCGCATCGGGACGTAGTGGTGGACCCCGCGTGTCATAGGTTGCGTAGTGGTGGACGTAGTGGGCGGCGATTTCGAATTTCGAGGCACTCCGCTCGCCCTCTTTCTGGCCAGATTTCCTCCTCCTTCCCCGTCTCGCCTGCAGTTTCTCCCCCAAATCTCGGAGCGGGCGAGATTCCTCCCACATCGGAGGTGGCAACCGGTGCCTCCAAGGCCACTGCAGCAGAAGACTCTGGTGGAAGGCGTAGGCGCTGCCCGGGGGGGGGGGGGGGGGGCGGAGCCGCTGATCTTCGAGGCTCAGGTATGGTCATCGTCGCCATGCCTGCATCATCTCGCGTCCCGTTGCTCTTCGTCATAGGTAGAGGCCGCCGTTAGGGCGCTGCCGGTGTCCTGGACTAGGGGGTACTCACCATGTCGTCTCCCGACCAGTGGGTCGGGCCGATGACCCCCATGGCGGTTCACTAATGGGCCAATTCGGACAGCCGATGACATATACGAGGAAGATTCCACAAGACTTGGTGATCAAGACAAGGACTCCTCTCCACCGACGTAGCCGACTAGGACTCTTGTTATCCTAGGCCTTCAGTACATTATATAAGCCGAGGCCAGGCTCGTTGATAGATTATGACATTACTCATCATACCCCTAGGGTTTAGACCACAACATATGATCTCGAGGTAGATCAACTCTGTACCTTGATCTTCATCAATATAAACAAGAGCAGGACGTAGGGTTTTACCTCCATCAAGAGGGCCCGAACCTGGGTAAAACATCGTCTCATTTGTTCATGTTACCATTGATCCAAGAATCCACAGCTTGGGACCCCCTACCCCGAGGTCTGCTGGTTTTGACACCGATAATGGTGCTTTCATTGAGAGTTCCGCTGTGTGATCGGCAATAGATCAATGGCTCGCCTGCAGATCAACTGCGACGTCGGCATATTCGTCGTCGGCTCGATTGGTCACCTCGGCTGGGCCGAAGACCAGACTCCTCTTCGGATCATCAAGATCGGACATATGTCCTCGTCATCTTCAACTCCGATCTCTATCAAGATCATGGAGGAATCGTCCATGGAGCCCGGGGGCTCAACGTCAACATTGTCCTCGGGCGACCATGCTGTTTTTCTATACAGCGGATTTGTATTCGTTGTTGCCGCCTCCTCGAGTGTCGCTTTGACGATTGGTTTGGAGGAATAGTGTGGAATTAAGTCTAGAACAACCCTGTAAAATTTCATCGTGTTCCGATGGAGGAATCTCCGGCGATCTCCAATATACCGGAGCCCTGTCGAATCCGGACGGGAATCTGGATGAGTTTAGGGCGTGGAGTCCAGCGTCCAGCTCAGACGTCCTTTGGAATATCCAACCGTTGATCGGCTGCGGAATTCCTATATATACCACCCCTCAAAGTTTCAGCTCGATCCGACCGTTCAAACTCCGGGAACGACCCGAGGAGTGCGTCAATTTTCGGATATGTTTTCTGCGCGAAAACGAATCCGATCCGAATTCATCTTTCTTCATGAACGGGATATTGAACATCCTTTTTTAAGGAAACCTTTTCTAGGGTATTGTGTGTTGTTCTCAAACACGTGCCTACAAATTTTTAGTCTTTCCCGAGGCAATTTTCACCGTCGTGCCGATGTCAAACCGGCCCGACCACGTTGCTCCACGGCTGCCGACCTGTGCCAGCATCGACTGCGCCGTCGCTCCATCAAGCCGACGACACCTCCTCGGATCATAACCTTGGCGAGCCGAGCAAGAGTTCGGCATCGTGAAGCCGAGCATGAGATCGGCATCACGAAACCCTAACTTGAACAACCCTGAAGCTTCGACTTAGGGATCTCTCTCCGACCCGATCCTGGGGTCGGCTCATCTTGCATCCGGCTTCAAGCCTGGATGCGGCCTCTGCGTCCGAAGATCGGAAGTCAATTCTGGCCGAACTCGCCTCTCTTATCCCGGATCCAGCTCCAAGCCTGGACGCGACTTCGGCATCCGAACACCAGGAGTCAACCCTGGCCGGACTAGCCCCTCGCACCATCGTACCGGAGGACGACCCTGAAGAAATCCCGTATACCAATCCGGCTAATCTCGCCCTGCCAAACGAGATACTACATCGGATCCAGACGATGACCACTCCACCGGACTGACCTCGGCATTCAGTCCATATTTCTTCAATTATTTACTTCACTTAAATTAATTAAGTAGAAGATTTTTTAAAAATATACATATATTATTATCTTTATCTGTTATTACTTTTGGTTTGCACAGGTAAATCGACGTCGACTGGTCTGCGTCGTCTGCTCCAACACCTTGGCTAGACCGGGGGCTTCGGCGTCTCTTCATCAACCCACTCCGGGGACTTCGGCATCACCAGCCGACCAGCTTCGTCACGTTAGCTGGACCGGGGACTTCGGCATCACCAGCCGACCAGCTTCGTCACCTCGCCTGGACCAGGGGCCTTGCCTCGCCGCATCGACCGTGCGGCGTCGCCACTTTATCAGGCCGAGCACTTCGCTCGGGCACCTGAGAATCGGCTTGGGGGCTGAGATCTCAACCCGCTGCAAGCTCGGCCCACGTCATCAACGCCGAACACATTAACCAGCTAAGTCGCTTTCATGCTCAAAGTTTTTAAATTTTTAATTTGTGTTCGGTTCGACCATGCTCACATACGTTGTTTGTTAAAAGAAACTCCCTCTACCCATGTTAACTGGGGGCTCTTAAAATTTATATGAGACATTCTATAATAAATATTTTTCTTTCTTCTAAGTCGTTGCAAAGTCTTTTTCCACTACTCCTTTTTCCGACGAGAGTGTGTGGTCAATAGCCGGATAGCCTGTTTTCTCTCTAAAGCCGCTCGCGTTTAGTTCTCTAAACTGGCCTGAGAAACACTCCGCCTTCGGGATAGGAGGTTGAAGCCGAAGGCTGACCCGCTTGAAGTCTGGAGATCGGATGTATTATGTTAAAGCATGACGGAAGCATAAATTAATTTTAAGACCAATTTCGGATTGGCACCAAAAACTTGATTTAGTTCGGGCGTAAGGTTTTTACTGAAGTTTTTTGGTTTTCCAAGCCTATGGCACTTTTAACCTATTTGTGTGTTTCCAGCATAACTTTCGTAGTGCAACGCCGGACACCTTTACAGATTCGGCAATATCAACAGTGGGCTGCAACTAGAACCGAACCCACCGAAAGCCACGGTAAGTCATGGAGTCTTCGGCAAAACATTCTCGGCTATTGCCTTATATGCATCGGTTTCGAATTGTGTCTTCGGGCAATAGTTGGGTTGCCCGGCTCCTGTGCTTGCCTCCTACGTTCCACTTTGTTCGGCTAGGAGAGCAAAGGGAGAACCACTGCGATTGTGCTTCCAGCTCGAATGGTTAAGCGCCTCCGTGGAGAAAGCCGAAAACTGACTGTCACAATAAGCGTAAACTGGTCAGCGATCCAATGACTGTGTCAAACTACAGATCGATAGAGATCACCCCGTGTTAAACGATGGGCCTTTCATAATTTTGGCCGAAGTGTTACTGGTTTGACCTCGGTTGACGCTGAACACTAACCAAGGGCTAGTAACTGGCCCCGAACTTTAAACTCCTATGACTAAGTGAAAGTTATAAAGCCTGCATATCTGACTGCCTCGTTTTTGCTAACACAACCGCCTCCGGGCACCGAGACGTCGGCTAAGGGTTGTATTGTTAGTACGGAAACACCCTGTGTAGCATCTACAAAGGGGTGGAAGCTGATGATGGGCCACTTTTAGGTTATAAACAGTCTTAATGGAGAATTTGCCTTCCATAATTATCTTAATAAAGCTATAAATATGCATCAATTTGACTTAAGATTTTGGCCAAGCTGGGTTGCCTGGCTCCTGTGCTTACCCCTACGTTCCCGATTGTTCGGCTAGGCGGTAAAGGGAGCACCTCTGTGATTGTTACTACCGGGTCGTCCGGGTTAGTACCTCAAACTGGGTGAAGCCGAAAGCTAGCCATCTTAAAGAATATAATTGGTTGGCAACGATGGAAGTGAAAATTTTGGTTCATTATGGACCACAGAGTTCGGGAACTTTCTCCCAACTAAATCCTCAATATTTTCCTCCCACATTGATCGGAGTTGAGGTTTCATGATCATGATCAACATGACAGCCTGGGAAAAGGAACCTGTAACGGAACTAGTTTTCCCAGAAGATGTTTTATAACATATCTCTCTGCGTACCTTTGTTTATAAAACCGTATGGCCGAATTGCCTTGTTTGTCGTAAATCTTTGCCCTTATAAAGGCTTTATAAAGTAGGACGAACACTCTTCGGCTGCTGGCCGAGGAGGTTGAAGCCGATGGTCGGTCAACAAAGTTTTGTACAATGCGGATCCGAGCATTAGTGATGTAAAGTACTTGGATACATAGAATCATTACACATAAATTGTGATATACTCCGGACATTGATCCTTAATTCGGCCACCCGTGCCCACATTAAGGCTCGAGGGCTACTGGGCTTCGCGCTTCTCATTTACAAATATTAAAGGGGCACATCGATCCCCTGATCTGGTGTTGCCACCCGACCATTGGCTTGGGGGCTACTGCATCGACGATTCAATGCAGACAGTTTACAAAGTGCGAAATAGTTCCCGAGGAGATTATGATCCTCAGGTTGGTCGGCCACACCCAACCTGAGTCTCGGGGAATATGCACACCACATTTCTATTCCTAAGTATGCTACAGAGCTAGGAGTTGATCCTCAGGCCAATTTTGTGAATCGACATGAGTCTCAGGGGCTACGGGGATCACCTGTTTTATGCCATCCTTCAGGTGCATGCTAGACATTGAGCGGACACGCACCTTGAGGGCTACTGGCTATATATCTCGGCAGAGAATACATTGCACAAATCGGAATTAAATTCAAAAAAATCAGCCCACTGCCGAGGTGGTGCACCACCGCGGGAGCAATCCGGCATAAAGCTCGGATGCAAGTGGCTAGCTCCATAGAGGGCATCTCCGGCATTAAGCTTGGTTTAACCCTTTTAACTTTTTCAAGACCGAGGTAATCTATGATATCTCGGATACAGTCCGACATTGGTGCCCGGCTGCGAGATGACACCTCTAATGTAGTCCGGCGTTGGTGCTCGGCTGTGAGAGGACACCTCGGAAGCAGTCCCGCATAAAGCTCGGCTGCTAGTGGCTGGCTCCATAAAAGACCCTTTTCAGCGTTAAGCTCGAATAATCCTCCTTCAAAACTTTCAAAGACGAGATACTCTATGCCTCCTCGGATGCAGTCCGACGCTGGAGCTCGGATACAGACCGACGTTGGAGCTCGGATGCAGACCGACGTTGGAGTTCGGCTGCAAAGATACACCTCGGATGCGATCCGGCGTTGGAGTTCGGATGCAAGAGGGCACCGCCGCGCGGGAAAAACTTCGAACCCAAGGTGTGGCGTAAAAAATAATGAGGCATTGATAAGGGCCGAGAACTTAAAAGACTCCTGGGATACCCGACGTATGAACTTTTCGGATATACCTCGGCAATCCTCAAGATCGGAGATGGGAAGATTTGTTGAACCAGTTTTCAAGACCGACGACCGAAGACGAAGAACAGTTCGGAAGAACCGAGGAGAGTCCCCAACTTGAAGACCGGTTCAGGGGGCTACTGACGGTGTCCTGGACTAGGGGGTACTCACCATGTCGTCTCCTGACCAGTGGGTCGGGCCGAGGACCCCCATGGCGGTTCACTAATGGGCCAATTCGGACAGCCGATAACATATACGAGGAAGATTCCACAAGACTTGGTGATCAAGACAAGGACTCCTCTCCACCGATGTAGCCGACTAGGACTCTTGTTATCCTAGGCCTCCGGTACATTATATAAGCCGAGGTCAGGCTCGTTGATAGATTATGACATTACTCATCATACCCCTAGGGTTTAGACCACAACATATGATCTCGAGGTAGATCAACTCTGTACCTTGATACTTCATCAATATAAACAAGAGCAGGACGTAGGGTTTTACCTCCATCAAGAGGGCCCGAACCTGGGTAAAACATCGTCTCCTTCGTTCCTGTTACCATTGATCCAAGAATCCACAGCTTGGGACCCCCTACCCTGAGGTCTGCTGGTTTTGACACCGACAGGCGCCCTCGTCGCGAGGGTGCGATGTTTCCCTCGGAGTAGCAATACGACGCCATGCGAGGGAGTGGGATGTTGGGGAACGTTGCATGGGAAACAAAAAATTTCCTACGCACACCAAGATCAATATAGGAGATGGACATCTACGAGAGGAGAGATTGTATCTACATACCCTTGTAGATCGCTAAGCGGAAGCGTTAAGAAACGCGGTTAATGTAGTCGAAGGTCTTCGCGATCCAATCACGATCCGTCCCACGAACTCCCGATCCAAGTGCCGAATGGACGACACCTCCGCGTTCAACACACATACGGCTTGATGACGCCTTCACCTCCTCGATCTAGTGAGCGATGGTGAAGTAGTAGCTCGAGTCCTCCGGCAGCACGACGGCGTGATGGCGGTGGTGGTGGTGGAATCTCAGCAGAGCTTCGCTAAGCACTACGGAGAAGAAGATGGCTACGAGGGAGAGGAGGGGCAGCGTCGTGGCGTGGAAGGGTGCGGCTGCCCTCTCTCTACCTCTCTATATATAGGGGGAGGAGGGAGGAGGAGGCGCCCTAGGGTTTCCCTATGGGGGGCCAGCGGCCACAAGGGGCAACCCTAGATGGGTTTTGGGTGGCCCCCCTAGGTGCCTTGCCCCCCAAGCAAGGGGGGGCAGCCCTAGGGGGGCGCACCAACCCTCCTGGTGATCATAGCTAAGGTGAGGGGGGCGCACAGCCCCTTAGTGGGCTGGTGTGCCTCCCTACCTTGGCCCATGAGGCCCCCCAACACTTGCCGGGGCCCCCGAAACCCCTTTCGGTTCTCCTGGTCATAACCCGGTACCCCCGGAACATTTCCGGACTTCGATTCCCTTCGTCCTATATATCGATATTCACCTCCGGACCATTCCGGAGTTCCTCGTCATGTCCAGGATCTCATCCGGGACTCCGAACAACCTTTGGTTACCACCATAACAACTCAACTATACTTATATAGTCACCAAACGTTAAGTGTGTAGACCCTGCGGGTTCGAGAACTATGCAGACATGACCGAGACACCTCTACGGTCACTAACCAATAGCGGGACCTGGATGTCCATATTGGTTCCTACATATTCTACGAAGATCTTATCGGTCGAACCTCGATGTCAAGGATTCAGCTAATCCCGTATGCAGTTCCCTTTGTCTAGCGATATGTTATTTGCCCGAGATTCGATCGTCGGTATCTCGATACCTAGTTCAATCTCATTACCGGCAAGTCTCTTTACTCGTTCCGTAATACAAGATCCCGTGGCTAACTCTTTAGTCACATTGCTTGCAAGCTTATTGTGATGTTGTATTACCAAGTGGGCTCTGAGATACCTCTTCGTCATACGGAGTGACAAATCCCAGTCTTGATCCATGCCAACTCAAAAGACACCCTCGGAGATACCTGTAGAGCACCTTTATAGTCACCTAGTTACGTTGCGACATTTGGTACACACAAGGTACTCCTCCGGTGTCAGTGATTTGCATGATCTCATGGTCATAGGAACATATACTTGACATGCAGAAAACAATAGCAATAAACTTGATACGATCATATGCTACGTTTATGTTTTGGGTCTTGTCCATCACATCATTCTCCCAAAGATGTGATCCCGTTATCAAATGACAACTGATGTCTATGACTAGGAAACCATAGCCATCTTTGATCAACGAGCTAGTCCGGTAGAGGCTTACTAGGGACATGTTGTTGTCTATGTATCCACACATGTATTTGAGTTTTTGGTCAATACAATTATAGCATGGATAATAAACGATTATCATGAACAAGGAAATACAATAATAACCACTTTATTATTGCCTCTAGGGCATTCCAACAGTCTCCCACTTGCACTAGAGTCAATAATCTAGCATTACATAGTAATGAATCTAACACCCATAGAGTTCTGGTGTTGATCATGTTTTGCCAGTGGAAGAGGTTTAGTCAACGGATCTGCAACATTCAGATTTGTATGTATCTTGCAAATGTTTAAGTCTTCCTCCTTGATGTAATTGCAGATGGAATTGAAGCATAGCTTTATGTGTCTGGTCCTCTTGTGAAACCTTGGTTCCTTGGCCAGAGCAATGGCACCAGTGTTGTCACAGAACAGAGTCATCGGGTCCAGTGCATTGGGCACAACTCCAAGATCTGTCATGAACTGCTTCATCCAGACACCTTCCTTTGCTGCCTCCGAGGCATCTATGTACTCCGCTTCGCATGTAGAATCAGCTACCACGCTTTGCTTGGAACTGCACTAGCTTACCGCTCCCCCATTCAGAACATATATGTATCCAGTTTGAGACTTAGAGTCATCCGAATCAGTGTCAAAGCTTGCATCGACGTTACCCTTTACGACGAGCTCTTGATCACCTCCATAAATGAGAAACATTTCCTTAGTCCTTTTCAGGTACTTAAGGATATTCTTCACTGCTGTCCAGTGATCCACTCATGGATTACTTTGAAACCTTCCGGCCATACTTATGGCAAGGCTGACATCCGGTCTTGTGCACAACATCGCATACATGATAGAGTCTATGGCAGAGGCATAGGGGATGACACTCATCTTTTCTCTATCCTCTGTAATCGCTGGGCATTGAGTCTGACTCAACTTCACACCTTGCAAAACAGGCAAGAACCCCTTCTTGGACTGATCCATTTTGAACTTCTTCAAAATCTTATCAAGGTATGTGCTTTGTGAAAGTCCTATCAAGCGTCTCGATCTATCTCTATAGATCTGGATGCCTAATATGAAAGCAGCTTCTCCTAGGTCCTTCATTGAAAAACTCTTGTTCAAATATTCCTTCATGTTTTCCAAAAGTTCTATATTGTTTCCAATCAGCAATATGTCATCCACATATAATATTAGAAATGCTATAGAGCTCCCACTCACTTTCTTGTAAATACAAGATTCTCTGAAAACTTGTATAAACCCAAATGCTTTGATCACCTCATCAAAGCGAATGTTCCAACTCCGAGATGCTTGCACCAGTCCATAAATGGATCGCTGGAGCTTGCACACTTTGTCAGCATTTTCTGGATCGACAAAACCTTCTGGTTGCATCATATACAACTCTTCCTTAAGGAAACCATTAAGGAACGCTGTTTTGACATCCATCTGCCAGATCTCATAATCGAAAAATGCAGCTATTGCCAACATGATTCTGACGGACTTAAGCATCGCTACGGGTGAGAAGGTCTCATCATAGTCAACTCCTTGAACTTGTGAAAACCCCTTTGCCATAAGTCGAGCTTTATAGATGGTGACATTACCGTCCGCGTCCGTCTTCTTCTTGAAGATCCATTTATTCTGAATGGCCTTTCACCCTTCAGGTAATACTTCCAAAGTCCATACTTTGTTTTCATACATGGATCCCATCTCGGATTTCATGGCCTCTAACCATTTGTCGGATTCTGGGCCCACCATCGCTTCTCCATAGCTCGTAGGTTCATCGTTGTCCAACAACATGACCTCTAAGACAGGGTTACCGTACCACTCAGGAGCAGTACGTATCCTTGTCGACCTACGAGGTTCGATAGTAACTTGATCCGAAGTTTCATGATCACTATCATTAGCTTCCTCTTCAACTGACATAGGTGCCACAGAAACATCTTTCTGTGTTGCGCTACTCTCTGGTTGAAGTGAAGGTTCAACAACCTCGTCAAGTTCTATCTTCCTCCCACTCAATTCTTTCGAGAGAAACTCTTTCTCGAGAAAGGACCCGTTCTTAGCGACAAACACTTTGCCTTCGGATCTGATATAGAAGGTATACCCAACCGTCTCTTTTGGGTATCCTATGAAAACGCATTTGTCCGCTTTGGGTTCGACCTTTTCCGGCTGAAGCCTTTTGACATAAGCATCACAGCCCCAAACCTTAAGAAACGACAACTTAGGTTTCTTTCCAAACCACAGTTCATACGGTGTCGTCTCCACGGACTTAGATGGTGCCCTATTTAAAGTGAATGTCGCTGTCTCTAACGCATAACCCCAAACCGATAGTGGCAGATCGGCAAGAGACATCATAGAACGCACCATATCCAATAAGGTTCGATTACGATGTTCGGACACACCATTACGCTGTGGTGTTCCAGGTGGCATCAACTGTGAAATGATTCCACATTGTCTTAAGTGATTGCCAAACTCATAACTCAGATACTCTCCCCCTCGATCAAATCGTAGGAATTTGATCTTCTTGTTACGATGATTCTCAACTTCACTATGAAATTGCTTGAACTTTTCAAACATTTCAGACTTATGCTTCATTAAGTAAACATACCCATATCTACTCAAGTCATCGGTGAAGGTGAGAAAATAACGATATCCACCACGCGCGTCAACACTCATCGGACCACACACATCAGTATGTATGATTTCCAACAAGTCACTTGCCCGCTCCATTGTTCCGGAAAATGGGGTTTTGGTCATCTTGCCCATGAGGCATGGTTCGCATGTGTCAAGTGATTCAATATCAAGTGACTCCAAAAGTCCATCAGCATGGAGTTTCTTCATACGCTTAATACCAATATGACCTAAGCGGCAGTGCCACAAGAAAGTGGTACTATCATTATCAACTCTACATCTTTTGGCATCAATGTTATGAACATGTGTATCACCACTATCGAGATTCAAGAATAAACCCCTCACATTGGGTGCATGACCATAAAAGATATTACCCATATAAATAGAACAACCATTATTCTCTGATTTAAATGAGTAACCGTCTCGCATTAAACAAGATCCAGATATAATGTTCATGCTCAACGCAGGCACTAAATAACAATTATTCAGGTTCATCACTAATCTCGATGGTAATCAAAGAGCGAGCGTGCCGACGGCGATCACATCAACCTTGGAACCATTTCCCACGTGCATCGTCACTTCGTCCTTCGCCAGCCTTTGTCCATTCCGTACTTCCTGTTTAGAGTTGCAAATGTGAGCAACCACACCGGTATCAAATACCCAGGCACTACTACAAGAGTTGGTAAGGTACACATCAATAACATGTATATCATATATACCTTTGTTGACGTTGGCCCCCTTCTTGTTGGCCAGATACTTGGGGCAATTCCGCTTCCAGTGGCCAGTTCCCTTGCAATAGAAGCACTCAGTTTCTGGCTTGGGTCCAGCCTTGGGTTTCTTCACGGGAGGGGGAGCAACTGCTTTGCCACCCTTCTTGAAGTTTCTCTTCTTTCCCTTGCTCTTCTTGAAACTAGTGGTTTTATTGACCATCAACACTTGATGCTCCTTCTGGATGTCTGACTCCACGACTTTCAGCATCGCGTACAGCTCGAAGACTGACTTGTTCATCCCTTGCATGTTATAGTTCAACACAAAGCTCTTGTAGCTAGGTGGTAGCAATTGAAGAACTCTGTCAGTGACCTCCTCAGGAGGGAGCTCAACTCCCAACTCATCCAGACGGTTGTAGTACCCAGACATTCTGAGTATGTGTTCACCGACAGAGCTATTCTCCTCCATCTTGCAGGCATATAACTTATCGGAGGTCTCATACCTCTCGATCCGGGCATTTTTCTCAAAAATAAACTTAAACTCCTGGAACATCTCATATGCTCCATGACGTTCAAAACATCTTTAAAGTCTCGGTTCTAAGCCATACAGCATGGTGCACTGAACTATTGAGTAGTCATCAACACACGACTGCCAGGCGTTCACAACATCCACAGTCGTTGGAGGGGGGTGGCGCACCAAGCGGTGCATCAAGGACATAAGACTTATGGGATGTCGTGAGAATAATCCTCAGATTATGGGCCCAGTCCGCAAAGTTACTTCCATCATCTTTCAGCTTAGCTTTCTCTAGGAACGCATTGAAATTCAGGGGAGCTACTCCGCAAGCCATGTAGGGGAACGTAGCAGAATTTTAAAATTTTCTACGCATCACCAAGATCAATCTATGGAGTCATCTAGCAACGAGTGAGAGGGGAGTGTATCTACATACCCTTGTAGATCGCGAGCGGAAGCGTTCAAGAGAACGGGGTTGATGGAGTCGTACTCGTCGTGATCCAAATCACCGATGACCGAGCGCCGAACGGACGGCACCTCCGCGTTCAACACACGTACGGAGCAGAGACGTCTCCTCCTTCTTGATCCAGCAAGGGGGGAGGAGAGGTTGATGGAGATCCAGCAGCACGACGGTGTGGTGGTGGAAGCAGCGGGATTTCAGCAGGGCTTCGCCAAGCGCTACTGGAGGAGGAAGAGGTGTCACAGGAGGAAGAGGGAGGCGCCAGGGGCTGAGCTGTTTCTCCCATGCACCTCCCCACTATATATAGGGGTGGAGGGGGCTGGTTTCTTGCCCTCCAAGTCCATTGGGGCGTTGGCAAAGGTGGAAGGAAAGAAATCCCATCCTTTCCCTTCCCCACCGATTGTTATCCCCCCTTTTTAGGGATCTTGATCTTATCCCTTCGGGATATGATCTTATTCCTTCTAAGGGGGAATCTTGGTGCGCCTTGACTAGGGGTGTGGGGCCTTGCCCCCACTACCCACGTTCATGTGGGTCCCCCCATGCAGGTGGGCCCCACTCCGGAACCTTCTAGAACCTTCTCGGTACAATACCGAAAAATCCCGAACATTTTCCGGTGGCCAAAATAGGACTTCCCATATATAAATCTTTACCTCCGGACCATTCCGGAACTCCTCGTGACGTCCAGGATCTCATCCGAGACTCCGAACAACCTTCGGGTTACCGCATACTACTATCTCTATAACCCTAGCGTCACCGAACCTTAAGTGTGTAGACCCTACGGGTTCGGGAGACACGCAGACATGACCGAGACGACTCTCCGGTCAATAACCAACAGCGGGATCTGGATACCCATGTTGGCTCCCACATGCTCCTCGATGATCTCATCGGATGAACCACGATGTCGAGGATTCAATCAATCCCGTACGCAATTCCCTTTGTCTATCGGTACGATACTTGCCCGAGATTCGATCGTCGGTATCTCGATACCTTGTTCAATCTCGTTACCGGCAAGTCTCTTTACTCGTTTCCGTAACACATCATCCCATGAACAACTCCTTGATCACATTGAGCTCATTATGATGATGTCCTACCGAGTGGGCCCAGAGGTACCTCTCCGTTACATGGAGTGACAAATCCCAGTCTCGATTCGTGCCAACCCAACAGATACTTTCAGAGATACCCGTAGTGCACCTTTATAGCCACCCAGTTACGTTGTGACGTTTGGTGCACCCAAAGCACTCCTACGGTATCCGGGAGTTGCACAATCTCATGGTCTAAGGAAAAGTTACTTGACATTGGAAAAGCTTTAGCAAACGAACTACACGATCTAGTGCTAGGCTTAGGATTGGGTCTTGTCCATCACATCATTCTCCTAATGATGTGATCCCGTTATCAATGACATCCAATGTCCATGGTCAGGAAACCGTAACCATCTATTGATCAACGAGCTAGTCAACTAGAGGCTTACTAGGGACATGTTGTGGTCTATGTATTCACACATGTATTACGATTTCCGGATAACACAATTATAGCATGAATAACAGACAATTATCATGAACAAGGAAATATAATAATAACCATTTTATTATTGCCTCTAGGGCATATTTCCAACAGTCTCCCACTTGCACTAGAGTCAATAATCTAGTTACATTGTGATGAATCGAACACCCATAGAGTACTGGTGTTGATACCACTGTTGGGGAACGTAGCAGAATTTTAAAATTTTCTACGCATCACCAAGATCAATCTATGGAGTCATCTAGCAACGAGTGAGAGGGGAGTGTATCTACATACCCTTGTAGATCGCGAGCGGAAGCGTTCAAGAGAACGGGGTTGATGGAGTCGTACTCGTCGTGATCCAAATCACCGATGACCGAGCGCCGAACGGACGGCACCTCCGCGTTCAACACACGTACGGAGCAGAGACGTCTCCTCCTTCTTGATCCAGCAAGGGGGGAGGAGAGGTTGATGGAGATCCAGCAGCACGACGGTGTGGTGGTGGAAGCAGCGGGATTTCAGCAGGGCTTCGCCAAGCGCTACTGGAGGAGGAAGAGGTGTCACGGGAGGGAGAGGGAGGCGCCAGGGGCTGAGCTGTTTCTCCCATGCACCTCCCCACTATATATAGGGGTGGAGGGGGCTGGTTTCTTGCCCTCCAAGTCCATTGGGGAGTTGGCAAAGGTGGAAGGAAAGAAATCCCATCCTTTCCCTTCCCCACCGATTGTTATCCCCCTTTTTTAGGGATCTTGATCTTATCCCTTCGGGATATGATCTTATTCCTTCTAAGGGGGAATCTTGGTGCGCCTTGACTAGGGGTGTGGGGCCTTGCCCCCACTACCCACGTTCATGTGGGTCCCCCCATGCAGGTGGGCCCCACTCCGGAACCTTCTAGAACCTTCTTGGTACAATACCGAAAAATCCCGAACATTTTCTGGTGGCCAAAATAGGACTTCCCATATATAAATCTTTACCTCCGGACCATTCCGGAACTCCTCGTGACGTCCAGGATCTCATCCGAGACTCCGAACAACCTTCGGGTTACCGCATACTAATATCTCTATAACCCTAGCGTCACCGAACCTTAAGTGTGTAGACCCTACGGGTTCGGGAGACACGCAGACATGACCGAGACGACTCTCCGGTCAATAACCAACAGCGGGATCTGGATACCCATGTTGGCTCCCACATGCTCCTCGATGATCTCATCGGATGCACCACGATGTCGAGGATTCAATCAATCCCGTACGCAATTCCCTTTGTCTATCGGTACGATACTTGCCCGAGATTCGATCGTCGGTATCTCGATACCTTGTTCAATCTCGTTACCGGCAAGTCTCTTTACTCGTTTCCGTAACACATCATCCCGTGAACAACTCCTTGATCACATTGAGCTCATTATGATGATGTCCTACCGAGTGGGCCCAGAGGTACCTCTCCGTTACATGGAGTGACAAATCCCAGTCTCGATTCGTGCCAACCCAACAGATACTTTCGGAGATACCCGTAGTGCAACTTTATAGCCACCCAGTTACGTTGTGACGTTTGGTGCACCCAAAGCACTCCTACGGTATCCGGGAGTTGCACAATCTCATGGTCTAAGGAAAAGTTACTTGACATTGGAAAAGCTTTAGCAAACGAACTACACGATCTAGTGCTAGGCTTAGGATTGGGTCTTGTCCATCACATCATTCTCCTAATGATGTGATCCCGTTATCAATGACATCCAATGTCCATGGTCAGGAAACCGTAACCATCTATTGATCAACGAGCTAGTCAACTAGAGGCTTACTAGGGACATGTTGTGGTCTATGTATTCACACATGTATTACGATTTCCGGATAACACAATTATAGCATGAATAACAGACAATTATCATGAACAAGGAAATATAATAATAACCATTTTATTATTGCCTCTAGGGCATATTTCCAACAGTCTCCCACTTGCACTAGAGTCAATAATCTAGTTACATTGTGATGAATCGAACACCCATAGAGTACTGGTGTTGATCATGTTTTGCTCGTGAAAGAGGTTTAGTCAATGGATCTGCTACATTCAAATCCGTGTGCACTTTACAAATATCTATGTCTCCATCTTGAACATGTTCACGTATGGAGTTGAAGCGACGCTTGATATGCCTGGTCCTTTTGTGAAACCTGGGCTCCTTGGCAAGGGCAATAGCTCCAGTGTTGTCACAGAAGAGAGCCATTGGACCCGACGCATTTGGAATGACTCCTAGGTCGGTGATGAACTCCTTCATCCATACTGCTTCGTGTGCTGCCTCCGAGGCTGCTATGTACTCCGCTTCGCATGTAGAACCCGCCACGACGCTTTGCTTGCAACTGCACCAGCTTACCGCTCCACCATTCAAAATATACACGTATCCGGTTTGTGACTTGGAGTCATCCGGATCTGTGTCGAAGCTAGCGTCGACGTAACCCTTTACGACGAGCTCTTCGTCACCTCCATATATGAGAAACATATCCTTAGTCCTTTTCAGGTATTTCAGGATGTTCTTGACCGCTGTCCAGTGTTCCTTGCCGGGATTACTTTGGTACCTACCTACCAAACTTACAGCAAGGTTTACATCAGGTCTGGTACACAGCATGGCATACATAATAGACCCTATGGCTGAGGCATAGGGGATGACACTCATCTCTTCTATATCTTTTGCCGTGGTCGGGCATTGAGCCGAGCTCAATTTCACACCTTGCAATACAGGCAAGAACCCCTTCTTGGACTAATCCATATTGAACTTCTTCAATATCTTATCAAGGTATGTGCTTTGCGAAAGACCTATGAGGCGTCTCGATCTATCTCTATAGATCTTGATGCCTAATATATAAGCAGCTTCTCCAAGGTCCTTCATTGAAAAACACTTATTCAAGTAGGCCTTTATACTTTCCAAGAATTCTATATCATTTCCCATTAGCAGTATGTCATCCACATATAATATGAGAAATGCTACAGAGCTCCCACTCACTTTCTTGTAAACACAGGCTTCTCCATAAGTCTGTGTGAACCCAAACGCTTTGATCATCTCGTCAAAGCGAATGTTCCAACTCCGAGATGCTTGCACCAGCCCATAGATTGAGCGCTGGAGCTTGCATACCTTGTCAGCATTCTCAGGGTCGACAAAACCTTCCGGTTGTATCATATACAACTCTTCCTTAAGAAAACCATTAAGGAATGCCGTTTTGACGTCCATTTGCCATATCTCATAATCATAGTATGCGGCAATTGCTAACATGATTCTGACGGATTTCAGCTTCGCTACGGGTGAGAAAGTCTCATCGTAGTCAACCCCTTGAACTTGTCGATAACCCTTAGCGACAAGCCGAGCCTTATAGATGGTCACATTACCATCCGCGTCAGTCTTCTTCTTAAAGATCCATTTATTTTCTATGGCTTGCCGATCATCGGGCAAGTCAGTCAAAGTCAATACTTCGTTTTCATACATGGATCCTATCTCGGATTTCATGGCTTCAAGCCATTTGTCGGAATCCGGGCCCGCCATCGCTTCTTCATAGTTCGAAGGTTCACTGTTGTCTAACAACATGATTTCCAGGACAGGATTGCCATACCACTCTGGTGCGGAACGTGTCTTCGTGGACCTTCGAAGTTCAGTGGTAGCTTGATCATGATCATTATCAATAACTTCCTCTCTAGCCGGTGTAGGCTCCACAGAAACATTTTCCTGTGCTGCGCTACTCTCCGGTTCGAGGGTCATCTCATCAAGCTCCACTTTCCTCCCACTTACTTCTTTCGAGAGAAACTCTTTCTCTAGAAAGGATCCATTCCTGGCAACAAAGATCTTGCCCTCGGATCTTAGGTAGAAGGTATACCCAATAGTTTCCTTAGGGTATCCTATGAATACGCATTTTTCCGACTTGGGTTCGAGCTTCTCTGGTTGAAGTTTCTTCACATAAGCATCGCATCCCCAAACTTTCAGAAACGACAGCTTAGGTTTCTTCCCAAACCATAATTCATACGGTGTCGTCTCAACGGATTTTGACGGTGCCCTATTTAAAGTGAATGCGGCAGTCTCTAAAGCATAACCCCAAAAGGATAGCGGTAAATCGGTAAGAGACATCATAGATCGCACCATATCCAATAGAGTGCGATTATGACGTTCAGACACACCATTACGCTGAGGTGTTCCAGGCGGCGTGAGTTGTGAAACAATTCCACATTTCCTTAAGTGCGTGCCAAATTCATGACTCAAATATTCTCCTCCACGATCTGATCGTAAGAACTTTATTTTCTTGTCACGTTGATTCTCAACCTCACTCTGAAATTCCTTGAACTTTTCAAAGGTCTCAGACTTGTGCTTCATCAAGTAGACATACCCATATCTACTCAAATCATCGGTGAGGGTGAGAACATAACGATAACCACCGCGAGCCTCAACACTCATTGGACCACACACATCAGTATGTATGATCTCCAATAAGTTGGTTGCTCGCTCCATTGTTCCGGAGAACGGAGTCTTGGTCATCTTGCCCAAGAGGCATGGTTCGCATCTGTCAAATGATTCATAATCAAGAGACTCCAAAAGTCCATCTGCATGGAATTTCTTCATGCGTTTAACACCGATATGACCAAGGCGGCAGTGCCACAAGTATGTGGGACTATCGTTATCAACCTTGCATTTCTTGGCATTCACATTATAAACATGTGTAACATCACGTTCGAGATTCAATAAAAATAAACCATTCACCAGCGGGGCATGACCATAAAACATATCTCTCATATAAATAGAACAACCATTATTCTCAGATTTAAATGAGTAGCCATCTCGCATTAAGCGAGATCCAGATACAATGTTCATGCTCAAAGCTGGTACTAAATAACAATTATTGAGGTTTAAAACTAATCCCGTAGGTAGATGCAGAGGTAGCGTGCCGACGGCGATCACATCGACCTTGGAACCATTCCCGACGCGCATCGTCACCTCGTCCTTTGCCAGTCTACGCTGATTCCGCAGTTCCTGCTTTGAGTTACAAATATGAGCAACCGCACCGGTATCAAATACCCAGGAACTACTACGAGTGCTGGTAAGGTACACATCAATTACATGTATATCATATATACCTTTGGTATTGCCGGCCTTCTTGTCCGCCAAGTACTTGGGGCAGTTTCGCTTCCAGTGACCGTTTCCCTTGCAATAAAAGCACTCAGTCTCAGGCTTGGGTCCATTCTTCGACTTCTTCCCGGCAGCTGGCTTACCGGGTGCGGCAACTCCCTTGCCGTCCTTCTTGAAGTTCTTCTTACCCTTGCCCTTCTTGAACTTAGTGGTTTTATTCACCATCAACACTTGATGTTCCTTTCTGATCTCTGCCTCCGCTGACTTCAGCATCGCATATACCTCAGGAATGGTCTTTTCCATCCCCTGCATGTTGAAGTTCATCACGAAGCTCTTGTAGCTAGGTGGAAGCGACTGAAGGATTCTGTCAACGACCGCGTCATCCGGGAGATTAACTCCCAGCTGAGACAAGCGGCTGTGCAACCCAGACATTTTGAGTATGTGCTCGCTGACAGAACTATTTTCCTCCATCTTACAGCTGTAGAACTTATCGGAGACTTCATATCTCTCGATCCGGGCATGAGCTTGGAAAACCATTTTCAGCTCTTCGAACATCTCATATGCTCCGTGATGCTCAAAACGCTTTTGGAGCCCCGGTTCTAAGCTGAAGAGCATGCCGCACTGAATGAAGGAGTAATCATCGGTGCGTGTCTGCCAAACATTCAAATCGTCTGGCAGTGCTGGGAGAGCAGGTGGGTCACCTAACGGTGCTTCAAGGACATATGATTTCTTGGCAGCTATGAGGATAATCCTCAGGTTACGGACCCAGTCCGCATAGTTGCTACCATCGTCTTTCAGCTTGTTTTTCTCTAGGAACGCGTTGAAGTTGAGGGTAACATTAGCGTTGGCCATTTGATCTACAAGATAGATATGTAACATTTAGACTAAGTTCATGACAATTAAGTTCATCTAATCAAATTATGTAATGAACTCCCACTCAGATAGACATCCCTCTCGTCATCTAAGTGATTACATGATCCGAATCGACTAGGCCGTGTCCGATCATCACGTGAGACGGACTAGTCATCAACGGTGAACATCCCCATGTTGATCGTATCTTCTATACGCCTCATGCTCGACCTTTCGGTCTCTTGTGTTCCGAGGCCATGTCTGTACATGCTAGGCTCGTCAAGTCAACCTAAGTGTATTGCTGTGTAAATCTGGCTTACACCCGTTGTATTCGAACGTTAGAATCTATCACACCCGATCAACACGTAGTGCTTCGAAACAACGAACCTTCGCAACGGTGCACAGTTAGGGGGAACACTTTCTTGAAATTTTAGTAAGGGATCATCTTATATATGCTACCGTCGTTCTAAGCAAATAAGATGCAAAAACATGATAAACATCTCATGCAATCAAAATAGTGACATGATATGGCCATTATCACTTTGCTCCTTTTGATCTCCATCTTCGGGGCTCCATGATCATCATCGTCACCGGCATGACACCATGATCTCCATCATCGTGTCTTCATGAAGTTGTCTCGCCAACTATTACTTCTACTACTACGGCCAACGGTTAGCAATAAAGTAAAGTAATTACATGGCGAATTTCAATGACACGCAGGTCATATAATAAATTAAGACAACTCCTATGGCTCCTGCCGGTTGTCATACTCATCGACATGCAAGTCGTGATTCCTATTACAAGAACATGATCATCTCATACATCACATATATCATTCATCACATCCTTTGGCCATATCACATCACAAAGCACTTGCTGCAAAAACAAGTTAGACGTCCTCTAATTGTTGTTGCAAGTTTTTACGTGGCTGCTATAGGTTTCTAGCAAGAACGTTTCTTACCTACGCCAAAACCACAACGTGATATGCCAATTTCTATTTACCCTTCATAGGGACCCTGTTCATCGAATCCGATCCGACTAAAGTGGGAGAGACAGACACCCGCTAGCCACCTTATGCAACTAGTGCATGTCAGTCGGTGGAACCTGTCTCACGTAAGCGTACGTGTAAGGTCGGTCCGGGCCGCTTCATCCCACAGTGCCGCCGAATCAAGATAAGACTAGTAACGGCAAGAAGATTGACAAATCGACGCCCACAACTACTTTGTGTTCTACTCGTGCAAGATACTACGCATAAACCTGGCTCTGATGCCACTGTTGGGGAACGTAGCAGAATTTTAAAATTTTCTACGCATCACCAAGATCAATCTATGGAGTCATCCAGCAACGAGTGAGAGGGGAGTGTATCTACATACCCTTGTAGATCGCGAGCGGAAGCGTTCAAGAGAACGGGGTTGATGGAGTCGTACTCGTCGTGATCCAAATCACCGATGACCGAGCGCCGAACGGACGGCACCTCCGCGTTCAACACACGTACGGAGCAGAGACGTCTCCTCCTTCTTGATCCAGCAAGGGGGGAGGAGAGGTTGATGGAGATCCAGCAGCACGACGGTGTGGTGGTGGAAGCAGCGGGATTTCAGCAGGGCTTCGCCAAGCGCTACTGGAGGAGGAAGATGTGTCACGGGAGGGAGAGGGAGGCGCCAGGGGCTGAGCTGTTTCTCCCATGCACCTCCCCACTATATATAGGGGTGGAGGGGGCTGGTTTCTTGCCCTCCAAGTCCATTGGGGCGTTGGCAAAGGTGGAAGGAAAGAAATCCCATCCTTTCCCTTCCCCACCGATTGTTATCCCCCTTTTTTAGGGATCTTGATCTTATCCCTTCGGGATATGATCTTATTCCTTCTAAGGGGGAATCTTGGTGCGCCTTGACTAGGGGTGTGGGGCCTTGCCCCCACTACCCACGTTCATGTGGGTCCCCCCATGCAGGTGGGCCCCACTCCGGAACCTTCTAGAACCTTCTCGGTACAATACCGAAAAATCCCGAACATTTTCCGGTGGCCAAAATAGGACTTCCCATATATAAATCTTTACCTCCGGACCATTCCGGAACTCCTCGTTACGTCCAGGATCTCATCCGAGACTCCGAACAACCTTCGGGTTACCGCATACTAATATCTCTATAACCCTAGCGTCACCGAACCTTAAGTGTGTAGACCCTACGGGTTCGGGAGACACGCAGACATGACCGAGACGACTCTCCGGTCAATAACCAACAGCGGGATCTGGATACCCATGTTGGCTCCCACATGCTCCTCGATGATCTCATCGGATGAACCACGATGTCGAGGATTCAATCAATCCCGTACGCAATTCCCTTTGTCTATCGGTACGATACTTGCCCGAGATTCGATCGTCGGTATCTCGATACCTTGTTCAATCTCGTTACCGGCAAGTCTCTTTACTCGTTTCCGTAACACATCATCCCGTGAACAACTCCTTGATCACATTGAGCTCATTATGATGATGTCCTACCGGGTGGGCCCAGAGGTACCTCTCCGTTACATGGAGTGACAAATCCCAGTCTCGATTCGTGCCAACCCAACAGATACTTTCGGAGATACCCGTAGTGCACCTTTATAGCCACCCAGTTACGTTGTGACGTTTGGTGCACCCAAAGCACTCCTACGGTATCCGGGAGTTGCACAATCTCATGGTCTAAGGAAAAGTTACTTGACATTGGAAAAGCTTTAGCAAACGAACTACACGATCTAGTGCTAGGCTTAGGATTGGGTCTTGTCCATCACATCATTCTCCTAATGATGTGATCCCGTTATCAATGACATCCAATGTCCATGGTCAGGAAACCGTAACCATCTATTGATCAACGAGCTAGTCAACTAGAGGCTTACTAGGGACATGTTGTGGTCTATGTATTCACACATGTATTACGATTTCCGGATAACACAATTATAGCATGAATAACAGACAATTATCATGAACAAGGAAATATAATAATAACCATTTTATTATTGCCTCTAGGGCATATTTCCAACAAGCCATTGATCTACAACATAAATTTGCAAAGGTATCTTAGACTATTGTTCAAGATAATGAGTTCAATTAATCATATTACTTAGGAACTCCCACTCAAATCGACATCCCTCCGGTCGTCCGAGTGTAACATGATCCAAATTCACCAACCCAAGTCCGATCATCACGTGAGATGAGGTGGTTTCAATGGTGAACATCTCCATGTTGATCATATCTACTATATGACTCATGTTCGACCTTTCCGTCTCTTGTGTTCCGAGGCCATGTCTATACATGCTAGGCTCGTCAAGTTTAACCCAAGTGTTCCGCATGTGCAACACTAGCTTGCACCCGTTGTATGTGAACGTAGAGTCTATCACACCTGATCATCACGTGGTGCTTCGAAACGACGAACTTTCGCAATGGTGCACACTTGGGGAGAACACAATTTTATCTTGAAATTTTAGTGAGGAATCACCTTATAATGCTACCGCCGTCCTAAGCAAAATAATATGCATAAAAGGATTAACATCACATGCAAATCATAAGTGACATGATATGGCCATCATCTTGTGTTTTTTATCTCCATCTCCAAAACACTGGCATGATCTCCATCGTCACCGGCATGACACCATGATCTCCATCATCATGAGCTCCATCATCGTGTCGCCATCGAGGTTGTCATGCCAACCATGCTTCTACTACTATTGCTACCGTTTAGCAATAAAGTAAAGCATTACATAGCGCTTAATGATTGACACGCATGTCATACAATAATTAAAGACAACCCTATGGCTCCTGCCGGTTGCCGTATTCATCGACATGCAAGTCGTGATAAACTATACAAAACATGATCATCTCATACATCACATATATCTCATCATGTCTTTGGCCATATCATATCACATCATACCCTGCAAAAACAAGTTAGATGTCCTCTAATTGTTGTTGCATGTTTTACGTGGCTGCTATGGGTATCTAGCAAGGACGATTCTTACCTACGCAAAGCCACAAGGTGATATGCAAGTTGCTATTTAACCTTCTACAAGGACTGCCTTTGTCGAATCCGATTCAACTAAGGTGGGAGAGACAGACACCCGCTGACCATCTTTATGCAACAAGTTGCATGTCAGTCGATGGAACCGGTCTCATGTACGTGGACATGTAAAGTTGGTCCGGGCCGCTTCATCCCACAATACCGCTGAATCAAGAAAAGACCAAGGAAGGAAGCAATCTGAATATCAACGCCCACAAACTCCTTTGTTTCTACTCGTGATGTCATCTACGCATAGACCTATCTCATGATGCCACTATTGGGGAACGTTGCATGGGAAACAAAAACTTTACTACGCTCACCAAGATCAATCTAGGAGATGGACATCTATGAGAGGAGAGATTGAATCTAGATACCCTTGTAGATCGCTAAGCGGAAGCGTTAAGAAACGCGGTTGATGTAGTCAAACGTCTTTGCGATCCAATCACGATCCGTCTCGCGAACTCCCGATCCAAGTGTCGAACGAACGGCAGCTCCGCGTTCAACACACGTACGGCTTGATGACGCCTTCACCTCCTCGATCCAGCGAGCGATGGTGAAGTAGTAGCTCGAGTCCTCCGGCAGCACGACGGCATGATGGCGGCGGTGGTGGTGTAATCTCAGCAGAGCTTCGCTAAGCACTACGGAGAAGAAGATGGCTACGAGGGAGAGGAGGGGCAGCGCCGTGGCGTGGAAGGGTGCGGCTGCCCTCTCTCTACCTCTCTATATATAGGGGAAGGGGGGAGGAGGAGGCGCCCTAGGGTTTCCCTAGAGGGCCGATGGCCACAAGGGGCAACCCTAGATGGGTTTTGGGTGGCTTCCCCTAGGTGCATTGCCCCCCAAGCAAGGGGGAGGCAGCCCTAGGGGGCGCACCTACCCTCCTAGTGATTGTAGCTAAGGTGAGGGGGCGCACAGCCCCTTAGTGGGCTGGTGTGCCTCCCTCCCTTGACCCATGAACACTTCCGGACTTCGATTCCCTTCGTCCTATATATCGGTTCTCCTGGTTATAACCCGGTACCCCCGGAACACTTCCGGACTTCGATTCCCTTCGTCCTATATATCGATCTTCACCTCCGAACCATTCCGGAGTTCCTCGTCATGTCCGAGATCTCATCCAGGACTCCGAACAACCTTCGGTTACAACGATAACAACTCAACTATACTTATATTGTCACCAAACATTAAGTGTGTAGACTCTGCGGGTTCGAGAACTATGTAGACATGACCGAGACACCTCTACGGCAATAACCAATAGCGGGACATGGATGTCCATATTGGTTCCTACATATTCTACGAAGATCTTATCGGTCGAACCTCGATGTCAAGGATTCAGCTAATCCCGTATGCATTTCCCTTTGTCTATCGGTATGTTACTTACCCAAGATTCGATTGTCTGTATCTCCATACCTAGTTCAATCTCGTTATCAGCAAGTCTCTTTACTCATTCCGTAATACAAGATCCCGTGGCTAACTCTTTAGTCACATTGCTTGCAAGCTTATTGTGATGTTGTATTACCGAGTGGGCCCTGAGATACCTCTCTGTCATACGGAGTGACAAATCCCAGTCTTGATCCATGCCAACTCAACAGACACCCTCGGAGATACCTGTAGAGCACCTTTATAGTCACCCAGTTACGTTGCGGCGTTTGGTACACACGAGGTACTCCTCCGGTGTCCGTGATTTGCATGATCTCATGGTCATAGGAACATATACTTGACATGCAGAAAACGATAGTAATAAACTTGATACGATCATATGCTACGTTTATGGTTTGGGTCTTGTCCATCACATCATTCTCCCAATGATGTGATCCCGTTATCAAATGACAACTCATGCCTATGTCTAGGAAACCATAGCCATCTTTGATCAACGAGCTAGTCCGGTAGAGGCTTACTAGGGACATGTTGTTGTCTATGTATCCACACATGTATTCGAGTTTCCGGTTAATACAATTATAGCATGGATAATAAACAATTATCATGAACAAGGAAATATAATAATAACCACTTTATTATTGCCTCTAGGGCATATTTCCAACACGGAGCCGGGCGATGCCCTTCGTCACTGTGAACGGTGTCACGAAATCGGCTCCCGTCTGCTGGAGGTTGTCGTCTACCTCCCTATTCCACCGGGTCGGCGGCAGCTTCTGCTCGTCCTACATGTTCCACCGAGTGGAAATTGCCGTAGTTGTAGAACTGTGTTTTTGTAGTTGCAGGACGACGACTGCTAGTTGGCAGCAGCAGCCTGTCATAGTTGCACACGAAATCAAATCTAGTTTGGCTCAGCGGGGTGTGACGAGTTGGCATTCCTGTGTGTTGTAGTTGCATGACGCCGACTGCTAGTTGGCTGCTGCAGCCTATCATAGTTGCACACGAAATTGGATCTAGTCGGTTCAGCGGGGTGTGGCGAGTTGGCATTCCTGTGTGTTGTAGTTGCACAACGCCGATTGCTAGTTGGCTGCTACATCCTGTCATAGTTGCACACAAAAATAGATCTAGCTGGTTCAGCGGGGTGTGGCGAGTGGGCATTCCTGTGTGTTGTAGTTGCATGACACCGATTGCTAGTTGGCTGCTGCAGCATGTCATAGTTGCACAGGGAATTTAATCAAGTTGGTTCAGCGGGGCGGGAGTGAGTTGGCATTTTTCTCGGCTGTAGTTTGCACGTTGACGCCTGGTAGTTTGGCTAGTGCCGATGTCATTGGTGCACTGGAAATTGAAATCAAGTTGGTCCAACTGTGTGGGTATTTGGTTAGAGTAGTTCATAACTTTAAATTACATAGAGTTTTTGCCAACTACATGTGTTTGTGTGTGCAATTTTGTTGAACAATGTAATTTTGCGTGTTAAATGATAGGGATGTCATCTTGAATAAATAATTCCATGTGTTTACATAGAGTCCTATATCTTACAAGTTTTATTTTAATGTGTGCAACTCCATGTGGTTGTGTGTGCAAATTTGGCATATAATCATAATCATGTGGGACATTTTTTTTATGTTTGTCTTTTGTGTGCAACTGTTCTGCACTGGTTTGTGCAACTGTATGTGCTTTTGTGTGCAACTGTACAGTTTTTGTATGGCCAACTCAGAAAGATACTATATTTTTTTGTGATATATCAATTTTGCTTGCTTTAGTTTTGCACACATAACTTGGAGATATAAATTGGAGAATATATGATTTTGCTTGCTTTTTACTTCTTGTGGACATAACTTGAAGATATAACTTGGAGATACATCATTTTGCTTGTATTTTTCTTGTCATAGTGTGCAGCTATGCAAGCTTGTTTGTGCAACTATACAGTTTTGACTGTATAAACCCTTTTTTATGATATATTTTTGTGCAAATGAGTTGAAGGTATATCTTTTTAAAGATTTAACTTTGTGATATACTATCACTATATAGTCTTTTTTTTCTTTTTCCATTTTTGTTTCAAGCTCCTTTTTTGTGCAAATGAGTTTTGATCTGTGTGCATCTTAAAAAAAATTGCAGCGAAAATGGTTGTAGAAGGTAATTCTGGTGGAGGTCCAGTACAAGTACTCTTTTTTTGTGTGGAAATGATTTTCAATTCATTTCTTTTTTGTTCACTCCAAAAGGAATGAGCAAGTGTTGTGTTTGTGGCATAAATCATTTTTCTTATAATGGAAACTGATTTTTTGTGTTTGTCATACAGGGCAATGCATCACAATCTACTCGACGGAACAAGAAAAGGGCTGCCGAGAAGCATCTTTCCACTGATGTCGATGTTGACGAAGGAGAGGTAAGCGGCAAGATAAATAGCAACTGCAGCACCTACTGGGCATAGTATATAGCTTTTTTGGTGTTATTCTTTACCACCTTTTGTTATCCTTAAAATTTTCTTTCTCATGGTTGCAACATTTTTTTGGGTGTGCTTTTTGACATGATAGGATTCTTGTGGTGATCAATATCTTATTGTAAAGCGTCCAAGACGAAAAGCGAAAGATGTACTTCCTGAGTCGGGTGGCTCCAGCACTGCAGGACTTGCTGGGGTAATATCATCTATCTTTTTTATCAGTTGCACAATAGCATGTAATTGTTGGCATTTCCTCATACTAGGTGCTGCACATAAAAATTATATTAGTTGACAGGTTCTCAGTTACACATTAGCTTATACTAGTTGGCACAACATACATATAAGAGTTGCACATGAAAATGATATCACTTGGCTATTCAAGCATGGAATTTTTGTGTGCCCATTTGTCTTTCCATTTTCGCAAGATAGTGGAGCAGGAAGTGGAGGAACAGGAACTGAGGCTCTCCCTCGGTGTTCACAGGCTGGAAGGATCAGGGCCTCACCAGGGAGGTTTGCAAAGATGAACATGGAAATCGCGCCCGTTCAAAGGATTTTTCTGTACGAGAAGCCGTTCGGTGGATTAGCGAACTTGGCTGACACTTTTCCTGCGGAGTTGACAAAATTCCTGGTGCAGTCGTATGGCCTAGATAGTTATGCTCTGGTCTTTCCAGGGAGGGGCACGATTCCGGTTAACGCTGCAAGTGTTCACAGGAATTTTGGTTTACCGAACAGAGGCCAACAGCTCAGTTACATTGTTGAGAAGGAGTCAGTCAAGAGATTCAATGAGTTATTCAACCACACCAGTGCTAGACACCCAGGTCACTGATTTCTGCAAAACATTGAAAGGAATGAAGGGAAAAACTGACAACAAGTTCTTCATTGGATGGCTTGCACTTGCCTCCAGCACATTTTTAGCTCCAACCACCAGTCTGAGTTTGAGCCCACGCTGTTACTCAGTTGTGCTAGACCCCGAGACACTTATGAAGAGCAATATTTGTTTGTTTGTTGCCGAGCACATAAATGAAGCATTCCGCAACATGGATGAGGACAAGCAAACAGTCTGCTGCTGCCTGTACCATCTGATGGTGAGTAAACGTAGCTGATAGCTTGATAGATGGAGTCTTTTTTTCTGGTGACTTTGTTTGACAATGCAATGTTTTCACATGTGTGACAGATCCTATATTTTGACGCGCTTGTTGTTGTTGAGCGAATAAGCTCATGTCCTATCCGAGCCAATGCCTTCGACACAAAATCTGATCAACAAGATCAACAAGAAAGACTTGAAGTCTCTTGGTGTTTTCGGCAAGCTTGAAGTTAGTTAACATACAAGTCATTTTTTTACTTTTAAAATTTTACATCATGATAGTTTGCACTTTTTTGTGTGATATGATTGATTTGGTGCTAGTTGAACACCCCTCAGTTGTCATTTTTTGATAGGTGTGAAAATATACTTGTTGCACATTCTTCATGTGTCAGTTGCACATATTCTTGTATTAGATTGGCAGAATATCTTATAGTTAGTTGCACATACCCTTTTCTATCATGTTATGTTCTCTACATATGGTAGTTGCATTTTTTGTCACATGATAGTTGCATAATAACTCACATTAGGTTGGCCAAAAAACCAACATATCTTGTATAGTTAGTTTTTCCTTTTTTCATTTTTTTGGCCCATGATAGTTGCACTTATGCTTATATTAGGTTGGCAAATATGGAGTTGCACACACGTTTTTTTGGTCATATGATAGAACTCAACACATGGGAGTTGCACATGTGTTACTTTGTCAGTTGCATACATGCTTGTATTAGGCTGGCAGAACAACTGCTAGGTAGTTGCACATACTTTGTTAGTGTGATAGGTGGTACGTATGGTAGTTGCACATTTTTTTGTCATATGACAGTTGCACAAATACTCACATTAGGTTGGCACAACAACTATGGAGTTGCACATGTTTTTATTGTCAATTATGTTCTTCCCCTGCTTTCTTTTTATACATACAACAATGCAAAGTCATATCTCTTTTTTATTTCTGCATCAGCTCAAGGAGCAGTACAGAGGGGCAGAGGAGTCACCTATCCTTGGGGGTTTGCTGCAGGCAAAAGTGTTTGTTTATTTGAAACTCCTGCCCAGCTATGATCCACATGTGAGTTCATTTGTACCTAGAGACGTATGTATTTGCATATCAATGTATTTGGCATCCAAACTAGGGTTTTTAGTAATTTTATGATTTTTTTATTCCAAACTTTGTATTTTTATGCTTTGCAGAAAAAGTTCAAGCTAGCGGACATGGTCCATGACCTCTGTAGATCAATAATGCAGAACCTCAGCAACTTCATTGAAGGTTTTGCCAAGCTTGATGAGGAACCATATTTAAGCCCCCCCCCAAGAGGACGCAAAGAGAGGGTCACAGCTCATGTCGTGGGGGCCGTAGGGGTAAAGCTGCTGCCCAAGGAAGTCATAGATGAGGAGGAGTACATTGAAGAAGGAGATTCTAAAGAAGAAGAGGAAGAGTCGGCAGACGACGGTGATGGCAACGATGATGATGACGATGCGGAAGAAGATCATGAAGAAGAGGAGGATGACGATGACAATAATGATAACAGTCAAGGCAGCGAAGATGATGAAGAAGAGGATGAGGATGATGGACAACAGAAGGGATCAGATAGGGAGGTTGGAAAAGGTAGCGATGACGACAAGGAGGAGGATGACAGCAGGGACAGAGATGATGGGGGAGGGGGGAGGTTCTGGTCGAGGTACCAATAGCAGCAATGATGACGATGATGACGCTGGTGTGGTCGGTGGCTGTGGAAAGAGTTCAACAGGGCCCAAAAGTCATGCACATGAAGGAAGTACCAGCAGCAACAGCAGTTCCTTTGATGAAAATGCCACTCTACAAGATTTTATCAAAAATAAATCATCACACAACAATGATGTGCAAGATGATGCTCCAAATTCAGATGGAAGCAATACAGCGGCACCAGAGCAGCCTTTGACTTGTCGGGATGTGTGCAACTTAGACATTCCCTGCCGCGATACGTTTGATATCCCATTGCTTGAAACTCATGTCATTTTCGAGACAAAAGACGAGACAATTGTCTCGATGGAGGTTGACGAGCTCGAGCTGAGGAAGAGTGAGGAAGAATTGAAAAAGGCATCAGCTCATCTTGATTTCTTGGGTACAAACGAAATGCATCAAAAGACTTTGCAGCAACTCTCTCCATCCAAAGATGATTTGTTGTCAGTTTGGTTAAAGAGGGAAGCAGAAGCCTCAATGCGACCGCCTCCAGTTCCAAAGCGGAAGAAAACTATGACATTCAGCAAGAATTTAGAGTTGCCTCAAGCTAAAGATAAGATGCCAGGTCTGGCAGAGAAGAACTATTTGGATGTTACAAAATCGAAGAGCCATGTGGCGCCAACCGATCAGTTGACGGTGCCAAGTGTATTGCACAAGGAGCCAACTGGTCTTCAATAGGAGCCTAGTGTTTGTTTGGCTACAAGCTCATTTGTGGGAGCTCAACAAGTCAGTGAGAAGCATCCCTCCGTGACACCACAACTACCAGATCATAAACACAAGAAAACAGTTACATTTGCCACTGACACGAAGTTCTAAAAAACTGGAAGAAAAGCCACAAGCCATGTACTCAAGGTTGCACCAGCTACCAAACAGAAGATACTGCCCATAGAGCCAAGCAAAATAGCAGATGTGCCAACTGCAAAGGTCACATTGCCAAGTAATGATGCTGCAATGCCAACTCAAGATATCAGCATATCATCTACCAAAGGACCAGCAGGCAAGGGCTTTGTGCTAACTCCAGCAGCTTCTTTGCAAATTGCAGCAGCAACTGAGAAAGATGCAGGCCACCTTGTGCAAACTGCATCAGCCACTGTGCCAACTGTAGGCTCTACCGTGTCAAATGCAGGTCCAGATGTTACTGGGCCAACCCTAAGAGCAGTTGAGACAACTACATTCTCAAATCAGCCAATCCTAGCATCCTCTGAGCCAGCTACAGGGTTGTCTGTGCCAACTGCAGGTCTACATGCGCCAACTACTGGTGCTACTGGGCAATCTGTTCACATTCCTTTGCAAACAAGTCAAAAAAGCACAAGTATTGGCCAACAGAATGCATTAACCCAAGAGGAAGTCTTCATCCTTCTTAGCAAGTGTACCCCCCCGAGGCCCCCTCCAAGCATAATTGCATGAACCCAGTCAATGAATGATGCAGCCAGAGTTTTGCAAGGAGGCAGAATGTGCGACCAGCCTATTCGAAGAGCACAGTCAGCGTCATATCATGGAGATGGTTTTTGCGACGCCCCCACATTTGACATGGGGTTTGATTTGCTTAATGAACCACCAGTTGCTGATTTGGATGAGCAAAACAAAGCAGAAGTAACACCTGATGAAGCAGGCTCATCCAAAGTTAACAAGGAGGATGATGATTGGGACTCTAAAACAGTGAAACAGGCTTGGGCTGCTGGAGATATGGCTGTCAGCATGAAGGCAGCAGCTCCTGCATCCCCTTTGTCTTCCCCAGACAACTTCCACACCCCAATTCAAGCAGCGGTCGAAGGTGGGGCTAGCGGTTCTGGTGCAAGTAGTTCAGGACCTCCAGTTCAAAGACGTGGAAGGAGGATAATAAAGCCAGCTGGTGCACAAAGGTCTCCCTACATTGACTACAACAAAACAAAAACATTCACTTGTGGAGAACAAACCAACAAGCTTTACGCTTCAGTGCTATACTACGTAAGGAACATACTTGGAGACAACGATTTAGAAACCAGGTATTCCTGAAGTTCTTTTATATTATTTTTTACTGCATTTTTTCTTTTGTTTGCATTTTCCATACATTCAGTTGCACAGCAACAGTTTTCCAGTTGCACATCAACTGAAACCTAGTTGCACATTTAACAGTAACTTAGTTGCAGATCAACAGTCATCCCAAGTTTGACATCAAGAGTTACCGAGTTGCAGATTAACCATAACCTAGTTGCACATTCAACAGCAACCTAGTTGCACATCAACATCCACACTAGTTTCACAATATGCAGTAACCCAGTTGCACATTAACAGTAATCCAGTTGCACAACATGAGGAACCAAGTTGCACAAACAGAGCTATATGGCATCTTTTTCCCATGTCCCCTGCTATTTTTTATATATTAAAACATTGATATTTGTATTGAACATTCCTTCTAATTTTTTTGTTTTGATGGTCAAGTGAAAAACCAGCCCCAACATCACTGATTATGATGGATTCTATGTAACTCTAAAGGAGCTTGCTGATTCGATGAGGCCCAACAAATGGCTGTCAGACACAGTAGTTGAAGCTGCGCTAATCAACATCGCCAAAAACCTTCCCAATGACTCGAAGAAGGTCATCATGCCATTGAAAGTTGGGGTGGGTTGTACCTTTTTTTGCAGATTTTTGTAGTGCTTTACTCATTTTATTTCACGCTTTTTGTCATTTTTGAGAATTAATTAATATCTCTTTTGGGGGATACATCTTTTTTTTCTTTTTACTGCAGGCATGACTGCAACAAGGCATTTTCAACGTTGCTGAGATACATTCAAAGTTTGACAAGACAAAACGCTTAGACCGAAAGGATATGGTCAGCTTTTTGTTTCCTTTTTAGATCATTTTAACTAGTTTTTGCAATCCTGTCATTCGAACAACTTATTTACACATTTTTTTTGCACTCAAAATGTGTGTAGGTCATGATACCTGTGCTTGAGTTTGTTGATCCAAATGACCCAGAAGGAGGCAGACATTACTGGTTGTTCAACATCAACCTAAGGGATGAACATTTTGAAGTGCTCGACTCTTGGAGGAAGCTCGACGACATTGAACTGATGAACTGTGATTCAACGATAGCAGGGGCATTGCGTTTTCTATGGAGGCAACATTACCCAAAGCATAAGATTGACCACTTTCCGATCATTGACATCGATGTACCAAAGCAAATTGGGATGTAAGTACCGTGGTAATCACTGTCCTTTTTAATGGTCTCCATTTGTTGTTTTTGTGGTCAGTTCTCAAGAAAGAATTTACATCCCCAAGCTGGACCATCCATCTTTCGCAGACCATGTAGTTGCAACATAGTTAGCATGGGTTGCACCAATAGGTTACTTAGTTGCACAACATAACATTTCTAGTTGCATAGGTCCATTGGTATACAAGGATTCTCTATTGGAACATCTAGCAAGATGGGTTGCACCAGCATTGGCAGAAAGTTACACATATCTAGTTTCATTAAGAACCAATGGGTTTTATTTGTTGTTTCTAGCTTACTGATGCATTTTTTCCTTCTTTGTATGCATCAACGAATGTGGAGTTTTCATGGTATTCAATTGCAGCATATGGAATGGGAGGCAACTGCCGAGCTACGAGCCAAAAGAGTGCTTGAACATGAGGAGGGTGTTGACCAAAAATTTGGTGTACAACACTCACAACAAGGCCCCGTGGAGGGACATCCTTAAGTACCAAGACTAGGTGAAAGGATCGAGAAGAGGGGTCTAGAGGGGGGGGGGGTGATTAGACCCTTCACAAGCAAAGTTGACAGTTTTTAATTTCTACAAGTTAAGGTTGAGTTTAGCACATGTTAAAGCACTCACGGTGCATTTCAAGCAAGCATGACAAGAGTATAAGCAGCAGAAAAGGTAAAGCATGCAATTTGCAAGAATGTAAAGGGATGGGATTGGAGTGTGCAAACGCAAAGGAGACGCGGAGATTTTTGGCGTGGTTCCGATAGGTGGTGCTATCGTACGTCCATGTTGATGGAGACTTCAACCCACGAAGGGTAACGATTGCGCGAGTCCATGGAGGGCTCCACCCACGAAGGGTCCACGAAGAAGCAACCTTGTCTATCCCACCATGGCCATCGCCCACGAAGGACTTGCCTCACTCGGGTAGATCTTCACGAAGTAGATGATCTCCTTGCCCTTACAAACTTCTTGGTTCAACTCCACATCATGTCGGGGGATCCCAAGCGACACCTAACCAATCTAGGAGACACCACTCTCCAAAAGGTAATAGACGGTGTGTTGATGATGAACTCCTTGCTCTTGTGCTTCAAATGATAGTCTCCCCAACACTCAACTCTCTCTCACAGATTTGGCTATGGTGGAAGAAGGATTTGAGTGGAAAGCAACTTGGGGAAGGCTAGAAATCAAGGTTCAAATGGTAGGAATGGAATCTCTTGATCTCAACACATGAGTAGGTGGTTCTCTCTCAGAAAATTGATTGTGGAAGTGTAGGCACGTTCTGATGGCTCTCTCCTATTATGAAGAGGGGGTGGAGGGGTATATATAGCCTCCACACAAAATCCAACCGTTACACACTTTTGACTCATCTCGGTGGCACCGATCTGTTCAAAAATATGAACGCTAGGAATCTCGGTGGGACTGACTGGAACAACTCGGTGGGACCGATGTGCTAGGGCTTAGGGCAAACTTCATCTCGGTGGCACCGACTGCATCAATTCGGTGGGACCAAAGTGAAGCAATGGGCAACAGAGAATCTGTCAAGCCAACTCGGTGAGACCAATTGCATAAACTCGGTGGGAGCAAAGAGAATGCAACAAGTCACACAGCACTGGCAAGGCCATCTCGGTGGGACCGAGATCCGTATCGGTGTGACCGAACTATTAGGGTTTCTGGCAGTGGCTATGTCAAATGAACTCGGTGGCTCCGGGTAGAAAGAATCGGTGGGGCCGAGTTGGAATTTAGGGTTTGGACATATTTGGATGGAGAAAGTGGCTGAGGGTTTTGGAGCAATATCATTAAGCATTTGAGCAAGTAGACCATTAAGCAACACCTCATCCCCTTTTAATAGTATTGGCTTTCCTATGGACTCAATGTGACCTTGGATCACTAAAATATAAATGAAGAGTCTTGAGCTTTTACCAATCTTTGTCCTTAGCATTTTGAAGGGGTCCACATCCTCTTGTCCTTGCCTCTCCACTGTTGAACTTATCTGAAACATACTTGATAAAACTATTAGTCCAACGAGAGATATGTTGACATTAATTACCAAAATCACCCAGGGAGCACTTGTGCTTTCAATCTCCCCCTTTTTGGTAATTGATGGCAACATACATCAAAGCTTCAAGTAAATGATAGAATGAGTAGTAAATTAAAGCTTTGGAAGAACAAATGTAACATGCATAAGCTCCCCCTACATGTGTGTAATAATGTAAAGATAGGAATGAACAACGTGTGAATGCACATCATGATAAGGCAAGAAATGAGTTACATGTATCTTGGCCATATGCATCAGAGTAGAAAGAAGTGATATGAGATGTACATTCATGTTTATGAATTCCCCTTGCAAACAATAAGTGCAAAAGCAAGAGATCATCATGCACATGAGTGTGATGCATATACTTACCTTGTGGTTTTTGAGTTGACTCTTGAAGAAGCAATCCTGAGAAAACAAGGTTAAATTACACAAGAAAACTCCAAGCAAGAAGAATTTCAAGAGCCACAAGAGTACCAAGACTGGGATGACATGCAAGAGTGAGTACTTCTTTGAGTATAAGCATGTCCCCAAAGAATTTGCAATAAGTTCCAAGGATTTTTCTTCCCTTAAGCATTGGATACTCTTTCTCCCCCTGAATCTAATATTGGATAATGGGAGAAGGTAGGGTGAGATAAAATCAGAGAAGAAATGAATAGGATTACAACATAAATCAAATACCAACATACTGACATGTCTTTCCCCTCTTAAAGACATGTGGCTTCTCTCCTCTTGTGAAAATGCATCTCTCTTAGAAGAGCTTTGATGTGCTCTCTCTCTCCCCGTTTGACATCAATTTCCAAGAAGGGTAGTGTTCATGGGATTGAGTCAAGTGAGTGTGGTCCTTGAGAGTCACAACTAAGTAGAATGCAACTTAAGATGCAGGTAGAGGAAAAGAATCATTGAGTGGAGCTGAAGAAAATAGGTAATATAATATGGCAAAAGGTTTTCGCAGCAGTGAAATCGGTGGCTCCGATTTGTTTCAATTGGTGACTCCGAGATAACAGAGTCACAGAAGGTGCTCATCGGTGAGACCGAGTTAGTCCATTTCGGTTGTACCGATGAACGGTGTGCAAGTGGACCTCACACTTCGGGCTGACCGATAGGCTTAGATCGGTGGAACCGAGTTCAACGCAGAGAAAAGATTTTGTCAACTCAGCTCACTTGCAAAGGAAATTTCACAAAGATTTTCATGGAATTTGAAAGAAATACAACACAGAAAATTAAAAGATCTAGATGAGCAAGGAAAAAGATGCAAAGAAAATGCAACTAAGAAGAACACTAGTGATCACTTCATCTAGAGAGGGTCGGTGACATAGTCACCTATGTTACAGTATGTTAACTTAGGAGTCAAGTGAGATCACTTGATCATAGGTCATACTCATCGTTAAGCTCAAAATGGGGTTGCCATTTCTCATTTACGCGTCTTGATGTATTCTCATCTTGTTGAGTTGCTTTAGCTCATGTCTTGGAGCAAAGCTTCTCTAAGATGGAATAACATACCTTGGGTTGTGATCTTGATCATGTAGTTGAACTTATGGTGGATGCTCAATGTTGATGTAGTCCATCAAGAGTTGGGAGCATCCTTTAGAATTTGAAGTTCATCTTCCTACATGGGTTAGTCTTGCAAGGAATAGCACTTGTGTATCCCTATTGACAATTGTGAAATTAGACACATTGAAGTAGTCAAAGGATATGTTGGGTAAGTTCATGCTTCCTTGATTTCAACGACCAAAGCATGGATACTTGGTTATGACAAGATCGCTCAAGATATGAGTGTGGTGCAATCTTGTGGAATTGAGCTCATCCAAGTACATACACGGGTTAGATAACATACAAGGGTGCAAAAGTATCCAAGATGATTGATCATCAACGTAATAGAAATATCAAGGATTAGTCAAGTAGGCTCACGCCTTGCATGTATCCAAAGAAGTCTCTACTCCAAATTTGAGGTATCAATGATGTTCAATTATCCTCTCAATCGACAAAATATCTTTTCATCAAGCGGTTTAGTGAAGATATCCGCCAGTTGCTTGTCGATACGAACATGCTTAAGATTAATATCTCCTTTAGCAACATGATCATGAATGAAATGATGACGAACTTCAATATGCTTAGTTTGAGAATGTTGCACGAGATTGTGAGCAATCTTAATAGCACTCTTATTGTCACAAAGCAATGGAACATGTTTCACATGTATCCCATTATCTTTAAGAGTTTGGGTCATCCAAAGTAATTGAGCACAACATGATCCCGCGGCAATGTATTCCGCTTCGGCGGTACATAAGGATACCGACTTTTGTTTCTTGAGGACCAAGAGACAAGGTATCTACCAAGGAATTGACATGTACCCGAAGTGGACTTTCTATCAACCTTGTCACCGGCATAGTCCGAGTCGGAATAGCCAACAAGATCAAAAGATGACCTCTTAGGGTACCAAATGCCAAAATTTGGTGTATGAATCAAGTATCTCACTATCCTTTTCACGGCCTTAAGATGACATTCTTTTGGAGCCGCTTGATATCGCACACACATGCACACACTTAGCATAATATTGGGACGGGAGGCACAAAGATGTAATAATGAACCAATCATAGATCGGTAAACCTTTTGGTCAACCGGGTTGCCATCCTTAGTCAAGTCAAAATGTCCACTAGTAGGCATGGGTGTTTTCATACCTTTGCTTTCTTGCATGTTGAACTTCTTGAAAAGATCCTTGGTATACTTTGTTTGTGAGACAAAGGTACCTTCCTTAGTTTGCTTGATTTGCAAACCAAGGAAAAATTTGAGTTCACTCATCATAGACATCTCAAACTTCTCCGACATTAACCTTCCAAACTTTTCACTAAAATGGGGGTTAGTACCAAATATGATATCATCCACATAAATTTGGCACACAAATAATTCTCCATTAACCCTTTTAGTAAAAAGAGTAGAATCAATTTTCCCAATTTCAAAGCCTTTTTCAATAAGGAACTTGGTCAAGCATTTATACCATGCTCTAGGAGCTTGTTTAAGACCATAAAGAGCTTTGTGAAGTTTGTAAACATGATTGGGTTTCTTGGGATTAACAAAGCCGGGAGGTTGTTTAACATAAACTTCCTTCTCAATTTCACCATTTAGAAAAGCACTTTTATTGTCCATTTGGTATAGAGTGATATCTGGTGATTGGCATAAGCAAGTAAGATGCGAATGGACTCAAGTCTAGCAATGGGGGCATATGTCTCACCATAGTCCATACCTTTGACTTGAGTGTAGCCTTGAGCAACGAGACGCGCCTTGTTGCGTACAACTTGACCATCCGCATCTTGCTTATTCCGGAACACCCATTTTGTACCAATGATGTTTTGGTTGTCCTTGGGCTTCTCAACCAATGTCCACACTTGGTTCCTCTCGAAGTTGTGGAGCTCTTCATGCATAGCATTTATCCAATCTGGATCCTCAAGGGCTTCTTCAACCTTCATAGGTTCAATGCTAGAGATGAATGGGCAATGTTCACAAAAGTTAGCCAAACGAGTTTTAGAGCGAGTGATTCTCCCGGTTTGGATGTCATCAAAGATTTGTTGGACAGGATGGTCTCTTGAGACTCTTGCTCTAACTCGTGAGAGCTTTTGCTTGGTTTGAGGTGGAACATCCTCATCATCATCTTATTCTTCTTCATTGTTGGTGGCATTGTCGTTCGCTTGTAGAGGTGGAGAAGGAGGTCGAGGTGGATCATCTTAATGTACTTCCTCATTCCCTTTGTCTTGACGTGTTCCACTTGTGGATGCCTCCATGTCAACTTGTGGTTCACCTTGATGTGAAATTGAGGCTTCTGCCTGAATAGACGAAGTGCTCTCCTTCACCTCCGTTGGGCGAATCTTGCCAATAGACAAGTCTTGAATTGCTTCCGAAGGATCTTTGTCTCCTACATCAATTGGCAATTACTCTACTTGCGAGCTATTAGATTCATCAAACTTCACATCTACCGCCTCTTCAATCTTTCGGGTGAAATTGTTGTAGACACGGTAAGTGTGAGAGTTTGAGCCGTAACCAAGTAGGAAACCTTCATGAGATTTAGGAGCAAATTTCAAACAACAATGCTTATCAAGAATGTAGCACTTTGAGCCAAATACTCGAAAGTATCTGTTGGGGATGTAACCCCGAGGTGTGACCCGCCCTGGAGGGGCCGGGTTACACCATTGGCGACTCAACATGAAGAAGGCCCAAGAAGGACCACGAAGACTAGCGGCGGCGTACAAGGTGGGCTTGCTGGAGGCCCAAGACCCGGTGGTGTAATCATGACCCGGAAAGGGTGAGCCGCTATAATGGTAACTTGCTTTGTAAGGCAAGGCGACTTAGAAACCAAGTTGGTCACATTGCGTGGTCCGACTTGGACTCTTGTAAGCCCAGGGCCTCGACCTGTGTATATAAAGGCGAGACCCTGCGGCGGGTTAACTAAGAAACAATTTATCGAGAGCTAGATCAAGTGATTCCGCTCCCTTGTAACCGATATTCAAGCTATAGTCAACAAAAGCAGGAGTAGGCTTTTACCTCGTTGTGAGGGGACGAACCTGGGTAAACCTTGCATCCTTTGTCTCGTTCAACCCCTTCAAGCTAACCTACGTTGCGATGGCTCCACACCTAAGTCCTTTCACAGGGGCATCTGCCGTGACAAAACCACGACAGTTGGCGCCCACCGTGGGGCCAGAGCATGGTGGTTTTGAGTTCTTGAAGGGCAATTTCCTAGGGATCGAAAGATACGTCGTGGGCCGGATGACTAAAAGTCACCGTGGTAAGCTCTACATCGACGACGCTAGCTGGGGCCCCGAGGCCGACTCAATCGAGTACGGGTACTGGGTCCCCTTTGGCGGAATTCACGTCTTCAACGGCAAGATCGGCGGATCAGAGCCTGAGCTGGACATTTGCACCGACATCGTCGAGCCGGCTCGACGCGCGCAACCTGCCCGGGCTCAACCCGGCCGGAAGCACGTCTTCGTCGGCTTTGTGCATGGAGCAGATCTTGAGGGAGATTCTGCATCCGGTGGAGAGACGGCCATCTACTCAGGTGATGATTCCTCAACCGGGGAGACAAAGTTGATCTACCAGCTTTAGGATGGTGGGCTTGGGGGCTATTCCGATGGCGATAGTATTCCGGACCCCTATGAGCCGCCGTGCATGGCTGTTGTCTTCATGGCTGGCACGACGTCGGTTCTCAATTCATCAACAGCTGCAGCTATGATGTCTGGCTCAACTACTGCTGCGACGGCTGGGGCCAGCGGATCAGCGCGGCCGTCGGCTCAGGTTTTGTCTGAACTATTGGGTACTTTGACTACCCTGTTAGCAACAGAGGTTACTACGGCGAATCAAGCGCAGCACAATGCGGAGGTTGCAAAAATGCGGGATGAAGTGGCTAAGGCCCAAGAGGAGCTTAATGCAGAGAATGCCAGGATGGCAGCAGAGCGGGCCCAATTGGATGCTGAGTCACAGCATATAGAAGCAGAAGCTTTTCGCCTAAGTTTGGATCAGGATGCCTCCAACGCGGTGCTTCGAAGGAGACATCAAACCCGTTTGCCTTTGCAGTATGAGGATCACAATCTTTTTAACACACCTGGGACAGGGCCAAGTAACCCGCCAGGCACAACCCGGACTACAGAGGCGCCAGGTGGCGGTGTAGCGGCTCAACCTCGACTGCAAGACCCGCCCCGTAGGGATCTAGCCCCGCCTCAGCAGTTCTTGACACCACCTGGTCATTATTCTAACCCGGTGGATAACATGTTGGCAGCAGCAACCCGCCTGGCGGCAATTCCGATCGAAGGTGAGTCACCAACGGCGATAGAGACCTGGAATGCTATGGAGCTCCTCCGAACGGCTGTTGCGTAGCAGGCGGCTTACTTGTATAGCCGTGACCATGTACACTCGACCCCTCGCCAGAGTCGAAGCTACAGCCAGCGTATTGAGTCACCCGAAGTCTCTAGCAGTGAACAACGACGTCGACCGCTTCAGGACAACCCCCTTGGAATGATAACCCGCCCCGTAATGATGACATGCTTATTAATGCTTAGGCGATTGTGGATGAAGCGAGAGCACGCCAAGAGGCGGAGGCCACAGCGGCGGCTCAGCTGGGGGCTTATCAGCAGCCTCCGGTGACCCCTTCAACGTCAGTTGGGGCTGGTATAATTTCCAGATCTGCTGGAGTGCCTTGTTTAGTACGAGCACTACGTAATGAATGTTTGCCTAAGGATTTTAAGGGTCCTCGCAAGGCGGCTAACTATAGAGCTGATCTTCCCCCTAAGGCCTAGATTGAGAGTTATGAGTTAGCCATGGAGATGCTGGATGTCAATGATACTGTGTGTGCTAAATACTTTACCATGATGTTGGACGGACCAGCTCGGACCTGGTTAAAAGGGTTACCCGCCAACTCCATTAATTCATGGGCAGAGTTGAAAGCACGGTTCATTCAGAATTTTAAGGGAACATGCAAGCAGCCCTTGACAATTATTGATCTTGGTAACTATGTACAGCGTGAGGATGAGTCGGCTCATCATTGGGTCCGGCAGGTCTTAGCTATTATGCATTCTTCAGACAGTATTGCGGCGGGTCAGGCGGTCCTGGTCTTGGAGAAGAACTGTCATTTTACCCCCCCCTTAAGCAGAAGCTTGGGCGGCTTAAGCGTCATTGTAATGACATGGGAGTGCTCATGGCGGCTCTCATTAAGTATGCCGACTCTGATACCACCCAAGATCTTGGATCTGATGATGAAAAATCCAACAAGGGAAAGAAGGGTGGTAATGGTAAGGGTCCGCAACAGAACATGATAGGGCATAATGGTAGCAACCAGGGTAACGGTGGCAAGCGCAGACTGCCCGATGGCGGGTCAGATCTTGTAGCTAACACTGGATATAAAAACCAGCACCGTAATGGCAATGGTAAGCAGGCTTTTGGAGGGAAGAATTTCAATACTGAGGCGATGATGAATGAGCCTTGTCCTAAACACAGCCTGCGCAATAAGCCGGCGACTCATGCTTGGAAGGACTATTTCATTATGCGAGAGTACAAGAATTCCAACTTTAATCAGAATCATGGCAACAATAATGGCCCACCCGGCGGGTCAGGATCTGGCTCACAAGGGCCCGGCTTTGGTGGCGGCGGCTCAAGTTCTGGGTATCAAGGATAGGGCAACCAGGGTGGTTATAACCAGTAGTCTGGTCAGGGTAACCACTAGCGTCAGTCAGGTTACCAGAGTAATCCAAAGCAGCTCAACAGTGGCCAGTATCATGTTTTCACCACAAGTCTCTGTAAGCGAGATCAGAAGGTTCATAAACGCGAGGTCAGTGCAATTGAGCCGGCGATGCCTCAGTATTTGCGGTGGTCAGAGTATCCAATCACATGGAGTTGAGAGGATCACCTACCCCGGGTTGATAATCCGGGCCAGCTCGCATTGGTGGTAGCCCCTTAGGTCGGGGGTTATAAATTCACTAAAGTGCTCATGGATGGTGGCATCAGTATCAATATCCTTTACTATGACACCTTTCGCCGGATGAACTTAGCTGATAAGGAGCTTAAGCTGTCTTCTATAGTTTTCCATGGCGTGGTACCGGGTAAGTCGGCATATCCGGTTGGTAAGATTGCTTTGGTGGTGGCTTTTGGCGATGACTATGACTACAGAACAGAGACATTATGGTTTGAAGTGGTCAAGATCAAGAGCCCTTATCATGCCCTATTTGGACGGCCGGCTTATGCCAAATTTATGGCCCAACCTTGTTATGTTTATTTACAGCTTAAGATGCTAGGGCATAAGGGTACCATTACGGTCCATGGTAATTGAAAAATTGCCCTGGAATGTGAGGAAGGAGATGCGGCTTATGCTGAGTCGGCCTGCGCCACGGAGGAGCTTAAGTTTTATAAAGACAATGTTGACCCGGCTGATATGACCCCTTTGAAGAATCCCACCACTGAGCAAGACCCTTTGTTGAAGTTTAAGTCGGCTGATGATACTAAGAAGGTTGATTTTGTCCCTGGCGACTCATCTCAGCAGTTCATAGTGGGGGCCAATATGGATCCTAAATAGGAAAGCGCGCTCATCGAGTTCATCCGTGAGAATCGGGACATCTTTGCATGGAAACCTTCTGACATGCCGGGTGTACCGAGAGAATTCGCTGAGCACACTCTTAATGTGGATCCTAAGTTTAAACCGGTCAAGCAATTTCTTCGTCATTTCAATGAAGAACGATGTAAGGCTATTGGAGAGGAGGTAGCCTGGCTCTTAGCCGCTGGGTTTATCGTGGAGGTTTTCCACCCTGAGTGGTTGGCTAACCCGGTACTGGTACTCAAGAAGAACGGCACTTGGCGTATGTGTGTTGATTACACAGATCTTAACAAAGCCTACCTAGATGATCTATTTGCTCTCCCTCGTATCGACCAGATTATTGATGCCACGGTGGGTTGTGAGAGTTTATGTTTCCTGGATGCTTATTCTGGTTATCATCAGATCAAGATGGCAGTTAAGGACCAAGAGAAGACGTCTTTTATCACCCCTTTTGGAGCCTTCTGTTATGTTTCTATGCCTTTTGGGCTTAAGAGTGCCCAGGCAACTTATCAACGCTGTGTTCAGAATTGCTTTCACAGTCAGATTAGGCGTAATGTGCATGCTTATGTGGATGATATTGTGGTCAAATCCAGAAAGAAGGAGACTCTCCTGGATGATTTAAGGGAGACTTTTGACAATCTCCGGGTCTATAAGATGATGCTTAACTTGGCCAAGTGTGTTTTTGGTGTGCCTGCAGGCAAGCTCTTGGGTTTTCTGGTCTCAGAGAGGGTCATTGAAGCTAACCCAGAGAAGATCAAGGCTATCACTTCATTGGCTAAGCCAGCATGTGTCAATGATGTTCAGTGCCTGGCGGGTCATGTCGCAGCTCTAAGCCAGTTCATAAGCCGCCTGGGAGAGAAGGCGCTTCCTTTATACCAGATGATGAAGAAGACATATCATTTTGTCTGAAGTGATGTTGCTGATAAGGCGTTCGAGGCGCTCAAAAAGCAGTTAGCTGAGCCGCCCGTCCTTGCGGCTCCCATTGAGAAAGAACCTTTGCTCCTGTATGTGGCGGCTAATAGTAAGGCTGTCAGTGTGGCAATTGTGGTGGAGCGCAAGGAGGCGGGTAAGGAATGCCCAGTCCAGAGGCCGGCTTATTATGTCAGTGAGGTGTTGATTGAGTCCAAGCAACGATATCCACATTGGCAGAAATTGGTATATGGGGTGTTCATGGCGAGTCGCAAGCTGAAGCATTATTTTCTTGGTCATCCTATTACTGTGGTCAGCTCTGCTCCCTTAGGAGACATTATTCAGAACAGGGAGGCCACAGGCCGGGTTGCTAAGTGGGCAATAGAACTTGGACCTCATGGTTTGAAATATGTGTCAAGAACAGCCATCAAGTCTCAGGCGTTGGTGGATTTCATAAATGACTGGACAGAATTGCAGATGCCTGAGGAGAATCCTAACAACACTTATTGGACGATTCACTTTGATGGGTCCAGGCAGCTGGAAGGCTCGGGGGCTGGAGTTATTTTGACTTCCCCATGAGGTGACAAATTTTGTTATGTTTTAAGGCTAATGTTTTCTTGTACTAACAATGCAGCTGAATATGAAGCTTTACTCCACGGCCTTCGTATGGCCAAAGAGATGAATTTAAGCTGGGTCAGGTGTCTAGGCGACTCAGACCTGGTGGCTCAGCAAGTCTCAGGCACTTGGGATTCCAAAGACACGCTCATGGCGGCTTATCGCTGGGCGGTTAACAATATTGCTGGTCACTTCAAGGGCTATCAGGTGGATCACCTTGATCGAAGGAAGAATGAGGCAACTGATGCCTTAAGCCGGCTTGGGTCTCATTGTAAGCCGGTGCCTCCTAATGTGTTTCTTGATGTTTTACACAATCCTTCGGTCAAGTTGCCATCTGAGGAGGATCTTGCTATCCCTGACCCGGAGGCACAGCTGGTGGCGGCTCTCCATGCTATTCCTGATTGGATGCTTCCCTACTTGGCTTATATGACCCGGGGAGAGTTACCTGAGGATGAAACTTTGGCAAGACAAATAACCAGGAGGTCTAAGTCCATGACTATTGTCAATGGCGAGTTACACCGATGCAGTGTGACAGGCGTGTTTCAATGTTGTGTTTCTCCTGAAGAGGGCCGTGAGATCTTAAGAGAGATCCATGAAGGTGATTGTGGTTATCATGCCGGTTCTAAATCTTTAGTGGCCAAAGCCTTTCGTCATGGTTTTTATTGGTTGACGACTCATGCTGATGCAGAAGACATCGTCAGTAAGTGTGATGGGTGTCAGTAAGTGTGATGGGTGTCATAAATTTTCTCGACGAGCTCATGTGCCAGCTCAAGAGTTGAGGATGATTCCAATTACTTGGCCGTTTGCGGTCTGGGGGCTCGATATGGTTGGGCCTTTCAAGAGGTCTAAGGATAAGAAGACCCACCTCTTGGTGGCGGTTGACAAATTTACCAAATGGGTAGAGGCAGAGCCAGTTAGCAAGTGTGATGTAGCAACTGCAGTACAGTTTGTTAAAAAACTGATCTACCGCTTTGGTTACCCTCATAGTATCATCACTGATAATGGCACTAATTTGTCTAAAGGTGCTATGAAGGAATTCTGTCAAAGAGAGCATATTCGTTTGAATGTTTCTTCTGTGGCCCATCCACAGTCTAATGGTCAAGCAGAAAGGGCTAACCAGGAAATTTTGAGAGGCATCAAGCCCCGGCTTATGGTTCCTTTGGAACGAACACCAGGTTGTTGGGTTGAGGAGTTACCTTCAGTACTTTGGAGTATCAATATCACCCCCAACAGGTCGACAGGCTATACGCCCTTCTTCATGGTTTATGGTGCAGAGGCGGTTCTCCCGTGTGACATCCGTCATGACTCGCCCAGAGTGGCGGCTTATGTTGAAGCTGATAACGAGACGGCTCGACAGAACGCACTTGATGCTTTGGATGAAGAACATGACCTTGCGGCGGCTCGTTCAGCAATATATCAGCAAGACCTGCGTCGCTATCATAGCCGCAGAGTTAAGACTCGGGCGTTTCAAGAGGGCGATTTAGTGCTTCGGCTGATTCAAGATCAAACTGACATGCATAAGTTGTCTCCACCTTGGGAAGGACCTTTTGTGGTCAGTAAGAACCTCAACAATGGCTCATATTATCTCATTGATCTACGTGAGCATAAGAAGTCACACACCTCTGAGCAGGAGACCAACATGCCGTGGAACATTGCTCATCTCCAGCCTTACTATACTTGAGCCACCGGCTCCTGTCATTGTACATACTTTGGTTCATGTGTATATATCTTTTTATGATTAATATAATAAAGCTGGCATCCCTGAAAAATTCAGGGCCTCTGTCATTTCATTTCTGAGTATCTGAGTCTTTATTAATTGATCATAAGGTCATCTGGGGGCTTCCACCCACCGGGTTTAGCTTTCATACCCTTTTGACCCGACCCGAGATGCCAAATTATGGTTTCATCCTGCCTGTTTGCAACTTGCTACTCCGCTATGTGACCTGCCGAACTCTTGGCAAGTCAATCTTCTTAAAGACCCTGAATTTGCCAAGGTTAAAACGACGGTTTTGTGTCACGAGAGAGCTGGCTTATAGTGAGCTAGGATGAACCATGGCTTTGCGGCCTTGAAAGCAAACATGAGGCCTGTGAGCCAATATTTTAAGCTGTGCCTTTGAAAAGCCGGCTTAATTTTTGAGATTTACATAGTTTCTGTTTTTTGGTCTTTCAGATATTTTTGTGATCTTGAATTTTGTTTTCATGCATATTTTGACTGCCCGGGTCATGAGGCCCCGGGTCATGTTGCTCATGTTTGAGTATATTTGGGTTATCACCCGCCCTCGCTTTGGACTTTAAGTCGCCAGTATGTTTGGATTGAACAGCCATGGTTATGAGGCTACCACATTTTTTGGGTTGTCACCCGTCCTGGTTATTGGCTTTAAACTCGCCATGATGAGTGATGTGTGGTGTTCTGCAAAGTTTACCAAACTTCAGGTGAAAAGTATGGCCATTGCAAAGGCTCATGAGCAGATCAAACAGGTGGCAAAGTTTGAATGTTGGATCCACAAGTTGATATAAACACACACGAAGGCGTGACAAAGCAGATCATTGTTTTAAAGCTACCCTATTACAAGGCTTCCAATTGAGCCCAAAAGATATTGCGTCAAATGTTTTTTGAGCAGCACTCCTATAATCCGGCCTGAGCGCCGCCTGGATCATCGTCGTTATGATCAATTTTCCTCATCACACCTTGAAGACTCCGGGTCACCCTGTGCCGGTTCTTCTGCTTCGACCATCTGAAGGTCAGTTGATGTCCAGTCGATGCCGGTTAAAGCTTCGAACGTGGCTTCATCGTTAAGTATAATGGAAGAGTTGAGATTAGGGGCGAAGATTTGCTTACGCCTGGGAGGAACAAGGTTCTTCACTTCATGCATCGGCGGCTTAATCTTGTTATTGTCTTCATCATAAGCCGGTGTATAATGGTTCAGGTTCAACTCTTTTATCAGCTTACACGCTACAGGACGCATTGCCCTGATGCATTTGTTGAAGTCTTGTTCTTCAAATGTCGACCCGTCATCTTTGAACTCAGGGCAGCCGGTGGATATCTCTTCTGGGTCAAGCTTTGATTGCCACGCTTTTGCCCGGCCTAGAGCAACAATGGCTCCAGCTCGGGCGGCCGATATTTTAATTTCCTCAACCTGAGCCGGTGTAGTTGACAGTTGGTCTAAAACCTTCTTAATCTGAGTTGGAGGTTTCTTGCCTCCTGACAAGGCCACAAGACTTCGCAGTGTCCCAGTATACAGCTGTTCGGTCAAAGAGTAAGCCGCCTTAAGCTTCAACAGCATGCTTTGACCCAGGTTGGTGCTTCTGGAGCCTGTTCAATTTATGCATAAGAGTGGCCAGGCGGGTCAAAAAGTTGTGTTTTATGAATCGCAGGCGGGTTATACAATTGATAAATCAGATGATGAAATGCATGTGAATCTTACCGAAGATGGCGGCTGTCATGTGGCTTATGTGTTGCTTTAAGCCGGCAAGCTCGTCAGTTACCAGTTTAAGCTTATTTTCAGCTTCTTCGGCTTTCTTCAGCAGTGCAGCCTTGTCAGATTCCCAGGCGTTTCTCTCAATAGCAAATTTGGCCTTGAGCTCTTCAATTTCTTTCAAAGAAAATTGGAACTTTGACTCAGCCTTCCGCATTTTAGCCTCTTGATGTTGGATTCTTTTCTTTAACTCGCCCAATTCTGATTCTTGACAGCTTAAAGTTTCCTGTAAAAAGGATTGGAAATCATGAAGACAAGTTAACATTGTGGTGGTTCATGATGAAATGATTGTTTAAAGTCCCAGCCACATTGCAAGCAATACGCCTGGCACTTGGGGGCTAATGTAGGTCATTTTCAAAGTTAATGATTTGAAGACCCGGCTCATCTTGTCAGATTCATCTGGCACTTGAGGGTTACATGTTTGATTTTATTCAGACCATTGAGATCCGGCTCATCTTGTCAGATTAAGACGGCCCTTGGGGGCTACATGTTTGATTCTCTTAAAGTCATTGAGACCCGGCTCATCTTGTCAGATTAAGCCAGCCCTTGGGGGCTACGTGTTTTGATAATATACAGGCACTACAGACCCGATTTGTCTTTTCAAGACAAGTCGGCCCTTGGGGGCTACTATGAATATAAGTATGTCAGCAAGGCTAAAAAGGAGAGGAATGATTTTATACCTCATATTTCTGCTTCATAAGTTGAACAAGCCTAGCCTCCAAATCATGACTTGTATTAAGGCGGCTCAAATAGCCTTCATACACGTCGCTTGCACTGAAAGAGGAGTAGCTCTCCAGATCCGGCTTGGCCTTGCCTTTTTCTAAGGAAGGAGATTCTTCCTTAGTACTATGTTTTGCCAGCACAGTGGAGGCCCCTGGCGCTGTGTAACCCATCCCAGTGACAGTCACATCATCAGAGTCCTTTTCAAGAGGGATCTCTTCTGCTGGCTTCGGAGGAGTTGGTGACTTAGGGTTAGGCAGGTCTTGGTTGGCCTCAGGGTTGACCTCAGCGTCCATTTGATCAAGGATGGTAGCATCAATTGACGGCGGCGGGTCATTGGCAAGATCTTCAGGGGCTTGAATGGAAGCCGCCGGAGCCTCAGGCGCCTGTTTCTCCGGCTCAGTGGTCTTTGGATCCTTCGAAGAGCCGCCCACTTTTTGCTTTTTACCTGCTTTTGCTACACCTCTGAGACAAGGAGTACAAGAATTCATGAGTATGTCAGTACAAGCAATTTATGAACAAATGAAAATGCTTACCCATGGGCAACCTTGAAAATAGGCATCTGAGTTCTTGTAGAGTCGCCGGATGAGGGAGGTGTTCCCTGATAATTTGAGTCGGAAGGGTTAAGAGGTTGACGAAAAAGATCAGCCTTCAGGAGAGAAAGAGTTGGATTATGGGGCACCTCATTTCGATGCTTACAAGGAACAGGAGTGTTGGGTAAGCCGGAGTTGAGATCTTGAATACCATCACTCCGGGTTAGACGTCTTGAATCATGTTCCTGCTTCTTCAAAATAAAATTAGGGTCCAATTGAGCAAGAGGATGAGAAAATTTTACTTTCCGGATGACCTGCCGAGTTTTTTCTCTTGGCAGAGGATCTGAGTCAGAGGAGACAGATATTACCTCTGCTGCATCAGCCTGGCTTGTCTCCGCATCATCTTGAGAGGAATCGGTGTCAATAAGTTGCATAAAAATACGACCAAGGAAGTCGAGTTCTACCTCTGAGTCATCCAGCTTGAGAAGATCTTCTGCTGTTTGTTTCTTGCGGCGGCTTGGACCACGGGCTTTGGTCTTAAGCTTCTTGGCAGGGGCGGCGGCTTGCAGCTTCTTCATCCAAAAGGCGGAGTCAGACTGAATAAAGCATAAAAAGGTTAAAATAAAGCATGATGCAGAGATAAGCCGGTATTGAATCAGATAAAGACAAATACTTACAGGTGGAGCTGGATTTTGTTTAAAGAATGGCGGTAGAACAACTTTATTGCAATTCTCCTGAGTCTCATCAAGCAGGGTCCTCGTGGTTTTAAAGACCTCTTCAGCGGTAAAGTTGACTGTAGTGAACCGTTGAGGGTCATTTGGCTCACCAGAATATTCATACATTAAGCCGGGGCGGCGGCTTAAGGGGAGTATTTTCCAGGAGACCCAGCACCGGGTCAAGTCAACTCCAAGTAACCCATGAGCTACTAAAGCTTTGGCCCTGGAGAGGAATGGGAAGGCCACCGCATGCTCTTCTGGAATAATCTTGCTTGGCGGGTCAAAATTTGTTGGAAGACGCTCAGCTCTAAACCCGGGCAAAGGGTTTTCTGTGGCTGGAGTGGTGTTTTTGCAGTAAAACCAAGTGGTCACCCATCCCTTAGGGTGACTTGGTAAGACGGTGGAGGGAAAGTTGTTGTCTCTCTTTCTCTGAATGGAGATTCCACCTAATTCTTGACTTGGGCCGTTTTTGCATTCAGTCTAGTGGTTTATATAAAAGAACTCCTTGAAGAGGGGAACAGTGGGTGCTGTCTGAAGATAAACTTCGCAGAAGATTTGAGAGTGGCAAATATTGGACACTGAGTTCGGCCCTATATCTTGAGGGTGCAAATTGAAGTAGTGAAGGAGGTCTCAGAAGAATTTAGACCTGGGTGGAGTAAACCCTCTGAGTATGTGATCAGTAAAGATTACGATTTCATCTTTCGTAGGAGTAGGGATCACTTCCCCGTTACTGACTCGCCATCCAATTTCTTGCTGAGCCGCTAGTAGGCCTTGGCTTACGTAATCGTTAAGGATGTCCTTGGTAACTAGAGAACGTTCCCAATTGACAATAGTCATTTTCGGCGTTTTAAAAACCGCGGCCTGGAAATATAAGGCGACGAGTTAATGTTGCGATGGTAAAGTTGTTTAATGGGTACAATACTAGTCAGCTACAGCTAAAAGACTGCCTGAACTATGGAACAAAGCAATTATCAAGATGTGAGCAATGAACTACAAAAGTATGAACCGGCAGCATATTGGCAGGTTACAAATTCATGTTTAAGCCGGCCAGAGGCTGGCGGGTTGCAAAGTTGAGCCACTCAGTCAAATATGGGCAGGGCAGGTATCTACAGATCTGGGATTGATGAAAATTTTCCTAAGTATGGGACAAACAAGTTTCACGATTTCTTCCTATGATTTTGGATCTATGGTGATTCAAAAATGAAGAATAATTGCTAAACCTAAAACATGGCAGTGGAAGAACATGTAAGCTGAGGTTTGAATCTCAGGAAGAAGGGATGCATCTATGGTTTGAGACAAATACCAAAACTACTACCGCCAAGTTTTAATATCATTTCTGGATTGAACTAAGTGGCATGGTGGATGAACTACGTTGAACTTGGACGAACACGACGAACGCCGACGAACTAGGGTGACCTAATGCAGATTGGAAGTGAGAAAGGATGAATACCTGGCGATGTTAATGAAGAGCAGAGGGGCGCCGCGATCTCTGGTCACAATCAGGTTGATGCAGCGGCCTGGTTGGAGTCATTGGTGAGGAATGACAGCGGCGGAGCTCCGGCGGCGGTGGATGACGCGAGGAGGAAGAAAGAGAGAGAAGGGTGGGGGTAAAAGTGAAAAGAGGGCCCCCCGTCCCTATTTATAAGGAAGCAGTAAAATGGCATGCGCAAAAATCGAGGAGGCGACATGATTATCTCAACAGTGCAGGCGCCTCGATTCTCGGACGACCAGTTAATGCAAAAGATCCATTGTGATGTCATGGGTTTTTTACGGACCTAATTCGCGTGATGTCATGGTGGGTTACAGTGGTTTAATTCAGGTTAAGCTTTGGAAAGATGATTCGCCAACTGAAGCAGTGAAGATTGACATGAACAAGTTCAAATCAATCTGGGGGCTAATGTTGGGGATGTAACCCCGAGGTGTGACCCGCCCTGGAGGGGCCGGGTTACACCGTTGGCGACTCAGCATGAAGAAGGCCCAAGAAGGACCACGAAGACTAGCGGCGGCGTACAAGGTTGGCTTGCTGGAGGCCCAAGACCCGGTGGTGTAATCATGACCCAGAAAGGGTGAGCCGCTATAATGGTAACTTGCTTTGTAAGGCAAGGCGACTTAGAAACCAAGTTGGTCACGTTGCGTGGTCTGACTTGGACTCTTGTAAGCCCAAGGCCTCGACCTGTGTATATAAAGGTGAGACCCTGCGGTGGGTTAACTAAGAAACAATTTATCGAGAGCTAGGTCAAGTGATTCCGCTCCCTTGTAACCGATATTCAAGCTATAGTCAACAAAAGCAGGAGTAGGCTTTTACCTCGTTGTGAGGGGCCGAACCTGGGTAAACCTTGCGTCCTTTGTCCCGTTCAACCCCTTCAAGCTAACCTACATTGCGATGGCTCCACACCTAAGTCCTTTCACAGGGGCATCTGCCATGACAAAACCACGACGGTATCCAACTTAGGGTTTGTTACCGGTGAGTAGCTCATATGCTGTTTTGCCGAGAAGCTTGTGAAGATATAGTCGATTCGTAGCATGACAAGTTGTCTCAACCACTTCCGCCCAAAAGTGTCTTGGCATTTTGTATTCATCAAGCATCGTTCTCGCCATCTCGATAAGTGTCCAGGTCTTCCCCTCAACAACTCCATTTTGTTGAGGTGTGTACGTAGCCGAGAACTCATGTGAAATCCCTTCTTCATCAAGAAAGGTATCCACATTGGTGTTCTTGAACTCCGTTCCATTATCACTCCTAACCTTCTTGATCTTCACTTCAAATTGATTTTGAGCCTTCTTGGCGAAGTTCTTGAAGATCTTTTGGACCTGCGATTTGTCATCAAGAAAGAACACCCACGTAAATCTTGAAAAATCATCAACAATAACCAAACCGAAATAGTTATCACCAAGGCTCTTATAAGCGTTGGGACCGAAGAGATCCATGTGGAGTAGCTCAAGTGGTCTTCTCATGGTCACGATGTTCTTCACGGGATGACTTCCTCCAACTTGTTTTCCTGCTTGACAAGCACTACAAAGTCTATCCTTGTCAAATAGAACATCTTTAACACCAAGGATATGATCTCCTTTAATAAGCTTATCAAGATTTCGCATGCCAACGTGACCTAACCTTCTATGCCATAACCATCCTTTAGAAGATTTAGCAATTAAACAAGTATGAGGTTTGGCTCTCTTAGTGAAGTCAACAATGTTTAGATCACCTCTACGAATACCGGTAAAGACCATATTGTGATTATCTCGATGAAACACTTGGCAATCTACTTTGGTAAATAGAACATTGAAACCAAAGTTGGCTAGTCTAGATACGGAAAGAAGATTGTAATCAAGAGATTCAACAAGCATAACATTTTGAATGGAGCTATCATTGGATATGGCCACCTTACCAAGGCCAAGTACCTTACCCTTGGAGTTGTCTCCAAAAGTCACATACTTGCGTGGACCATCATTTTTGGCAAGCTCACGAAACATGTCTTTATCTCCGGTCATGTGATCGATACATCCACTTTCCCTCTTTTCCTCCGGCCATATAGTCACGAAGATTAGCCATGAGACTAAGATTTCTCATAGTCTCCTCATAATCACTATCACTTTCTTTGTCTTCATCATAAGAACCATGCTTGACATTAACATCGTCATGTATATGATCATCACCTAGAGCAAGTGATTCATTAGATTTATGACCATGACAATGCTCAAGTTTATGAATTCTAATTGTCTCCGAGATGATGCTACTAATGATTCCAACATTTCCCTTGGCATGCATGAGATCACGGAGCTCAAATAGACATTCATCAAACTTGGGATCACTAGGGTCCATCTTTTGAAAGGGAATGGATTTATGAAGAATCACATCTAGATTTTTCAAGGAATAGTTTGGAAAGCGTTCCTCAAGATAGTTCCATATAGTGTATGCGCATTCAAAGGTAGGTAAGCAGACGAGAAAATTTCTAGGCAATCCTCTAATGATAAGATCAATAGTTCTAAGATTGCGAACCATGTCAAGATATTCATCGGGGGTAGGATGCGATCAGTAGGAGGCACATATGGGCTAAGAATATACTTGTTCAAATTATATTCATTGAAGATCACAAGCATTTCATTTTTCCAAGAAGCATAAAACTCCCCATCAAGAATAGGCACCCTATGTCTAATACTCCCGAACATAGACTCATCCATCTTCCTCCAATGGTGATTAAACCAAAGCAATGGAGACCAAAGCTCTAATACCAATTGAAAGGATCGAGAAGAGGGGTCTAGAGGGGGGTGATTAGACCCTTCACAAGCAAAGTTGGCAGTTTTTAATTTCGACAAGTTAAGATTGAGTTTAGCACATGTTAAAGCACTCACAATGCATTTCAAGCAAGCATGACAAGAGTATAAGCAGCGGAAAAGGTAAAGCATGCAATTTGCAAGAATGTAAAGGGATGCGATTGGAGTGTGCAAACTCAAAGGAGACGCGGAGATTTTTGGCGTGGTTCCGATAGGTGGTGTTATCGTACGTCCACGTTGATGGAGACTTCAACCCACGAAGGGTAACGGTTGCGCGAGTCCACGGAGGGCTCCACGCATGAAGGGTCCATGAAGAAGCAACCTTGCCTATCCCACCATGGCCATCGCCCACGAAGGACTTGCCTCACTCGGGTAGATATTCACGAAGTAGGCGATCTCCTTGCCCTTACCAACTTCTTGGTTCAACTCCACATCATGTCGGAGGCTCCCAAGCAACACCTAACCAATCTAGGAGACACCACTCTCCAAAAGGTAATAGACGGTGTGTTGATGATGAACTCCTTGCTCTTGTGCTTCAAATGATAGTCACCCCAACACTCAACTCTCTCACACAGATTTGGCTATGGTGGAAGAAGGATTTGAGTGGAAAGCAACTTGGGGAAGGCTAGAAATCAAGGTTCAAATGGTAGGAATGGAATCTCTTGATCTCAACACATGAGTAGGTGGTTCTCTCTCAGAAAATGGATGGTGGAAGTGTAGGCACGTTCTGATGGCTCTCTCCTATTATGAAGAGGGGGTGGAGGGGTATATATAGCCTCCACACAAAATCCAACCGTTACACACTTTTGACTCATCTCAGTGGCACCGATTAGGAAACTCGGTGGCACCAATCTGTTCAAAAATATGAACATTAGGAATATCGGTGGGACCGACTAGAACAACTCGGTGGGATCGATGTGCTAGGGCTTAGGGCAAACTTCATCTCGATGGCACCGATTGCATCAACTCGGTGGGACCGAAGTGAAGCAATGGGCAACAGAGAATCTGTGAAGCCAACTCGGTGAGACCGATTGCATAAACTTGGTGGGACTGAAGCGAATGCAACAGGTCACAGAGCGCTGGCAAGGCCATCTCGGTGGGACCGGGATCCGTATCGGTGTGACCGAACTGTTAGGGTTTCTGGCAGTGGCTATGTCAAATGAACTCGGGGGCTCCGGGTAGAAAGAATCGGTGGGGCCGAGTTGGAATTTAGGGTTTGGACATATTTGGATGAATAAAATTGGCTGAGGTTCGCATGCCTTAGTTGTTTTAGAGAGAGAGAGGAGACATTGCATTAGGTTGTTGCCGAGTGGCAGCGGGTGCACTTGGAACAACAGCTGGCATCCAACGCTGCAAGATGTACTGCCCCGGTATCACATCAAGCCCAATGTGCATGAATACTTTCAGTATGTGGCAACAAAGCATGCCATCCCGTTCCATCTTGCAACACTGGCATGAATATGTTTCCTGGGCAACATTGGCAATGACCAAGTAGTTCCTGCTATCATACTTCGCAACCCGTTCCTGGTTCTTCCTGAGCTCAAACAAGTTTGCCCCTATCTGGAATGCATTGTAGTCACTACTGCAGGATGCTGCTAACACGACACTACAGTCAGAGACCCTTCAATGAAACTATGTGTGATGCATTAATCGCAAACGGTGATGTAAAAAAAATGTCAAAAAAGATGCAAAACATTTGCGATGGCGGATACATCAAACATGGTTTAGATTTTAGTTGCGTGTGCGATGCGGGGCATACAGTTCACTTGAATGAACTATTTGCGATGAGCTTAACAACAGAAACGGGCGGCCAGATGAAGGTGTGTGCGATATACAACATACCATTCACCCGGATGAACTGTTTGTGATTAGGCAACACAACAGAAATGGTCGGGTAGATCAAGGTGTGTGTGCGATTCACAGCATACAGTTCTCTCGGATGAACTGTATGGGATTAGGCAACATAACAGAAATGGTCAGCCAGATCAAGGTGTGTGCGATTGATGGCATACATTTCACACGGCTGAACTGCTTGCGATTAGCCACAACAAACAGAAACAGTTAGACAGATCAAGGTGTGTGCGCTAGACGGGCACACATTCTAATTAAAAGAAGCATGCGCGATGGTAATAACGAGCGCGCACGATTGATGGAACAAGACGTGTGCTGACATCGCCTATTGCGGTGCACCCTATGCTGCAAATGCCATGTACACGGCCGAGAACGCGTGCCCACGTTACGCCATCCGGGAATAGTGACGCACTTCAAAACTAGAACCGTCAATAAATTTTGAGATTGCGTCCCGTCAGATTCCAAATTACTACCACGCTATATTTAATTGCAAACCTATTCGCACCGATCAAAACCTAAACTGTTTCCCACTTAGGAGCATATTAGTACTCGGTTATAAATACTACCTACTCCAAGATGACTGCACATTCCTCCTCAACTCCTCGTCCACAAAAACAAACAAGTCTTTCATCGTTGTTCCCTTGTGTCTGCCATGGCCCGCATGAGTTCTGGGTCGAGAGATTACTACCAGGGAGAGGCGAGCATGGAAGCGGAAGCACGAGAGATGTCCCACCTCACCGCGAAAGCAGCCGACATGTCCCGCCGCGCCACCGTAGGAGCACAGAGGTCCCGCCGCGCCATCGATGCAGCAGACTGGTCCGGCCGCGCCGCGGAAGCAGCAGAGATGACCCACCGCGCTGCGAATGCAACAGAGAGGTCCTCCCGCGCCGCGGCGGCCTGGGAAAATGTCTCGCGGGCAGGCGAGGACTCTCACAGGCGCGTGCGCGCTATGCTCGATGACCTGGTGGATCGGATCTCCGGCTGGATGAAGCTACATGACGAGATGAATGCCTCATTTGAAAATGCTACCGGCTTCATCCGGGGACTAGGGGAGGACAAGGCGAAGCTCCACACCAAGCATGACCTGCTGAGCGCGAAGATCATCGGAAGGACGAAGCAGCACGAGGAGACCACTGCCTTCTTGAAGAGGATGGGCGTCATCGTCAAGAAACTTATGGACGAGAATGCCATGCTCTACATTGAGCGCGAAAGACTGGTGGAGGAATCTGTGGATGCTCTCAAGCAGCATATTGAGGACACGAAAGAGTTCATCGCCGCTCGCCGCGAGAACTAGTCTCCGCGCCCTGCAGCAACGCATCAAGAAAGTAGAGATCAGCGAGCCAGATCGTTGTCTGTGTGTTCCTTCTTCTTTTGCCCTTGTGTATTTCGGCGTTGCCGCATGTGGCATTTTTTATTATCTTCCTAAATATGTAAGACAATTATTATCCACTATCATCGTCCTTATATATTCATATCAGTCTTGCTATAAGTTGCAGTCGATGCTATATATGTCCGTCAGATCTTACATCAATATCCGTGCAAAAAAAATTCAATATTTTTCTCTCTTAAATCTCAGTCGAGTGAGACATAGCCACGCCATAAAATAGGGGCTCGGGCGCCATTAATGGAGACGTTGGGAGAGAGGTGTGTGGCGCATGGAGGTGAAAGGGATCTCCTCCCGATAAGCACGCGCAGGGGTCTGATCGCACGCCTCCCGTACTCAAATAGCTACACCGCACGACGCCTCCTAGCCAATAAAAAAAGGGGACGCGTGGCGGCACGTAAATGGTAAGTAGAACCCCCATGGTTTCAATAATACTTGTGTTTTCGATTGTAACGTGACACCACTTGTTCCAAAATGACTTTGTTGATTGTTAATGTGTGCGCCTTCGCAAATCAGACAAAAAATTACCACAGCATGTTGGTGCCATGTCAGGACACCATGCCAAGTTTCAGGATTTTCAGGCGAGTTTTGGATTTACAGGAATTTAAAAACCAAGTTTCTCAATGTTTCCGGCCGAGCCACGATGCCCAAATGTTTGAATTCCATTCCCATTTCTTGCATGTGACCTAGAAATTCACCCAAGTACACATAAATGATTTTTAACCAACTTTGGCGCACTGGAGCATGTGCTTGTAGTTCAAATTTGAATTATGCGCATTAAATGCCCAGAAACTCCTTTTAATAGAAAAAGGACAAACGAACCCGGAATAATTCCAAAATTTAGCACGAAACTCCTATTGTTCTATGTTGCCTCTGTAAAAAAAATCAAGATGGGAAAATGCAGCGTATGTCGTTTCACACACGAAGGTGACATGTTCCCTCTCGGAACCACGAGCCTTCTTGAGAGAAGCTCCGGTTTGCAAGAATATTATACCAAAGCTTGTCCCAATTCAGCCAAAAAATTACCATAGCATGTTGGTGCCATGTCATGACACCATGCCAAGTTTCATGATTTTCATGCATGTTTTGGATTTACAGGAATTTAAAAACCAAGTTTCTCAATGTTTCCGGCCGAGCCACGACGCCCAGATGTTTGAATTTCATTCCCATTTCTTGCATGGGGCCTAGAAATTCACCCAAGGACACACATGTGATTTTCAGCCAACTTTGGTGCACTGGAGCATGTGCTTGTAGTTCAAATTCGAATTATGCGCATTAAATGCCCAGAAACTCAATTAATGTATAAAAAGGCCAAACGAACCCGGAATAATTCCAAATTTTGACACGACACTCATATAGTTCTATGTTGTCTCTCTAAAAAATCAAGAAGGGGGGGCAGCGTATGTCGTTTCGCACACAAAGGTGACGCGTTCCCTCTTGGAACCACGAGCCTTCTTGAGAGAAGCTCCAGTTTGTAAGAAGCTTATACCAAAACTTGTCCCAATTCGGCCAAAAAATTTAGCACAACATGTTGGTGCCATGACATGACACCATGCCAAGTTTCATGATGTTCAGGCAAGTTTTGGATTTACAGGAATTTAGAAACCAAGTTTCTCAATGTTTCCGGCTGAGCCACGACACCCAGATGTTTGAATTTCATTCCCATTTCTTGCAAGGGACCTATAAATTCACCCAAAGACATACATGTGATTTTTCAACAAACTTTGGTGCACTGGAGCATGTGCTCGCAGTTCAAATTTGAATTATGCACATTAAATGCCTAGAAACTCAATTAATGGATAAAAAAGGCCAAACGAACTTGAAATAATTCCTAATTTTAACACGACACTCATATAGTTGCATGCTCACTGTAGATAAATGTTCTAGCAATTCAAACACCATCCTTTCCCTCCGTAACACCATTTTGTCTTTCAAAACAGAATGAAAAAAATCAGGTTTACCACAAACAGTTTACTAGCAAGAATCGTGTGGGATGCGATATAAAATATCTTGGCACACCGTCTTGTCTGGCTTACGCAGGAAGCTTAGTCGTCTACAGTCCACCGCCCGCGCTTGAACCACACTTGCGCGCCAGTTTCCCGCGGCACCGAGCGAAAAAATTTCTGCCACCGCGGAAATATCTATCTCCCCGCCCCTCCCACCAAAAGCCACATTTCCACTGTTCCTCCTTGCTTTCCAAGTTCAAACCTTCACTGCTGCTTACTGGCAGCACTGCCTCCTCACCGGCGACCCTTCTTGCAGCGCCGCCTCCTCGCCGGCGACCCTTCTTCCTGCTGCGCGACCTCGTCGATATGGTCAGGTAATCCACACCCCACCCACACCATCCTCCTCCTTCCCCATCCCACATGCCCAGACCGACGGCGTGACACCTTCCGCCCAAATCACTGCCCGTCCTCCAATTAAGCGCTGCCCACAGCCATTTTGCATGCAGTATAGCGTGGAGCTCAGTAGCATCTGGCAGTGGAGAAGCAAATTGCGGCCGCACGCGCGGATGAGGTCATGATGGCTGCCATGCGTGCCGACCACCAGATCTTGGAGGAGCACCTCGTCTTCGAGGCCACCGTCGACATCGCCATGCGGTTGTCTACTTTAAAATACAGTTCATGCTGTTTTCTCGAGGCCACCGCCAGTGCCTTCTAGTGATTTGTACTCTGTAATGTTAATATGCAATCGGATATTCTGAAATGTAATGTTCAGTTAACAGTTTGGTCCAACAATTGCTACATTTCGAAGTAGTTCTCAAGCATTCTTGGTTTCGTTAACTGTCTTATCTTCTAGTATATGTTCTATTCTGCAATGTCGTGCTCAGTTAACTGTTTTGGTTCATTTGTTCTGCTGTCCAGTTAACTGTTTGGTTCAATTCTGCAATTTGATTTTCATTTGTTGTGGGTACAATTTTGTATTGTTATGCCTGTGAGAAATAAATCGAATTTGGCTATACTCAATACACGAGAAACATATATAATTCCTCTATTTCCAAGTTGTTTAGCATGTTGATACGTCTCCAATGTATCTATAATTTTTGATTGTTCCATGCTAGTATATTATCTATTTTGGATGTTTTATATGAATTAATATGCTATTTTATATTATTTTTGGGACTAACCTATTAACCGAGAGCCCAGTGCCAGTTTCTGTTCTCCTTGTTTTGAGTTTTACAGAAAAGGAATATCAAACGGAGTCCAAACGGAATAAAACTTTCGCGATGATTTTTCTTGGACCAGAACACACCTACGTGACTTGGAGAAATGGCCAGAAGGTTCCCATGGAGGCCACATGCCTGCTAGGCGCGCCCTAGGGGGCGCGCCCTAAGGGCTTGTGGGCCCCTCGGAGGTCTCCCAATCCTAATCTTTGCACTATAAATTCCCAAATATTCCCAAACCATCTGAGGCATCCACCAAAATACTTTTCCACCGCCGCAACCTTCTGTTCCCGTGAGATCCCATCTTGGGGCCTTTTCCGGCGATCTGCCGGAGGTGATTCGATCACGGAGGGCTTCTACATCAACCTTGCTACCCTACCGATGATGTGTGAGTAGTTTACCACAGACCTACGGGTCCATAGCTAGTAGCTAGATGGCTTCTTCTCTCTCTTTGATCTTCAATACAATGATCTCCTCGATGTTCTTGGAGATCTATTCGATGTAATACTTTTTTGCGGTGTGTTTGTTGAGATCCGATGAATTGTGGATTTATGATCAGATTATCTATGAATATTATTTGAGTCTTCTCTGAACTCTTTTATGCATGATTAAGATATCTTTGTATTTCTCTTCGAACTATCGGTTTGGTTTGGCCAACTAGATTGGTTTTTCTTGCAATGGGAGAGGTGCTTAGTTTTGGGTTCAATCTTGCGGTGTCCTCACCCAGTGACAGAAGGGGTATCGAGGCACGTATTGTATTGTTACCATCAAGGATAAAAAGATGGGGTTTATATCATATTGCTTGAGTTTATCCCTCTACATCATGTCATCTTGCTTAAGGCGTTACTCCATTCTTATGAACTTAATACTCTAGATGCATGCTGGAAAGCGGTCGATGTGTGGAGTAATAGTAGTAGATGCAGGCAGGAGTCGGTCTACTTGTCACGAATGTGATGCCTATATTCATGATCATTGCCTTAGATATCGTCATAACTTTGTGATTTTCTATCAATTGCTCAACAGTAATTTGTTTACCCACCGTATGCTTTCTTCAAGAGAGAAGCCTCTAGTGAAACCTATGGCCCCCGGGTCTATTTTCCATCATATATTTTCAGATCTATAAACCAAAAAAACCCAAAAATACCTTGCTGCAATTTATTTATATTTACTTTAGTTTGCCTTTTTATTTATCTTTTATACCTATCTCTATTAGCTCTCACTTTTGTTCGTGACCGTGAAGGGATTGACAACCCCTTTTTCGCGTTGTGTGCAAGTATTTGTTAGTTTGTGTAGGTGCATAGATTGGAGACTTGCTTGTGCCTCCTACTGGATTGATACCTTGGTTCTTAACTGAGGGAAATACTTATCTCTACTTTGCTGCATCACCCTTTCCTCTTCAAGGGAAAAATCAACGCAAGCTCAAGAAGTAGCAGGAAGAATTTCTGGCACCATTGCCGGGGAGGTTCTACATCAAGCCTACCAAGTACCCATCATAAACTCTCATCTCTTGCATTACATCATTTGCCATTCGCCTCTCATTTTCCTCTCCCCCACTTCTAAAATGTTTTCAGAAAAATACAAAAATATTTGCCTTTTTATTCGCCCTTCTTTTGTTCGTCTTTTCGTTTGCTTTTTCTTTGCTCGTGTGCTAGATTGCTTGCTTTGTCACGATGACTCAAGAGAATACCAAGTTGTGTGACTTTTCGAACACTAATAATAATGATTTTATTAGTACTCCGATTGCTCCCGCCACTAGTGCGGAATCTTATGAAATTAATGCCGCTTTGTTGAATCTTTTTATGAAAGAGCAATTTTCCGGCCTTCCTAGTGAAGATGCCGCATCCCATCTAAATACTTTCGTTGAGTTGTGTGATATTCAAAAGAAAAAATATGTGGATAATGATATTGTTAAATTGAAGCTATTTCCATTCTCACTACGAGATCGTGCTAAAACATGGTTTTCATCTTTGCCTAAAAATAGTATTGATTCATGGAATAAGTGTAAAGATGCTTTTATTTCCAAGTATTTTCCTCCCGCTAAGATCATCTCCCTTAGGAACGATATAATGAATTTTAAACAACTTGATCATGAACATGTTGCACAAGCTTGGGATAGGATGAAATTGATGATAAGAAATTGCCCTACTCATGGTTTAAGTTCATGGATGATCATACACAATTTTTATGCCGGATTGAATTTTGCATCTAGAAATCTTTTGGATTCCACTTGGGATGTACTTTTATGGAAATCACATTAGGAGAAGCTACTAAACTCCTAGATAATATTATGGCAAATTACTCTCAATGGCATACCGAAAGATCTTCCACTAGTAAAAAAGTGCATGCAATTGAAGAAATTAATACTTTGAGTGGAAAGATGGATGAACTTATGAATTTTTTTGCTAGTTAGAGTGCTCCTATTGATCCTAATGATATGACTTTGTCTTCTTTGATTGATAATAATAATGAATCTATGGATGTGAATTTTGTTGGTAGGAACAATTTTGGTAATGACGCGTATAGAGGAAATTTCAATCCTAGGCAGTTTCCTAGTAATTCCTCTAATAATTATGGTAATTACTACAACAATTCTTATGGAAATTATAATAAAATGCCCTCTGATCTTGAGAATAATATTAAAGATTTCATAAATTCTCAAAAGAATTTCAATGCTATGGTAGAAAAAATTTGCTTAAGATTGATGATTTGGCTAGGAACGTTGATAGAATTTCTCTTGAGATTGATTCTTTGAAGATTAGATCTATGCCACCCAAGCATGATATTAATGAATATCTAAAAGCTATTAAGATTTCTATGGATGAATGTAAAGAAAGAACCGCTAGGATGTGTGCTAAGCGAGATTGGTTTGTAAAAGCGTGTTCTTCTATTTGTTGTGATAATAATGATGAAGATCTTAAAGTGATTGGCGTGACTCCTATTGAATCTTTGTTTTCTAATATAAATCTTGATAAAGATGGGATTGGAGATGAGTCAACTTTAGTTAGAAGGCGTCCCAATAATTTGGAGTTTAAAGATCTTAATGAAAAAATTGATAAAAGTGGGATTGGAGAGGTCAAAACTTTAAGTAGCAATGAACCCACTCTTTTGGATTTCAAGGATTTTAATTATGATAATTGTTCTTTGATAGATTGTATTTCCTTGTTGCAATCCATGTTAAATTCACCTCATTCTTATAATCAAAATAAAGCTTTTACTAAACATATCGTTGATTCTATGATGAAATTCTTTGAAGAAAAACTTGAGTTGGAAGTTTCTATCCCTAGAAAGCTTTATGATGAGTGGGAACCTACTATCAAGATTAAAATTAAATATTATGAGTGCAATGCTTTGTGTGATTTGGGTGCTAGCGTTTCCACGATTCCAAAAACTCTATGTGATGTGTTAGGTTTCCGTGAATTTGATGATTGTTCTTTGAATTTGCATCTAGCGGATTCCACTATTAAGAAACCTATGGGAAGAATTAATGATGTTTTTATTGTTGCAAATAGGAATTGTGTTCCTATAGATTTTATTGTGCTTGATATAGATTGCAATCCTACATGTCCTATTATTCTTGGTGGACCTTTCTTTAGAACGCTTGGTGCAATTATTGATATGAAAGAAGGAAATATTAGATTTGAATTTCCGTTAAGGAAGGGCATGGAACACTTTCCAACAAAGAAAATTAAGTTGCCATATGAATCTATTATGAGGGCTACTTATGGATTGCATACTAAAGATGACAATACCTAGATCTATGTTTTATGCCTAGCTAGGGGCGTTAAACAATAACACTTGTTGGGAGGCAACCCAATTTTTTTTGTGTTTTTTTTGTTTTTGGTTCTATTCTTCAATAAATACACATTATTACCTATGTAGTAATTGTGTTTTGGTGTTTTAATTAGTGTTTGAGCCAAGTAAGACCTTTGGGATGGCTTACGGTGATAGTTGAGTTGATTTTGCTGAAAAACAGAAACTTTTGCGTCCAGTTGCAGAATTTTGTAAATTCACAGAAGCGACGAAAATTTCTGAATTTTATACACAAGATTTATATACAAATTTCCTCTGTTGTCCGAATTTGTCAGAATTTTTGGAGTTACAGAAGTATACGGACTTTCCAGATTACTACAGGCTGTTCTGTTTTTGACAGATTCTGTTTTCTATGTGTTGTTTGCTTATTTTGATAAATCTATGGGTAGTATCGGGGGGTATGAACCATGGAGAAGTTGGAATACAGTAGATATAACACCAATATAAATTAAGAATGAGTTCGCAGCAGTACCAAAAGTGGTGATTTATTTTATTATACTAACGGATCTTATGAGTTTTCTGTCGAGATTTGTGTTGTGAAGTTTTCAAGTTTTGGCTAAAGTTTTGATGGACCACGGAATAAGGAGTGACAAGAGCCTAAGCTTGGGGATGCCCAAGGCACCGCAAGGTAATATTCAAGGACAACCTGTTGGGGAACGTAGCATGCAATTTCAAAAAATTTCCTACGCTCACGCAAGATCTATCTAGGAGATGCATAGCAACGAGAGGGGGAGAGTGTGTCCACGTACCCTCGTAGACCGAAAGCGGAAGCGTTAGCTTAACGCGGTTGATGTAGTCGAACGTCTTCGTGATCCAACCGATCAAGCACCAAATGTACGGCACCTCCGAGTTCAGCACACGTTCAGCTCAATGATGTCCCTCGAACTCTTGATCCAGCAAAGTGTCAAGGGAGAGTTTCGTCAGCACGACGGCATGGTGACGGTGATGCTGATGTGATCCACGCAGGGCTTCGCCTAAGCACTACGACAATATGACCGGCGGAGTAAACTGTAGAGGGGGGCACCGCACACGGCTAAGAGAACAATTGTTGTGCTATGGGGTGCCCCCTTGCCCCCGTATATAAAGGAGGAGAGGGAGGAGGCCGGCCCCCTAGGGGCGCGCCAAGTGTGGGGAGTCCTACTAGGACTCCCAGTCCTAGTAGGATTCCCCCTTCCTTTTCAACGGAGGGGGAAAGAGGGAAGTGGAGGGAGAGAGAGAGGGAGAAGGAAAGGGGGGCCGTGCCCCCTCCCCCTTGTCCAATTCGGACTCCACATGGGGAGGGGGCGCCACCTCCTGCGGCCTGCCTCCTCCTCTCCACTATGGCCCATGAGGCCCATTACTTCCCCTGGGGGGTTCCGGTAACCCCTTGGTACTCCGAAAAATACCCGAACCACTCCGGAACCATTCCAGTGTCCGAATATAACCTTCCAATATATCAATCTTTACCTCTCGACCATTTCGAGACTCCTCGTCATGTCCGTGATCTCATCTGGGACTCCGAAAAATCTTCGGTCACCAAAACACATAACTCATAATACAAATCGTCATCGAACGTTAAGCGTGCGGACCCTACGGGTTCGAGAACTATGTAGACATGACCGAGACACATCTCCGGTCAATAACCAATAGCGGAACCTGGATGCTCATATTGGCTCCTACATATTTTACGAAGATCTTTGTCGGTCAAACCGCACAACAACATACGTTATTCCCTTTGTCATCGGTATGTTACTTGCCCGAGATTCGATCGTCGGTATCATCATACCTAGTTCAATCTCGTTACCGGCAAGTCTCTTTACTCGTTCCGTAATGCATCATCCCGTAACTAACTCATTAGTCACATTGCTTGCAAGGCTTCATATGATGTGTATTACCGAGAGGGCCCAGAGATACCTCTCCGATACTCGGAGTGACAAATCCTAATCTTGATCTATGCCAACCCAACAAACACCTTCGGAGACACCTGTAGAGCATCTTTATAATCACCCAGTTACGTTGTGACGTTTGGTAGCACACAAGGTGTTCCTCCGGTATTCGGGAGTTGCATAATCTCATAGTCAGAGGAATATGTATAAGTCATGAAGAAAGCAATAGCAATAAAACTTAACGATCATTATGCTAAGCTAACGGATGGGTCTTGTCCATCACATCATTCTCCTAATGATGTGATCCCGTTCATCAAATGACAACACATGTCTATGGTCAGGAAACTTAACCATCTTTGATTAACGAGCTAGTCAAGTAGAGGCATACTAGGGACACTTTGTTTTGTCTATGTATTCACACATGTACTAAGTTTCCGGTTAATACAATTCTAGCATGAATAATAAACATTTATCATGATATAAGGAAATATAAATAACAACTTTATTATTGCCTCTAGGGCATATTTCCTTCACAACCAAGCTTCTAAGCTTGGGGATGCCCCGGATGGCATCCCCTCTTTTGTCTTTAATCCATCGGTAAATTTACTTGAGGCTATATTTTTATTCACCACATGATATGTGTTTTGCTTGGAGCATCTTGTATGATATGAGTCTTTGCTTTATTTTATTTTTAGTTTGCCACAATCATCCTTGCTATACACAACTTTTGATAGGGACACACATTAATCATGAATTTATTAGAATATTCTATGTGCTTCACTTATATCTTTTGAGCTAGGCAGTTTGCTCTAGTGCTTCACTTATATCTTTTTAGAGCACGACGGTGGCTTTATTTTATAGAAATTGTTGAACTCTCATGCTTCACTTATATTATTTTGAGAGTCTTAAAAAGCATGGTAATTTGCTTAGGTTATGAATTTAGTCCTAATATGATTGGCATCCAAGAGGGATATAATAAAAACTTTCATATAAAGAGCATTGAATATATGAGAAGTTTGATTCCTTGCATTTGTTTTGAGATATAAAGATGGTGATATTAGAGTCATGCTAGTGAGTAATTGTGGATTGGTAGAAATACTTGTGTTAAAGTTTGTGATTCCCGTAGCATGCACGTATGGTGAACCGTTATATGATGAAGTAGGAGCATGATTTATTTTTTGATTGTCTTCCTTATGAGTGGCGGTCGGGGATGAGCGATGGTGTTTCCTACCAATCTATCCCCCTAGGAGCATGCGTGTAGTACTTTGTTTTGATGACTAATAAAATTTTGCAATAAGTATGTGAGTTCTTTATGACTAATGTTGAGTCCATGGATTATACGCACTCTCACCCTTCCACCATTGCTAACCTCTCTAGTACCGCGCAACTTTCACCGGTGCATTAAACCCACCATATATCCTTCCTCAAAACAGCCACCATACCTACCTATTATGGCATTTCCATAGCCATTTCGAGATATATTGCCATGCAACTTCCACCGTTCCGTTTATTATGACACGCACCATCATTGTCATATTGCTTTGCATGATCATGTAGTTGGCATAGTATTTGTGGCAAAGCCACCGTTCATAATTTTTTATACATGTCACTCTTGATCATAGCACATCCCGGTACACCGCCGGAGGCATTCATATAGAGTCATATCTTGTTCTAGTATCGAGTTGTAAGTAAATAAAAGTGTGATGGTCATCATTATTAGAGCATTGTCCCATGTGAGGAAAGGATGATGGAAGCTATGATTCCCTCACAAGTTGGGATGAGTCTCTGGACTTTACAAAAAATGAAAGAGGCCAAAGAAGCCCAAACAAAAAAATGAGAGAAAAGAGAGAAGGGACAATGTTACTATCCTTTTTCCACACTTGTGCTTCAAAGTAGCACCATGATCTTCATGATAGAGAGTCTCCTATTTTGTCATTTTCATATACTAGTGGGAATTTTTCATTGTAGAACTTGGCTTGTATATTCCAATGATGGGCTTCCTCAAATTGCCCTAGGTCTTTGTGAGCAAGCAAGTTGGATGCACACCCACTTAGTTTCTTTTTGAGCTTTCATACACTTATAGCTCTAGTGCATCCGTTGCATGGCAATCCCTACTCACTTGCATCGATATCAATTGATGGGCATCTCCATAGCCCATTAATTTGCCTAGTTGATGTGAGACTTTCTCCTTCTTTTTGTCTTCTCCACAACCACCATATTCTATTCCACATATAGTGTTATATCCATGGCTCACGCTCATGTATTGCGTGAAAGCTAAAAAAGTTTGAGAACACCAAAAGTTTGAAACAATTGCTTGGCTTGTCATCGGAGTTGTGCATGATAAAATACTTTGTGTGATGAAGATGGAGCATAGCCAGACTATATGATTTTGTAGGGATAACTTTCTTTGGCCATGTTATTTTGAGAAGACATGATTGCTTTATTAGTATGCTTGAAGTATTATTGTTTTTATGTCAATACACTATAAAAAAATACACTTCCGTGATGATACGTGTTTGTCACAGTAGGTCATGTTTTCTGTCATGCATGTACATCCATGACGATTTTATGACCGAGTCAAGATAGTCATACCTGTGCTGTCGTAGAAGTGTTCCATGACATTACCAAAATTATCATCACGGAAGTGTCCACTTCCATGACGATAAATCGTGCGTCATGGAAGTGTTTTTGTCAAGGGTAACCGACACGTGGCAGCCACCGTAACGGGTCACCGTTAAGCTATCGGGTTCCGGTTTGGATCCGATAACCCGTTAACAGCCCTGACCAGTGAGGATTTTCCACGTGTAAAATTCTCATTCGCCGGAGTATCCATGCGTCAGCTCAGTGCTGGGACAGATGTCATCCTGCGAATGGACGGGACGCGCCTATGATACGTCGACATGTGGCATGGCCCAACAGTGGCCCATTCAGGTCAAAAGGCCGGCCCGTTTGACTTAGTCAAAAGGTAGCGGCCTGGCCCACCGAAGGCCTATTAACGGTTTGTTCGCATATAGCCCATTTACAGCCCGCTAACTCACGGCCCGTTATAGCCTATCCGAATTAGGCCCAGTAGCGCCATATCGGCCGTCCAATATGATTCCAGCTTGTTGTAACTTCCGGCCCATGTATGGCCCATGATGTCTTTTGGCCCATATGAGGCCCTTTCTAAATCTTGGCCCATAAAAGGCCCGTGGTCAAACTGGCCCATAATGAACAGTATATAACTTTATACCCATTAACGGCCCATTATTCCATTGGGCCGTTTCAGCCAGTGTTATCTTTCAGCCTTCTAAAGGCCCATTTATTATTGGGCTCATTTCCGGCATTCGATTACTTACGGTCCGTTACTGGCCTGTTCCGCTTGTGGGCCAAATTCAGCCCGTGGTTAAAGTCGGCCCTTCTGTGGCCCTTTAATCCGTTGGGCCGTTTTCATGGCGTCATCAAATATGGCCCATTAACGACCCATTATGCCTGCTGTTGGAATTAAGCCCGTTGTACACATGGGCCTATTAACGGCCCATAAACAGACAATTCCCATTATAGCCCGTTTACGGCCCATATTGTGGTCCGTTAATTGTCCACGAAAGTACGACCCATGTTTGGCCAATCGATCATACGGCCCGTAGAAGACCCATTGAATCTATGGCCCGTAGAAGGCCCATGGATAATACGGACCTTAGGTGGCCCACTACAGCAGGCAGCAGGACCATGGTTACAACGGTCAGTATGTTGCCCATGTTTACCGTGGCATAGTTCTAAATAAAAAGGTTACCGCGGAAAAAGAACTGCAGCGACTACCAGCAAAAAAATAAACAAGACAATAAGGAAATAAATAAGCAAGCAACTTACGCTAGGCTATTACGGCTATTACAAATATTACATCCACTGGGCATCAAACTGGCCCATAGTGAACAAAGCAGCATATTACATACACTGGGCGTCTAAATTGGCCACCAGTGAAAATAAACGCGGCAGAAAAACAAGTCCAGAACTGAAACCACTTCAGAAGAGCTCAAGAAAAGGTATCCTGGATACCCACCATGCCGGCAAGAAGCTTAGCAAGCTTATTAGTTTTCTTTTGTTTGGTGCTAAAATCGTCCATCGCTTGCTGTTGCACCAGAAAGTATGCATTTGAATTCTACAGGGACTTCCTCAGTCCTTCGGCTCTCTTGCCGCAGCATAGCTGACTGATGCCTTTCAGCTTGTAGCTGAGACTGAAGAAGCCGAAGTGATTCAGGTAGCGAGTTCAAAGAGCTTGTGCCAGCGGTAGTGGCCAGTAACTCGAACACTACATCAACACAGGACTTTGGGGTTGTCTCACTGTCTACAAGATAGTTTTTATCACCTTTCTTGGAGACCAACAGGGTTGTCTCACTATCTTGAACCTTATCTGCATTACTTTCTCTAACATTGCATAATGGGGTGCTCTTCTCCAATATTCTGTTCGCATTCTACAAGAGAAACAAGCAGACACATCACAGGCTTAGCATGTACTCCCTCCGTTCCTAAATATTTGTCTTTTTAGAGATTTCAAATGGACTATCACATATGGATGTATATAGACATATTTTAGAGTGTGGATCACTCATTTTGCTCCGTATGTAGTCACTTGTTGAAATCTCTAGAAAGACAAATATTTAGGAACGGAGGGAGTAGTATATGAAACTCATTTTGATGAACCGGTTCAGTAGTAAGGTGGACAGGATAACAGCATGAAACAAACATATATCTATGTACTATGGTCACTGTATTGTCCTTATCATTCTAGTTTATGTTGCAAAATCAAGATAGAGACACAGTTCAAATCATATATTTTTAAGGCACAGAAGCATAGACAAAATATAAGTGTGGGAAACTACACAGCACTGGCAACACTTGTAATGTGCATGACATGAGAACATAACTGTTTATAAAACTGAAACTGAAATCAACATAGAGCAAGAAGTTAGAACAGCAATCCAGTTAAAGAAATAGTTTTAAAACATACCTGTTGCGCCATTGGAGTTTCAATTGGATCCTTCAAATTCGAAATTAGTTGGTATGAGTAAATACAGTGATGCAAGAGCAAAGGAGTACAGACCATAGCTACGGAATCTGACCTGAGAACAGTTGCTCTTCTGCTTTAAACATGGAGTTTGGGTTCACTGTGGTGGTCTTCGTGCTTTGGGCACCGCAGTTGCTTTACAAACTGCTCGTGTGGGGGTACTCTGTGGTGGACATGGTGTTGTGTCAACTAGAAGTGGGTTACTATCCGCTGGGGTTGGGGTTAGATGGGGTGTAGCGGGTTCTTTGTCCAACGGTGTAAGTGTACAATCTAGAAGAGTCTCGATTATGTGTGGTAGGGCTAGTTCGTGGGCCAGTACAACCATGGTTCTATCTGCATCGACGGGTAGCACTGTCTTTTGTGAAGAACGGGTTTTTACTCCCGTAGATACTGCCATCACCCCCTCCAATTCAAATGGCTGATAAACAAGAAAAGAAATTGAAAGTACAGACATTGTATGATAGACAGATGTGGTAATTCACATATATGTTGTCTAACCAAACAGGACAGCATGACACAATTTCACATATATGATGGCTAACTAAACAGGATAGCATGACACAGTTTCAGATATATGATGGATAACTTAACAAGATATAATGGCATACTTCAACATATGATGAGTATCTAAACAGGATGACATGAAAAAACTATATGATGTCTTTCTAAAATAGGTTGGGATGAAATAATTCACATACATGTTGTCTAAGTATACAGGATGGCATGATATAATTCACATAATTGATTCATATACTAAGCAGCTAGCACTCGCATGTATGATCTCTAAACTAAGCATATGGCATTGAATATTGTGTATATGATGTCTAAACTAAGCAATGCAAGACACCATATGCATGATATGAGAAATATAAACATTGCAAGTTAGAGCATACACCTCAGGTGGGATATAGGACTGGTCATCTGTCTCTGAATCCTCCTCTGAGGAGCTACCTATAACCATCGAGATATATGCTTCAACAGGTACCATTGCCTGCTTTGAAGACCTTGTTTTCACTCCAGATTTTTCCATAACCGGCTCAAATGGCTGATAGACATGAAGAGTAGTTCAATATACACAGATTGTCGACAAATGGAATACGTAATGAAAAAAAAAGGATGGCATGAGATAATTCACATATATGATGCCTGGCTACATGGCGGTGCATAATTCACATATATGATAACTGGCTGAAAAACATGGCATTGCATAATTCACATATCTGATATAGAAAGCAAACATGAGACATTCACACAAAGCATGTCTAATCTAAGCAGATGGCATGGCAATGCAAGACACCATATGCATGATATGAGCAATATAACCCTGCCAAGTTAGAGCATACACCTCGGGGGGGAGGGGAATACGACTGGTCATCTGTCTCTGAATCCTCCTCTGAGGAGCTATTTGTAACCAGCAAGAAATTTGCATCGACAGGTAGCACTGACTGCTCAGAAGACCTTGTTTTCACTCCAGATTTTCCCATGACCGACTCAAATGGCTGATGCACAGGAAGAGTAGATGAATGTATAAACATTGTTGACAAATGGAATACATTATGAAAAAAATGGCACGATACAATTCACATATACGATGACTGGCTAAACAGGATGGCATTGCATGATTCACGTATATGATGCCTGGCTAAAGAAGATGGCATTGCATAATTCACATATACTCCCTCCGTTCCTAAGTATTTGTCTTTTTATAGATTTCAAATGGACTACCACATACGGATGTATATAGACATATTTTAGAGTGTAGATTCACTCATTTTGCTCCGTATGTAGTCACTTGTTGAAATCTCTAAAAAGACAAATATTTAGGAACGGTGGGAGTATGATATAGAAACCAAACAGGTGGCATTCACACAAAGCAAATCTAAACTAAGCTAATGACATATAAGATGTATAATGTAAGCAATGTGAGGCGCCATATGCATGATATGACTAACATCAGCATGCCAGGTTAGAGCAAACACCTCAGGGGGTAAATAGGAGTGGTCGGCTCCCTCTAAACCCCCCTCTGAACAGTTATCTTCCTCTGGAATACAATCTGGAATGGGGAGAGGGGGCCCACTTCACCCACCATGGAGCGGCGTCTGCATGACATTATATTCCCACGCAACGGTCTTCTCTTTTTCTCTACATGTTCAGTACAATTGTGTACAATAACTGACATGCATAATAAAAAAAACATAGTTAGATTATGTAAGGCCTAAGGGGTGCATGCAGAAATCAAGACTGATGGTAGTAAACGAGTGGATAGATCCAAAACTAATGATAGCAGGCAGATTATAGCTTTAGTTTAAAAAGATAGACGATGGATCATCTACTGTTTGTTGCCCACCCAACATGAACCACATAGAAGAGCCCAGATGAACCAGATAGTAGACAGATACTATTTGTTGCTGCCTTGATATGTGCCCCACGGGCATTTTAAAACTCAAGTTTGAACATTAGTTTGGACCTGACTCGGAGTCTAAGAGGTGAACATGACGATAAAGTAGCAGGTAATAATAACCGATGTATAACGTAAGCAGACACGAAAGAGTGCGACCTCTCTTCCGGAACTGTGTAGTCCTCAGGTTCATCTGCTCAGTCGATGATGGTAATGCAGTTGGTGTGGCTGCCGACGACGGGGAAGATGATCTGAGGTGGCAAAAGAAAGTCTGCAGGGGGAATCTCTGCTGCAGTGAATGCTTCCGTCGATGGTGCACCTCAGGTGGGGTGGATGACGGCACGGCAGGAGCAGGACATAACACACAAAGTTTTCTTTGACACCTATCTGAAAATGAAGTAAATCTGTAAGGGCTCCTTAGAATTGGAGGATTCTATAAACACAGGGACAGGAAAAACACAGGAACAGGATAGGAATGCACGTGCAAAACAGAGCATTTGCAAACATAGGATTTCTGTCAACCTGGGTGTTTTGTTCACATGAATTGGAAGAACACAGGAATGGAGAAATATGGTCAAATTAAAGTCAAACCAAATGAAAATGTAAAATAAGAATCTTATTATGCTAGTAATGCAATTAGTCCTGTTCTTCATGCATATTAATTTGAAAAGGACGTCCAAGTGGATATTAAAATTCCTACATTTTTTCTTTGAAAGAGACACCAAAGGAAAAAAATCCTCCAGTTTTGCTTTGCTCCATTCCTTCTAACCAAATGCATGAATAGTAGTACCATAGTAAAGTTTCCAATTCCTATGTTTTCCTTCACTTTTTCTTTGAACCAGTGGCGATTCTAGTAGGCAGTCTTCAACAGGCTGAAGCCTGCCCTCGAAATATTTTGTGAGCTTAGATTTGGTCCACATGAGTATCATATAATGGCTATCTTGCTAAACCGATTCAAATTGTGCTTCAAAAGAGCATTTAGTTTTCTCCCTGTTAACTTTGTGACCACGATTCATTTATTTCTAGATTTGCAACTGCTTTGAACCAAAGGATCCCTGAGGGATCGACATGAATGCAGAGTAACAAAGTGATGCGATGAGTGTACAACCTCTTTGGCATAGCCTTGTCGACCTCAGCATCATTGGGTTGGACGTGGAGGATGGTAATGCTGGTGTGACTGTCGGAGGCGGGGAAGAAGATCTGAGGCCTCTGGAGATAGCGTCGAGGGTACTGCTCCACTGTGATGGACGGTTCCGTCGTTGGAGCAGCTCCGGTGAGGTGTACAATGGTGAGGCTGAAGCAGGACAAGACAGACAACGTTAATCTGAAGTGGGACTCTAATAGCATCTGCAAATAGATGATGTAAAATACATCACCAAAAAGTGCTAGATGTAAAATGCATCAGCCACGCCACAGCCGCTCCGACAGATGCTGCAAATACTGTTCACTCTGAACTTAACTGAAGAAACTGAACTTTACAGTCGAAACTGAATTTTACTATCGAAACTGATTGAACTAGTAGCAGAGCATTGCAATAGAAGTTTAGGGCATTCGAGCACTAGTAGCAGAGAAGCAGTGATCTAAATCAACAGCCGCTCGAGCAGGGAACGCACTAGCAGAGAGCAACTCCTGCAGCAGCACCGCGAGCGAGTGCCAAAGCAGCAACTCCTGTAGCTGCCGTAGGTCATGCAGCAGCAGCAGCAGCAGTAGCGTGAGCGAGAGCAAGGGCAGAGCAGAGCAGCAGCATGAACGAGAGCAAGAGCGGAGCAGCAGCGTGACCGACAGCAATAGCAGAGCAGAGCAGCAGCACGAACGAAAGCAAGAGCAGTGCAGCACCGCGACCGACAGCAAGAACAGAGCCGTAGCGCGAGCAAGAGCCAGAGCAGCAGTAGCTAGTGCTGGTGTGGAAGTCGCCGCCGAGGAAGCAACGACATGGGGGAGAGACGCCATGGAGGAAGTGGCCGGCGACGGCGCCGTCGATGGAGACCCGCCATGGCTGCTTGGTATCGAGCACCGGCAGCCCCGTGAGATCGAATAAAAGATAAAATGCAGCGGTGGGTGCAGAACCTCCTTGGTGGCGCCGAGTAGGCCTCGGCTTCATCGGAGGAATTGGTGAGGGTGCTGTGATTCCGGTGGGGCAGGTCAAGACAGCGCTGTGGGGATGGAGGTGGCGCGATAGACGAGGCGAATGTCGGGGCAGCTCCTTGGAGGTGGAGGACGGGGCGGCTGATCCGGCGGGACAATGAGATCGACGACTGATCCTCATCCGGTACGGTGGATGAGGGACGTCGAGCTGTTGCTGTGGATGACGTTGTCGGGGAAGAGTCTCCAGCTGGGCGGCGGTCGGGAGGCCGACGGAGGAGCGTGGGGTTTCACGAGTTTTGGCGGCCTCGGTGTACGAATGGGGGGGACGAAGGGGAAGGTAGGGGGGAGCCATGGCTTAGGGACGCGCTTGTCCGAAATGTGGGGTAAGTTACAAACGTACCCCCACCGGTTTTGACCACGCGACGTCGAGGCAGCATTTCTGGCTGAGGGGTAGAAGGGGGATTTCGCGTGTCTAGGCTGTGAGACCGATTTCGGATGAGGAGGGAGTTTTCGCGCACGTCGAAATTTTGGGATAACAAGGCGCGGCGCGGGTTGAAGAGGCGGGAGTTTCACAGCAGAAGAGACAAAAGATACTCGAGCTTGAAAATTTCGGGATAACAAGGCGCGGATTCCATGTTCGGCAGAACAAACTTAACATGTACAAAAAAAACAATTCATACAAAACACAAGAGAGTCATGTCCCCTTTTACTATATTGCTATAAATGCCATTGAAAAACTACAAGAAAAATGTAAAAAAAAATCGGGAGAACAAGATTAGCATGTACAGTACCAAATCAATTCGCACTTCTCTCAACAACAACAAAAAACAAATCAATTCCCACAACAAGAAAGAGTCATGTCCCTTTTTATATGATTACAAATGCCAGGATCTCGAATTTTAATTTTTGAATCCATGTTATGTTGAATTCGAATATATTGTTAGGTGATCTTGCGGTTTATAATGGATGTAGCCCTACATTTTGATCTTCCATCTTATATGAACATTTTACTCCACCCTATGAATATATATATTGTCGTCTACCATATGGACTAAATTTGAATCAATTTTCCTTATTTGAATACGATTGTTGTCAAGTTATACCATCATTTAAATATTATCTAGATAACAGAAAACATGCATATAGTAGTAATCAAATTTCAATATGAACTACATGTACCATATGATCTCCAATTCAAATATTTGTATCCATTTTATGTTGAATTCAAATCACAGTACAATGGTCTAGGTAGCGAGATGTTCGGGATAATCTAAACCCTGTTTTCATATGTATAAATTTTGGCCAAATTGGACAGGCTTTGGTATAAGCTTCTTGCAAACCGGAGATTCTCTCAAGAAGCCTCGTGGTTCCGAGAGGGAACGTGTCACCTTTGTGTGCGAAATGATATACGCTGCCGCCCCCCTGATTTTCTTTACAGAGGCAACATAGAACTACATGAGTGCCCTGTTAAATTTTGGAATTATTCCGGGTTTGTTTGGCCTTTTTTATACATTAATTGAGTTTCTGGTCATTTAATGTGCATAATTCAAATTTGAACTGCAAGCACATGCTCCGGTGCACCAAAGTTGGTTGAAAAATCACATGTGTGTCCTTGGGTGAATTTCTAGGTCCCATGCAAGAAATGGGAATGAAATTCAAACATCTGGGCGTCGTGACTCAGCCGAGAACATTGAGAAACTTGGTTTTTAAATTCCTGTAAATCCAAAACTCGCCTGAAAATCATGAAACTTGGCATGGTGTCATGTCATGGCACTAACATGCTGTGGTAAAAAAATTGGCCGAATTGGAACAATTTTTGGTATAAGCTTCTTGCAAACCGGAGCTTCTCTCAAGAAGGCTCGTGGTTTTGAGAGGGAACGTGTCGCCTTTGTGTGCGAAACAATATACGATGCCCCCCCTTGATTTTATTTACAGAGGCAACATAGAACTATATGAGTGTCGTGTTAAATTTTGGAATTATTCTGGGTTCGTTTGGCCTTTTTTATACATTAATTGAGTTTCTGGCCATTTAATGTGCATAATTCAAATTTGAACTACAAGCACATGCTCCAGTGCACCAATGTTGGTTGAAAAATAACATGTGTGTCCTCGGGTGAATTTCTAGGTCCCATGCAAGAAATGGGAATGAAATTCAAACACCTGGGCGTTGTGGATCGGCCGAGAACATTGAGAAACTTGGTTTTTAAATTCTTGTAAATCCAAAACACGCCTGAAGATCACGAAACTTGGCATGGTGTCATGTCATGGCACTAACATGCTGTGGTAGAAAATATGGCTGAATTGGAACAAGTTTTGGTATAAGCTTCTTGCAAACCGGAGCTTCTCTCAAGAAGGCTCATGGTTCTGAGAGGGAATGTGTCACCTTTGTGTGCGAAACGATATATGCTGCCCCCTGATTTTATTTACAGAGGCAACATAGAACTATATGAGTGTCGTGTTAAATTTTGGAATTATTCCGGGTTCGTTTGGCCTTTTTTATACATTAATTGAGTTTCTAGTCATTTAATGTGCATAATTCAAATTTGAACTACAAGCACATGCTCCAGTGCACCAAAGTTGGTTGAAAAATAACATGCATGTCCTTGGGTGATTTTCTAGGTCCCATGCAAGAAATGGGAATGAAGTTCAAACACCTGGGCGTCGTGGCTCGGCCGAGAACATTGAGAAACTTGGTTTTTAAATTCTTGTAAATCCAAAACACGCCTGAAAATCATGAAACTTGGCATGGTGTCATGTCATGGCACTAACATGCTGTGGTAAATTTTTTGGCCGAATTGGAACAAGTTGTGGTACAAGCTTCTTGCAAATCGGAGCTTCTCTCAAGAAGGCTCATGGTTCTGAGAGGGAACGTGTCACCTTTGTGTGCGAAACGATATACGCTGCCCCCCTTGATTTTCTTTACAGAGGCAACATAGAACTATATGAGTGTCGTGTTAAATTTTGGAATTATTCCAGGTTCGTTTGGCCTTTTTTATACATTAATTGAGTTTCTGGTCATTTAATGTGCATAATTCGAATTTGAACTACAAGCACATGTTCCAGTGCACCAAACTTGGTTGAAAAATCACATGTGTGTCCTCGGGTAAATTTCTAGGTCCCATGCAAGAAATGGGAATGAAATTCAAACATCTGGGCATCGTGGCTCGTCCGGAAACATTGAGAAACTTGGTTTTTTAATTCCTGTAAATCCAAAACACGCATGAAAATCATGAAACTTGGCTTGGTGTCATGACATGGCACCAACATGTTATGGTAATTTTGCTGTCCGATTTGCGAAGGCGCACACATTAACAATCAACAAAGTCATTTTGGAACAAGTGTTGTCACATTACAATCGGAAACACAAGTATTATTGAAACTGTGGGCGTTCTACTTACCATTTACATGCCGCCACGCGTCCCCTTTTTTTATCGGCTAGGAGGCGCGTGCGAGGTAGCTATTTGAGTATGGGAGGTGTGCGATCAGACCCCTACGCGTGCTTATCGGGAGGAGAGCCCTTTGACCTCCATCTACTTCCCACCTCTCTCCCAAGGTCTCCATTAATGGCGCCCGAGCCCCTGTTTAATGGCGTGGCTATGTCTCACTCGACTCAGATTTAAGAGAGAAAAAAGAAAAATTTGCATGGTTCTTGATGTAAGATCCGATGGACCTATATAGCATCTACTACAACTTATAGCAAGACTGATGAATATATAACGACGACGACAGTGGATAATAATTGTCTTACATATTTAGGAAGATAATTTAAAAAGCCACATGCGGCTACGGCCGAAATACACAAGGGCAAAAGAAGAAGGAAGACGCATAAAATGATCTGGCTCGCTGATCTCTACTTTCTTGATGCGCTGCAGGTCGCGGAGACTAGTTCTCGCGGTGAGCGGCAATGATATCTTTCATCAGTTTCATGTCCTTAATATGCTGCTTCGCAGCATCCACAGATTCCTCCACCAGCCTTTCGCGCTCGATGCGGAGCATGGCATTCTCGTCCATAAGTTTCTTGACGATGATGCCCATCCTCTTCAACAAGGCAGCGGTGTCCTCCGCCTGCTTCGCCCTTTTGGCGATCTTCGCCCTTTCGGCGAGCTTCGCCTTGTCCTCCCCTAGTCCCCGGATGATAGCGGTAGCATTTTCAAACGAGGCATTCATCTCGTCCTGCAGCTTCATCCAGCCGGAGATCCGACCCATCAGGCCATCGAGCATAGCGCGCATGCGCCTGTGAGAGTCCTCGCCTGCCCGCGAGACATTTTCCTAGGCCGTCGCGGCATGGGAGGACCTCCCTGCTGCATTCGCGGTGCGGCCGGACCAATCTGCTGCATCGACGGCGCGGCGGGACCTTTGTGCTGCTTCGGCGGCACGGCGGGACCTCTGTGCTGCTATGGCGGCGCGACGGGACATGTCGGCTGCTACAGCGGCGAGGCAGGACATCTCTCATGCTTCCGCTTCCATGCTCGCCTCCCCCTGGTCGTAATCTCTTGACCCAGAACTCATGCGGGCCATGGCAGACGCAAGGGAACGACGATGAAAGACTTGTTTGTTTTTGTGGATGAGGAGTTGAGGAGGAATGTGCAGTCATCTTGGAGTAGAGTATTTATAACCGAGTACTAATACGCTCCTAAGTGGGAAACCATTTAGTTTTTGATCGGTGTGAACAGGTTTGCAATTAAATATAGCATGATAGTAATTAATTTGGAATGTGACGAGACGCAGGCTCAAAATTTATTGACGGTTCTAGTTTCGAAGTGCGGCACTATATTCCCGGATGGCGTAACATGGGCACGCGTTCTCGGCCGTGGTGTAGTAGTTTTGTAATATGCCACGGTACTTCTTTTTCTACTGCTGTGTACGTGCAATAACTGGCACCGTCGGATACATATCTTACGGTTATAGGGGCGTTCGCCAGGAATAGCCTCGTGGCGAGCTATAGACCAGTCTTTTTTTCACACGCATTACATCAACACATATCATCTCTCTCCTTCTTTCCCATGCACACACCTATAGTCTCTCGGGACTTCTCGCACACACCATCTCTAGCTCCCTAGGTCAATGCCACCCACATACACTTATACTCTGAGTTTAGTATGTTATACACGAAGAGAAGAGGTGCACGCACGCACTCATCCTCTCTCACACACGCATCTGTAGCTACGAATTGTAGTGTTCTCAACCATTCGATTGGCTCTATCATAGGTTCCTGTTGCTCCTTGGCCTTGAGAATGAGAAGTTTAAAACGTGGAGGCTAAGATGGAGGCGAATTGTTTTGTTTAATGTGCGGGCTGCACACGGCACCAACACGACACGAGCTTCGTCTGCCTGGTGCGCAGTCGGGTGAGTACTACTAGTAGTAGTACTACTTTGATATGTCGCGTCAACTCGCAGAAGTATGCAACACTTCCTCAACAAACAAGCATATAAGCAGCTTATACTTCTTACCCAAAGGATCTTTATATCCAACAAACACAAAATATCCATTCCACTGTTGGAAATTACTTTAACTGCTGATCTGATGTCGAAGTAATTGCTACATCGCCACCAAAATCCACCATCTCTTAAGCTAAAGTAGACCGAGCTAACCCCTATATTAGCATATTACTAAGATAAATAGAAGGCACTGTAGAATTATTTAGGAGGTGAGCTTGTCAATCTGAATGTGGAGGGACACCGTCCTCGAGAACCCAGCCCCGGCCAGCAGCTTGGTCGGAACTGTGAAGAAGGTCAGCTCCTGCACGGCGACGGCGCCAGGATCCTTGCTGCTTGTCACCTCGATTTCCACCTTGACGGCGTCGGTCCTGCCTTTGGCCTCCCCCGGCAGGCCGTTCGCCCATAGCTTGGCCGCGTAGTGCGGCGGTGGGGACGCCCCCGCTCTGATGCAGACGACTGACACGGCGATAGGCGCGCCGACGTCAAGCAAGCTGCCGACCAAGAAAAACGTGCGCCCGTCCTCCTCCGCGAACAGCAAGAGGAGCAACTCCGACACTGGCACTTGCAGCTGGAGCACCTTGCCGTACTGGATCCTATGCACGGTGCTGATGTGGTAGGGGAGCGCCGGCGGCGGGCCTTCGTAGCCGCAGACGGGCACGGGGCATTTGTAGGGCGCGAGCGGACACACGCTCTGGTGGTCGGCGAGCTTGTGGTAAGTGACGTAGAGCCCACAGCCTTCGTGTGGGCACTCCACCCTCACCGAGGACAGGACGGTGTCCATCGCCGTGTTCCGCACGTCGAAGCCGCCGCCGTGCTCGCACTTCTGGCACTGCCGCTGGTTCCCGGGGCGCTCGCCGCGGCAGTCCGCGTAGGCCAGGTGCCCTCCCTTGCACTGCACAAATCAATCGAACAACACATCAATGAATAAACCTGCACCTTGCTCGATCAACCGAATGGAGGAGGTGTATTCAAACCTCATACACTAGAGGCTTCAGGGGGCGGAGGCACAAGGGGCAGTGGAGCAAGGTGAGGTCCATAGAGACCATAGAGAGCTCCATCGCCGGGTCATGTTCCGTCAGCATGATCTCGCCCTCCTCGTGCACCACCATCTCTCGCTTTAGGGCCGGGGCATTAGAAAGTTTTACCATCACATATTCATACTACTTCAAGGTGCATTAAATCAACACATGCAAGTATCAAAAGAAAAGTCATGGCATGCATGCATGCGTTGTAATTAATGCATCGGTAAACGCAAATTATTGAAATATATCGAGTGCACTGCTTTGATGTGTTGCATCAACTCGTACAACAAGGAGAAGTTTGATTACAACGCCATCTCCCTTGCCCATGAGCGTGGTGGCTCGCTGGACTAGAGAAGCTTTCGCTACATGCTCTCCCTCCCGCACGCGGTGGACATGCAGCAGTTCATTCGGTGTCAGATGGCCAGAAGCATACTAGTACTCCACTATAGTAGTACCATCATTGTTCGACTTCCCGAAGAGGCGAAGAGCCAAGCGAAACCCGAACGCTCGTGTGGCAGTTTAATGTGTAGGGGAGGTAGTATAGTAACATAGTCTAGGATAGCGTGTACCAAGCTTAAAATCGTTGGAGTCGGCTCCATGCTATGAGGCTATCTCGAAGCATTTTTTGATTAAAATAATCTTCTAGCCCTACCTGTCATCCTGGTTATTGTAGTTTGCACGCTGATCTGGTCAAGAGAGGAATATATATTTTAATTTGTGGTGGGGTAAATGTTAGAGGTTGTAGCAAATATTGTACAATGTGTGTCTTTTAGCCAAGTTTAGAGGCAAGCATGTGGGGCCCATGCTATAATGTGTCGCGTCAACTCGTACAACAAGGAGAAGCTTGATTACTAGTAGTACGCCCTCTCCCTCACCCATGCGCGCGGTGTCTCGCAAACGAGGAGAGGCTTTTGCTTTTACTACTCCTACAACAACCTCTCCCTCGCCCACGCAGTGGACGGGACATGCAGCAGTTGATTCGATATTGTAGAAGTAGTAACTTCATTGTTCGACTTCTCGAAGAGGCGAAGAGCCAAGTGCACCCCGAACGTGTCAGTTGTGTAGGGGTGCGGCAGTTTTGTGGTAACTCTTTTCGAATGTGCACCTCGAGGCCGCGCTCGCCGCGCAGCGCCTCGCCATGCAAGAAATCATCGACCTGCACATCCACGTCTACGAGGAAATCGTCTACTTAGGCCACTACAAGGCCAGCGAGGACAGAAAGACGTTGGCCTTCTTCCAGCGGCTGGAATCTTTGGATGCCATTGTTCAGAAGCATGTCGACCTGGCCACGAAAGCCGCTGCTACTTAGCCGCCGTTCGATGGGCCGGGGCCCTGAGTCGAGGAGGTGGACGTCGTCGATGGATGCATCTTTCTTCTTGCCTCCTGTAACCAGCACTGCATCGCCTCGTGGCCTTAATGTTTTATTAGTGTATGCCATTTTTATTCCAGTCGAAAATGACATGTGTGATCCCTTGCTCTTATTTGGCGTTAATTATATGTAGTATCACTGTCTTCGCCCTGGTGTACTACCTAGGTCTTGGTTTATTAGTCCCTTTTGTAATTTGTGCTAAATTTTGACCAAAGATTTAACTGACAAAATGTTAGTGCATGTCAACAAAAAATATATCGTTTGATTTGTACTTAAACATAGTTTTAAATGATATAATTTTGGTGACATGCATGAACCTTTTGTTAGTCAAATTTATGGTCAAAATTTGGCACAGATTACAATGGGGAGCAATAAACCAGGACGGAGGTAGACTGGTCCATCACCATCATGTTTTGTGTCTATTTTTGACTTCAGCGACCCAACCTACATGGAGGGAGTACTGTATATATTGGCGCGACAACCAAACTTATATATTCAAAACTGAGCGTTACTACAAGTCACGAGTTCAAAACGAGAAAGTGGAACAAGTACAGCATGCCTGTGCCGTTCGCGTCGCACCCCACACGGTCGTGAAGCACAATGTAGTAAATGACTAGTCTCTTCTCGACCCACATTTACATTGATACGGCTTGAATGCCAAGGAGGGAGAGGGTAGCGGTTCCTGAGACGTTGAACGGTCAATGATGCATCCTCAATTAGCATGCAGAGGGAATTGATTGGAGAAGCAGAATGGAGCCAGCACGATGTGAATGCAACATAGTTTGGACTATCATATAAAGGCGCCCCACCACTCCAATCCATCTACTCCTAGTCTCTGCGCAACACTGCTCACTCCAATCCAACACCAAGTGACCAGAAGCCACAAGCACCTATGGAGGCGATGGACGCGAGCGGCAGTCGGCTGTGCCAGATCATCCAAGATGCCGGTCTGCGGCCCCGCACCGTGCAGTGTTTCCAGATGGTGCTGGCGACCGCCGGCATCATAGCCCTCGCCGACGCCGGCTTCGCCTCTCGCATGGACGACATGATGGCCGCTCCATCCGCAAGTTCACCGCCGTCAAGAAGCGCGCGGACGACCTTGCCGTACTGCTCCAGCCTGCGCGCCCAGGCTCCTCATTGCCTGCCACCCTCATCGGCCTCCATGGTGATGAATTCTTTCAAGCCCTGGTGGCCCTGCAGCTGCCGGAGGTCACGACAAAGAATGTGCACCTTGAGGTTGCGCTCGCCGCGCAGCGCCTCGGCATGCAAGAAACCATCGACCTACACATCCATGTCTACGAGGAAATTGTCTACATAGGCCACTACAAGGCCAGGGAGGATAGAAAGACGTTGGCCTTCTTCCACCGGCTGGAATCTTTGGACGCCATTATTGAGAAGTACGTTGACCTGGCCACGAAAGCCGCTGCTACTTAGCCGCCGTTTGATGGGCCAGCGCCCTGAGTCGAGGAGGAGGAGGTCGTCGATGGATGCATCTTTCTTCTTGCCTCCTGTAACCAGCACTGCATCGTCTCGTGGCCTTAATGTTTTATTAGTGTATGGCATTTTTATATGTAGTATCACTGTCTTCATCCTGGTGTACTACCTAGGTCCTGGTTTATTAGTCCCTTTTGTAATTTGTGCTAAATTTTGATCAAAGATTTAACTGACAAAATGTTAGTGCATGTCAACAAAAATTATATCGTTTGATTTGTATTTGAACATAGTTTTCAATGATATAATTTTGGTGACATGCATGAACCTTTTATTAGTCAAATTTATGGTCAAAATTTGGCACAGATTACGACGGGGAGCAATAAACCAGGACGGAGGTAGACTGGTCCGTCCCCATCGTGTTTTGTGTCTAATTTTGACTTCAGCGACCCAACCTACATGGATGGAGTATTGTATATATTGGCACGACAACCAAACTTATATATTCAAAACTGAGCGTTACCTCAAGTCACGAGTTCAAAACGAGAAAATGGAACAAGTACAACATGCCTCTGCCGGGTTAGGATCCTCTACAGTAGCGCACCATGCAATACGGTCACTGCCGTGTGGACCCGGCCCCACATGTCATCCGCACTACAACACCATACAGTACTGCAGAGGATCTCAACCCTGCCGTTCGCGTCGCACCCCCACACGTCTGTCCGACACGCCGCTCAAGCTAGGGAACGCTTGTTGTCTTAGCATTTTCACTATTAGGTGGGGCCGCAGTTGAGCAAACCGACTTTCGGCAAATCCCCACCCCGCCCACCGCGCGTCGGCTGAGTTTGAATTGGAAGAGAGAAACGAGGGAGAAGAGCTGGCTGTAGCACGGACGCTGTTGTCAAATGGGACTCGTGTTGATAGAATAGGAGTACTGAGTACTCATACCTCTTTTTTTTTGAGGGAAAAAGTAGTCGTACGTCTAGTACAAGTACTACCACTAGTTGGGTGCGCGCGACCTATACCTGTCATCACTTTAGGTCTCCTTTTCGAACTGCAGCTACACTTCATGGTACATATTTTTTCACGCATTTATCCTCCTATATGTACTCCTAGGCTATTTCCACATGCTTCCTTTCGCCGACATGTGGGACATAGAGCATCTGGGTCATAGTGCATGCACGACTCGGAGCATATGCAACCATGCCAGCGTACTTTACATTTCAGACCTCATGAATTACATGCAAACCCCCCGCAGAAGAATAAATAAATAAATGAATTACTACATGCAAACCGGATTATTTTCATAGAAACCGGAGCACGTTCATTAAATTTTGGACATAACACATTTATAAAAAACGACCGGACCTAAACCAGTCTAAGGGCCTCTTTGATTTGCAGGATACTGAAAACACAGGAATGGGGAAAGTATGATGGCGATGAACCGAGAGGAGGAGGAAGAGGAGGAGTACTGTACATGCTAGAGACTGAACTGTAGCACATTGTTTTTTATGGCCATATCACCACATTGTTTTCTATGGCCTATCGCCTGCTGGTTCACTGGGACGTGAGTAGTAGTACTAGTATATACACTATAAATACCGCATGATTCTTTGCTCCTTCTTACTTCACCGACATGTGGGAGAGCCAGCATCCGGGTCGACGTGTCATGCACTAGATTAGAGTGGGGAACGGAAGGGGGGCATCACCCCGGTCGTAGCGCCTGTAATTAATGACTATAGTGAGTAGTCATATCATAAGACCCCGTCTTTCCAGTAGTAACGGCCGTCAAATCGCACAGCCCTACCTTTCCAGCAGTAACGCGCCGTCAAATTGCACAGCCCTACCTTTCCAGCAGTAAGTTGAATCCGCTACTCCCTCACCCTCCTCGCCTCTCTGTCAAACCGGCTACGCGAAAACTGCCGCGTGTACTGCCTGGGAAAAGCCCAGCCCTCAACTTTTAACTACTCATAGTATAATTTTGTATCGATGAATTGCGCCTTGGAGCAGAAAACCAAAAGAAAAAGGTGGTACATGTAAGCAAATACTCCCTCTGTCCTTGAAAAAGTGTACTTCCAACTTTGTTGGAGGGTCAAACTATCTCAAAGTTTGACCTAGTTTGTGCAAAAATATGTCAATGCTTGTGAAACCAAATAGGTATATAACGAAAATATATTTTATCATGAATCTAATGCTACTAATTTGATGGCATGAATGTTGGTCTATTATTGTATAAATACGGTCAAACATAAAAAAAATGACACTCTTTCAAGGACGGAGGGAGTACAGTTCAATCTCTAGCTAGCGATTCGGAATGTAAACCGTGCATGTGTTTATACGTATAGGTTACTTCAAAGTACTGAGTCCATTGATACAATGTGGTCAAACTGTACCATCGATATCTCAAAGCCAAAATAGTTCAAGCTTGTTCGTTCTATATAAATAGTACTGTATGTTTATTCACCCGTGGGGTTGTTCAATGAATGGAGGGCCGGGGAGCACAAGTGAACAATACTAGTACTAGTAAGTAGGAGTAGTACAGTTAGTCATGTTAAATAGAGAGTTTGTTTTCTTTAATGCCACGTACACAAATTGAAACGCTTGTTGTGGAGAGAAAAAGATAATCACTCCACTATATATGTAGGCAGGGGCCTGAGCGCTTGCTCTACTAGGGTTGCTCTCTTCATTCTCTCATCCTCTCCAGATCTAAACAAGACAGCGGTAGCGACATTTTCTCTCTGCTCACCGCTGGTCACAGATCCGGCCAGATCCCTTCGGCCGGTGTGTGTAGGGGACTAGGTGCATCGTTCACGCGGTCATCGGCGGCGAGGGAGCAAACCCACAGCTGCCGGCGGGTCCCGATCCTCTGCCCGTGCCGTTCTCTCCGACACAGCGCCGGCTCCGGAGGTCCTCCGACCCTTCTTCCTCCCTGCCGTATTGTGGGCAGATCCGACCTGTGCCGGCCTCCTAGCCACATCCCGACGACCCTCAGGTATAAGTTCCTTCGAAAGTGGCCTTGCTCTACTGCCCCAGCTCCCCACGTGTCTGCATGTGGATCTTTTTCTACTTCCATCAGCTCTTCCAATGCCACCTAAATTTTTAGTATTATTAGAGGTAAAGCTACTTCATGCAGTCGAATCTAGGACTTGATTCCAACAGCAAAGAAAGGGGGTAAAGTTGTACTAGCATGAATCTAGGACTTGATTCAAAGAGGAAATAACAGGGGGAAGTAGTAGAGACTGGATACCCAACCGGCCTCTTGGTTGAAAAGGGAAATAAAGGGCAAAGGCAGTACAAACTGGATAAGGAACATATCTATTATTGGTTGAAAAAAGGATAGAAAGTGGCGGCTGGTGGACAAGTCAACAGAGTATGTCACTATGTCCAGGATTAGATTTGCTGCCCTAACATAGTAAAAGGTCTCCAGGATTAGATTTGCTGCCCTCACAGAGTATGAACAAACTCGGCATCACCACTTTATGCCTCCTGTAGATACATTGTGCTGATGCGTCCACTGTCGCATGTCCTTATACCAACTTTTTGCTGTTGTTAATGTAAGGGCGCATGTAAAATGAAGCAATCACACTGTTACCGTAAGGACATGTCTAACCAATGTTATTGTTAATCTAATGCCTCCAGTAATATGATGCAATTAAACTGTGTTACAAATGGTACTCCTGCTGTTTTTACCAGTATGATAAGTAAGTTGCTTCTTTACGCTGCTGAGTGTCCTGGTGTCCCCACTGTCCCATGCCCTTAAACCAACTCTTTAGCTGCTGTTGATCTACTGTATCTGGTAAACAAGCAATGCCACCATTATAGTAATCCCATATTTGACGAATGTCATTGTTGATCCTAATGCTTCCCGTAACATGAAGCAATGCCGCCGTTTTAAAATTTCTACTGTTCTTGCGTGATTGCCATGAACATAATCAAGATGCTTCTTTTCATTTCGTGTATGTTTCGTATCTTGTTATTGACCAGTAACTGTTTTCTTTCTATCTTTTTATGCGGATAGGGATATCCATTTCACCTCGTTGCTATTGTGACCTTTTGGTGAACTGCACAAAACACTTTTTTTTGGAATGAGTGTCTTGTGTAGTTCAACTAAAATGTCACGTGGGCAACGTCTCTCGATTTTGGTTGAACTGCACAAAGGTTGATTGGAGTTTCCAACATCTCCGTCAAACTCTGCTGGTAATCTCGTGGAACATTTTATTAGCCTTTGCAAGATGAGCCATCACTGTCACCACAATGGAACTACACAAAAGGATAACCGAATTATAGTTGCACCTTGCATGAGCAGGACAGCTAACCTTAATGTTGCTCAATTTTAGTGCAACTACTAAAGAAGAACCTGCCAGCTCATGAGAGCAAGTACTTCTTGCTAGCTGCATGACGCAATCTTTGCTTCATTTCAGGCGGACTGCAGAAAAAGGTCGCATGAATTGAATCATTTGAGTGGATCTGCAGGTGCAGGTTCACCACATCGAGTCGTGGCGGCGTAGGGCCCCTCTCTCAGTTATGGTTCCCATGACTGGGTATGTTCCTTTTTGGTTGATTTTGACTCTGCATCCAGCTAGTGATCTTGTGCTACTGTTTTGGCACTGCTACTGCCACTGATAAAATGAAGTAATAATACATTTAAAATAGAGCTACTGTCTTAGCTACCATTTCATTTACAATGTAGATAACTTGCAGAAGACCTATCCGGCAGAATCAAGTCCATGTGCACTGCATCAATCACATAGCTGCACTGAGCTAGTTGAGTCCATCACGCCTATCGTTGAGGTGGCGCGGGCCACCTCTCTAACTGGCGGGCGCCATAATTTTAGTTGAACTACACAAAAAAAGTGATTGAAATGAGTCAACGCTCCTCCTTCTACTTCTACACTGAGGTGTTAATGGATGTCAACAAATCGTCTTCATGGCAAGATACGGAGACATGAAGAATAACTTGATCTCCCAAAGTCATCTCACACAGGTCAGTACTGTCCTTTATCAACATGATTGTGTTTTTTCATATTGCGCTAACGTTGTATTTTTTAATAAAGCCATTCTATCGCAATCTTTTCTCGTTTTGGAAATAAACTTGATTTAACTAGTGCCAATATTATAGTAATCATGCTCTTTCTTATCTATGCAAACAGGAATACTCAACTACAAATGTTGTGATGGTCAAAAGCATTCGCCCAGGGTTGTATGACACGGCTAGTCAAGATGGATTTAATCACGAGATTCACTTTATCCAAAGGCTCTAAAGTGCCATGCGTGTGTGCAAGGTGGAAAGAGATATTTCAGGACGTTGATTGATGATTCCACTAGATTATGCTATGTGTATTTGTTAAATACTAAGGATGAGGCTCTATACACACAACTTCAAAATCTAGAAGGCCCTCTTGTGCATATATTGGAAGTGGTAGTGCCACCAGTGATGTAGAATATTCCAGGTGCCAATGTTTGACCTGCGTGGCCTTAAAAAGGACTGGTTTCAATGTTTAAGCAAATCCTTGGATCAAATTGCTTACATGAAGCATCAATCAATTTTTATTTATTTGTTCACATTCTCACAACGTTTCAGTTGTACAGTTACGATTGGCTCTGAGCTGTGAATCATTGAGATGTGTAGGCATCTTTGTTGTACTTATTATTATTTGAATCTAATAGGTTGGTTCTGAATCTTGCAAGCTGGGAATCATTGTGATGTGTAGGCATCTTTGTTTTACTTATTATTTGAATCATATTGGTTGGTTCTAAATCTTGCAAGCTGGGAAACACGGCATGATGATGCAGAGGACAGCAACCATAACTAGCTGTTCAAACTTGGTAGTATTGTCTGTGTGAAAGTGCGGCAAATGAGCTGATCGTTTGCGTACAGAGAATAATAATTCTAATTGATGTGCATGTTTCTCCTGTGGCACTGATAGATCGAGCCAATGCTTTGGTTTTTTTAAGAATAAATTTTAATTAAAGCTAATAAAATTTATGTAAAGTGACCACTAACACTTGCTATAACAGTACCAATACAGACCCGCTCGTGAACCCGAGGGGTCATGTTCTGTCGGGCGTGCAGCAGGTGAGGGAGGTGTAGTAACTGCTGTCGCCTATACACACTCAGTTTACTGTTGGATGCAGTTCCCCAAGAGCTGAAAAACTAACTGCTGCTGCTGCCTACCCACTCGTTCACCATTGATTGCAGTTCCCAGAGATTGGAAAAATGAACTGCTGCTGCGGTTGTGCCGCCCTCCAGTACTCCAGTACACACCGATCATCTTCATCCCCCTGCCCCCAATCCCCACAAATGAGAATCGCCACATCAACTTTGCGTGAGAAGAGACTCCAATGGCGATCCGAGGGGTGAGCCTGCTGGATATGGACTTCACCTTTGAGTTCGCCGTTCAGACCCATGGCAGCACCAAGTTGAATGTGATTTGCACCAATGATCCGGACCCGGTGAAGCTCTGCCTCGCCAAGTTCAAGCTGTACCCACAGGAGGAGAAAGCACAAGGTCGCGAGACTAGGCCTTGTGCCCATCCATTCATCTCCTGACAGGGACCAGCGGATCGCCGTCGCCCAGGTATGCGTGCGAGACAAGGTTCTCATCTACCACTGCTATAGGGCCACCAGAGGTTCTGGAGCATCTGGTGCAACAAGCTTGTCGACATCCAGAAGCAATACAAGATCATCGGCAACGGGCAGGAGGACTCCGTGGTTGACCTTGCCGCGACCATCATCGACCCCTGCTACGCCAACATGAAAGAAGACGTCGATACCAAGAACCTGAACACGTGGGAGGTACCTCTGAATCTAGCCTACATAACCTACGCGGCCAAGGATGCGTACGCATGCTACGACATGTACAGGCGGATCTTGGACATGAGGGCGTGTTTGCTTCCCGTAACCGACGAGTACACAGACAGCCGCAGCGTCATGATCAAGCGTGCCAGGAAGGTCTAGATGATGTACTTTATCTGTTTAAGCACCTTTATCATCTGAGTGTTTCATGCATTAGCCTATGTGTCGTAATTATCTGTTTTGTCCGAAATATTTCGTCTAAGAACCCATTAACCTGTTTGCTTTTTTTTAGTGGCTATTTGCTTATGTATGTAACTAGTTCACTGTGCTGCCGTGCTTTGAATCTCCTTCCTCCCAAGATATTCCCCTTCTCACGTGGACCCAGCAGGTCTCGTACATAGACATCTGGGACCAACCACCTATCCATTTGTATTTCTTTATTTTGTTCAATCTTTCGTCCTCTTCCTACAGCGGCTGGCGGCGCTACTGCGCATGCCTCGGTGACCCATCCTAGCCTATGGCGCTGGCCAGGCCATCCCTCTACTCCAACACATCGGCGGCGGCAGCTCCACCGGCCCACCCTGCACCCGAACAAGTCAACCCTCATACTCCCCTCCGCCTGTGTCTTCCCCAGCTCCGGTTCGTTCGGTCCGAGGTCTCGACGTCATCCTCCGCCTTGGTGCTCTCGCCGCGGCGCCGCCGTCTGTCGTTCCCAACATGGTCAACAAAACGAGAGGAATCGGGAGACGATTGTTCGTCGAGAAGCTGATAGTCCCAGGCCCACCAGGTCCATGGCCTAGGTTTTGTTGTTTAACATGCGCAGCCCACGACATGTAGACATAGTTGATCCAGCTGGTTTCAACTTTTTTTTGGGGTCCAGCAGGTATCAAGCGGCCTCTGGGCCTCCCAGCCTAGCTTGTCTATAACATCAGCAGCCCAAGTTATCTTTGTTTTTTCAAGACGACGCACAACTCAGTTCTACTTTTCTATAAGAATGCAAAACTGAACCTATGTTTTCCCTTCTATAATAGTATATATATTATTTATATTTATATTTATATCTTATTTTATTCCATATATATAATAGAAACAACATAAGGTTCCGTTAAACCTGTCGTTCGTCCAACCATTGTATAGACCTTCCCACTTCCTTTATTTTTCGTTTTTATTAATCCTATATCTGAATTTTCTCCCACTTTCTTTTTCGATGTAATCTGAATTTTCTCCCAGTACTTTTCCCTAGAACCAACTCAACTGTCCCACGTCTAGCCTAAAAAATAATAATACCCTACGTCCTATTAACTCATCAAATTAAAATGATATTTTATTTCGTAAATCAAAAGTTCTTACAAAATAATAATAATTGTTTATATATAACTTGGCAAGTTAACTCCTGGTGATTGCGCACATAAGCTTGCAAAGATTTTACTGACCAATGCAGTAATAGACGTGCAATCATGTGTTTATGTTTTTATAACATTTCTCCGTCCAGCCCAACATGATATTTTCACCCAGCCCAGCAAGTCCGTGGATTTCGAGAAAAATGCAAATGGGCTTTAAATTCTAACATAATATATAAACGGGCTGCATAGACGCTACATCATTGTTTCACCCAGCCCACCAAATGGACTAAAAAAACCAAATGGATTGGCTGACATGTGGGCCAGTAGGTCGAAGCCTAAGCACTTTCGCAAAAAAAAATACAATGGTCGAAGCCTAAGCAAGGCGTTGGATTTACATCCAACGGTCGGCATTCTTCTTCAATCTCTTGTCTTCCTGCCCCAGCGCTGCCGGGACCGCCTGCTCGAGCCTCCGGTGTCCAGCAGCACTGTTTTGCGTGCCTCGCAGTGAAATGCTACCCCACCGACGGCCAGGCCATCCCTCCACTCCTCCGCACCTCCTGTTATTCTCTGCCGAGTGTAGGCCCACCCCGCACCCGAACCAGTCAAGTTCCCCACTCCTCTCTGTCTGCGACTCCACTGCCGCGTCTTCCCCATCTTCGGGGCATTCCAGTCTGGGGCCTCGCCGTCGTCCACCGGCCTTGGTGCGCTCTGGACGGTGTGGTCAACATGGTCAACAAACGAGAGTCATCGGAAGATGACTGTACGTGGAGAGGCTGACAGTGGGGACGCACCACGCCCATGGACGCATGCATGCAACTGCATCCTTTTTACCCTGAAAAATAATGTTTTCTCCCCCTGACAGCTAGGACCCACCAACTACATCTTCGCACGTAAGAAAGTGCGTCCTTATTACGGGCAAAAAAATGATCCTTCCCCCTGACAGCTGGGACCCACCGGAAGGGCCTCTGTATTTCGCAAAAAAAACATTCCCCCGATGACAGCTCGGACCCACCAGCTATATCTTCGCACACAAGGAAGTGCCTCCTTATTACGCACAAAAAAATGAATACCCCCGCTGCTAGGTGGGACCCACCATATTTGAAGGCTGACTTGTGGGCCTACTAAGTTGACACGGACGGAGGGCTTTGTCAACTTAGTCAACATGAACGATTCTAGCTCCAGTGACCGTACGATGTTCATCCAATGGCCGTAGTGCTTCTTCAACCTCTGGTCTTCTTGCTCCAGCCGCCCAAACCAGCGCCGGTCGTGCCGCCTGCTCCTGCCTCCCGTGGCCGGCTCTGCTACCGCGTAGGCCTCACCGCCCCACCCTACTCCCATCGCTGGCCTGGCCATCCCTGTACTCACCCAGACCTGTTGTTATTCTCCGGCGACGGCAGCCACACACTGCAGCCCAACCAGTAAACCCTCGTACGCCCCTCCGCGTGGGAAACAACTGCTGAGTCTTCCCCGGCTCCGGGTCATTCCCTTCCTAGGCCTCGCTGTCGTCCACCGCCTTGGTGCTCTCGGCGTGGCATGGTCAACATGGTCAAGGAACGATTTACATCGGAAGAGGACTATACGTGTAGAGGCTGACAGCTGGGTCCACGCCCGCAGCAAGGAAGTGCCTCCTTATTACGCGCAAAATAATGATTCCTCCACCTGACAGCAGGGACCTACCGGAAGGGCCTCTGTATTTTGGCTTAGTTGTATTTTGCGAAAAAAATGTTTTCCCCCCTGACAGCTGGGACCCACCAGCTATATCTTCGGACGCAAGGAAAGTGCCTCCATATTAGGCACGAAAAAAATGAATCCTCCCCCTGATAGCTCGGACCCACCATCAATAACTTCGGATGCAAGGAAGTGCCTCCTTATCCTCCCTGACAGCCGGGACCCACCTGGTCGAAGCGTACGTAGCGTTGTCGCGAATGTGTACGTACATACTGGTCGATCGGTCTCTCTGCAACGATGAACCGTGGCCGAGCAAGTAGCGGCACGTGTAGTAGTAGAGCCCCCGACGTAGCAGTCCAGGCAGTCCCTTCTAAACCGTGTACACGTACGTACATCCACATGCAAAAAATACGGTCACGTACGTACATACGGGCGGGGTCTCGAACACGTACTCGCGCATTCGTACGGCCATGGCTCGTGTACATGGAGAGGCAATGGACGGCAGCAACGGCATCCTGTTCATCGGGCAGCCAACCGGCTGGGTCGGAATGGAGAAACAGCGTCCTGTTCATCGGGAGGCAACATACTGGGTCGAAATGCATCCTGTTCAACGGGAGCCAACCGGCTTGGACGGAACAGCCGAAACGGGGTCTGGCGTACCGCAGTACGGAGGAAACGGCCTTCTGTTCGACCGGCTACGGTCGAAACGGGGGTCCTGTTCATCGGGAGGGGTGTGGCGTACTACAAAACGGAGGAAACGGACTTGTGTTGGAGCGCTACGGTCGAAACGGGGGTCCTGTTCATCGGGAGGGGTGTGGCGTACCGCAAAACGGAGGAAACAGACTTGTGTTGGAGCGCTACGGTCGAAACGGGGGTCCTGTTCATCGGAGGGGTGTGGCGTACCGCAAAACGGGACTCCACGAGCTACTGTTCACCCATCGTCGACTTCCTTCAGCCTCCACCTGCACTGTTCATCCACCGCGGCTTCCTCCTGCCTCCACCAGCTACTGTTCATCCATGGGCTACTGTTCATCTAGCCCACCACCGGCTACTATTCAACCAGCCCTCCACGGGGTCCTGTTCATCCACCCGCACCAGCTCGGCTGTGGCGGCCCTCCTCTCGGGGTCCTGTTCATCCAGTGGCAATGGCCTACTACTACTACCACGGGGTCCTGTTCATCCAACCCCCATCGGGAACTGTTCATCCAACCCCAACCACGTACGTATCGACTCGTTCAACCAACCCCCACGTTCACTGTTCATCAAGAGGCAGCAGGTTCAATCGGGTTCAGTTAGTAGCAGTAGCGAAGGAATCCCTCGATCGGGTTCAGTTAACAGCCAGGGATCGATCGCTCGGGTTCAGTAACGTAGCTAGTGCAATCGCTCGGGTTCAGTTAGAGCCCAACACCTCGCACACACGTGCGTACGTATACGAGAGAAAACGCGCAAACCTCCGTGCATCACTCGGTACCGACCACCCACCGTAACCGGGAACTCCCCGAAATTTTCCTCGCCCTCGCTTCTACCACGATTTTTTCCGTCATGGACGGCCCAAAGAATGTCATGCAGGTGTGTCTCCGGCCCGCCCAGGACGAAAAGCCCATTTTTTGTCATGATTTTTTGTCATAGAAGTATGATCCCACCACATCTATGATGATACCGGGTTTTGTCACAATTATCATCATAGAAGTGTCATAAGCATGACAGAAAAAAAAATGTTCGGGCCAAAATGTCACGGATGTGTCGTTTTTTTGTAGTGATATTAAACTTTTGTTTTGAATCTTATGGATCTGAATATTCATGCCACAATAAATAAGATTGCATTGATAAATATGTTAGGTAGCATTCCACATCAAAAATTCTGTTTTTATCATTTACCTACTCGAGGACGAGCAGGAATTAAGCTTGGGGATGCTTGATACGTCTCCAACGTATCTATAATTTTTGATTGTTCCATGCTATTATATTATCTGTTTTGGATGTTTTATATGCATTAATATGCTATTTTATATTATTTTTGGGACTAACCTATTAACCTAGAGCCCAGTGCAAATTTCTGTTTTTCCTTGTTTTCGAGTTTTACAGAAAAGGAATATCAAACGGAGTCCAAACGGAATAAAACTTTCGCGATGATTTTTCTTGGACCAGAAGACACCTACGTGACTTGGAGAGAGGGCCTGAAGGTTCCCGAGGAGGCCACAAGCCTGCTAGGCGCGCCCCAGGGGGGCGCCCTGAGGGCTTGTGGCCTCCTCGGGAACCTTCGGGCCCTCTCTCCAAGTCACGTAGGTGTCTTCTGGTCCAAGAAAAATCTTGTGGGCCCCTCGGAGGTCTCCCAACCCTAATCTTTGCACTATAAATTCCCAAATATTCCCAAACCATCAGAGGCATCCACCAAAATACGTTTCCGCCGCCGCAACCTTCTGTTCCCGTGAGATCCCATCTTGGGGCCTTTTCCGGCGATCTGCTGGAGGGGGATTCGATCACGGAGGGCTTCTACATCAACCTTGCTGCCCTACCAATGATGTGTGAGCAGTTTACCACAGACCTACGGGTCCATAGCTAGTAGCTAGATGGCTTCTTCTCTCTCTTTGATCTTCAATACAATGATCTCCTCGATGTTCTTGGAGATCTATTCGATGTAATACTTTTTTGCGGTGTGTTTGTTGAGATCCGATGAATTGTGGATTTATGATCTGTTTATCTATGAATATTATTTGAGTCTTCTCTGGAATCTTTTATGCATGATTAAGATATCTTTGTATTTCTCTTCGAACTATCGGTTTGGTTTGGCCAACTAGAGTGGTTTTTCTTGCAATGGGAGAGGTTCTTAGTTTTGGGTTCAATCTTGCGGTGTCCTCACCCAGTGATAGAAGGGGTAGCGAGGCACGTATTGTATTGTTGCCATCAAGTGTAAAAAGATGGGGTCTATATCATATTGCTTGAGTTTATCCCTCTACATCATGTCATCTTGCTTAAGGCGTTACTCCGTTCTTATGAACTTAATACTCTAGATGCATGCTTGATAGCGGTCGATGTGTGGAGTAATAGTAGTAGATGCAGGCAAGAGTCGGTCTACTTGTCATGGACGTGATGCCTATATTCATGATCATTGCCTTAGATATCGTCATAACTTTGCGCTTTTCTATCAATTGCTCAACAGTAATTTGTTTACCCACCGTATGCTTTCTTCAAGAGAGAAGCCTCTAGTGAAACCTATGGCCCCCGGGTCTATTTTCCATCATATATTTTCAGATCTATAAACCAAAGAAACCCAAAAATACCTTGTTGCAATTTATTTATATTTACTTTAGTTTGCCTTTTTATTTATCTTTTATACCTATCTCTATTAGATCTCACTTTTGTTCATGACCGTGAAGGGATTGACAACCCCTTTTTCGCGTTGTGTGCAAGTGTTTGTTAGTTTGTGCAGGTGCATAGATTGGAGACTTGCTTGTGCCTCCTACTGGATTGATACCTTGGTTCTTAACTAAGGGAATACTTATCTCTACTTTGCTGCATCACCCTTTCCTCTTCAAGGGAAAATCAACGCAAGCTCAAGAAGTACCACATGCTTGGTTAGGTTAACTGGATTTTCTATGCATCTCGAGTTAATCTGTTCGATCTGCAATTTGTTTATTTTTTATTAACATATTCTACTGATAGTATGGCAACTCTCAGTTTACCTGATCAAGATTTTCCTTATATGTGTTGTAGGGAAACAATGGGAGGCACTGCGGTTTACCATCAAGGTTTGCTCATGCATGATCCTTTAGCTAATAGCACATTATTGTGCAGTTGCAGGAATCATTGTAATATTTAGGTTTCTTACAATTTGGTCTTGCACATGTAGGTCCTGCTGTCAGAGGCTTAGACCCACTGTTCGACCCATTTTGCATATGGGGAAATGAGATGTCCATGAATATCAGTCAAGTCAAGAAACTCAGAAAGATTGTTAGGATAAAGAAACTTGCGACGAATAACAGCAAGATCTTTGTTTGCACAATGAAGAAGACATCAGTCAACTATAGGATGGTACTAACTCTTTTACCTTTTTTTTCCCCTTGTGCCATTTCAAAATTTATAACAGTGATTTATGCATATCTTTGTTTTCAGTACTTTCCAAAGCAGTTCACCGATGATTACCTCTCGAACCACCTGCATGGTCAAGAGGCGAGGAAGGTATTCATTCAACACCCATAGTACAATATTGAAGTGTTCCTCAAGAGCACGAAGCTTGGGCAGGCAATTATCCTTAGCCACTGGCCTAAAGTTGCAAGGACATTCAACATCACTAAGGCTCAATATTCGCCTTCCGCTTCTGCAGTTTCCCAGATGAGATTCATTTGTCTATTTACCATGTATGATGCTACTTTCCAAAGGTTTTCGATGTTGCATGTGAAACTTGGTGCTGCTGTGTAATGGCGTAGCTAGCTATATCCCTATATGGTGTAACTGAGTGCTGAAGCTATCTGATGTATTAAATTATGATATCCTGGTTGCCGTTATATGAATATGAAATATATGGCGTGTTTTATAAGAAATGTCAATTTGATTACTACATGGATTATAAATAATAGGCCAATTACGTTGCTTATTTGGGTTTTCTATTGCAGACGGTTTCTCAGAAAACACCGTGGGTGATGAACTCAAACAACCCACACGGTTTCTAGAAAGTAGGCGTGTTGGATCAATGAAGAATCACACACGACTTTAGCCAGTGAACTGTTTGCGTTAGGCCACCTTGCACAAACGTTTCCACACACAAAATCTTGTGTGATATACATACGAACGATAACGTTTTTCTGGGATTCACTGTGTGGGATGTACATATGAACGAAAATGATTGGTCTCCGATGCCTCCCCCGATCATACACGAGCTCATTTTGCACGGCGTGTGTGACCGGAGGACCTATCCCCGATGGTTTCTGGGTCGTGTGGGAAGGACCCCCCCTATCGCACACACCGATGAGGCGACGGTTTAAAACTCCGTCGTGGAAAGGGGGTAAAAACCGTTTGTATAGGACGTCCCTGCACCAGTGAGTGTGCAATCATCGCAAACTCGTCTCGGAATTTGTAGTAAAGGTATCTAGTGTATGTGTTGTAGGCCTGTTTCTCTATAGGATATGGTGACCACATTTCAACATAAAGATGTTCTGTCCTATAGTTGTTGCAACCTTCCTTGATGAGTATGTGTTTTTGCATTTTCTCATATTGTTTCACAAAGTTCAGAATAGAGTTGTGTGGGTTCACATATCGCTTCAGCACTGCATTAAACCCCTCACTTCGCTGTGTGGACTAAAGGAAGGGGAAAATCTGTGCTTGAAGTAGCCCGGTATTCATAGAGCTTCTCAAAGTGTGTGTGGGCAATGGCGTCGTACTTCATCATCAATGCAGCCCAGTTCTGCTCAAACTCATCGGGTGTGAAGCTGAAATCAACACACTTGTTGAAATCTTCAGAAAAGCCCGAGTTCCGACCTAGTAGCCAACCAACTTTCTCTTGAGATTTCTTCATAATGTCCCACCGACAACATCGGTGCACGGTTGTGGGGAAGATATTCTCTATGGACTGTTTCATTGCAACGTCTTGGTCAGTTATCATGTTATTAGGCGCCCTACCATTCATAGCCTCAAGGAAAGCACCAAACACCCAATGAAAGCTCGATGCCATCTCTTGCCTCACAAATGCACAACCCAACATGAACGATTGCCCGTGACGATTGATTCCAATGAATGGGGCAAAAGGCATATTGTACATATTGGTCATGTAGGTGGTGTCAAATGATATACAATCATGATATGCCTCTTCATAAGCTTTTCGTGCCAAACCATCCACCCAAAATATGTTCTCTACCCTGCTTTTGATCACATCATATTTTATCTTATAGAAGAAATCTGGGTCATCCTTCTGCAAATCTTCGAAATGAGCAATCATCTCAATGATGTCACCCTCCTTTGTTGCATCTTTACAGAATCCCGTGCAAAGGTTGGTTATTGCTTTCGGCCCGGAAGGAACATTCAGCTCCGTGCCATAAAACTTTGAAATGACATGCATCATACGGACTGCACAACATAAAGTGAATAGGAACAATCATTAGTTTGTTTGCAAAATGGACACACAGCAGTTGCAGATTCAGCCAAAGAAGTTGCACAATAAACAACAAGCAATTGGCACATCTCAATTGTAAAAAATAGAGTAAATAGTAAGGAGTTGTATAACAGATTCTAAATCTATCTATTCTCATGCAGAAGCGGGTTAAACATTTTTTTTGTTGTCTTGTAAGTTGCCTAGCTGCACAACACTATTGGCACCTCAGTGAGTCTAGTTGCACAGTTATCCCTTTTCTGAGTTTCACACTCATGTATATCTGCTGCACAGATATACATAATAGTTTGAACCATAAAAGAACAAGAAGTTGCACAACCCTACATATATTTTTGTTCTGTTTCACTTCAGCCCCTCCAAAAATACATTAAAAAGTAAGGAGTTGCACAACATATTCTAAACCTATCTAGTCTCATGCAAAAGAAGGTTAAGCATTTTTGTTGTTGTTTTTTGTATGTTGCATGGCTGCACAACAATGTTGGCATATCAGTGAGGCTAGTTGCACAGTTATACATATTTGAGTTGCACACTCACCTGCAGTCAAGTTGCAGTTGTACAGGATCTCCAAGAATTTCTCCTCTTTCGGAGGTATCCCCTGGTGAGACCGTACGTATTTGGACAATGATGGTTTAGTAACCAAAGGGTGTGTATGTTCATGAACAAAATGGGTTACTTCCCACCATCCATCCTTCAACTTAACCAACATCTTAGCTTTACATTCCGTTTGCTTTATAGTTTCTCGTTTCCGCTTCTTCTTCTTCTTTTTATCATTCTCTTCTTGCTGGAACACTGGCACATCAATCATTTCATCTTCATCACATACAGCTTGTGGTTCTGATATTGGATCTAGCACAGGAGGCAACTCAGCTCCTCCGTCGTCAACTTTTGGCTTCCTAAACTTATTGCAAAAGAATTGCTGGTTTATCAGTTGCTTTGTATAAGCAGACCACCTTGAGGTGTTCATCTTGATTGAGAAGCCCATTTTGAGGGCATAGTTGTTGTAATGGTCCTTGGCACCTTGAAGACTGTCAAATCTCATCCCAACATATGGCTCAAGTGGCTGGGATGAAGCCTCATCTTGTTCCTCATCATTTTGTCCAACCTCGCCCTTAGTTCACTTTCGGTTGGTCCATTAGCAGCGCCTGTTGTGCCTGTATCAGGGAGAGTATGACTCTCTGATTGCAAAGTTACAACTATAGGTATAGTAGGATCGCTTGAATGTTGCCCAGTAGGAATATGCCCTATATCTGGCTGCTGCTTGTAAAATGGCAGTTGCACAAAACTCATCTTCAGCATGAGGCATCTCATTTAGGCCAGGAGGGAGCTCATTGAGATTAATCATCATTTCTCACTCCGCAAGCCTGCATTTTTTGGCAACAAAGAGGGGGAACAAAAGATGTCAACCATTTTGCACAATTCAGATATGTAAGTTTGCACACACAGACATGAAAAGTTGCACATTATGTAGAGTTTGCAGAATCACATGAAAAAACTTGGAAATCAAAAAAGAATCATCCAGGGTTTTAACACTCCTTTTTAATGTGTTTTTGTTTGTCTGGTGTTTTGCACATAGAAGAGCCCCCAATTGCACAGTTTTGGCATATGAATTGCACAAAATTAGTATGAAAGTTGCACACATATAAACTGTTTTGAATTGTTTCCCCTACATGTTTTCCTCACAGTCTCCATGCGTGCAGGGTTTAGGTTTACTGCAGGGAGTGGAGGACCTGATAAAGCAGATGAAATTCACTTGCAGATGAAGCAAAAACAGTGGACATCTCAAAGTGCAAATCATGCCCTTACCTCATATTTTGATGTTGATGACAATATACATGTAGGGGACTAACTATGTTTATCAAGTAAATCTTAGGTGTTAGTCCCCGGATGAAAAATGTGTGTGGATCATGGACGTACGGAATTGATATTACTCAAGGAAGAAGAAACATTAGATCAACAACTCTTTTCTTTGTTTATTCTTGAGTATAGGGATCTCTCACTATTAAGAGGGGATCGATAGGGTTAGCGAAAGACATGATCAAGTCAGTGTGAATTCGTCCATTGTTCTACCTTGCCACATCTCCTAAAAATAACCATCTCATTTAGAAAAATGGTGGGGTCAATAAATTTCACATAGTCTTTCCCTCTCTCTTAAAAAGTGTGTTATGCTGGGGGCCGCCGGATGTCTGGGGCTCTGCCAAAAATCCGGCTCACACATCACAGAAGAGGATTCTCTCCTGGTCCCAGGCGGCCAAATGTCCGGGCCCTCCCTTAGCGTCGGATGTCTGGGGTATCCCAGATTTTTGGCTGATTCTATACAGAGAACTTCACCTTCTATGGCCGGATGTCCGTCACTTCGCCGGGTGTCCGGGCGGCCATGTGCTGCCGGATGTCCGGGTGCACCCCGGAAATCCGACCTACTACTTCCAGGAACTTAACCCTTCTAGGGTCTACACACGCCGGATGTCTGGCCCACTGCCGGATGTCCGGGGCCTCTCTGTTGTGCCGGATGTCCGGGTCTTCCCCCGGATGTCCGGCTCCTCTATTTCTCTTTTGTACTCTGTGTTTTCACAGGGTCGTCTTGATGTCTACTACATAACTTATTCTTGTAGACTCGTGTTGGGCCTCCAAGCGCAGAGTTTTGTAGGACAGTAGCAATTTTCCCTCAAGTGGATGACCTAAGGTTTATCAATCCGTAGGAGGCGTAGGATGAAGATGATCTCTCTCAAACAACCCTGCAATCAAATAACAAAGAGTCTCTTGTGTCCCCAACACACCAAATACAATGGTAAATTGTATAGGTGCACTAGTTTGGCGAAAGATGGTGATACAAGTGTAGTAATGATAGTAGATATTGGTTTTTGTAATAGGAACAATAAAAATAGCAAGGTAGCAAGTAACAAAAGTGAGCACAAACAGTATTGCAATGCTTGAAAATAAGGCCTAGGGTTCATACTTTCACTAGTGCAATCTCTCAACAATGCTAACATAGTTGAATCATATAACAATCCCTCAACATGTGACAAAGAATCACTCCAAAGTTCTTATCTAGCAGAGAACATAAGATCAAATTGTTTGTAGGGTACGAAACCACCTTAAAGTTATCTTTTCCAATCGATCTATTGAGCTATTCCTATAAGTGTCACAAACAACCCTAGAGTTCGTACTAAAATAACACCATATGATACACATCATTCAACTCTAATGCCACCTAGATACTCCAATGTCAGCACAAGTATCTGTGAGTTGATTTTACGATATGCATCCAACAACTTTAGATTCATAATATTCAATCGAACACAAAGAACTTCAAAGAGTGCCCCAAGATTTCTACCGGAGAAAGTAGGACGTCAAAACAAGCATAACTTCAATATTTTCAACACATAGAGAGGAAATTTGATATTATTGAGATATGTAAAAGCATATATTCCTCTCTCATAATAATTTGCAGTAGCATCATGAATTAATTCAACAATATAGCTATCACATAAAGCATTCTTCTCATGATCCACAAGCATAGAAAGTTTATTACTCTCCACATACGCAAATTTCTTCTCATTGATAATAGTGGGAGCAAACTCAACAAAATACCTATCATGAGATACTTGATTGAATAATCCAAGGAAAAATAAACAATTGATGACAACTTTTCAGGTTTATCATTATTCTTTATAGCATACATATCATCACAATAATCATCATAGATAGCAACTTTTTTATCATAATCAATTGAAACCTCTTCCAAAATAGTGGAATCATCATTAAATAATGTCATGACCTCTCCAAATCCACTTTCATAAATATAATCATCATAAATAGGAGGCATGCTATCATCATAATAATTTTTCTCATCAAAACTTGGGGGACCAAAAATATCATCTTCATCAAATATAGCATCCCCAAGCTTATGGCTTTGCATATCATTAGCATCATGGAAATTCAAAGAATTCATACTAACAACATTGCAACCATGCTCATCATTCAAAGATTTTATGCCAAAAAATTTATCGAATTCTTATTCTATCAATTGAGAACAATTTTCTAATCCATCATTTTCAAGAAAGACATGTTAAAGACAAATAATATGAGGCAACCTCAATTCCATTTTTTTAGTTTTCTTTTTATAAACCAAACTAGTGATAAAACAAGAAACTAAAAGATTCAATTCCAAGATCTAAAGATATACCTTCAAGCACTCACCTCCCCGGTAACGGCGCCAGAAAAGAGCTTGATGTCTACTACATAACTTATTCTTGTAGACTCGTGTTGGGCCTCCAAGCGCAGAGTTTTGTAGGATAGTAGCAATTTTCCCTCAAGTGGATGAACTAAGGTTTATCAATCCGTGGGAGGCATAGGATGAAGATTGTCTCTCTCAAACAACCCTGCAATCAAATAACAAAGAGTCTCTTGTGTCCCCAACACACCAAATACAATGGTAAATTGTATAGGTGCACTAGTTCGGCGAAGAGATGGTGATACAAGTGTACTAATGATAGTAGATATTGGTTTTTGTAATAGGAACAATAAAAACAGCAAGGTAGCAAGTAACAAAAGTGAGCACAAATAGTATTGCAATGCTTGGCCTAGGGTTCATACTTTCACTAGTGCAATCTCTCAACAATGCTAACATAGTTGAATCATATAACAATCCCTCAACGTGCGACGAAGAAAGATACATCTCCAACATATCTATAATTTTTTATTGTTCCATGCGGTTATATTATCAATCTTGGATGTTTTATATACATTTACTAGCAACTTGATATCATTTTTGGGACTAACCTATTAACTTAGTGCCCAGTACCAATTGCTGTTTTTTGCTTGTTTTTTACTTCGCAGAAAATCAATACCAAACGAAATCCAAATGCCACGAAACTTTTTGGATATTTTTTCTAGCAAGAAGACACCCTGGAAGCTTCTAGAGACCATGAGAGGAGGCTCGTGGGGCCCACTAGGCACCAGGGCGCGCTAGAGACCCCCGGCGCGCCCAGGTGGGTAGTGGAGCCCACGGGAGCCGCCTTAACCTACCTCTGACTCTATAAATACTCTAAAATCCCAAATACCCTAGGGGAGTTGACGAAACACTTTTTCCACCGCCACAAGTTCCAGAACCACGAGATCCAATCTAGAGGCCTTTTTGGCACTCTGCTGGAGGGGGCAACGATCATGGAGGGGTTCTTCATCATCCTTGCTACCCCTCTGATGATGCGTGAGTAGTTTACCAGAGACCTATGGGTCCGTAGTTAGTAGCTAGATGGCTTCTTCTCTCTTTTTGATCTTTAATACAATGTTCTCCCCGATGTTCTTGGAGGTCTATTTGATGTAACTCTTTTTTGCGGTGTGTTTGTTGGGATCCGATGAATTGTGAGTTTATGATCAGATCTATCCATGAATATTATTTGAGTCTTCTCTGTACTCTTTTATGCATGATTGTTCCTCATATTTCTTCTCCGATTTATTGGTTTGATTTGGCCAACTAGATTGATTTATCTTGCCATGGGAAGAGGTGCTTTGTGATGGGTTTCAATCTTGCAGTGCTCAATCTCAGTGATAGAAAGAGACATGACACGCATGTATCGTTGCTATTAAGGGTAACAAGATGGGGTTTATTCATATGTGAGTTTATCTTGTCTACATCATGTCATCTTGCTTAAAGCATTACTCCGTTTTTCCATGAACTTAATACACTAGATGCATGCTGGATAGCGATCGATGTGTGGAGTAATAGTAGTAGATGCAGGCAGGAGTTGGCCTACTAATCTTGGACGTGATGCCTACATACATGATCACTGCCTTGGATACCGTCATAATTATTTGCTTTTCTATCAATTGCCCAATAGTAATTTGTTTACCCACCGTATGCTATTTTCTCGAGGAGAAGCCTCTAGTGAAAACTATGGCCCCCGGGTCTATTTCCTATCATATTAAAACCAAAAATACCTTGCTGCAATTTTATTTTATTTTGTGTTTTTGTTAGATCTATTTATCAAAACCTATACAATTTAATATATCTCAATACCATTGAGGGATTTACAACCACTTCACGCGTTGGGTTGCAAGTATTTGTTGTTTGTGTACAGGTGCTATTTACATAGTGTTGCTTGGTTCTCCTACTGGATTGATAACCTTGGTTTCAAAACTGAGGGAAATACTTACCTCTGCTGTGCTACATCATCCTCTCCTCTTCGGGGGAATACCAACGCAGATTACAAGTAGCAAAGAATCACTCCAAAGTTCTTATCTAGCGCAGAACATAAGATGAAATTGTTTGTAGGGTACGAAACCACCTTAAACTTATCTTTTCTGATTGATCTATTGAGCTATTCCTATAAGTGTCACAAACAACTATAGAGTTGGTACTAAAATAACACCAGATGATACACATCAACCAACTCTAATGTCACCTAGATACTCCAATGTCACCACAAGTATTCGTGAGTTGATTTTACGATATGCGTCAAACAACTTTAGATTCATAATATTCAATCCAACACAAAGAACTTCAAATAGTGCTCCAAGATTTCTACCAGAGAAAGTAGGACGAAAACGTGCATCAACTCCTATGCATAGATTACCCCAATGTCACCTCGGGAATCCACGAGTTGAGTGCCAAAACATACATCAAGTGAATCAATATAATACCCCATTGTCACCACGGGTATTCATACGCAAGACATACATCAAGTGTTCTCAAATCCATAAAAGTATTCAATCCGATAAAAGTGAAACCTCAAAGTTAAAAGCTCAATTCATCACAACGAGATAAAGAGGGAGAAACACCATATGATCCAACTATATTAACAAAGCTCGCGGTACATCAAGATCATGCCAAATCAAGAACACGAGAGAGAGAGAGAGAGAGAGAGAGAGATCAAACACATAGCTACTAGTACAAACCCTCAGCCCCGAGGGTGAACTACTCCCTCCTCATCATGGTGACCATCGGGATGATGAAGATGGCCTCCAGTGATGATTTCCCCCTCCGACAGGGTGTCGGAACAGGCTCTCGATTGAGTTTTTGTGGATTCAGAGGCTTGCGGCGGTGGAACTTCTCATCTAGGGTTATTTGTGGGGGTTTCTCTATTTATAGGATTTTTTGGTGTCGGTCTCACACTAAGATGGGCTTCGAGGGGCCCACTACCCACCAAGGTGTCGGTGTAGTAAACAGGGGGGTGTTCACTACCCCTGGACACACCCCAGCGAGTCGCAGCCTCCAGGCGGGAAGGGCATGGCGGAGGAGGAATCCACTCAAGAGTATATTCGAAGCCCCTTGCCGGGAATGGGTCCACGCATCGCCGGCGAGGCAGAGCCGGCAAGACAAGACTCCAGGCGGGTCGACCAGAAGATCAAGTCTACTACCGCCGGCAAGATCAGGGCCGGCAAGCTCAGGACTCGACTAGACTAAAGATAGAACCCCAGCAAACTGCTTGCCGGGATGACCAGCTGAACCCAGCAAGCCACAGCTAGACAGAGACAAAGATCAACCCAGAAGGTATCCTAGCCAGACGACAAAGCATAGAAGACTAGAGACAAAGCCCCGGCAAGGTTCTTGCCGGGATGACCAGCTGAGCCCGGCAAGGTTATGCCACTATGCTACTGCTCCAGTGCGGCTGCCAGCATGGCACTCTGGACCCTTCTCCAGGCATGCGTGGCAGAGCACTGTGCCAAGCGGTGCTGATGGGATGGCTCCTTTTTCCCATCCCCAAGAAGCTAAGGAACACCTAGACAGAGCATTTAATGCGCTTGTCCTGAGCCATCAGTGATAAGCATGTAAATACTGTAGCAACTTTACACCTCTCCCTAATACTGTTTGCCACTGTTGGTGACCCCTTTCTATGTATAAAAGGAGGCCCAAAGGCAACTGTAAAGGGGGGGACACTCTGGATTCGACTCTTTTCTGGCTCAGTTTTGCATGTAGCTGCTGTTCATCACAGCGCTCCTGAGCTAGAACACGAACACAATACACCCAAGGCAGGAGTAGGGTTTTGCGCATCCGTGCGGCCCGAACTTGGGTAAAAATCGCCTCGCGCTGATCGCTGGTTCTGCTCTTTGTGCACGCCTCTCCCCCCGCCGAATCGTAAAGGGATCTCTCGGGATCCCATAGGTGTCGTGCCCCGACATCTTTGGCGCGCCAGGTAGGGGTGAGGGGCTGCGCGAACCTGATCTAGCAATCAGCGCGGCAGTTTCTTCATCATCTTCACCGCCATGGCGTCCAAGAAGGAGGGCCCGAACCTTCGCAGAATAGCTAAGTTTTAAAGCTTTAATTACTTTCTGCTGTTGAGTCTTATCCTTGATGATATTTTTGTGCATAACCTGTGCGCGAAGGAGCGCTCCTGAAACATTCTGCGCTCCTGGTTGTTTTGGGTCCGCCCAACAATACAGATGCAGCTACGATTGTTTCTAAAGCGTTAAGCTCCCGAAGAGGCGGCGTTCTCGATAGGCTGCTAGACAGGACCCGATCCTAAGCGCCATCGACCAGAACATGCGCATTCGGGGAGTATTCCGGCAAGCGTGGGGGCTCATTGTGCAAAAATACAGTCGTTTAAGGAGAAGGACTTAGCTAGTTTTATTCTAAGGTTCCTGCGTGAACCCGTATGCTGAGGTACCTTCCCGGGGTTAGTTGCGCTCCTAGTCGCCTCAAGTCCGCTCGGCGATGTGAGCAGCTGCGCTAAAGCCGGGGAGGTAAACCTTTTCGGGAGGCGGTGTTCCCGGCAAGCTGCTAAGGATCCGTTCCTCAAAGCGCTGCTGACTGGATCATGCGCACCGGAAAGTGTTCCGGCAAGCAAGGGAATATTCAGCAGGAGTCAAGATTGCAACGAATTAGACATTGACCAGAAGCTAATTAACTTGTTGTGCTAAAACGTTGTTGTGGCATTTCATGCCCAGTCAGTGTTGCAGGAATACGCACCAAAGGCGAGCTCGGGGGCTGGCAGCGCCCCAGAGAGTGACCCTCTTGAGAGCCCTCCCGGCAACTCCTTGCCGGAAGCTGGCGTCGAGAACGTCGAAGTTCTCCGCCAGAGTCAAGAGCCTTCCCGGCAACAAGCTTGCCGGAAGCTGGCGTCGAGAACGTCAAAGTTCTCCGCTAAGATCAAGAGCCTTCCCGGCAACTCCTTGCCGGAAGCTGGCGTCGAGAACGTCAAAGTTCTCCGCCAGAATCATGAAAATCCCTGGCAACATCCTGGCCGGAAGCCGGCGGTTCTTTGGTCACTCAGGACGACACCAAATCGAGCCGCTGGCCAGACAACCTTCGCTCTGACTTACGGAGCGGAAGCAGTTTTCCTCACGGAACTCATATACAGGTCACCTCGAGTGCTCGCTCATGATGAGCTTGAGCAAGAGCAACTGCGGCAAGACGACGCTGTGCTCCTTGAGGGAGATCGTCTTCGGGCTGCTGTGCGAGCTACACGCTACCAGCAAGCTTTGCGTCGCTATCATAGCCGCGAAGTTTATGCCCGAAGCCTTGAGGAAGGTGACCTTGTTCTTCGGCGGATTCAGTCCGCCAAGAATTCAAACAAGTTGACGCCGAAGTGGGAAGACCTTTATCGGGTAATACATGTCACCAGGCCCGGCGCTGTCCACCTGGAGACCGAAGATGGCTTTCCAGTGATCAACTCTTGGAATGTCAGACACCTTCACAAGTTTTACCCGTGAGGTGCGGTTGCCAGGGGCTCCCGACAACCACTCTTTGAGCAAGAAATAAGCTCGGGGGCTGGCGGCGCCCTAGCAGGAAAAGCTAAGTTGCACAGATTTTTTGACAATTACATTCATTTTACTGTCCTCACTCGCTTCTTACACCTACACACGAAGGAGCCTTCCCGGGGCTAGTTGCGCTCCTAGTCGCCTCGAGTCCGCTCGGCGATGTGAGCAGCTGCACCAGAACCGGGAAGGTAAACCTTTCCGGGAGGCGGCGTTCCCGGCGAGCTGCTAAGGACACGTTCCCCAAGCGCTGCTGACTGGAGCGTGCGCACCGGAAGGCTTTCCAGCAAGCGTGGGTCGTCTTGATTGATTCCTCGTTCTCGTATATCGACCTGCACGTGAAAGGACCTTGCCGTGGTTAGTCCGTGCTCTGTTTTCGCCTCGAGTCCGCTCGGCGAACTTAGCAGCTGCGTTCTGGCCCGGCAAGTCGCCTTGCCGGCGGCGGCATTTCCAGCAGGCTGCTAAAGACCCGCACCTAGCGCTCGCGGCAAGCGTGCGCACCGGCAGGGTTTCCAAACAGCGTAGGGTATAAGATATATGCAAGGATGGAATCAACCGAGGAGGAAGCATGCATTCATTTAGCATAAAGAAATATCTCTTGCGCCATAAAGCTTGGCCTAATTAAGGTAAATTGTTTCTTTATGTGTGCCATTGCAGCAACAGGGTTGCGACCTCCAGGCAGGAGGAACGGCAGGGAACGGATCTACATGTTGTCGGTGCGCGTCGTTGGGCCTAGCCCGGACAAACACTGTGCACGCCTGTCCGGCCCAGGCCCGGGGGCTCCTGTCGGTGTAGTAAACAGGGGGGTGTTCACTACCCCTGGACACGCCCCGGCGAGTCGCAGCCTCCAGGCGGGAAGGGCATGGCGGAGGAGGAATCCACTCAAGAGTATATTCGAAGCCCCTTGCCGGGAATGGGTCCACGCATCGCCGGCGAGGCAGAGCCGGCAAGACAAGACTCCAGGCGGGTCGACCAGAAGATCAAGTCTACTACCGCCGGCAAGATCAGGGCCGGCAAGCTCAGGACTCGACAAGACTAAAGATAGAGCCCCGGCAAACTGCTTGCCGGGATGACCAGCTGAACCCGGCAAGCCACAGCTAGACAGAGACAAAGATCAACCCAGAAGGTATCCTAGCCAGACGACAAAGCATAGAAGACTAGAGACAAAGCCCCGGCAAGGTTCTTGCCGGGATGACCAGCTGAGCCCGGCAAGGTTCCTGCCCGGCAAGGTTATGCCACTATGCTACTGCTCCAGTGCGGCTGCCAGCATGGCACTCTGGACCCTTCTCTAGGCATGCGTGGCAGAGCACTGTGGCAAGCGGTGCTGATGGGATGGCTCCCTTTTCCCATCCCCAAGAAGCTAAGGAACACCTAGACAGAGCATTTAATGCGCTTGTCCTGAGCCATCAGTGATAAGCATGTAAATACTGTAGCAACTTTACACCTCTCCCTAATACTGTTTGCCACTGTTGGTGACCCCTTTCTATGTATAAAAGGAGGCCCAAAGGCAACTGTAAAGGGGGGGACACTCTGGATTCGACTCTTTTCTGGCTCAGTTTTGCATGTAGCTGCTGTTCATCACAGCGCTCCTGAGCTAGAACACGAACACAATACACCCAAGGCAGGAGTAGGGTTTTGCTCATCCGTGCGGCCCGAACCTGGGTAAAAATCGCCTCGCGCTGATCGCTGGTTCTGCTCTTTGTGCACGCCTCTCCCCCCGCCGAATCGTAAAGGGATCTCTCGGGATCCCATAGGTGTCGTGCTCCGACACAAGGCGCGCCAGAGGGGGGTGGTGCACCCTGGTGCCTAGTGGGCAGCAGGGCCTCCCTCCAGTGGGTCTTTGCTCCAGTATTTTTCTTTTATTCCAAAATAATTCTCCAAAAAGTTTCGTCTAATTCCGATAAAGTTTATTTCAGCACAAAAAACAACACCATGGTAGTTCTGCTGAAAACAGCATCAGTCCGGGTTAGTTTCATTCAAATCATACCAAAACCATATAAAATTGTTGTAAACATGGCATGAATACTTCATAAATTATAGATACGTTGGAGACGTACCAGCATCCCCAAGCTTAATTCCTGCTCGTCCTCGAGTAGGTAAATAATAAAAGAAATAATTTATGAAGTGTGAAAATGCTAGCATAGTGTATAGGTTTGATCAATGATAATTTCAATCACTTTTCCTAGCATCATAACATCAACTCTTTCTCATAAAACTCATCATGATAAAGTAGCAATCAATTCACATGTTATGGTTCAAACAATGCATTCTCTTGAAACTTAACAACCTATGTTCTCAGTCACCAAGCAATTGCAATTCAACTTATTCAACAAAGTTTAAGTAAAAGCTCCACATACTCAATTATCATATAGTCTTCTATGATTGCTAGTACTGAAAGTATATTTTTAGAACAATTGGCATCCATCGAACACAGAGAAAGATAGGGGCTTAATGTTTCGCCTCCCAACTCATTTATCATATAGATAATTGTCAACAATAATAATTCATGATCAAATATATTTGAGTGGCCATATGTGTCTAGATCTTTCCCCACCACATGATGCTTACTAACTAGAGAATAACTGAGGTTGAAATGAGAATACATACTATTGACTCTTGCATAAAAGTAAATACTAAAAAGTAAAAGACAGACCCTTCGCAGAGGGAAGCAGAGGTTGTCATGTGCCTTTTATTTTTGGATACTCAAGCTCTTAATGCAAAGGAACATTACGTTATATTGCCTCTTGTGATAGCAACCTTTATTATGCAATCCATTGCTTTTATTTCTTTACCATCACAAGTTTGTACAACACTTATTTTCCCTTGCACTAAAAGATCATACATATTTAGGAGCAATTTTTATTGCCTTTTGCACCGATGACAACTTACTTGAAGGATCTTATTCAATCCATAGGTAGATATGGTGGACACTCATGGAAAGAAACTGGGTTTAAGGGTTTTTGGATGCACAAGTAGTATCTCTACTTAGTACGAATTTTTAGCTAGCAAAAGATCCTAAGCAAACACCACATGTTGGAGGATCCATGACAATATAACTTCTATGCAAATATACCCAAACATAACTCATTACGTTGTCTTCCTTGTCCAACTTCAACTAATTTGCTCAAGTTTGAAAATAATTAATGCGTATTCACAATCATAGAAGATGTCCAAGATAATATATTTATATGTGAAAGTTCTCTTCCTTATACTAATCATTCATGAATTGCTTGTATGACCAATATTGTGATTGTCAAGATTCAATAGATTTCACTTTCTAAACCCGATGTGAAGCTACTACTAGGTATAATACAACCATACGAAGCACATATAATTTCAACTTTATGATATTGAATACATTCAACAATTTACTCTTAGGATATTAGTGAAGCACAAGAGTAAATGACAAACTACTCCAAAAAGATATAAGTGAAGATCAAGTGAGTAGTTAAATAATTAAGTAGCTACGTGAGGACTCTCTCTAATTAAAAAATTTCAGATCTTAAGTATTTTATTAAAACAGAAAGCAAAATGAAAATAAAAAGACATTCCAAGAATAGCACATATCATGTGAGGAAGCAAAAACTTAGGGTCAACCGATACTAACCGATAATTGTTGATGAAGAAAGGTTGGATGCCTACCGGAGCATCCCCAAGCTTAGATGCTTGAGACTTCTTGAAATATGAACTTGGGATGCCTTGGGCATCCCCAAGCTTGAGATCTTGTGCCTTCTTCATTCCTCTCTTATCACGGTTTCCCTAATTCTTAAAAACTTCATCCACACAAAACTTGACAAGAACTCGTAAGATACGTTAGTATAAGCTAATGCAAAGCCTTATCATTCCCTACTGTAACAAATCACTAAAAATATAATTTAACATTGCATACTAAATTCCTCTGCATATTTAATACTCCTATCCACAAATAGAATCATTAAACAAGCAAACATAACAGCAATCTGTCTAAACAGAACAGTCTGTAAAGGATGAAGCAAGATTCATATTTATTTAACTTAATTTTTTTAAAAAATTTACCACACTGTATAAAATTTATCATAGCTTATTGTGCAAAAAATTCAACATTTTATCACATTCTGACTTTTCTAGAGAATTCACGCAATAGCGTGCAACTTTCTGTTTAGAAACAGCAACTCATATAATTGCAAACTAAGCATGGTGAAGGATACTCATGAAACTTTTATTTAAATAAAAGGTATCAAACATTATTCTAATTAACATCAAGCAAATCCTAGTAAAATAAAATGACGCTCCAAGCAAAACACATATCATGTGACGAATAAAAATATAGCCCCAAGTAAGGTTACCGATAGTGTTGGAGACGAAAGAGGGGATGCCTTCCGAGGCATCCCCAAGCTTAGTTGCTTGGATATTCCTTGAATATTATCTTGGGGTTCCTTGGGAATCCCCAAGCTTAAGGTCTTACCACTCCTTATTCTCCTCATATCGATTTCTCACCCAAAACTTGAAAACATCAATCACACAAAACTTAACGGAACTTTGTGAGATGCGTTAGTATAATAAAACAAATCATTCACTTGGGTACTGTCAATAGAAGATTCATAATTGCTTCCACTCAATGTCTACTATACTCTATCATTTCCACAATTTATATTGACCAATATAAGCCATAGAAACTATAAAACAAGCAAGCTATGCATTGAAAACAGAATCTGTCAAAAACAGAACAGTCTGTGAAGATCTGAATAATGACTATACTTCTGTAGCTCCAAAAGTTCTAAAAATTTAGAAAAACATGGGAAATTTGTATATAAATCATGTGTAAAAAATTCAGAGCAAAAGCACATTTATGTGAATTCACACAATTCCAGAACTGGGCGCAAAAGTTTCTGTTTGCACAGAATCAAGTCAACTATCATCCACACTATCCCAAAGGCTTTACTTGGCACTTTATTGAAACAAAAGCTATAAAACATGATTGCTTCAGTAGCTTAATCATGCGAACACACAAAAACAGTAGGTATAAGTGTTGGGTTGTCTCCCAACAAGCACTTTTCTTTAATGCCCTTTTAGCTAGGCATGATGAGTTTAATGATGCTCACATAAAAGTGAAGAATTGAAACATAACGAGAGCATCATGAAACATATGACTAGCACATTTAAGTCTAACCAACTTCCTATGCATAGGAATTTTGTGATCAAACAATTTACAGAAGCAAGAATCAACTAGCATAGGAAGTCAAAACAAGCATAACTTCAATATTTTCAACACATAGAGAGGAAATTTGATATTATTGAGATATGTAAAAGCATATATTCCTCTCTCGTAATAATTTTCAGTAGCATCATGAATTAATTCAACAATATAGCTATCACATAAAGCATTCTTCTCATGATCCACAAGCATAGAAAGTTTATTACTCTCCACATACGCAAATTTCTTCTCATTCATAGTAGTGGGAGCAAACTCAACAAAATAACTATCATGAGATACTTGATTGGAATAATCCAATTGAAAATAAAAATCACGATGACAACTTCCAGGTTTATCATTATTCTTTATAGCATACATATCATCACAATAATCATCATAGATAGCAACTTTTTTATCATAATCAATTGAAACCTCTTCCAAAATAGTGGAATCATCATTAAATAATGTCATGACCTCTCCAAATCCACTTTCATAAATATAATCATCATAAATGGGAGGCATGCTATCATCATAATAATTTTTCTCATCAAAACTTGGGCGACCAAAAATATCATCTTCATCAAATATAGCATCCCCAAGCTTATGGCTTTGCATATCATTAGCATCATGGAAATTCGAAGAATTCATACTAACAACATTGCAACCATGCTCATCATTCAAAGATTTTATGCCAAAAAATTCATCGAATTCTTATTCTATCAATTGAGAACAATTTTCTAATCCATCATTTTCAAGAAAGACATGTTAAAGACGAATAATATGAGGCAACCTCAATTCCATTTTTTTAGTTTTCTTTTTATAAACCAAACTAGTGATAAAACAAGAAACTAAAAGATTCAATTCCAAGATCTAAAGATATACCTTCAAGCACTCACCTCCCCGGCAACGGCGCCAAAAAAGAGCTTGATGTCTACTACACAACTTATTCTTGTAGACTCGTGTTGGGCCTCCAAGCGCAGAGTTTTGTAGGACAGTAGCAATTTTCCCTCAAGTGGATGAACTAAGGTTTATCAATCTGTGGGAGGCATAGGATGAAGATGGTCTCTCTCAAACAACCCTGCAATCAAATAACAAAGAGTCTCTTGTGTCCCCAACACACCAAATACAATGGTAAATTGTATAGGTGCACTAGTTCGGCGAAGAGATGGTGATACAAGTGTATTAATGATAGTAGATATTGGTTTTTGTAATAGGAACAATAAAAACAGCAAGGTAGCAAGTAACAAAAGTGAGCACAAACGATATTGCAATGCTTGAAAATAAGGCCTAGGGTTCATACTTTCACTAGTGAAATCTCTCACCAATGCTAACATAGTTGAATCGTATAACAATCCCTCAACGTGCGACGAAGAATGATACGTCTCCAATGTATCTATAATTTTTTATTGTTCCATGCGGTTATATTATCAATCTTGGATGTTTTATATACATTTACTAGCAACTTTATATCATTTTCTAGGACTAACCTATTAACTTAGTGCCCAGTACCAGTTGTTGTTTTTTGCTTGTTTTTTACTTCGCAGAAAATCAATACCAAACGAAATCCAAATGCCATGAAACTTTTTGGAGATTTTTTTCTAGCAAGAAGACACCCTGGAAGCTTCTGGAGGCCATGAGAGGAGGCCTGTGGGGCCAACTAGGCACCTGGGCATGCTAGAGGCCCCCGGCGCGCCCTGGTGGGTAGTGGAGCCCACGGGAGCCGCCTTGACCTACCTCCGACTCTATAAATACTCTAAAATCCCAAAAACCCTAGGGGAGTCGACGAAACACTTTTTCCACTGCCACAAGTTCCAGAACCATGAGATCCAATCTAGAGGCCTTTTTCGGCACTCTGCCGGATGGGGCAATGATCACGGAGGGGTTCTTCATCATCCTTGCTACCCCTCTGATGATGCGTGAGTAGTTTACCATAAACCTATGGGTCCGTAGTTAGTAGCTAGATGGCTTCTTCTCTCTTTTTGATCTTCAATACAATGTTCTCCCTGATGTTCTTGGAGATCTATTTGATGTAACTCTTTTTTGCAGTGTGTTTGTTGGGATCCGATGAATTGTGAGTTTATGATCAGATCTATCCATGAATATTATTTGAGTCTTGTTTGAACTCTTTTATGCATGATTTTTCCTCATATTTCTTCTCCGATTTATTGGTTTGGTGTGGCCAACTAGATTGATTTATCTTGCCATGGGAAGAGGTGCTTTGTGATGGGTTCGATCTTGCGGTGCTCAATCTCAGTGATAGAAAGAGACATGACACGCATGTATCGTTGCTATTAAGGGTAACAAGATGGGGTTTATTCATATGTGAGTTTATCTTGTCTACATCATGTCATCTTGCTTAAAGCATTACTCCATTTTTCCATGAACTTAAACACTAGATGCATGCTGGATAGCGATCGATGTGTGGAGTAATAGTAGTAGATGGAGGCAGGAGTCGGTCTACTAATCTTGGACGTGATGCCTATATACATGATCACTGCCTTGTGTCGGTGTACTAAGTATTGGGCTATTAGTACCCCATACTTGTGCACGGGCAGTTGTAGCCATACCCGCGGCCAGGCTTGTCGGGGAACAGTTGGAGGTTAACTCAAGTTATCAAAGAAACACCCAAGCCAAGGATCAGAGGATCAGCATATAAGAAGAGCTGAAGACCGAAAGCCAGCCTCCTCGGCAAGATCTTGCCGGGGTGGCCTGCGAAGCCCGGCAAGATTTCGCGCCCGGCAAGATTCAGCGCCCGGCAAGATTCTGCCACTGTGCCACCGCTTCAGCACAACAACCAGCCTGGCATTCTGGGTCCTTCTCTGGATGCATGGCAAGGTGCCAGTGGAGGAGAGCTTAAGCGGTGCTGATGGGATGGCCCCTTTTTCCATCCCCAAGAAAACGAGGACACCTAAACAGACACCTCACGGTGCATTAAATGCATTCATACTAAACCGTCATTGGTTAGGTATGATGACCCTGTAGCTACTTTACACCTCAATGTATGTACATTTTGCCACTATGGTGACCCCTTTGAACGTATAAAAGGAGGCCCAAGGCAACTGCTACAGGGGAGGAGGATCTTCTGGCCCATCCTGCATGCGTAGATGCTCTTTGAACATACTGTTCATTGCAAGAGCTCCTGGAGCCTGGGCTCAAGAACACTCTTAATAAAACAAGGCAGGAGTAGGGTTTTACGCTGATTAGTGGCCCGAACCTGGGTAAAACCACCCTGCGTCGATCGTTGGTTCTGCTCTTTGTGCATACCTCTCTCCCTGCCGAATCGTAGAAGGGGTCCTTTGGGGTCCCATAGGTGTCGCACGCCGACATCTTTGGCGCGCCAGGTAGGGGGAAAAGGTTGCGCGAACCTGAGCCAGTGATCGGCGCCTTAGTTACTTCATCATCTTCATCATCATGCCTCCCAAGAAGAAGAGTGCCGCAATGGTGCTACCATCTACATCCGTTTTGCCTGTGCCCTCGCGTACGGGTGATGGCGTGGATGCAGAAGGAAGAGGTTTAGAGCCTCCACGGCGTTCCGGTGATCCAAGCAAGACGAGCAGCGTCGTTCGCAGCGGCAACGGCAACCCACACGCCGCTGGATCAGAGATGGGGCTGTGCTGCCTACGGGTGGCGCAACGAACTCCAGAGATCGGAGGACGCCTTCTAGGACTCCCGCGCCGGCGCAAGCATCACGGCCTTCCCAGGTCGTGTGCGATGAGCAGCGCCATGGCGCTGGTGGTTCAGGGCGTCCCCATGAAAAGACTTCTGCGCATCGATCCCAAGGTGCGCAGGCCCAGCATGCACGTCAAACTGCCAGTGGAAGTGGCGCGCGGTCGCGTGATCGTGATGGTGCTCCTTCTAACATTGTTAGGAGTCAGAGCACCTCACGTACCTCACACCTGTCACCGCCGCCTACGCCAGCGGAAGCTTTGGCACGTGCGCAGCTGCTGCTCGATTTCCCTCCTACTCCGGAGAAGATGGAGGAGTGGCGATCTACTATCCAGAGCCTCATTGGCCTCGTCAACAAGGATGGGCCGCAGCAGGCAGGGCCCTCGCAGCGGTGGTCGATCGATCCGGCGCGAGCCGATGCGGAGAAGACTGGAGGCGGTGCGACCACGGTGCACTCCCCTCCATGACACCAGCGGCGGTCGACAACCCGGTGGACTGATGGCCGTGATGATGATTCCACGGCGTCGTCCGATCCACAGATGCGCCACGACCAGCATCAAGTTCTTCGGGAACGAAGCAAAGAGGACGCTCGAACTAGCATCGAGCGGCGACGAGAAGCACGCCATCAATCTGATAAGCGCGCGGGACATGCTGTCAACAAGCCTGCGCCAGGGGATGCAGGCGACTTGCCTTACGAGGTAGGTTGTCCAGCATTTACCCGTGAGCTGCGGCCAGTCCAGTGGCCCAATTCCCGAACCTTCAAGCCAGAGGTCCCGGAGAAATATGACGGCAAGACCCACCCGTCGGAGTTCCTGAGCATCTACACCATTGCGGTGCAGGCTGCCGGGGGCCGAGACAACAAGATACTCGCCAACTACTTCCTGTTGGTGCTCAAACCCAACGTCAGGTCATGGTTGATGCATCTGCCGGAGAATTCTATTTCTTCTTGGTCAGGTCTGTGCCATCAGTTTGTTGGCGCCTTTGTTGGAGGCCATCAAACTCCTGGCCAGGAAAGTGATTTGCATCTCATCCCTCAGAAGGAGGGCGAATCCCTGCACAAGTATATCCAAAGGTTCAGCCGTGTACAATACAGCATCCTGGATGTTCATCCTGCCGCCGTTATAGGCGCGTTTCGTCAGAATGTGCGTAACCGCAAAATGCGGGAGGAAATGGCAATGAACAAGATCAGGGACATCACCGAGCTTTATGCTCTGGCTGATAAATGTGCACGGGCTAAAGAGTGAAGGAGGCTCCCCGGCAAGGATGCTGGCACGGGGGGCGACTCTGAGGGCGAAGATGCTGCCGCCCCGACAAAGAAGGGCCGGCGGTGAAACAAGAAGCATAAAGGCAAGGCCGTGCTCGCTGTCGAGGGATCTGGCGACCCTAGCACCGCCAAGAAGGCCAAAGTTGACGATCCCGGCAAGGAATTTGCCGGGTGCGCCTCCTTTCAGGCCTTGGCGGTTGCCGACAAGCTGGAAGGCTCCGGCAAGCAGTATTGTAAGATCCATCGCACCAAGGGCCATGATCTCCAAAATTGCTGGCAAGTTGAACAACTTGTCGAGAAGCAGAGAGCTGAGTACGAGAGGCGAGACAAGGAGAAGGCCCATGATAGTGCTGAGGGGTCCGGTAAGAAGCACGGTGGCCGAGGGGGTCGCCGCGGCAAGGCCAAGCAACAGAGGGAGAGGCCCGCTCGAGGCCGTGACAAAGAAGAAGGTGATGATGATGATGAAGAAGATGATGAGTCCAGTGAGCACGAATTTCAGAAAGCTACAGAGGCCATGTGTATCGACGGAGGTGCCTCATTGCATTCTTCCCACCGTTGATTTAAACAGTGGGTGCGAGAGGTTAATGCAACGGAGCCATCGTTCGATGCACGTAAACCCCTGAAGTGGTCCAACACGCCTATCATTTTTGACGCCGAGGATCACCCTGATCGCACAACCGCGGTCAGGTGCTTGCCATTGTTGGTCTCACCGACAATCTGCAACCTCAAGGTGACGAAAATTCTAGTTGACGGTGGGGCCGGACTGAACCTAATCTCGCCGGACGTGCTCAAGAGGCTCCAAATTCCTGATGAAGATCTCGAGGAGACGGGCACATTTCAAGGGGTCAATCCAGGAAGGACCCAGCCGAAAGGCAAGATTACGCTACCGGTGACATTTGGTAGCAAGCTCAACTACTGGACAGAGAAGGTAGTGTTTGATGTCACCAAGATCCCTATGTCATACAATGGGATCCTTGGCCACCCAGCGCTGGCTAAGTTCATGGCGGCATCACACTATGCGTACAATTTGTTGAAGATGCCCGGACCGATAAGTGTCATCACTATCTACTCCGACAAAAAGGATGTGCTCATCTGCGCCGACCAACTCTACCAGGAAGCAGTTGCAGCACCTGCCGTCAAGGCATCTGCTCCTGCCGCCGAAACTCCCGGGGGGAAGAAGAAGACCGGCAGGAACCTTGGCGCAAACTCCGGCAAGCGCACCTCCTCGGAGTGCTGCGCTCCCGTTGAGGACGCACCAGAGAGTTCCACCGGCAAGAACAAGAAACCCAAGGCTGCTCCACCAGAGATCAAGAAGGTGCCTGTCAGGGAGGACGGAACGGGAGGAACTTTCACCATAAGTTCCACCCTAGATGACAAATAGGAAAGCGCGCTCATTGCCTTCCTGCGGGCGAATGTCGACGTGTTTGCATGGCAACTGTCTGACATCCCCGGTGTTCCCAGGGAGGTAATGGAGCACCACCTTGCTGTCTGTCCTCACACGCGGCCCATCAAGCAAAGGGTCAGGAAGCAAGCCTTGGAGCGGCAAGAATTCATTGCCGAAGAAATCAGGAAGCTAGAAGCGGCAGGCTTGGTCAGAGGAGTGCTTCACCCAATGTGGTTGGCCAATCCGGTTGTAGTGTGCAAGGCGAATGGGAAATGGAGGTTGTGTATTGATTACACAGACATCAATAAAGCCTGTCCAAAAGATCCCTTTCCCTTGCCGCGCATCGACCAGATTGTGGACTCCACTGCTGGTTGTGACCTACTATCGTTCCTTGATGCCTACTCAAGGTATCATCAGATCTTCATGGCAAAAGAAGATGAAGAAAAGACCACATTTATCACCCCATGTGGTACGTATTGTTTTATACGAATGCCTTTCGGGTTGAAAAGTGCTGGTTCTACATTTGCGAGAGCGGTCCAAATTGGTTTTGAGCCTCAGCTCCATAGAAACATGGAAGCATACATGGATGACATAGTGGTCAAAACCAAGGACAAAGCGACGCTCATACAAGATCTAGAAGAAACATTTGCAAATCTACGCAAGATCAATTTAAAGCTCAATCCTGAGAAGTGCGTGTTTGGTGTTCCTTCCGGCAAGCTTCTCGGGTTCTTTGTATCTCAGCGAGGGATTGAAGCGAACCCCGACAAGATCAAAGCTATTGAGCAGATTGAAGCGCCAATACGCGTCAAGGATGTACATCGTCTTGTCGGCTGCGTTGCTGCCCTAAGCAGGTTTATCTCCAAATCTGCTGAGCGCACCCTGCCCTTTTTCAAAATTTTGAAGAAAGCAGGTCCAATGAAATGGACTCCAGAAGCGGAGGCTGCGCTGCAAGATTTGAAGAAATACCTTTCTTCTCCGCCTACACTAGTCGCGCCTAGGCCACAAGAGCCGTTGCTGCTGTACCTGGCAGCGACAAATCAAGTGGTTAGTGCTGTGTTAGTGGCACAGAGAGAAGCTGATGAGGAGGCAACACCAGCGGCAGGACCGCCAAGTGACGTGGCGGGATCTTCCCCGACAAGGATTGATCCCAGCAAGACAGGATCTGCGTAGTTAGAAGAACCAGTGCAAAAGAAAAAGATGGTGCAGCGCCCAGTTTATTTTGTTAGCTCCCTTTTGCAAGGAGCTAGGTCAAGATACTCTGGTGTGCAGAAGTTGCTCTTCGGCCTCCTTATGGCCTCAAGGAAGCTGCGCCATTATTTTCAAGCACATGAAATTACCGTCGTCACTCGCTTTCCATTGCAACGGATTTTGCGAAATCCAGAGGCAACCGGCAGGATCGTGGAGTGGGCGCTGGAATTGTCAAGCTTTGGTCTCAAGTTTGAAAGTACTTCGACAATTCAGAGCAGGGCCTTGGCAGAGTTCATTGCGGAATGGACCCCAACGCCAGACGAAGAGGTTCAAGAAACGACTCTCCCCGGCAAGGAAATTGATCAAGAATGGGTCATGTACTTTGACGGGGCTTTCTCGCTGCAAGGCGCCGGTGCTGGCGTGCTGCTTGTCGCACCCACCAGAGAGTACCTCAAGTATGTAATCTAGATGCATTTCCCTCGGGAGAGTTCGACAAACAACACTATGGAGTACGAGGGGCTGCTTGCCGGTCTCAGGATCGTGGCAGACCTTGGTATCAAGAAGCTCATCATCAGAGGCGATTCACAGCTTGTTGTATGGCAAGTTAACAAGAATTGTCAGAGGCCATTGATGCAAGCTTACGTGGATGAAGTGAGAAAAATGGAAGAGCGCTTTGATGGTCTGCAAATGAAGCACATTCCTCCTGCCGAAAACGGTATTGCTGACGACCTGTCAAAGCGCGCTGCCCTCAAGTTGCCTGTGGAACCAGGAACTTTTGTGCTCCATTTGACTCAACCATCTGTGGCACCATCAATGAGGCAAGAAAATAGAAGAAGGTTGAATTCCGGACAGTACTTTCCGGCAGAGCTCCCTGGAGCCGCCGGCAAGGAACTTGCCGGGATCAGCGACAAGCTTGCCGGGGAACGACAGGCTCCGGCGAAACCTCACGCTTTCGCTGTCGAGACAAATGTTCCCCCGGCGGAAGAGATGCCTTTAGTCCTAGCTGTCGAGCCCCAAGCTCCAGCGTGGGCACATCACATTGTCCATTTCCTTCAGACAGGGGAACTCCCTGAGGAGCAGGAAGATGTGGAAAAAGTAGCCCGTCAGTCTACTATGTACCAGTTCGTCGATGACGTCCTGTACAGAAAGAGACTAAACGGTGTGAAATTGAAGTGCATTCCTCGGGAGGATGGACTAGAGCTGTTGGCAGAGATACATGGAGGCATATGTGGCTCTCACATAGGGTCAAGAGTGCTTGTCGAAAAGGCATTCCGACAAGGTTTCTTTTGGCCCACCGCTCTCCAGGATGCAACTGCACTAGTAACCAAGTGTGAAGCGTGCCAGTTTCATTCGAAGAAATCACATCAGCCAGCTCAAGCTCTTCAAACGATCCCTCTCTCCTGGCCATTTTTTATCTGGGGGCTCGATATACCGGGCCCCTTCCCCCGTGCTACCGGGGGCTTTGAGTACTTGTATGTTGCGATCGACAAGTTCACAAAGTGGCCGGAGGTGGAAGCGGTGAGAAAGGTGACAGCACAATCAGCCGTCAAGTTCTTTAAAGGAATAGTTTGCCGTTTTGGTGTGCCCAACAGGATCATCACCGACAAAGGCACGCAATTCACAAGTCGCACCTTCATGCAGTACGTCCAGGACCTTGGCGGCAAGATTTGTTTTGCCTCTGTGTCTCACCCGAGAAGCAACGGCCAAGCAGAGAGGGCTAATGCTGAAGTGCTGCGCGGTCTTAGGACCAGAACCTTTGACAAGCTGAGAAAATGCGGAAGACGCTGGATTGATGGGTTGCCGGCGGTTGTTTGGTCAATCAGAACGACACCAAATCGAGCCACCGGCCAGACGCCCTTCGCTCTGGTCTACGGAGTGGAAGCAGTTCTCCCCACGGAACTCATATACGGATCACCTCGAGTGCTCGCTTATGATGAGCTTGAGCAAGAGCAACTGCGGCAAGATAACGCTGTGCTCCTCGAGGAGAATCATCTTCAGGCTGCTGTGCGAGCTGCACGCTACCAGCAAGCTTTGCGCCGCTACCATAGCCGCAAAGTTCATGCCTGAAGTCTTGAGGAAGGCGACCTTGTTCTTCGACGGATTCAGTCCGCCAAGAATTCAAACAAGTTGACGCCGAAGTGGAAAGGCCCTTATCGGGTGGTGCGAGTCACCAGGCCCGGCGCTGTCTGTCTGGAGACCAAAGATGGCGTTCCAGTGAGCAACTCCTGGAATATCGAGCATCTTCGCAAGTTCTACCCATAAGGCGCGGCTGCCGGGGGCCCCCGGCAACCACCTTTTTGTACAAGTCTTGCCAGCAAGGCATGTAATCCTTTGTACAAAGCCAGGCGCAGACCCTGTGCCCAGATGACTAAGTTTAAGTGTTGTGCATTTCCTTATCGATTTCCATGTTTATATATATATATATATGCATGCTTGTCTAAGACGTTGTATGACACTTGCTCCCGGTAAGTATTAACGAACCGCCAAGGTTCCATATCTTTATTTTCTCTTCTTTCTTTTCTCAAAGGATAGAAGGATTCCTGCGCGCACGTTTGCCGGGGGGGAGGAAGATATGGGTACCAGTGGGCGACGTTCAGAATTGACGTCTTACCAGAGGAAGTACAACGACAGAAAGCTAAGTTATAAAACTTTAAGCAAGTTTCTTTTATTATGAAGTTATTTTCCTTAGATGATTTCGACTTTTGTATGGAAAACCTGCACGCGAAGGAACCCTTGTCGTAATTGGTTGCGCCCTTATTTTGTTTCGAGTCCGCTCAACAATTTAAGCGGCAGCACTGAGAACGCCAAAGTGTCTTGCCGGCCGCTGCACCTCCAGCAGGCTGCTGAAGTCCCGCACCCAGCGCTCTACGGCAGGTTGCGCACCGGCAAGTTTTCAGTAAGTGTAGGGTGTACTCCATACATAAAGGAATCAGACAAGGGAAATAGCATGCATATACCCAAACATACGCAAGTTATATTACATCAATAAGTTGCCGCAGTTCTAACACAAGACTTGATTGTCTTTTGGCATGGAATGGTGGCGACAAGGAAAAATGAGGCGACTAGTCCCTACATTGGCCCTCGACCCTCTTGATTGAATCTACCTTCTCAAGGATGGGCACGACAAGCTCCTCAAGTGCCTTGAGATCTGCATCCTTCGGCAAGCGGTCGAGCACGTTGGTGAGATCAACGCCAGGGTTCTTATGCACCACCTTGACGAGTACCTTGCGGAGGACGGCCCGGCAAAGTTTGCGAGATTCATTGGCCAGTTGGGTTGCTCGGTTGGACTGTAGCAGCTTCAAAGCGTCAATGATGCTTTCGAAGAACATGGTCAACCTGGAGCTCGAAGATATCCTTTCTTCGGAGGAATACCTAAAATTTTGCAGGCCATCCTGGCCCATGGTTGACAATTGTGCTGTGAGCCTCTCCGCGGTGTCGACAAGGCGATCAGTCCAGATTTTCACACCCTTTTCATAGTCAATTTGGGCGGTGGCAGCGCTCTTAAGCAAGTTCTTCTCATCCTGAAGATCTTTGCTTAGGGCCTTCTCGCGGGCCCTGCCGTCCTTAAGAGACTTCTCCAGCATGGTCAGCTTTAGCTTCAGATCGGCAATGGCATCATTGGCTGAAGAGAGCTGCTTGGTCTTGTCGGACATGGCAACTTGCATCTCCGCCAGGCTGTGGAGAGTTTTCTCCCTGTCCCCTTTGAGCGTCGAGAGCTCCTTGCCGTGTTCTTCAAGATCCACCTCCAACTCCTTCACCTTGTCGCTCAGCTCGTTCTTGGTGGCCTCTGCAGCCTCGGCAGCATCGATGGCCTCCTTGAGCTTGCCGGCATGATCTACAGTTAGAGCTTCGAGCGCCTCCTTGTGCTTTTGCTCCAGCTCCTGAATCCGCTGCGCGACAAGCTTATCGATCTCCTCATCTTTGCCGCGAAGCTTGGCGGCGAGCGCCTGCTCACATGCGGCAAGATCTTCCTCGTGGGCATCAAGCGCAATACGACGCTCCGTCAGGAGAGCATCTTCAGTGGCAGTTCTTTGTGCAGCTTCCTCTTGCGCTTTCTCCATGTCAGATTGTTTCAAGAGGAGCTCCGTCCAGCTTTGGCTCACTTGCTCCCGGCTGGCAGTCAACTCCTGAAGGGCCTTGGCATACCAGATCTGCATCAGCTCAACGCGCTTCTGAAAACCTGCTTCGGCTGCTTCGACAACTGCAATTCTGGAATTTGCTTTCTCTTTTCGAGCATGGTGGAGTGCTTGGAGCTTGCGGAAATTTTCGCCCATAGCCTGAAGGAGCTGATCCTCTTCAGATTTGCCACTGCTGGCGCTTGGATCATCAATGATTTCGAGCCCGGCAGCGGCGATGATTTCTTCATCAAAGGTTTCCCCTTCAGTCAGCGTTTCAATATTTGCCGTGCCCGGCAAGTTGATGAATAGGTTGTCGCCAACCTTGAGATATTTGCTCGACGAGGGAGTTTCGGACGTCGATGGTTGGTCCTCGACGTTCGTCTCACTGGTGGCAGGGGGCTTTGTGGCCGATGTAGCGCCTGGCGCTCCTGCGGCAGGAATGCCGTCAGTGTGGTCATCAGTCTCCTCGCCGGCCCTCTCGGCAGATTCCTTGGAGGCTTCCTCGGCAACAGTTTCGCCGACCTCGACAGTGGCGTCTTTGGCGGCCTCGCTAGCGGCGATCCTGTCAGCTTCGGCGGAGGCGTCTCTCGCGGTCTCCTTGATGACAACGTCGATGTCCATGTGCTCCATCACAGGGAATTCTGGAGGACGAAGGAAGGAAACGAAATGAGACCAAGATTAAAGTTTAAGAAGACAAAAGAAAGAGAGATAAAGAAAAGGATAGCAAGTGCTCTAAGGAAAACAGTTACCTGCGTCGAGTTGTTGAGAGGTGGCCTCGCCCTTCCCGGCAACGTTGGCTGCCGGGGAAATGTTGCCGGTACCCATGCGTACCAGCTCCTCCTCAACCAAGATAGGCTCGTCGGTGGTAACTCTTGCTGGGGATGCACTTGTGGACGGCGTGGTTGATGGAGGCGGCACGACGGGGGCGGTTTCCACCTCTCCCTATTGCTATTCTTCTCCTGCAAGCCCGAAGATATCAGCGGCAAGGGTAGAAACCTCAGCGCTCGCCAGCAGAAAACGAGTGGAGAACTCACGCTGGGGGCTGCTCTGGGGGCTGCGTTGAAGGCTGAGCCCCGGGCTGATGACGACAATTTCCGGCGCGCTCGTAGAGCCAGCCGGGGGCTCATCGCCCGTGGAAGTCCTCGACCTCTTCGCCGCCCTTTCCACCAAGGTTTCTGCATTGCTGCAGAGACAAGACGAAGCAAGGCTATGAGATTACTCCGAAATTTGGGAGATAAAGGCTATGATAGGATACTTACTCTTCCTCTTCTCGTTTCGGGCTGAAGCCGGAGATGTCGAAATCGACCTCCGTTGCAGTGTCCGTGTGAGGGGGCGGAGGAGGGGTCCTGGGTCGCTTGGCTGTAGCAGGTGCAGGGGATTGGCGTGGTTCCACCACCTTAGCCTCCGGTGCGGTTGTGTGAGATGCCCCTGCCGCTTCAGTAGTTGCCGCAGGTGTGTGTCTCGCGCACCGCGCAGGTTGCTGTCGAACTCCTTGCCGCGGCGCAGTCTTGCCGGCCGCCTTCTTGCCGGGAGCCTCGCTGCTCGAAGAGGGTTGGCTTGCCGTGATGCCAGAAGCGGCCTTTCGAAGAACGCGCTTGGTCTTCTTCGGAGCTGGGGGCTCCACCTGCGGCTCTTCTTCGGCTACGTCTTCGTCAGACGAGCCCTCGGCGGCCGCGCTGCTCTGTTCCCCGGCAGCTTTAGCCTCCCCGGCAAGATTTTCTTCCATCACAACCTCCGCGTCGCTGGTTTCCCATTCTATGAAACCAACGCTGCGGGCCTCCGCGGCAAGATTCGCCTCTTCCGCCCTAGTGGCAATATACGCCACTTCTTCATCAGTGGTGGCGCAAATGAGGTCCGTCTCTTCCCGGATGGCCCTCTCCGACAAGTTGTCAAAGAACTTTTGTGCTTCCTCCTCGGTTGGCTCGGCCCAAGTCGCATCAAGACCATGGGCGTTGAACATTGGCATGATGGCGATGATTGACCCCAAGGCGGAGTTGTTGCACAAAGGGACAATTCTTGCCGGCAACCGATGTTTGTCATCGTGCTGGAATAGTTTATGGCGGAGAGCGCCGAGCTGCATGGCCGTCAAATTGTTGTTCAATCCAGGGCATAGCCTCATGATGTCCGCTGCATTCCGGTACTCCCAAGCTGGTCTTCCCTTGCTCTGTAGGGGGGCGATGCAGCGGCGGAGGAAATCGAAGCCAATCATCTCCATTGTGAGCCCGGCAGCTTTCAGGCGAAGGATCCTGGTGATGGCGATCGTGAGCCTCTCATCCTTCACGGCGAAATCGCTCCAGTCACTGTCGCAGACCGCCTTCTGCTGTCGAGGCAAACATAATGGATGGGGATCTGCTTCCTTGATCCAGCACCACTCAGACCGCCATTCATCCCACTTCTCACGGTAGACCCCATCTGGGTATATCTCCTTATTCCAAGCCCTTGGAATCTAGGCAATAGAACCGGAAAGGGCCTCCCCTTTTTGGATGCGAGGAATAAAGTAATGGCGGAAGAGGGCAGTGTTGGGAACTACTCCAGCAAAGTATTCGCAAAGATGAGCGAAGACGGACATGCACATTACGGCGTTCGGCGTGAAATCAAGAAGATGGAAGCCGTATGTGTACATAATGTCGTTGAAGAAATTAGAGAATGGAGGACAGAGTCCGCAATAGAAATAAGTGGTGAAGAAGCGATATCTGTCAGGTCCACTCTCGGAACAAGAACCTAGAATCACATGAGTTGCGGGGTGAGCTTGCGTCTCCCTCGCCCACATGCACTGGTACCGGTTCTTCAAGGCCCTCGCATCGAGCGTCGGAGTGAAGATGACGTACTTCTTCCGCATCTTCGCCAGCTCGCTCTCCGGGACATTGGCCTTCGTCTCCTTGCTCTTGCTTTTGCCCTTGCTAGCCTTGGGCGGCATGGCGATTGCGAAGGCGGAAGCTGAGGATAGAGCGGGTGCGGAGGCGAAGAGCGGATAAGGAGAAGTCTGGCTTTGAGCTCGAGAAGGAGAAGATAATGGCGGAGTCCAGATTGAGAAGGAGAGGGGGTAAATAGGCAGCGCCTCTGCAGTTCCCCTTTTTTATGGGGAAGGAGCGAGGCCGCCTCTTCTACTCCCCAATGTAAATACGCCTCTGCAAGCGCGCTGCGGCTGCAACCTTTCAACGCATGCTTCCCACGTCGCGTGTTCAGCGCACGTAGTGGGGGGCACAGTAAGCGGGATATTTACGAGAAGTTAATCCCCTGCCACGCGTGCCCGTGCACTATTTAGGCCTAGCCCAACAACGCCTCGCACTCGTGTGTGGCCTAGGCCCGGGGGCTCCTGTCGGTGTACTAAGTATTGGGCTATTAGTACCCCGTACTTGTGCACGGGCAGTTGTAGCCATACCCGCGGCCAAGCTTGTCGGGGAACAGTTGGAGGTTAACTCAAGTTATCAAAGAAACACCCAAGCCAAGGATCAGAGGATCAGCATATAAGAAGAGCTGAAGACCGAAAGCCAGCCTCCTCGGCAAGATCTTGCCGGGGTGGCCTGCGAAGCCCGGCAAGATTTCGCGCCTGGCAAGATTCAGCGCCCGGCAAGATTCTGCCACTGTGCCAACGCTTCAGCACAGCAACCAGCCTGGCATTCTCGGTCCTTCTCTGGATGTGTGGCAAGGCGCCAGTGGAGGAGAGCTTAAGCGATGCTGATGGGATGGCCCCTTTTTCCATCCCCAAGAAAACAAGGACACCTAAACAGACACCTCACGGTGCATTAAATGCATTCGTACTAAACCGTCAGTGGTTAGGTATGATGACCCTGTAGCTACTTTACACCTCAATGTATGTACATTTTGCCACTGTGGTGACCCCTTTGAACGTATAAAAGGAGGCCCAAGGCAACTGCTACAGGGGAGGAGGATCTTCTGGCCCATCCTGCATGCGTAGCTGCTCTTTGAACGTACTATTCATTGCAAGCGCTCCTGGAGCCTGGGCTCAAGAACACTCTTAATAAAACAAGGCAGGAGTAGGGTTTTACGCTGATTAGCGGCCCGAACCTGGGTAAAACCACCCCGCGTCGATCGTTGGTTCTGCTCTTTGTGCATACCTCTCTCCCTGCCGAATCGTAGAAGGGGTCCTTTGGGGTCCCATAGGTGTCGCATGCCGACACCTTGGATACCGTCATAATTATTTGCTTTTCTATCAATTGCCCAATAGTAATTTGTTTACCCACCGTATGCTATTTTCTCGAGGAGAAGCCTCTAGTGAAAACTATGGCCCCCGGGCCTATTTCCTATCATATTAAAACCAAAAATACCTTGCTGCAATTTTCTTTTATTTATTTTATTTTGTGTTTTTGTTAGATCTATTTATCAAAACCTATACAATTTAATATATCCCAATACCGTTGAGGGATTTACAACCACTTCACGCGTTGGGTTGCAAGTATTTGTTGTTTGTGTACAGGTGCTGTTTACATAGTGTTGCTTTGTTCTCCTACTGGATTGATAACCTTGGTTTCAAAACTGAGGGAAATACTTACCTCTGTTGTGCTGCATCATCCTCTCCTCTTCGGGGGAATACCAACGCAGATTACAAGTAGCACAGAATCACTCCAAAGTTCTTATCTAGCGCAGAACATAAGATGAAATTGTTTGTAGGGTACGAAACCACCTTAAACTTATCTTTTCTGATCGATCTATTGAGCTATTCCTATAAGTGTCACAAACAACCATAGAGTTCGTACTAAAATAACACCATATGATACACATCAACCAACTCTAATGTCACCTAGATACTCCAATGTCACCACAAGTATCCGTGAGTTGATTTTATGATATGCATCAAACAACTTTAGATTCATAATATTCAATCCAACACAAAGAACTTCAAAGAGTGCCCCAAGATTTCTACCGGAGAAAGTAGGACGAAAACGTGCATCAACCCCTATGCATAGATTACACCAATGTCACCTCGGGAATCCACGAGTTGAGTGCCAAAACATACATCAAGTGAATCAATATAATACCCCATTGTCACCACGGGTATTCATATGCAAGACATACATCAAGTGTTCTCAAATCCATAAAAGTATTCAATCCGATAAAAGTGAAACCTCAAAGGTAAAAACTCAATTCATCACAACGAGATAAAGAGGGAGAAACACCATATGATCCAATTATATTAACAAAGCTCACGGTACATCAAGATCATGCCAAATTAAGAACACGAGGGAGAGAGATCAAACACATAGCTACTAGTACAAAACCTCAGCCCCGAGGGTGAACTACTCCCTCCTCATCATGGTGACTAACGGGATGATGAAGATGGCCTCCGGTGATGATTTCCCCCTCCGGCAGGTTGCCGGAACGGGCTCCCGATTGAGTTTTCATGGATACAGAGGCTTGCGGCGGTGGAACTTCTCATCTAGGGTTATTTGTGGGGGTTTTTGTATTTATACGGGAAAAGCAAACTAATGAAATGAAAATAAAAACGAGAAAAACTATTTACACGGGAAAGCTCCCAACAAGCAAAAGAAGAACGAGAAATCTTTTTGGGTTTTCTTGTAATACTACTACTGATTAAACTAGAAAGAAAAACTGAAAAGAAGCGAGAACTAATTTTTTTGGATTTTGTCAAAAAAAATCAGACACACAAGAAGAAAGCAAGAAAAATAAACTAACATGGATAATACAATGAAAAAGGATGAACACCGATAACTGGAATGAATGTGTGAACATGAATGTAATGTCGGTGTGAAATACGTACTCCCCCAAGCTTGGGCTTTTGGCCTAAGTTGGTCTAGGGCCACGGCTGGCCTGGCGGATATCCAATGTCGTAGTTGGGGTTGTACTGAGTTGCGGCCGCTACCACTTGGAGGGCTGCCTCGTGGAGGCGAGCGGTCTCCCTTGCTCTCTTATATTCATTCGCCTCCTCTCTGGTTATGAAGTATCTTCGTTTTACCTGAAAGTCAAAGAAGGCAGGAGCGGGAAGCGTAATATAGAAGACGCGTTCCCTGTCAAAGATTAGTCTGTACTGGAGGGGCTGCTCGCCCCTCTCAAGGAATTGGTAACATTCCATAGCATCATATTCAAGATAAGCAGGTGGCAACTGAGCATCATTTTCTCTTATGGGGACCCCAAGATAATTAGCTAAACGAGTGGCATAAACTCCACCAAAGAAATCTCCATCCTTAGCATTATTATGTAATCGACATGCAATGATGGCCCCCAAATTATATTGTTTATCATTCATCACTGCGCTCTTAAGGACACTCAAATCAGAGGCGCAAAGGTGGCTATGGTCATGTTTACCATTAATACATCTTCCTATAAAGAGAGCAAAATAATGTAGTGTAGGAAAATGAATGCTCCCTATAGTAGCTTGTGTTATGGTTCTGGTTTCACCCACAGTAATGCTAGCAAGGAATCCAGCGCAATTAATTTTACGAGGTTCAGCATAATTGCCCTATTGCGGAATTTTGCATGCATCATTAAATTCTTTAAGGTCCATGCTAAATGATTTATCATAAAGATCAAATAAAACTGAATGTGTATTGCGATGGACTGAGTACTCAAACCTACGCACAAAGGAATCAGTAAGATTGTAGTATTGCAAACACTTATCTGGCACGAAGTCCGTCAGGTCAGCGTTGCACAAGTACATATCAAACTCCTCCTTGAAACCTGCACGAGTCATGAAATGATCCGACAGCCATTCACAAGGCCGCACTAGAGCCTCCCGTAGTGGTTCAAGGTCTGGCTCACGTATCGCGAGCCTTGGGGTTTTCTTCTTTGAGGAACCACCTTGGTACATTCTCCTCAACATTTTCTCCCTCAGAAAAATTTCTGAAATTTTTAGCGACTCAAAATAAAAGTGAACCAAACTCAACAAAACTAATAGCAACTACTCCCACAAATGTCTAGAGGCTATATCATGCAACAAAACTACTTTGGACCATATAAATTTGTCATGCAAGCTCAAGAACAAGGTCACCACATCAGCAAAAATTTGCAATATTTAAAGCACTAGACCAAAAACTAATTGGACCATCGGACGAGTCACATACGGATGAACAATCCGCCAAAGCAGTTTTGCAAATGGAGTTTCGAGCAAGGAGATCGAAAATGGCAGCAAGATGAGAAAGAGCACGGGTTTGAGCAATGGTGTGATTTTTTCTGGAGGAAGACGAAGTGGATGGGTGGCTGGAATAAGTGAGGGGGCCCCTATGGGACCCACAAGCCACCTAGGCGCACCCAGGGGGTGGGCGCACCCTGTGGGCTTGTGGCTCACAGGTGCACCCCCCTGGGGTGTGTTCAGTGCCTAAAACTCTTAAATATTCTAAAAAAATCATACTAAATTTTCAGGGAATTTGGAGAGCTTTTATTTTCTGGTCATTTTTTATTGCACGGATAATTCAGAAAATAGTAAAACAATAGCATTTCTACTTTAGTAATTCTAAATAACAGTGAATAAAAGTTAGGTACAGAAGGTTGTGCCTCCTAAATTCATCCATCTCATGCCCTCCAAAAGGAATTGATTAATAAGGTTGATCAAGTCTTATTAACAAACCTTTTCCGAATGACATGAAACCAGAGAATTTTCGAATAACACTAGGTTACCTCAATGGGGATATGCATGTCCCCAACAATAAGAATATCATATTTCTTTTTTACAGTAGGAATAGGGAATTTAAAACCTCTAAAAGCAATTGTTGGAATTTCTCCAATAGAGTTGATACTATTTACTTGAGGTTGTTTCTTCGGAAACTGTACCGTATGCTCATTACCATTAACATGAAAAGTGACATTGCCCTTATTGCAATCAATAACAGCCCCTACAATATTCAAAAAGGGTCTACCAAGGATGATTGACATACTGTCGCCCTCGGGTATATCAAGAATAACAAAGTCCGTTAAGATAGTAACATTTGCAACTACGACATGTACATCCTCACAAACACCGATGGGTATGGCAGTTGATTTATCAGCCATTTGCAAAGAGATTTTAGTTGGTGTCAACTTATTCAAATCAAGTCTTCGGTATAAATAGAAAGGCATAACACTAACACCGGCTCCAAGATCACATAAAGCAGTTCTAACATAGTTTCTTTTAATGGAGCATGGTATAGTTGGTATTCCTGGATCTCCTAGTTTCTTTGGTATTCCACCCTTAAATGTGTAATTAGCAAGCATGGTGGAAATTTCAGCTTCCGGTATCTTTCTTTTATTTGTAACAATTTCTTTCATATACTTAGCATAAGGAGACATTTTCAGAATATCAGTCAAACGTAAACGCAAAAAGACAGGTCTAAGCATTTCAACAAAGCGCTCAAATTCCTCATCATCATTTTTCTTGGATGGTTTAGGAGGAAAGGGCATGGGTTTCTGAACCCATGGTTCTCTTTCTTTACCATGTTTCCTAGCAATGAAGTCTCTCTTATCATATCTTTTATTCTTAGGTTGTGGGTTATCAAGATCAACAGCAGGTTCTATCTCCACATCATTATCATTACTAAGTTGAGCATCAACATGAACATCATCATTATCATTATTACTAGGTTCATGTTCATCACCAGATTGTGTTTCAGCATCAGAAATAGAAATATCATTTGGATTCTCAGGTGTGTCTATAGTAGGTTCACTAGAAGCATGCAAAGTCCCATCATCTTTCTTTTTCTTTTTATTATTGGAAGGACTAGGTGCATGAATATTAATTCTTTGAGAGTCTTGTTCAATTCTCTTAGGATGGCCTTTAGGATACAAAGGTTCCTGAGTCATTTTACCACCTCTAGTCATAACTCTAACAGCATGATCATTCATCTTATTATTCATTTCATTAAGCAAATCATTTTGTGCTTTGAGAACTTATTCTACATGAGTTTTTACCATAGAAGCATGCTTAATAACAAGCTTAAGATCATTAACAGTTCTACACATATAGTCACCCAAGTGTTCAAGCATATAAGCATTTCGTTTCAATTGTCTACTAACATATGCATTGAAGTTTTCTTGTTTAACAATAAAGTTATCAAATTCATCCAAGCATTGACTAGCAGATTTATTATGAGGAATATCACCTTCATTAAATCTATAGAGAGAAATTACCTTTACTACCTGTGTTGGGGTATTGAGACCATGTATTTCTTCAATAGGTGGTAAATTCTTAACATCTTCAGCTTTAATACCTTTTTCTTTCATAGATTTCTTTGCCTCTTGCATATCTTCAGGACTGAGAAATATAATACCTCTCTTCTTCGGAGTTGGCTTAGGCGGTGGTTCATGAATAGTCCAATTATTACATTACTCAATATATTATTCAATAATTTTTCAGCTTGCTCAATAGTTCGTTCCCTGAAAACACAACCAGCACAACTGTCTAGGTGGTCCCTAGAAGCATCGGTTAGTCCATTATAAAAGATATCAAGTATTTCATTTTTCTTGAGAGGATGATCAGGCAAAGCATTAAGTAATTGGAGAAGCCTCCCCCAATCTAGTGGGAGACTCTCTTCTTCTATTTATACAAAGTTAAATATTTCCTGTAAAGCAGCTTGTTTCTTATGAGCAGGAAAATATTTTTCAGAGAAGTAATATATCATATCCTGGGGACTACGCACACAACCAGGAGCAAGAGAATTATACCAAGTCTTAGCATCACCAGTTAATGAGAAAGGAAACAACTTAAGAATGTAGTAGTAACGGAATTTTTCCTCATGAGCAAATAGGGTGGCTATATCATTCAGTTTAGTAAGATGTGCCACAACAGTTTCTGATTCATAACCATGAAAAGGATCAAATTCAACCAAAGTAATTAACTCAGGATTGACAGAGAATTCATAATCCTTATCAGTAACAAAGATAGGTGAAGTAGCAAACTTAGGATCATATTGCATTCTAGCATTCAAAGATTTTTCTTTCCACTTGCATAATAATTTCTTAACAGCATCTCTATCCTTACAAGCAAGAAAGTCCCGAGCTACCTCTCCATCCATAACATAACCTTCAGGTATATTAGGCAATTCATACCTAAGAGTGCTAGGTCTAACAGGTGTTTCAAAGTTTTCAGTTTCAGAAATATCATCAGTTTCAGCATTCTCAATATCTTTAGCTCTAGCAAGTTGTTCATCAAGAAATTCACCCAGTGGCACAGTATTATCAAGCAAAGTACTAGTATCATAAGCATCATTCATAGCAAAAGTAGGATCATCAATTACTTGTGACATATCAGAATCAATAGCAGGTATAGGTGTCACAAGCTTACTCAAAACAGAAGGTGAATCGAGTGCATAGCTAGATGGCAGTTCCTTACCTCCCCTTGTCTTAGAGGGAAAAATCTTGGTTCTTGGTTCTTTCAGATTATTCATAGTGATCAGCAAATATAAATCCCAAGTGACTCAACAAATAGAGCTATGCTCACCGGCAACGGCACCAGAAAAAGGTCTTGATAACCCAGAAGTATAGGGGATCGCAACAGTTTTCGAGGGTAGAGTATTCAACCCAAATTTATTGATTTGACACAAGGGGAGCCAAAGAATATTCACGAGTATTAGCAGTTGAGTTTTCAATTCAAGCACACCTGAAAGACTTAATATCTGCAGCAATGTATTTAGTAGCAAAGTAGTATGGAAGTAACGGTAACGGTGGCAAAAGCAACAGTAGCAGTTTTGTAGCTATTGTAACAGTAGCAGCAACGAAGTAACTTAACAAAGATCAATATGTGAAAAGCTCGTAGGCATTGGATCAGCGATGGATAATTGTGTTGGGTAATATTCATCATGTAGTAGTTATAACCTAGGGCGGCACAGAACTAGCTCCAATTCATCAATGTAATGTAGGCATGTATTCTGTATATAGTCATACGTGCTTATGGAAAAGAACTTGCATGACATCTTTTGTTCTACCCTCCCGTGGCAGCGGGGTCCTAATGGAACTGAGGGATATTAAGGCCTCCTTTTAATAGAGAACCAGAATAAAGCATTAGCACTTAGTGAATACATGAACTCCTCAAACTACGGTAATCACCGGAAAGAATCCCAATTTTTGTCACCTTGGGGTATGCGGATCATAACTCGTAATAGGTGTCTACAACTTGCAAGATAGGATCAAGAACACACATATATTCATGAAAACATAATAGGTCCAGATCTGAAATCATGGCACTCGGGCCCTAGTGACAAGCATTAAGCATAGCAAAGTCATAGCAACATCAATCTCAGAACATAGTGGATACTAAGGATCAAACCTTAACAAAACTAACTCGATTACATGATAAATCTCATCCAACCCATCACCGTCCAGCAAGCCTACGAAGGAATTACTCACTCACGGCAGTGAGGATCATGAAATTGGTGATGGAGGAAGGTTGATGATGACTATGGCGACGGATTCCCCTCTCCGGAGCCCCGAACGGACTCTAGATCAACCCTCCCGATGAAGAACAGGAGGCGGCGGCGGCTCCGTATCGTAAAACATGATGAATCCTTCTCTCTGATTTTTTTCTCCCCGAATAGGTTTATATAGCATTGGAATTAGGGTTGGAGGAGGTCCAGGGGGCCCACAAGCCTGGTAGGCGCGCCCTGGGGGGTAGGCGCGCCTCCAGGGCTTGTGGCCTCTGGATGGCCCCCCTCTGGTATCTTTTTGCACCAGTATTTTTTATATATTCCACAGAAGTTCTCAGTAAATTTTCAGGTCAATCTAAGAACTTTGATTTATGCACAAAAATAACACCATGGCAATTCTGCTAAAAACAGCGTCAGTCCGGGTTAGTTCTATTGGGGATATAACTAATGGGTATGACCCGCCCAGGAGGGGCTGGGTCATGCCCCTGGCGGCTTAAAGTCAAGAGGCCCGATAAGGTCCAAGAAGATGTGAAGATGGCGGTTCGTAGAGCAAGCTAATTGAAGGCCCAAGACCCGGAGACGGCTTGAGGCCCACGGGTATGAGCCGCCATATGTTTAAACTTGTCCTATAAGGCAAGGGTAGTTAGAAAATGAGCCGGTCACATTTGTGTGAGCCGGCTGGGACTCTGTAAGTCGCTGGGCATCAACCTGTATATAAAGGGGTGACCCGGTGGCGGGTTGACTCAAGAAACAACTGATCGAGAACTATGTCAAGCGTATCCGCTCCCTGGTAATCGAAACACAAGCAATACAACCTAAAACAGGAGTAAGCCTTTACCTCGTTGAGAGGGGCCGAACCTGGGTAAACTCTCTGTGTCCTTTGTCCCGTTTAACCCCTTCAAGTGACCTAGTTGCGATGGCTCCACACCTAAGTCCTTTTGCTAGGGCATCTTCCGTGTTAAGTCCACGACAGTTGGTGCCCACCGTGGGGCCAGTGCATGGTGGTTTTGAGTTCTTGAAGGGCAGCTTCGTAGGGATCAAGGGATATGCCGTGGGCCGGATGACCAAGAGTCACCGCGGCAAGATCTACATCGACGACGCAGGCTGGGGTCCCGAGGCCGATTCAATCGAATACGGGTACCGGGTCCCCTTCGGCCGAATCCACGTCTTCATCGGCAAGATCGGCGAGTCGGAGCCTCAGCCGGACATCTGCACCAACATCATCGAGACAGCTCGGCGCGTGCGACCCATCGAGGTTCAAGCCGCCGTGAAGCACACTTTGTTGGGTTTGTGCATGGAGCGGGTTTTGAGGAAGGATATGTGTCTGGTGGAGAGACGGTCATCTACTCTGATGGTGAGTCCTCAACCGGTGAGACTAATTCAATGTATCAACTGCAAGACGGCGGGCTTGGGGGCTGTTCCGGTGGCGATAGTATTCCGGACCCCTATGAGCCGCCGAACAGGGTCATGATCTTCATGGCTGGCACACAACCAGTGCTGCAATCGTCAACTGCGGCAGCCATGACTTCCGGTTCAACGGCCGAAGCAACGGCAGGCGCGAGCGGTCCTGTGCACCCGCCGGCTCAAATTTTGTCCGAGCTCTTGGATGCCTTGGCGACTCTGCTAGAGGTAGAGGTTACTCCGGAGACTCAAGCACAGCATAAAGTGGATGTGGCGAAACTACGAGATGAGATAGCTCAAGCCAGAGTTGAGCTTAATGCTGAGAATGCTAGGATGGCGACAGAACAAGCCGCCCTAGACGCGGAGACACAACGGATCCAAGCAGAGAATTTCTGGTTAACCTTGGACCAGAATGCATCTAACGCCGTTTTACGAAGGAGGCACATGAGTTGGCTACCTCTGGAGTACGATGCGAGGAATCTCTTTAACACACCTGGGCCGGACCAAGCAATCCACCTGAGGTAACCCGGGCTGTTGAGGCACCCGTGACTGGAGGGACGGCTCAGCCACAAGTCGCAGATCCACCTCATTTGAATTTAACCCCGCCTCAGCAGGTGCCGACACCGCCGGATCATTTTTCTAACCCTTTGGACAACATGATTGCTGCGGCGTCACGGCTGGCGGCTCTCCCGATGCAAGGCGAGTCTCCCGCGGCGGTTGAGACCCGGAAGGCCGTGGAGTTTCTTCAAACCGCGGTGGTTCAACAGGCGGCGTATTCGTATAGCCGTGAGTGGATCCATTCAACCCCACGCCCAAGCCGGAGTTACAGCCAGTACATTGAGTCGCCGGCGGTTTCGAGCAGTGAGCAGCACCATAACCAGCCCCGTGGGCGTGACCCGCCACGCGCTAATAACCATGCTCAGGCTTTAGTAGATCAGGCCAGGGCACGTCGGGAGGCGGAGCTGGCGGCTCAGTTGGCGGCTTATCAGCAACCTCAGCATAACCCGTCCTCGTCTATAGAAGCTGGGATGACTTCTAGGACCGTGGGGGGTGCCGTGCCTTGTGCCGGCTTTACGTAATGAGTGTCTGCCCAAGGATTTTAAGGGTCCTCGCAAGGTGCCCAACTACACAGCTGATCAACCTCCGGAGGCATGGATTGAGAGCTATGAGATGGCCATGGAGATGCTAGATGTTAACAATGTTGTGTGCGCCAAGTATTTCACCATGATGTTGGATGGACCGGCTCGTACCTGGCTGAAAGGGTTACCTGCCAACTCCATCAGTTTGTGGGCACAGTTGAAGGCGTGTTTTATTCAGAATTTCAGAGATACGTGTAAGCAACCCATGTCGATCATCGACCTTGATGCTTGCATCCAGCTTGAGGATGAGTCAACCAACCACTGGGTTCGCCGGGTCTCGGAAGTCATTCATTCATCAGATAGCATTAATGCCGGTTCAGCCGTCCTGATTTTGGAGAAAAATTGCAATTTCCTTCCCCTCAAGCAGAAGCTGGGGCGGCTTAAGCGCCACTGCAATGATATGGGAGAGCTCATGGCGGCTCTAACCAAATATGCCAACTCAGATAGCACGAAAGACCCGGCGTCTGATGAAGAGAAGGCTAGCAAGGGGAAGAAGGGCGGCAATGGAAAGGGACAGCATCACAATACGGCGGGTCAAGGTAACAACGGTAAGCGTAAGCAAACCAATGGCGGTTCAGATTTTGTGGCTAACACCAGCACGCAGAATAGCAGCCAGCGCCGTAAGGGGAAATCATCAACGCCCCGGTTTGGTGGGCCAAAGTTTAACCTTGAGGCAATAATGAATCAGCCTTGTCCAAAGCACGGTACTCAGGATAAGCCGGCCACTCATTTATGGAAAGATTGCTTCATTATGAGGGAGTATAGAACTTCCGGTTTTTATCAGAACGACCCGAACGACGGGTCAGGATCCGGCTCTCACGGGCCTGGTTTTGGAGGTGGCGGTTCAAACTCTGGTTTTCAAGGCAAAGGCAATCAAGGTGGTGCTAATCAGCAGTCCGGTCAAGGTAATCAGCGGCAGCAGTCTGGCTATCAGAGTAATCCGAAGCAGCTGAATAGTGGTCAGTATCATATTTTCACAACAAACCTATGCAAGCGAGACCAGAAGGTTCATAAACGAGCAGTGAGCACGGTTGAGCCGGCAGTCCCTCGATACTTGCGATGGTCAGAGCAGCCTATCGTATGGAGCCGTGAGGATCACCCGCCCCGGGTTGACAACCTGGGTCAGCTGGCGTTGATGGTTGCTCCACAGGTTGGTGGATACAAGTTTACAAAGGTACTTATGGACGGGGGCAGCAGTATCAATATTCTTTATTATGATACTTTTCGCCGTATCGAATTGACTGACAAAGATCTCAAGCCGTCTTCTACTGTGTTTCATGGAGTGGTGCCTGGTAAGTCGGCATATCCAGTGGGTAAGATAGCCCTAGAAGTGGCTTTTGGCGATGAGCATGATTATCGGGTTGAAACATTGACTTTTGAGGTGGTCAAGATTCAGAGCCCTTATCACGCCTTGTTTGGGCGGCCGGCTTATGCCAAGTTTATGGCGCGACCTTGTTATGTTTATCTACAGCTCAAAATGCCGGGTCATAAGGGCACCATCATGGTGCATGGTAATAGGAAGATAGCTTTGGAATGTGAAGAGGGCGACGCCGCTTATGCTGAGTCCGTTTGTGCAACAGAGGAGTTGAAATTTTACAAGGATAATGTTGACCCGGCAGATATGAGTCCTTTGAAGAAGCCAACTACAGAGCATGACCCCTTGTTGAAGTTCAAGTCGGCTGATGACACCAAGCAGGTTGACTTTGTCCCTAGCGATTCATCCCAACAGTTTATTATCAGTGCCAATCTGGATCCGAAATAGGAAAGCGCGCTCATCGAGTTCATCCGTGAGAACCGGGACATCTTCGCATGGAAGCCTTCAGACATCCCAGGTGTACCGAGGGAACTCGCTGAGCACACTCTCAATATTGATCCGAAGTTTAAACCGGTCAAGCAATTTCTTCGTTGTTTTAATGAAGACAGACGCAAGGCCATTGGTGAAGAGGTGGCCCGGCTCTTGGCATCCGGATTTATCGTTGAAGTTTTTCATCCTGAGTGGTTGGCTAACCCGGTGCTGGTACTTAAGAAAAATGGCACTTGGCGTATGTGTGTGGATTACACGGACCTTAACAAGGCTTGTCCAGCTGATCCTTTTGCTCGCCCTCATATTGATCAGATTATTGATGCTACGGCGGGTTGTGAGCGCCTGAGCTTTTTAGATGCTTATTCTGGTTATCATCAGATCAAGATGGCAGTTAAGGATCAGGAGAAGACAGCTTTTATCACTCCCTTTGGGGCCTTCTGCTATGTGTCTATGCCTTTCGGGCTCAAGAGTGCCCAGGCGACTTACCAGCGTTGTGTTCAGAATTGCTTCCATGATCAGATTGGACGCAATGTTCATGCTTATGTGGATGATATTGTTGTGAAATCCAGAAAGAAGGAGACCTTGTTAGATGATTTAAAGGAGACCTTTGACAACCTCCGGGTCTACAAGATGATGCTTAACCCGGCCAAGTGTGTATTTGGTGTGCCAGCAGGCAAGCTCTTGGGGTTTTTGGTCTCTGAGAGAGGCATTGAAGCTAACCTGGAGAAAATCAAGGGTATCACTTCTTTGGCTAAGCCAGCATGTGTTAATGACGTCCAGCGTTTGGCGGGTCGTATCGCGGCCTTAAGCCGGTTTATAAGCCGCCTGGGAGAAAAGGCTATCCCCCTCTACCAGATGATGAAGAAAATGGATCACTTCGTTTGGAGTGATGCTACTAATCAGGCGTTTGAGGCGCTTAAAAAACAGTTGGCCGAGCCTCCGGTTCTCGCAGCTCCTATTGACAAGGAGCCCTTACTTTTATATGTGGCCGCTAATAACAGAGCCGTCAGTGTGGCGGTTGTTGTGGAAAGGAAGGAGTCAGGCAAGGAGTTTCCGGTTCAGAGGCCGGTTTATTATGTCAGTGAGGTGCTAATTGAATCTAAGCAGAGGTACCCACATTGGCAGAAGCTGGTTTATGGAGTGTTCATGGCTAGTCGTAAGTTGAAACAATATTTCCTTGGTCATCCCATTAGTGTGGTCAGTTCTGCTCCTCTAGGCGATATTATTCAGAATAGAGAAGCCACAGGCCGGGTGGCCAAGTGGGCCATTGAGCTTGGACCTCATGGTCTGAAATATATGCCCCAGACAGCTATCAAGTCTCAAGCACTTGTGGATTTCATCAATGACTAGATGGAGTTACAGATGCCTGAGGAGAAGCCTGATAATACGTATTGGACTATTCATTTTGATGGATCCAGGCAGCTGGAAGGCTCGGGGGCTGGAGTCATCTTGACTTCCCCACGAGGTGATAAATTTTGTTATGTCTTAAGATTGATGTTTCCTTGTACTAACAATGCAGCTGAGTATGATGCCTTGCTCCATGGCCTTCGGATGGCTAAAGAGATGAACTTAAGCCGGGTCAGATGCTTTGGCGATTCAGATCTGGTGTCTCAGCAAGTCTCAGGAACTTGGGATTCCAAAGACCCGCTCATGGCGGCTTACCGCCGGGCGGTTGATGCTATTGCTGGTCATTTAAAAGGCTATCAGGTGGAGCATGTTGATCGCAGGAAAAATGAGGCGGCTGATGCTTTAAGCCGGCTGGGGTCTCAACGTAAGCCGGTACCACCTAATGTTTTTTTGGATATTCTGCATAATCCTTCAGTTAAGTTGCCCACGGAAGAGGATCTTGCTATCCCTGACCCAGAGGCATAGTTGCTGGCGGCTCTTCACGATGTCCCTGATTGGACGGTGCCGTATTTGGCTTATATGACCCGGGGAGAGTTACCTGAGGATGAAACTTTGGCCAGGCAGATAACCCGTCGATCTAAGTCAATGACCATTGTCAATGGCGAGTTACGCCGATGCAGTGTCACAGGGGTGTTTCAGCGATGTATATCTCCTGAAGAGGGCCGTGAAATTCTAAGGGAGATTCATGAAGGAGATTGTGGTCATCATGCCGGCTCTAAGTCTCTCGTAGCCAAGGCTTTTCGTCATGGGTTTTATTGGCTAACGGCTCATGCTGATGCAGTGGACCTGGTTAGCAAATGTGATGGTTGTCAGAAATTTTCCAGACGAGCTCATGTGCCGGCTCAAGAGTTGAGGATGATTCCAATCACTTGGCCATTTGCGGTCTGGGGGCTGGATATGGTTGGGCCTTTCAAGCGATCCAAAGATAAAAAGACCCACCTGTTGGTGGCAGTTGACAAATTTACAAAGTGGGTTGAGGCAGAGCCAGTCAGTAAATGTGATGCGGCAACGGCGGTTCAATTCATTAAAAAGGTGATTTTCCGCTTCGGCTACCCTCATAGCATCATAACTGATAATGGCACTAATCTGTCCAAAGCTGCTATGAAAGAGTTTTGTCAACAAGAGCATATTCGTCTTGACGTCTCATCGGTGGCTCACCCCCAGTCCAATGGTCAAGCTGAAAGGGCCAATCAAGGGCCAATCAAGAGATCTTGAGAGGTATCAAGCCCCGGCTTATGGTCCCTTTGCAGAGGAAGCCGGGTTGTTGGGTTGAGGAGTTGCCCTCAGTGCTTTGGAGTATAAATACTACCGCCAACAGATCCACGGGTTATACGCCTTTCTTCATGGTTTACGGAGCAGAGGCGGTTCTCCCCAGTGACATCCGTCACGACTCGCCCCGTGTGGCGGCTTATGTTGAAGCTAAAAATGAAAAAGCACGTCAGGATGATCTTGATCTCTTGGATGAGGAGCGTGACCTTGCGGCGGCTCGTTCGGCGATATACCAGCAAGATCTGCGTCGCTATCATAGCCGCCGGGTTAAAACTCGAACCTTTCAAGAAGGCGATTTGGTGCTCCGGCTCATCCAGGATCAAACTGATATGCACAAGTTATCTCCACCTTGGGAAGGGCCTTTTGTGGTCAGCAAGAACTTGAACAACGGGTCATACTACCTCATTGATATTCGAGATCACAAGGACTCACGCACATCTGAGGAGAGACCCGCCGGCCATGGAATATTGCTCATCTTCGGCCTTATTATACCTGAGCCACTAGCTCTTGTGTTGTACATATTTTCATCCATATATATATATATTATGATCAAGAATAATAAAGCCGGCATCCCTGATAACTCAGGGCCTCTGTCGTTTCATTTCTGAGTATCTGAGTCTTTATTGTCAGTTCATAAGATCACTTGGGGGCTTCCTGCTCATTGAGCATAGCTGTGACTACCCTCTTGATCCGGCTTGCACGCCTTATTTAAAAAATTACTTGGGGGCTTCCTGCTTATTGAGCATAGCTATGACTACCCTATTAATCCGGCTTATACGCCTTGATGCAAATTACTTGGGGGCTTATTGCCCAAATTGAACGGGTACCAAAGAGAACTTGCTACAATGAGCAGTTCAAACATAGGTATCCTGCCTTGAAGGCTCATTATTGGTCACTTGCGGGCTTATTGTTCAATGAACATAGCTTTACTTACCCTTTTGATCGGCTTGGATGCCAGGTGTAAAACACCAAAAACTCCGGGTTATCCTGCCTATATGTCTGCCACTCCGCCCAGGTTATCTGGAATGACCCGCCGAACTCTTGACAGTCAATCTTATAAAGACCCTGAACTTGTCAAGGTTAAAACGACGGTTGGTCATGTGAGGCCCGGCTTACAGGTTTAAATGAAGGATTAACTCAGTGGCTGTGCGGCCCATGAACATCACTTGATATTGAGGCTTGGCAGCCTATGGAAGCCTTGTTTTTCTGATTTGTTATTTTCTTTGAACATTGTTCGGGTTCATACCCTTGTACCATATTGATATATGGTTTAACACGATTCAGGCCATGTAGCCTTAATCCTTATGACTCATACTTGAGCTTATTTGGGGTTTTTGATAACCCGGACTGGCTTTGGACAATAAGTCGCCAGCATATTTTGATTGTGCATTTGGAGTTATGCATTTCCAGTTTTGGGCTGTTACCCTTACTGCATACGGCACTACAAGCTGGCGGTATGAACCAATCTCACAGGTATGTGTTTACTTGTTATATGAATATGTGAGGTTTGATAACCTGCACTGGTTATGGACTATAATTCGCCAGAATATATGATGTTGGACATTATGACCCGCCCTGGCGTAAACCGCCAGGGTATCTATTGTTTACTCTATGCAGGAGCTTTGGAAAATAATATGATATTCCTTGCAAAGTTCATCCATGGCATATAAAAAGTTCATCATTAGTTTCAAAGGCTAAGAACATGCACGATCGCATGACAGATCATTGTTTTCACTAGCCTATTACATGGCTTTCAAAGCCCAAATGATTAAGTGTTTTTTTCAAACAAGCGCTGTGATGCAGTCTGAGAGCCGCCTTACGGATCAGTTGTCCTGGTCTTGGCGAGTTGAAGCTTCCGGGTCATCCAGCGCCGGTTCTTCTTCTTCCTCCACTTGCTGGAAGTCAGTTGTGGCCCAATTGATCCCAGTCAATGCTCTGAATACAGCCTCTTCATCTATGAGGGTTGATGGATCAATATCAGGGGCAAAGGTGTGCTTACGTGTTGGCAGGATGAGATCCATGGCCTCATAAACCGGCGCTGATACTTTTGAGTTTTCTTTTGAGTAAGCCGCCTGATATTTTGTCAAGTCGGTCTCTTCAGCTAGCTTACTCGCCAGTGGGCGCATTTCCTTTACACATTTGGTAAAGTCTGCGGCTTCAAAGGGAGACCCGTCTTCTTTTAAACTTGGGCAGCCGGTGGCCAATTCTTCCGGGTCAAGTTCGGCTTGCCATGCCTTCACCCGGCTCAACATGGTGATGGCACCGGCTCTAGCAGCTGATCGCTTTAGTTCTTCAACTCTTTGCGGCAGCGCAGACAGTTTCTCCAGCATCTCCTTGATGAGTGAAGGTGGTTGCTTCTTATGTGAGACAGCAACAATAGCCCGTTGAGCGTCGATGTACAGTTGCTCGACAAGGGTATATACGGCCTTCAGCCTTACGCGCATGTCTTGGCCCAGCCTGGAACTTCTGGAGCCTGTATCAACACAAATATTGGTAAGCCGGTTTATAACCATGGTATGTTGATGGTGAAAAATTGAAGTATTATATTGTTTACCGAAGATGGCAGCTGTTAGGCTATTAATTTGATGTTTTAAGCCGGACAACTCATCAGTTACTGGCTTAAGAGCAGCTTCAGCATCTTCTGCTCTTTTCAGCAGAGCCGCCTTCTCGGTCTCCCAGCCAGTTCTCTCAGCACTGAAGTCCTTTTTTAATTTTTCAATCTCTTCCAAGGAGGTTTTCAGCTCTGATTTGGCCTTTGAAGTCTCTGACTGTTGGGACTGGATGTTTTGCCACAGATCATTGACTTGAGTTTCCTTCATGTTCAATTCAGCCTGCCATAAACAAAGACAGGCAGTATATGGTTATGATAATCATCTTATTTGAAGTCCCAAGCATAATACAGGTATTTTACTTGGCACTTGGGGGCTAATGTACATTTGCTCTTTTGAAGACAAATCTTTAATGACCCGGTTAAAGTTTCTTCAACTAAAACCGGCTCATGGGAACTACATATTTGGATTTGTTCATAAATATGGTGGTAAGTCCCTGCTCAGCTATGCAGCTTAAGCTGGCCCTTGGGGGCTACATATGTGGGTTTTCGTGCTACAATTTGAAGCCTCGGCTTAACTTCCCAGTTTAAGCCGGCCCTTGGGGGCTACTTGTTTTGATTCAACAGTTACAAATTGCTAATTGAATGGTCATAAGATCAAATATGGTATTTAAGTCTACGGCATATTCAATTTCTTCATATACAGTAGACTTGGCGGCTGACAGATATATGTACAGGAAGAGTTTTTCAGTGTTTACCTCAAAACCCTCCTTCATCAGATTGACTAAGCCGGCTTCAAAGTCACGGCTAGTGTGAAAGCGGTTTAAATAACCCGCGTGAATTTCCTGAGCATTGAACTGGGCATAACTTTCTAAATCCAGCTTCCATTTGCCCTTGTCAGCAGCAGAAAATTCCTCCTTGGCGCTATGTTTGGCTAAGATTGTGGGGTTGCCCGGCTCAACGTAACGGGTAACAGTGACTATGACATCATCAGCCTTTTCTTCAGCAGGTTTGATGGGACTTGGCGACTTAGCACGAGCCGAGTCAACATCCATGGAGTCCATAATGACATTGTGCTCTTCGGGCGGCGGATCATCAATGGCTGCTTCGGAGGTTTGATGCAAAGATTCAAATATTGTCTGCTTCTCCGGGTTAGCAGCCTGGGGATCTTTAGTGGTATTGATGTTTTCGCCCGGTTTACTGGTCTTCGCCTACTTGCTTGGTTTGGCTTGACCACTGACAATGAGACATAAAGATGTAAGCATGGTCATTGACAAAGGGCTTAAAAAGCAAAGAAATTCAATATTCTTACCCTGGGGCGACTTTGAAAAGGGGGATCTGAGTCCCAGTGGAATCCCCAGATGAGGAGTGAGAAGTGCCATGATAGTTTAAATCAGAAGGGTTAAGGGGTTGTCGAACAAGACCCGCTTTTGGAAAAGCCAAATCGGAAAACTGTGAAACCTCTGCTTGGCGCTTGCGAGGAACCGGCGTGTTTGGTAAACCGGAGGAAAGTTCCCCGCCTCCACTGTTCCGGGTTGTGCGGAGAACTTCATGCTGTTGTTTCTTCAAAATAAAGTGGGGATCCAGATAAGCTAAAGGGTGAGAAAACCTTACTTTCTGGCTCGCTTGTCGAACTTTCTGTCTTGGCAGAGATTCTGAGTCGGAGGAAAGGATAGTTACCTCTTCGCCGTCTCCATGGCTGGCCTCCGCGTCATCCTGGTAGTAATCAATGTCAATAAGATGAACAAAGAAGGAGCCAAGAGAATCAAGTTCTACCTCCGACTCTTCATCAAGAGTAAACAGATCAACTGCTTCTGATTTCTTCTTGGCAGGTTTCTTAGCCTGGTTCTTGGTCCTGGTTTTCTTGGCCGGTTTATCCCGAAGCTTCTTCTTCCAGAAGGGGGAGTCAGGCTGCAGAAATTCAAGTAAGAATGAGAAGGCAGATTGACAGATAATGAGTTAATGAAAACTGCTCACAAATACTTACAGCTGGCGGCTTGTTGAGGGTGCAAAAGGGGTTCAGCCCCGTCTTGCTGCAAGTGGCCAAGCTTTCGTTCAGCAATGTCTTAACCATCTTGTTGAGGCTCTCGTTATCCAATCGCACTTGGCTGTGGCATTGTGGATCTTTGACGTCACAGGTATACTCGCACATTAAGCTAGTCCGGCGGCTTAAGGGTAAAATTCTCCATGCGACCCAGCATCGAACTAGGTCAACTCCAGTTAAGCCATTGGCCATTAAGGCTCTGATTTTTCCAAAAATGGGCATATATTTGGCCCGTTCTGCTGTGCTGATCCGATCAGGGAGGGGGTGCATGTTGCTAAGCCGGCTCTCACGATAACCCGGCAAGGGATTTTCACCCTCTAGAGATGTGTCTTGGCAGTAAAACCAAGTCTGGTTCCAGTCCTTGGGATGACTGGGAAGTGCAGCGGCTGGGAAAATAGCTTCTTTGCGCCTCTGAATTGAAATGCCGCCTAGTTCTAGGCTGGGCCCATCTATGAACTCAGTCTGGCGGTTCAAGTAATAGAATTCTCTAAACAGCTCTACAGTGGGCTCCTGTTGAAGATATACTTCGCAAAAAACTTGGAAGTTGCAGATGTTTGAAACAGAGTTGGGCCCAATATCTTGCGGATGAAGTTGAAAGAAGTGCAGCACATCACGAAAGAATTTTGAGCCGGGTGGAGTGAACCCCCGGAGCATGTGATCAGTGAAAACTACAACTTCACCCTCTTTTGGTTTAGGGGTGGTCTCGGTTCCTGGGGCCCTCCAGTGGATCACATCCTTTTTGGCCAGGACGCCTTCTTTTACAAATTCATTGAGGATTTCTTCCGTGACAGTGGAAGCGACCCAATTGCATGAAGTGACGGTCTTGGTCATTTTGTTGGTGAAAAGCCTAAAGAAAAAAAAATATTACCGGTTTAAAGTTATGCTGTTAAGCCGGCCAGTGGACAAAAAATGAGTGCGTCATGCAAAGCCAATTTATATGCAGTGGATGATGTGCTTTAAACATTGGTATGATTAAACCGGAAAGCTAATGCCGGATTAGACAGGTTGTGAACATATACTGGCGGCTTAACAAGGGGACTAATGGAGTATGGCGGGTTACGGCTTATCTTATAAACCGCCCGAACAGCTGCGGTGCTACAGATCTATAAGTGAATTTTGCTAAGTGATGGGCAAACAGGTTCCACAGATTGGTTCTATGATTTTGGATCTACAGCAGTTCAGAAAAGAAAATAAATTCTAAACCTAAGGTGATGGCAGCAGAAGAACTCGTATGCTCAGATGAGACTTTTGTATAGAGGGGGTATCTTCTACTATTGGAAATGAATGTTAAAACCACTACCACATAATTTTGGCACTGTGTTCAGATCTAACTATGTGATCTAAAGAGGAAAAAAGAAGAACGGTGATGAACTCCGATGAACTGAGCAAACCCTAGTGCAGATCTGATGCAAAGCAAGAGGGGTACCTGTCGGCGCTGATGGATAGCGGGAGTGCGCTGCGTTTCTCTGGTCCGTTCAGGTTGATGCAGCGGCCGGAGTTGAAGACGCTGGAGGTGGACGGCGGCGGCAGAGCTCGGGCGTTGTGGAGTCGCAAGAAGGAAGAAGACGCAGAGGCAGGGGGTCAAAGTGAAGACAGGGGCCCCCTGTCCCTATTTATAAGGAATTGAATAAATGGCATGCGCGGGAATCGAGGAGGCTGAAAAATGGTTATGTGGCTATGTGAACGCCTCGATTTTCGGGAGGTCCATTAAGATAAAGATCTGTGGAGATATTCTGGGCTTTGTGCGAAATTAATGCGCAATGATGTCATGGCAGGTTAACTCGATTCTAAGATGTGACATCATGGCAGGTTACCAAGAACTGAAAGGGAATTGATAAAGGAAGATTCTGCTATATCAAGAGATGAAGATTGAAGTGAACCAGTTCAAATCAACCTGGGGCCTAATGTTGGGGATATAACTAATGGGTATGACCCGCCCAGGAGGGGCCGGGTCATGCCCCTGGCGGCTTAAAGTCAAGAGGCCCGATAAGGTCCAAGAAGATGTGAAGATGGCGGTTCGTAGAGCAAGCTAATTGAAGGCCCAAGACCCGGAGACGGCTTGAGGCCCACGGGTATGAGCCACCATATGTTTAAACTTGTCCTATAAGGCAAGGGTAGTTAGAAACCGAGCCGGTCAGGTTTGTGTGAGCCGGCCGGGACTCTGTAAACCGCCGGGCATCAACCTGTATATAAAGGGGTGACCCGGGGGCGGGTTGACTCAAGAAACAACTGATCGAGAACTAGGTCAAGCGTATCCGCTCCCTGGTAATCGAAACACAAGCAATACAACCTAAAGCAGGAGTAAGCCTTAACCTCGTTGAGAGGGGCCAAACCTGGGTAAACTCTCTGTGTCCTTTGTCCCGTTTAACCCCTTCAAGCTAACCTAGTTGCGATGGCTCCACACCTAAGTCCTTTTGCTAGGGCATCTGTCGTGTTAAGTCCACGACAAGTTCCATTCAAATCATGCAAATTAGAGTCCAAAGCAAGGGCAAAAGAGTTTGGAAAAGTAGATACGATGGAGACGTATCAATTACCCCAATGTCACCTCGGGAATCCGCGAGTTGAGTGTGAAAACATACATCAAGTGAATCAATATAATACCCCATTGTCACCATGGGTATTCATATGCAAGACATACATCAAGTGTTCTCAAATCCATAAAAGTATTCAATCCGATAAAAGTGAAACCTCAAAGGTAAAAACTCAATTCATCACAATGAGATAAAGAGGGAGAAACACCATATGATCCAACTATATTAACAAAGCTAGTGGTACATCAAGATCATGCCAAATCAAGAACATGAGAGAGAGAGAGAGATCAAACACATAACTACTAGTACAAACCCTCAGCCCCGAGGGTGAACTACTCCCTCCTCATCATGGTGACCAACGGGATGATGAATATGGCCTCCGGTGAAGATTTCCCCCTCCGGCAGGGTGCCGAAACGGGCTCCCGATTGATTTTTCATGGATACAGAGGCTTGCGGCGGCAGAACTTCTCATCTAGGGTTATTTCTGGGGGTTTCTGTATTTATAGGATTTTTTTGGTGTCGGTCTCACGCTAAGATGGGCTTCGAGGGGCCCACTACCCACTAGGGCGCGCCAGAGGGAGGTGGCGTGCCCTGGTGCCTAGTGGGCAGCAGCCCCCCTCCAGTGGGTCTTTGCTCCAGTATTTTTCTTTTATTCCAAAATAATTCTCCAAAAAGTTTCATCCAATTCCGAGAACTTTTATTTCTGCACAAAAAACAACACTACGGTAGTTCTACTGAAAACAGCGTCAGTCCGGGTTAGTTCCATTCAAATCATACCAAAACTATACAAAATTGTTGTAAACATGGCATGAATACTTCATAAATTATAGATACGTTGGAGACGTATAACGTCTCACTGTGCCGGATGTCCGGCCTTTAGCCCAGATGTCCGGCCTAACACTGGCACTTACACCACAACGGCCACATTTGCTCCACCACTATATATAGCCTTCTTCCTCCATGGGAAAAGGTTGGCCATTTATATTGAGCACACCCAAGAACACATTTTACCCTCTCTCTCAACCTCATACACAAAATCCTAGATCCCGAAGGGATTTGAGAGAGTTTGTGAGAAGTTGTCCAATCAAGTGATAGATCCACTCTTTCCCCTTCTTCTCACCGAAGGAATTTGTGATTTGAGAAAGTCTTGAGCTTTTCCCCATCGTTCTTGTTACTCTTGGAGGTTGGAGACTCCTAGGCGGTAGGAGTTCTTCGGAGAGGAATCGATCATTGTGATTACCCCCGGAAAGTTTGTGAGGGTTTGGAGACCACCCCAAGGTCTACCACTAGTGGTTGAGAATCGCCTTTGTGGTGATATCTCAAAGAGAGAATAGGGTGAGCCTTCGTGGCGTTGGTGTGCCTTCATGGTAATATCCACCTCTCTAAACGGTGACGTAGCTTCCCTCCAAGGAAGTGAACATTGGCATACATCCTCGCCTCTCGGAGTTGCGGTTATTCCTAACCATAGCTCCCTACTTGTGGTTACTTGTCTCTTAGTCTTTACTTGAACTATATTGTGCTTGCTTATTCACGTACTTGTTCACCTCGCTTAGCTCTTGTATCACCTTTGCAATTGTTAGGCTCACTTTCATATTCCGCATTATAGCCTAAAATTGCTAAGTAAGAATTTAAATTTATAATTGTATCTATTCACCCCCCCCCCCTCTAGGTCCATCTCGATCCTTTCAATTGGTATCAGAGCCGCGTGCTCTATTCTTGTGGCTTAACCTCCCTAGAGCGAGATGAACCCCGATGGGACTCCCCTTGTTGCAAATCCGAAGGAGAAGGGCACGACTTCTTCAGAAGTCAAGTCCTTCACTTCTAAGGATTTTGAACGGGCCCTTGCTAAGAAAAGGAGGAGCATGATGCTTCTCTTGAGGCCTTGGTCCAAATGAGGTTAGCCGCATTAACCATGATTCTCGCACCACTTGCCAATCTAGGTGGTGTGGCTTCTAGGCCAGCTGCGCCTACTCCTCTTGGCCAACAACCTCCTAGTAATGATCACTCTAGTGTTCCATGGCTTTATGCAAGACCTCAAGTAGAGAAAGCTAAGTATAACCCTGGAGGCAAACCCCCTTTGCTTGATGACAGTGCCGATTTTGCTTTGTGGAGAGTTGGTATGCAGGACCATCTTAGGTTCACCAATGATGAGATGTTGGACATCTTGGAGTATGGCTACAACCCTGTCGATCCAAAGAATCTCACACCAAGAGAAACATATGACAAGCATCTCAACGACACCGCAATCATGTGCATAAGAAAAGAATGAATGATAAGCAAAGGAGACCATACATACACATCACAAGTGCCAAGGAATTATGGGATAGCATTGTGAGGACCAAGACCGGTACCTCCACTCTCCGGCTTGCTCAATATGAAATTGCCAAAGGTCAATTGCAAAAATTTTGTATGGAGAAAGGTGAATCCCCCAAGCAGCTCCTTGAGCGTCTCATGACTCTCTCTGCCGACATCGAGTCCTGTGATTGCGACAAGACACAAGATGGATTCAACTTGACTAAGTGATTTCTTGTGGAAAAATTACTCCATGCTCTTGCTCTGTATCATCACCAAATGGTTTGGGACATAAGGCAACACCATGGATCCAAGGTAATGACTCTCGATGACATCATATCCACTTTTCAACTATTTGACAAATCGAAGGCAAATGCTATAAAACATCTTTCCATGCATGGTTCCTCAATGTCAAAGATCAATCTTGCTTTGAAGGCCAAGCATGTGTGTGAGGAAGAGCAAAGTTAAGAAGAAGAATATGATGAGGAGGAGGAAGGTGACGAGATTGACTCTCACGAGAGCCCATCATATGAAGACATTGCCCTCTTTGTCAGGAAGTTTAGCGCAGGAAAATTCAAGGGAAGATTCCAGAAAAAGAAAGTGAGAAAGTGGTACAACTACGAAGAAACCAACCACTTCTCCGACGATTGCCCTTATGAGAAGAGAGAAGATAAACCAAGGTTTCCCAAGACCTTTCCTAAGAAGAAGTTGCCAAATACGTTGAACTCCAATCTCAAGAAGAGAGATGGGAAGGCAATGGTTGCTCAAGAAGAATCCGATCCGGATGATGTTAGTGGTGTTGCCGGAGTAGCTCAAGATTCTCAAAACACCTTGAGGCTAGTCAACAAGAGTGGTGATTTTGTCACATAGAACTACATGAAAGACTACAAGGGGAACGCTCACAAGTGTCCAATGGCTAAGGCTGTGGTGGAAGACGGAGAGAACCAAAACTCTCCTGACAAGGTCAAGGTAACCCAGTTCAAAACCCTCCTCTTTTCACTCCTTCTACTCCTAGTTATGAATATCTTCATGTGGAGGATAATCATGATGATGATGATGATATGGATGATCCTATGATTGCTAAACTAGATAAGTTCATGTGCTCCCTTAAAGGAAAGAAGCTCACTTTGTTTCGCATGCTTATGGAGATGGTGAGTAAGCACACCATCACCATTACGGAACTCGAACCCTCGTCACCGAGGAAAAGGAAAATATGAAATCCTTGAGCGGAAAACCAATATGAGGAAGCACGAAATGATGAACTATGCTTAAAAATTGGTGCAAACATTGATGTTCATGCTAAAGAACTTGCCTCCTTGAAAAAGTCCAAGACCTCTTGCAAGGAGTTGATGAATGATAAGAGTAAGCTTGTGGAATCTCATGCTACTCTCTATAAGGATTGTGAGCTTCTATTTGTGTCCCTCAAGGCTAAGGAATAAGAGCTCACCCTTCTTACAAAGAGTTTTGAGACACTAAAACTTACTTATCTTGAAACTCTAGCCAAGGTTTACTCCTCACCTATTATAAGTGTTGATATTTGTACTACTAACTCTAGTGGTGACCTAGCATCTATTCTTGAGGAGAATCACCTTCTAAAAGCACAACTTGAGAAAGGACTCATGTCATGTGCTCAAGGACAAAAGAACCTTAATGAGATATTGAGCCAACACAATGAGGTGGTTGCCAAGGAAGGGGTTGGGTTTGACCCAAGCACAAGCAAGAAGAAAACGTCTTCTCAAAAGTGCACCATACCTCTCAAGGAGACATTTGTATGTGAAGGGCACAAGGAGAAAGGTAAGGTTGTGAGTGGGGAGACCACTAGGGGCATGCCCACTCTCAACAAACCAAAGGAGTTCATGCCTCCATCCTATGTGCTTCGTAAGACAAAGGATGGAGAGGTTTATGCTCAATTTGTTGGTCCTCGTAATGCATTTCGTTTCTATGCTATTTGGGTTACTAAGACCCTTGTGACTAACTTGAGAGGTCCCATTGCAAAATGGGTGCCTCTAACCAAGTTGTGAATTGTGTGTAGGTTGTCTTCTCTGGTGGAGTCAAATGGGTGATCGATAGTGGATGCACCAACCATATGACCGGAGATAGTAAATTGCTCTTCGATTTCATGGAAGCTATTCAACCATTTATGAGCATTGTGTTTGGTGGAGGATCAAAAGGACAGGTACTTGGGTTGGGCAAAGTGGCTATCACAAATGACATGTCTCTTGCAAATGTCATGCTTGTTCAATCCCTTAAATATCATTTGCTTTCCATTCGTCAATTGGCTTCTGTTGGTTATGATACACTATTTGCACTAACGGATGTGAAAGTCTTTAAGAGAGATACTCTCGAAGTGGCCTTTGTTGGAGAGTTGGATGGCAACCTTTACAAGGTTGATTTCTCGAAAGAGAGCACATTCCATGCAACTTGTCTAATGGCCAAGGCCGACAAGGGGTGGCTATAGCATCGCTGGCTAGCCCATGTCGGCATCAGAAATATTCAAGATCTCTTAAAGGGTAATCACATCCTTGGACTAAGCAATGTTTCTTTTTAGAAAGATCGTGTGTGTAGTGCATGCATAACCGGGAAGCAACATCAATCAAAGCACCCACCCAAGAATATTGTATCTACTTCAAGGCCATTGGAGCTCCTTCATGTGGATCTCTTTGGGCCTCCTTCACGAGATAGTTTTGGTGGGAAAAAGTATGTTCTTGTCATTGTTGATGATTATTCAAGATACACATGGGTGTTTTTCCTCAAGTCCAAGGATGAGACGAAGATCACCTTCATTGATTTTGCCAAGAAAGCCCAACGCAAATTTGACAAAGAAATCTTGGCAATAAGAAGCGACAATGGCACCGAGTTCAAGAACTACACCTTGGAAGAATTCCTTAGTGATGAGGGGATTGAGCATCAATACTCCGCACCCTACACCCCCAACAAAATGGAGTTGACGAGAGGAAGAACCGTACACTTGTGGAGATGGAAAGGTCCATGTTGGATGAGTATAAATCACCACATAGCTTTTGGGCCGAGGCCATCAACACCGCATGTCATGCATCTAACCGGCTCTTCCTGCGTAAGATCTTGGAAATACCCCTTATGAGCTTCTAACCGGGAACAAGCCCAATGTCAAGTACTTCCGGGTATTTGGGTGCGAGTGTTTCATTCTCAATAAGAGAGAACGGTTAGGAAAATTTCAATCCAAAACAATTGAGGGCATATTTGTTGGTTATGGATCAAACTCTCACGCCTATAGAATCTACAAAATCCAATGGATGTGTTGTAGAAACTTGTGAAGTGGTGTTTGATGAATTTAATGGTTCCCATGGGGAGCAAGTTGATCTAAGTGATGTAGGTGAAGAAGATACTTCTCAAGATATCTTGAGCATGGGTGTTGGTGCTCTTCTTCCAATGGAACAAAAACCTCATGATGATGAAGAAGAAGATGGATGCTTCACTCATGACCAAGCCACTACAACACCCACGCCACCACAAGATCCTATTGTTCAAGAGGAACCTATTGCTCAAGTACAAGAACAAGCTGTTCATCATGATCAAGTCCAAGAACGAGACCATCATCAAGGGCAAGAAAAAGAACGTGCAATCATTGATGATGATGGGCCTTATGATGATGGTGAACCTCAACAAATGCAACATGAAGAAGAAGATCTTCCACCACACGTTAACGATCCATACGTTGAAGATGTTGATGATGACAACGAAGTAGAACCAAGTGAAACACTAACCTCCATCATGCCTTGGGTAGTCGGTCAAGTGAACGTCGATCAAATTCTCACCGGCATATCGGAAGGTAGAGTCACCCGTAAACAATTGACCAATTTTTGTGCTCACTTTTCATTTGTGTCTAGTATTGAGCCACTCAAGGTACAAGATTCATTGTCGGATGCCAATTGGCTTGTGGCCATGCAAGAAGAATTGAACAACTTCGAACGAAACCAAGTGTGGACGTTGGTTAAGAGGCCAAACAAAGAACACAATGTCATTGGGACAAAATGGATTTTTAAGAACAAGCAAGATGAGCATGGCAACATCATTAGAAACAAGGCAAGGTTAGTGGCACAAGGGTACTCTCAAGTTGAAGGTTTGGACTTTGATGAGACCTTTGCTCCTGTTACCCGTCTTGAATCTATTCGCATCTTACTTGCTTATGCCGCTTTCAATGGCTTTACATTACATCAAATGGATGTGAAAAGTGCTTTTCTTAACAGTCCTCTACAAGAAGTATATGTATCACAACCACTCGGGATCATTGATCCCGATCACAAAGACTATGTTTATAAACTTCATAAGGCCTTGTATGGCCTCAAACAAGCACCTCGTGCTTGGTATGATCACTTCAAGAAGTTTTTAATTGATGATGGCTTTGTGAGAGGGTTGATTGATCCCACTCTTTTTACTAAGAGGGAGAAAGGTGACTTGATGCTATGCCAAATCTATGTAGATGATGTCATTTTTGGTTCACCTAACATCCATTTGTGCAAGAAGTTTGCAGCCTCCATGGGCAAGAATTTTGAGATGTCACTTAATGCAAACTTGAAGTTCTTTCTTGGATTTCAAATTAAACAATGTGAAGAAGGGATTTTTCTATCTCAAGCCAAGTATACCAAGGACATTCTTGAGAAGTTTGGAATGACTAATGCCAAGCCTTGTAAGACACCCATGGCAACCAAAGTTGTTATTAATGCCGACGAAAATGGTACACCTTTTGACACATCTACTTACCGCTCTATGATTGGTTCATTGCTTTACCTTTGTGCATCTAGACCGGACATCATCTTAAGTGTAGGCATATGTGCACGATATCAAGCTTTTTCCAAGGAAAGCCATCACTTGGCGGTTAAGCACATTCTTAGATACCTTGTTCACACCCCAACGTTGGGCCTATGGTACCCCAAGGATGCTAAGTTTGATCTCATTGGGTACTTGGATGCGGATTGGGCCGGAGATAACATGGACCGAAAGTCAACTTCCGGTGCATGCCAATTTCTTGGACGCTCCTTGGTAAGTTGGTCCTCGAAGAAACAAAATGGTGTCTCTCTCTCCACCGCCGAAGCCGAATACATCGCCGCAGGAAGTTGTGCCACACAACTACTATGGATGAAGCAAACCTTGAAGGATTATGGAATTACCTACAAGAAGGTGCCTCTTCTATGTGACAATGAAAGTGCAATCAAGATCACCAACAACCTCGTGCAACACCCTCGCACCAAGCATATTGACATTCAACATCACTTCATTTGAGATCATGTGCAAAAGGGACATATTGAGATATCTCATGTTGGAACGGATGTGCAACTTGCTGACATCTTCACCAAACCGTTGGATGAAGCTCGGTTTTGCCAACTAAGGCGTGAACTTGGTATCTTGGAATTTGCAAATATTTCCGTATGATATCGTGTACCCATGCATGCATTTACTTCATGTCTCATCTTGATGTAGGCATATATTTAGGGGGAGAAATTCAAATCATGAATCTTCTTGTCCCTATACAATGCATAAATAGAACAAACACTCTTCAAAGTTACCATGCTTTCACAACTATGATGCTTTAAAATGATGGAGTATTGATTATGTCCCCAAGGTTCAAATCTTTGTGGTGACATGTCACATATGCTCAAACATGGTGGCCTCGGTCGCCGGTCTCCTCCTTGTGAGACATGTGTTGCTAGAATTGATCCTTGAGTTTAAACATTTATGGGTATCATTCGTATCAATATACATATATATGTGGTGCTATCGTATCTATATAAATCTCCTTGGCGAAATCATTATCAGTTATATGCATGTCTCTCATATTATTCTTAATGAAGACTCAGAAACATATTTGCTCACTGTCCAGTGGTTGGAAATTCGGCCCCCTGCCGGACATCCGGGCCCTGGCAGTTCTCAAAACAAAAATCTTCTCCAGCGGCCGGACATCCGGCACATCGTTGGACATTCGGTCCCTGGACCGTCTCTTCTCTATCCCTCCAGTCGCTGGATTTCTGGGCCTTACCCCCAGATGTCCAGCCTGCCCGCACAGTAGATTAAAACTTGGAGCCCCGGGGGTTGGAGGTAGTCTTCCCCTTCCTCCCCCGCGTCTCCACTTCTCCCCTGCCCCGCCGTCGGGCGCCGCCCCGGTCTGCCCTTGTCGTCTCCTCTGTCCCCGGCCTCTGTATCTTCCCCATGGCTTTGTCTCTCCCCGATCTACCATTCCACTCAATCCATTTCTTGGTTTGCGGTGTGAAACAATCGGGAGGTACTGCTTTTGGTGATTGGATCGTCTCCAGAGTTCTCCATGGTGCGAACCAAGCAATGCGGCCCGGTCCCCCCCCCCCCCCCATGGGACAGCCATCTCGTGGTATGCCCTCCTCCATTCTTGTCTAGTCTTATATAGGTTCATCTATTCTAGGGTTCTTGTTCATCTCGTGGATGATCTCTTGATGCATGTCTCCCTATATCAATTTGTTGCTCCCTTGACTAGTTCGTAATTCCACTCTATGTACATGATCATGAAATTTACTATGGTCATGTTGAAAATTTTCCCTAACCCTAGGCTTTCCCTATGCTCATGGACAAAATGTCAACTTTTCCATTTGTTAAGTTTTGTGTTCTCCATGTCTACCTCTTAGTTACATTCCTCTCATCGGTGTCCCATCTTCCCATCATTTTCACATCCTCGTCATCATGGCTCCACCGACTCCGAGGAGAACATTAGGCCTAAGAAGAAGACCACCACCAAGAGCCGTCCGAAGTGCCGTCCTTGCCCCTCCTCTGCCTTTGATCCGGAGGATGAGGACTACATTGCGGAGGAAGAGGAGGACATTGTCCCCAGGCAACCAGTTGGCCAGTCTAAGCCTGAAACACGGCGGACTCTGAATGCACCTATGCCTCAAGTCCGAGGATCTGCTATGCCTATCACTCATGGTCGTCACATTTCCATGGAGATGCCTATCAGTGGGAACCGCCCTATTCACAACTTCAAGACCATGGGGGCCGGTCCATATCTGGAATTTCGGAGGGATGTGAATTAGTTTGAGATGCTGGCTGATGCGGAGGACCCTCGGTTCCGCACTCGCATGCAGCAAGATATCTACACTAGCATGGTTCGTGAGCGTGGTCTTGCTCCTCATCATCATGTAGATCTACCCTACACACGGGCTCACCCTGCGTTGTTTCCTGATCGCACTGTCAAGATCATTGATGACATGACTCTTGGTCCGGCAATGACCTTCAAGTGTGACTGGAATGAAGCTGCCATTCTTCAGTTCTACGCTACCTGCTTCTTTGGACCAAACCACACTCTTACTTGGATGATCGACAATGTTCAGCTTAGCTTCACCTATTCCCAGTTTGTACAGATATTGGGCTTGTCTGGTGTTGGCCATAAGATTCACAGTCTGGATCCTCTACATAGGCCCAATGGTATTGGTGCATGTCTGCCTCTGGTCAAACCTACCGGTGAGCTCTTGGATGATGAGCTAGAGTATCCGCCCAATGAGGTATCCATCTTCAAGTCTCCCTTCTACATACTCTTTCAGTGTGTGCTTCGCACTCTCTATCCCAAGAAGGGAGATCATTCGCGGGCTCGTGGCTACTGCATCGACTTGATGGTACGCATGCATGATAATCCCACGGAGCCACTTGACACTGCTCACTACATTTGGCATGAGATCCGTTTGTTGAGCTTTCTGCAGATGCACCAGTTTCCTCATGCTCCATTCATTCAGGCGCTCATCGATCACACTGCCCCTTTTGCTATTGTCAAAACCGTTGAGCATACCTTGTGGAAACCGACTGTTCACATGTCTCAGATAGCCTCCACCACGGTCTCTGCCAAGGGCAAGACTCCCGTTCTGCCCAAGAAATCAACTAGAGCATCCACATCATCGAGTGAGCCATTTAGACGCATTGCCTTATTCACGGGGAAAGCCCAGTCTGCCATCATGAAGGCTATCACGTTCAACTGCAAGCAAAATCATGATGTTCAGAAGTGCCTCATCCTCTCCAAGAATCAGCTCAAGCAGCGACTTCGCGGTCGTGGCAGTCCGGTGAGCGAAGATGATCCCATTCCCCCTGCACCGTCCACTTCATCCTTTGGGTTCCCGTCTCGCGACATGTACGTCGAGTTCTTTGATGGGGTGGTCGATGATGATGACATATGCCAGGAGTGATTTCGCTTTGGTTCCTCTAGTTATCTTCGCTTTTGCATGTTGCTGTCAAAGGGGGAGAAGTAATACCTTAGATGTCGAGCTCTATGTTTGCTTTGCTATCATTCGAACTATCTATGTATGCTATGCGTGGTACTTGATTATGAGACTCTATCTTATTATCTATGAGACTATGAGTTGATGATGTATCTCATATATTTGCTATTTGCTTGCCATCATTTTCTCATCATAAGATTCATTGATCACTATGGGTTGTCCACGGCTTGGTTTGATTTGTGTCCTAACCACTCTCCCATACGCAAACATATAATATGTGCATTGAATTATTAATAATCATCTTATGCACACATTGAGGGGGAGCTCAATAAGAAATGACATAAGTATTACATTGCAAAATATAAATTTTTTTGTACTACATGTGTGATTGTCATCAACAAACAAAAAGGGGGAGATTGAAAGTGCAAATCATGCCCTTACATCATATTTTGATGTTGATGACAATATACATGTAGGGGACTAACTATGTTTATCAAGTAAATCTCAGGTGTTAGTCCCCGGATGACAAATGGGTGTGGATCATGGGTGTACAGAATTGATATGACTCAAGGAAGAAGAAACATTAGATCAACAACTCTTTTCTTTGTTTATTCTTGAGTATAGGGATCCCGCACTATTAAGAGGGGATCGATAGGGTTAGCGAAAGACATGCTCAAGTCAGTGTGAATTCCTCCGTTGTTCTACCTTGCCACATCTCCTAAAAATAACCATCTCATTTAGAAAAATGGTGGGGCCAATAAGTTTCACATACTCTTTCCCTTTCTCTTAAAAAGTGTGTTATGCTGGCTCACACATCACAGAGGAGGATTCTCTCCTGGTCCCAGGCGGCCGGATGTCCGACCCTTTCGCCGGATGTCCGGGCCCTCCTGTAGCGCCGGATGTCTGGGTTATCCCGAATTTCCAACTGATTCTATACAGAGAACTTCACCTTCTATGGCCGGATGTCCGGCACTTCGCCGGATGTCCGGGAGGCCACGTGCTGCCGGATGTCTGGGTGCACCCCGGAAATCCAACCTACTACTTCTAGGAACTTAACCCTTATGGGGTATGCACACGCCGGATGTCTGGCCCACTGCCGGATGTCCGTGGCCTCTCTGTTGTGCGGATGTCCGGCTCCTCTGTTTCTCTTTTGTACTCTGTGTTTTCATAGGGATCGTCTCACTGTGCCGGCTGTCCGGCCTTTGGCCCGGATGTCCGGCCTAACACTGGCACTTACACCACAACGGCCATATTTTCTCCACCACTATATATAGCCTTCTTCCTCCACGGGAAAAGGTTAACCATTTATATTGAGCACACCCAAGAACACATTTTACCCTCTCTCTCAACCTCATACACCAAATCCTAGATCCCGAAGGGATTTGAGAGAGTTTGTAAGAAGTTGTCCAATCAAGTGATAGATCCACTCCTTCCCCTTCTTCTCACAAAGTAATTTGTGATTTGAGCAAGTCTTGAGCTTTTCCCCATCGTTCTTGTTACTCTTGGAGGTTGGAGACTCCTAGGCGGTAGGAGTTCTTCGGAGAGGAATCGATCATTGTGCTTACCCCCGGAAAGTTTGTGAGGGTTTGGATACCACCCCAAGGTCTACCACTAGTGGCTGAGAATCGCCTTCGTGGTGATATCTCAAAGAGAGAATATGGTGAGCCTTCGTGGCGTTGGTGCGCCTTCGTGGTAACATCCATCTCTCTAAACGGTGACGTAGCTTCCCTCCAAGGAAGTGAACATCAGCATACATCCTCGTCTCTCGGAGTTACGGTTATTCCTAACCCTAGATCCCTACTTGTGGTTACTTGTCTCTTAGTCTTTACTTGAACTATATTGTGCTTGCTTATTCACGTACTTGTTCACCTTGCTTAGCTCTTGTATCATATTTGCAATTGTTAGGCTCACTTTTATATTCCGCATTATAGCCTAAAATTGCTAAGTAAGAATTAAAATTTGTAATTGTACCTATTCACCCCCCCCCCCTCTAGGTCCATCTCGATCCTTTCAACATCTATTTTTATAGAAATTGGCTAGGAATTGCATAGTTTCAAGAAGAACAATTTTATGTTTTTTTCGTTTGTTTCCTGTTCATATTCCCAGGAATAGTTTGAGTTTGTGAACTAGAAAAGACCTTTTCTATATGCTTTGGTGGATGTTTGTTTATACTTCATGCTGTTTGAAAAGTGGGCACAACATTATGTGGGAGTTGCACAAATACAGAGGAAATTTGCACAGATTGTAGGTTTTTTTTTTGACAAGTCATCTCTATACTGTCTATGAGCTTTCATAACAGGAACTTTTCTTTGGAGTTGAAAAAGCCCTGGCGAAACAAGGATGGAGGAACAAGTGAAGAGGAAGTTCAGGAGGAAGAAAATCAACTGGATCTCACCTGTTGCCCAGGTTCTGGAGGTTCTTGGTACGTCTCCCTGTAGTACAACCTCCTCTGCTCTGTCCCCCCCCCCCTACCACCCCCAACTGGATCTCACCTGCTTGGAGTCTAAATCACAGCCGCCATTGTCAGGCCAGGTGATGGAGGGGGTTGGAGGAAGCGTGGGGAAGAAGAAGATGCGTGGGGCAGTTGGGGGAGGGATGGAGCAGTTATAGGCAGGAGGGGGGAAACTGCAGCACGTGATCTGCAGGCCAGCTGGCTCCCGCTGGTGGCTGGATGGTGTGCGCGGGGCGCCTTTCCCTTTCCGGATCAGGGGGGCCGTTTCTTTCCTTTTTGGACGGCCGCTGGGAATCGATACCTGGGCGCGCGGGTGCCCGCTAGACGTGTAGAGAATCTGTTTCGTTGAACTGTTTCTGTTTTTTTATTCTTTGAGTTATTTCGTTGAACTGTTTCAATGAGAACTATTTAGCGACTGGACTGTTTTGATGGAAAAAAACCTGGTTTTCTCGTTGTTTCTTGAAAACAGATGCGTATACTGGTATAAAAAAGGGGAAATCATTTCTATACTTAAAAAATGAATTTCAGTGATTTATTTTTTTTAAAGCAGTTCACTCTAATTTCAGTGAACTAAATTCGAATTACAGTGAGGAGGACGGTGGAGATGAACTTGATTCGGATGGATTTGCTGCTGATCCAAAGAAGAATAGAGAAAGCTTTAACATGAGGGAGGATGATCAGTTGTGCGATACGTGGTTGGCCACCAGCATCGATCTGATCCATGGCGCGGAGCAAAAGGGCGCAACATTTTGGGCAAACATTCATACTTGGTTCCATGAGCACAAGCATTTCGAGTCCCTACACCGACGAACTCATCCACAAGCGTGGGGTAAAGTCGCTCAACAATTGATGGCACATCATCCAAGAGGCCGTGTCCAAGTACTGCGGCCATTTGAAATACCCGTAAAAAAATGAAATATATGCTTTCAGAAAGCTGCAGAGCAGAGCTCGTCACTCGTTCAACTGTCAGCTATTAATATGGCTGATACGAGATTCAGACCAGCAGGCACTAGAACATGTAGTACCATAACAACATACGCATCAGGGAGATCATATCTTAAAATGCTGCACTTCCTATTCCGTGAGAGTAAGTAAGAATCTAAGATATACAGTATATAGTTGCGTCGCTACAGACCTACCGTGTATGTCAATCAAGACCTCTCGGTTACAGAACTTGTTGTCAATCAAGACCTCTCGGTTAATCAGCCATTTTAGGGGCTCAGTCAATCAGCTGCGTATATAAAATCCACACGAGTCAGTTACTCAATTGCAGGTGGCATCTTCTGTAACTTTTTCCTTGCCCTTGTCCTCCTTTAGGCCAGGTACAGGGAAATCTTCCTCCGGCTGGCGGTGCCAGCGATAATTGCAGGCCTCGATCCAGCGGGGGTGGAGCAAAAACTTCTTGTTGACAGCAGCCCAGCGGGCCTTCTCCGTTCCGGCATGCACAGCGACCACATGGGTAACGCTGGGATCCACCTCCGAGCAGCAGACGGCGCCCAGCTGCTCGGCCATCTTCCACATTATCTGATCCTGCGGGCGGCAATCCGATGGGAACACTCGACTGAAGACTAGCTTGCAGCCCTGGAGTACTTCCTGCCGCACCCTCTTGATTACCTGTCACGGAGAAGATATCGTAAGCCCAGGCAACAACATTGTGACCAAACAAAAGCTACAACAGACAAATGAGACCATATCACACCGACACAGTCAAAACCTACCTGTCTTAGGTCTCGAGAAGAAAGAGCAGTTTCAACACCCTGCAGAAGACGTAGCGCAGAAGCATAGGGTTAAACGCTTACAGAGGTTTATGCACAGGGAGAAGACAGTGTAAGGCAACAGGATGATAAACTCTGATAAAACTGCAAGTTACCTACCGAGTCAAAGAAAATCGTGTGTATGCGCTTCAGGACATCCAGAATTGTAGCCAGAGCACCATCACTCTCCCTTTCATCTTGCATCATCTCTGACAAAGACTGGTTGCTAAAACCAAACTGGCGACAGCTCGCAGCAAAATAATGATATCTCTCCATCAGAATCAGGTTTTCTTTATGCTTCTGCCAGACCTGAAAAAATTACTACCATTGAGGTTAGCTACAGTCATATAGATGAAATCAATAATAAATCTTGTAAAACTGGCAATGAATGATCATACTGTGAAGTCTTCATGTGGAACCAACCAACGTAGCAATAAACTAAATGCATATCAAACATGTTCACCAAACAAAAACACTTACATATTCAGTGTCATCAAGAATGACTGCGACACTGTCAGCTCCGAGAATCACATCAAGACCTTTCTGGTGCCGCTGAGTGCAGTCAGAGTTAGAAATCACTTTTGAATCAAAATAGACATTGCCAGGGTCAAGAAGCTTTGCTATTTTGACTGCATAGGCCTTGTCACCCATGGTATAGATATACATCTCAAACATACTGCTTGCTTCTTCCAAAAATTTACGGACAAAGGGTCTCAACTTTGTAAGCATATGCATTCCTTGTAATGTGAACAAGCTTCCGTCTGGATCATCTGCATTTAGGGAATGTCAGTGCTTTACCACAAGTATAAATACAAATTACTTGGATAAATAAATAACAGACGGTTTCAACAAGAGTGAAAGCCAGTAAGTTGAGGTGCGAGAAAACAAATATATAAAATGGAAGTCTGACATACATTGGAAACCGCAAGTATAGTTATAAATTATTAAGTAACAAAGTGTTTCAACAAGAATGAGAGCAAGTAAGCTGAGGTGGGAGAACACAACTATACAGAATGGAAGTCTGACGTACACTGGAACTAAGTATTGCAAGACTGCTACTTTCGTCGTATAAAAAGTGTTGATTTTATTCTATCATTAGCAGTCTACTTGTTGACGTCAACAAAAACAATTGAAAGGTTGACCCATGGATAACAGTCATACTAAGTGGTGCAAACTGCATTGAACCCACTATTCTATCAAAATAAGCAATGATGAGGCACCAAAGATGACTGTCTTCCTGGAAATTTTTAATCTCTAAATCAAACTATAAGGATACAATCTAAACAGAGAAAGTCACCATGAACAACGACACAACATTAACTATTCATTTTTATGGTGTCACTCTATCTGATGGCACAAAATTGTTGGTTCAAGTTTTAATAATACTTCAAGGTAAACCTAAGATCATATCCTTTCTCTCAAGCAACTTTGACCACTGATTCGAACATAAAGTGTCCGTACATGTTACAAATTTGCAATGTAGTGAAACTGGTGAACAACAAATCTATAATTTCCTTTCCCTAAAGATTTTAAATAATTTCAAATATATTTATACTGAAATGAGACGATTTCACTCATAGCAGAGTCACATCTATTTTCCACAGAGGCAGTGCCTGTTCATATTCATAAAACATCGCACCGTGTATAGAAACAGCTAAGAGTTCTCAAAATTTAATGCTAATAGATACAACTTACTTTTTGATGCAGCAGATTGAATTCCCAGGTCCATCTCAGCAGCAGAAATATCATGGAGTCTTGTTGAGTTAATCAGTGTATGATCCAGATCTAAAATAAGTACCAGTTTTCTTTCACGCAACAGATTCTTCACTTCAGATCCACGTAGCCTGTCCATTTCCGAAGTACCTAGCCTCAAACCCTGCATTTAAATAGTTCTTCAAAATCCAAGAAGACACTGAAGGTACTTTGCAAGGATAAGTAGAAACAGTAATATAACTCCGGAAATATCAGAACACATTAGAGTGACATTGGTTTACAAAAAAATATGACATTGGTTTCAAAAAATGGGTGATTATGATTTGCGCAAGGCAAATGCAATAAAAGAAACACCATTATAACTCTCATGTTTACAGAGAGTTGGAGGTTTATGTACCTTGAGGATGTAACCAAAAGCGACTCCTGGGACATCTTCTTCGTCTTGGCTTTTCCCGCATCTAAAGCACAGTCCACCAAAAAATCCAGGATGTGGAGGACATATCTTGATTTGAGCATCTTTAACTGAGCCTGCTACAACATTTTTTTTTAAGAAAAGGAGGAAGACCCCCGGCCTCTGCATCTGGGCGATGCATGCAGCCACAGCCTGCTACAACATGTGTTCAATAATTCCACATATCTTGCCATATCATGCACATTCAATGCTCAAGATATGATAAACTGAGCTGAATTCAGAATGCAGTAGAAGTAATATTTCCTTTCATTTTTTTTAACAGTTCATAAGCCATGGTAGGATGTAGACAAGAAACTTGTCAAACAAAAGGTCCTAATGAAATACAGAAATGAATGTGACATCATATGTGTATTATACGGAGTGGCAAGATTTAGTTAGACAAGCAAGTCAAAGGCTGAGAGCCTGAGATTGCAGAAGTCCCCACGGGACTATAGAACCCACTGACAATTATCATAACATATACCCCATATGGAATGGAGTCTGTAAACTTGCAATTGCATTCAGAAACTGAGGGTCTCATTCTCATATGAAACATAAATTTAAAACAACAATCTTAGTACAAGAGCTACTAAAGTTCAATGGCTGTAAAACAGGACTAACAAGCATACCAATGGCATCTTCTTCAGGCCTTGTTGCTGTTCCTTGATCTTGGCGATGTTCCTCCACTCTACGCCTTTTGTTACTGCATATTTCATGCAGTTGACAGTAGTCAGATTCATAGTGCAAAAATACAAAACGAATCATCAAGTGTTCTTTGAAAACACATCATCAACCCGTATTTGTCCCTTGTCTCTCCCCTTCCCCTCAGTATTCAGTCCCTCATCGAGAGTTACATACTATTGCTACCTTAGTACATTAAACCATTTGATGCAGCAATTTTCGGGATGAATGAATTTTATGCAACTACGTTCACTTGCTCACGACAAACCTATCATGTCAAATTTTCCTTCAAATTGTTTTCGTGAATCAACGATTGCACAGAATTTAGATATATATTAAACAAAATAAGATCAATTATTAACCATAACTTCATGGATTGTACCTGGGCCTGTTGGATAATGGTGGCAGAGCCAACATCATTTCCACCGAACAATACCATTATACAAAAGTGTCTGTTTAGTCATCTGAAGCTTCAGGTTGTGTTAAGTCACATCAGATTCACCAATGTTTAGTCATAACTTCATCTTATAAACCCATGTGTTAACGGTGAGACAAGGCGAAAAGGGCCCTTAACCACCACAGTTGAATTTACGGCTTTCGGCACAGGAGCAATCTTACTGGTTATCAGATTATGTTGTTTAGATGTGCTGTTGTTCACAGTATCACGGGAGCTGAATGAGCCGAAGCTGCCTGCCAGGCTCAACGATTTCGTACAAGGCGGGGGCGGAGGACCGAATGCGCGTACCTTCCCTGCCTTACGGCGTCTAGTTCGACCACCAAGTCCTCCTCCTCATCCTCCTCCTCCTCCTCGTCGTCGCTGGGTGACCCGGGGGGCTCGCCACAGGAGGCGGAGTCAGCGGCAGAGGCGAGGTCGAGCTCCGCGTCCAGGATGTCAGCGAAATCGTCGTCTTCGCTCAGGGAAGACAGGGACGTCGACGGGGACTCGGCGGCGACGCTCATGATCGAAGCCGCGACGGTGAGGGCGACGGGGGAGGGGAGCAATTTGGGGTGGGTTGGGAAGTCGAGAGAAGGTAGGAGGACTCGGAATATGGGTCGGCACCTGCTAGGCCGCGGTACAGTTCTTTGGGCTTGCAGTTGAACGTAGGTTAGGCCTAGGCCCAGATCCGTGTAAGTCCGGTCCAGATATCTTTGGGCTTACGAGACTCACGCCGAATGCAAACATTACGGTGGTGCTCCGAGAACATAGACCTGAAAAGAGTACATGTTGCTACTGAACTAGTGGTTGGGGCGCACCCCTCCTGGCACCGCCCAAACTCCCTCACAGGCGACGCACCACGGTATACCTTTTTTATCTGTACTAATGTACGTATCCATTTCTATTTGCATTTTCAGATATTTCCTCCGTTCCAAAAATGTAGTGCGCCCGCGCTTTCCGAGGTTTAACTTTGACCATAAATTTAACCAACGAGACCGACTGCGGCGGGAGTAAAAGTTATACCAATGAATTCGTTTTCAATTATATAATTTTTGCTCCCGCCGCAGTCGGTCTCGTTGGTTAAATTTATGGTCAAAGTTGAAGCACGGAAACCGATGACGCACTATATTTTGTGTAACACCCCTGTGTAACTACCACTGTGATTAACTGCTAACATTGTCAAGTCATATCATTTGCAGTGCCTAAACATAGTGGTTATCCAAAGCAAATCAACTATAATCTGAAAATCAACACAAATTCCAAAAGTGCAAAATAAATTTGCTCAAACACCTTTGGAAAAATGTTCACTAATTATCAAATATTCCAGATGCACTGATAAAAATATAACCATTGATACATGGATTGGATAAGAGGTTCACACCACATGAAACAGTACCAAAATAACCATATTAAATTCATTTCAAATTCAAATATAATCCAAATTTGGCTCAAACCAATTTTTGGTAAGGGCTAATGTTACATATTAATATTTGGGTCAACTCTCACATTTTACAAAAGTGCTAAAGTGTGCTAGCTATTTCGAAACAGAAAAGAAATAAAAGAAAATGTAAAATAGAAAACAGAAAATGGAGACGAGGCACTATGCACTGGGCCTTAGTGCACAGTGCCCCGACCGTAGCCCAGCTGGCCTAGCCCGACGCGGTCGTCCTCCTCCTTTCACGCTGTCGCGCGCAAGCGCCGACACGACGACGGCCGCCGCACATGTCGCCCATCCCCTGGCGCCGCTGCCGCCGCGAGGAGGATAAGAGCATCCTCAGCGACTCCCCCAGGCGAACCCTAGCTCCACTCCGCCCCGTTCCCCTCCTCTCTCTCGATCCCGCTCATCCCGAGCGCAGTCGTCGCCGTCGTCACGTCGATCCCGCGGCCTCCGGCCACCACTCGCCTCGCCGCCACGTCGTAGAGGATCGCCATCGTCCGCTACGTCTCCAGACGCCACCAGTTGGAGTTGGGAGCCTCTGCTCCGAGCCCGGCGACGTCTTCTTCCTCCTCGGGCCACCGGCGAGCTTCTCCGATTCCGGCGTCGCTACTGCTCCTAAACCGTCAACGGCTTTCCATAGCCACCCGGTGAGCTCCTCTCCGTCTTTCACCTCTTCTCCCCGCACCTCTCCGTCGCCGTAGTGGCCGCACTCGAGGTGCCCGAGCTCCGCACCGCCGATGAGCTCGCCAGCGTAGCCACACGCGCCGCCAAGCTCATCCGAGCACGGTATCGTGCTCAACATGCTCGCAGGAGCTCGGCAAACTCTCTAGCTCACCTTGCCGTGGCCGTTTTTGTCGTTGCCAGCAACACCCGAACCCCGGCGCCGCCCTCGCTCGACGCCGACGATGATTCCGGCCGAGTCCGGCCCTGCCACCACCACCAGACGACGCGGCGTTGAGTCCTCGATCGAACGCAAGTGACCGCGCTCGAAACGGGCCACTGTAGCGAATTTCCGGCCAACTCCGGCGACACGCTGCCGTGCGTTTGGGTCGCCGGCGTCACTCCGGTCGCCGGAGCTGACCTGGCCTCCACCTGGCGCCTCCCGGTGCCGCTGCCAGCGGGCCCCACGGCCCTGTTGACCGAGTCAGCGTCGCTGGCTGGACCTGGTCCAGTCGCTGACTGGTGGGCCCACCCCTTTTTAGTTAACTTAAGTGCTAATTAAACTAAACTGGTAATTAAGCTAGACACTGACACGTGGTTCCTGCTAGTTAATTAGGTTGATTTAATTAGAATAACCCCTGTTAAATAGTCCAGTCACTGACATGTGGGTCCCACTGGACCCACATGTCAGGTTTGACTCCGGTCAGACGCTGTTGACCGCTGACGTCACCGCGACGTCATGCTGACGTCGTAATTCATTTCTGTTAATTAAATAAATTCCAGAAAATCCAATAATCTTTAAAAATTCATATCTTTTAAACCGTAACTCGGATTGAAAAAGTTAAAACATGAAAGTTGCTCAGAACGACGAGACGAGTTTGATCGTGCCGTCTGTTTCCATGTCGAAACCTCCTGCGTAGGAGAACTCGTAACTCCGAGCCCGAATCCGGTAGATGAATAGTGCACACACCCCGGTTAATAAATCCCAGATTAATTCTAACATTAACTAAAATGACTTAGAGGCATATTTAGGCAACCCTGCACTGCAGCATAGCATCGCACGCACTGTGTTGCATCTGTTTGCATTATATTCACTTGTTTCCTCCCCCTCTTCTCTTTCAGTAGACCCCGACGTTGACGTAGCTCCCGAGGCAGACGCAACTCCGGAGTACAACTACGTCCCCGACGATCAGGCCCTTGCCGTCGAGCAGACAGGCAAGCACCCCCATTTTGAGCATTCCGATATCGCCCACTCTCTTCTCTCTTATGCTTGCAATAGAAGTTACTGCTGCTACTGTTGTCCTATATCTGCTGCATAGCCTGCTTTGTTGTAGCCTACTTTTGATACCTGCCTGTTCTCCTAAACTGTTTAGTATAGGATGGGTAGAGCCTTATCAGAGACCCACTTGTCCCGACTGCCCCGCTGGACTCTCAGAAGACCCGAGCAACGGGATTGAAGATTAGAACCTGGCACCGCATGTCACTTCCCCTAAGATGCTCGACTCTGCTGGGTTACTATCGAGTGCCGAGGGTGATACCTCGTCAGCACTTCTGATGATAACCTTGTAGGTTAGTTATTCGGTCGTGGTAAGCGAGGGTGATTCCTCCTACACCACCCCCGATAACGACGTCGTCGTGCAACTTCTCAAGTGTGGACCTCGAGGGTGATTCCTCATTCGTTCACCTTGACGATAGCATCGAGCGGGAATTCCAATGAGGGTGATTCCTCAGGGTTCCCCCTTGGTGTCAGACACACGGAGACTTGGTTACTATGACTAAACACTGAACCATGATAACATGTTACTAAAGACGGGTCGGCCCTGAGGGGTACCCGCGCGAGCATGGATGCGAAGTGATGTGGAGTCGGGTTGACCTGAGAGGTGCCCGCGAGATAACTACGAGGCGTGGCCGGGCATTCTTAGCCCTTGCCGCAAGTCCTCGAGACGGGGTGACTAGGTCACATCAATCATGAGTCTCTGCTCGTTACCGCGCGCTCCTAATCCACTAACGGTTTGGATATTTGATCCGAGGGGCCTCTGGCCTGATAGCACTAACCATCACGCGGGCATAGTATGGGCGTTCTGCGTCGTATACATCAGCCGAAGCTCTATTGACGTCAGCGAGGAGCGGCCCATTTTGGATTGGACTGGGAACGCAACTGCGCTTGTATAAGGGGTTGCTAGGTCTGCTTCCGAAACGTCCTCGCAACATGCAGGGTTCCCAGGGCGAAGGCCCAAGACCCCTGGGGGCATAGGTTAGTCCGGCGTGCTGACCTCTCTTTAGTGCCCAGGTCGGGTTGCGGCGTGTTGCTTAGCCGAGGCCGGGCATGACCCAGAAAAGTGTGTCCGGCCGGAGTTAAGCGAGCGTGGTGGGTAAGTTGGTGCACCCCTGCAGGGAAGCAACTTCTATCGATAGCCTGTCCTACGGTAACGGACACTCGGAGTTGTATCCCGATCGGTACAACTAGAACATGACTTGAGATGAGAACTGGATAGTACGGCTCTGGGATTGCTTTCTCGCGGGGAGTCGAGGAAGAATCTCTGGCCGAGGTTGATAACACTGTTAAACTTTACATTATGTTATTCTGTTCTCTTCTAATGCTGCAAGACTGATGAAGATGCTTGAAGATGCTAGTCTTCGATAGGACTAGGCTTTTCCCCTCTATTCTGGCATTTCTGCAGCCCAGCCCACATATTCAGCCCCCCTTTGAAAATGATGCATATGTAGTGTAGATCCTTGCTTGCTGAGTACTTCGGATGAGTACTCACGTTTGCTTTACTTTCTTTTTCCCCCATATCCAATTGATGCCACCAGACGTTGGAGCCCCTGAGTCAGACGCCCCCGTCGACGACCACTACTACTACCAGCCCGGAGAGTACTACTACTACGAGGAGCCGACCGACGACCAGGAGTAGGATTCGGAGGGTCCAGGGCAGGAGGCCCACGCCTTTCGATCGTAGAGTTTTATTTTGCCCCGCCTCTGTGAAGGCTTATCTCTCTATTTCTGTAATATGTCTGTACCTAGATATCTGATGCTTCCGCTGACACTTGTATGCCATCGAGCTATGTATTCGAGCCCTCGAGGCCCTGGCTTGTAATATTAATCTTGTATGACTTTGTTTATGTTTTAGAGTTGTGTTGTGATATCTTCAAGTGAGTCCTTAGGCTTAATCGTGTGCATTTGCGTGTATGGTTAGTGCACGATTAAGCCGGGGTCGTCACAGGTTGGTATCAGATCCGACTGCCTCTAGGAATCCTTCTATCCAATTCCTTGGCCGAAGTTGAATCTAGACGTCAAAAGCTGTTTTACTAACTTGGCTGTGTGGCTTACGGGCCCACGTCGCCAATTGGGTGGTATTAGGATCTTTTATTCCTCGTCTTTACTCTGGGACTCTGATCTCTCTTCTATTCGGGTTTAATAAAATTTACTAACACCAACACTTAGGATCCCGATAATTCTATCCACAAGGAGAGCTGGATTCAGTGCGATTTCCCTGTCTTTGATCTGATTAGTCTGATAATCATTTCCTTTCCATTGTTTTGTTTAATCTTTCCATTCGAGATCTGTTATGTTTCTCGTCGTCGAATGACAATCTTGAATCTTCTTATTTTAGATGGACCGTCTGTTTCCACCTCGCCCTACGACGCAGCTTGTGCTTCGCACCTGTGCTCGAGACGTCCCTGGGTTTCCAGCTGTTCTGATCGCCCTCTTGATCAGGCTGGGATACCGCTGGTGCCCCGAGTACATGGTCTACGAGGTTTATTGTGAGTTCAACCAGGAGCAGTACTATGCTGATGTTCGCATCTACGATCAGCAGGATGACTCAGACACTGAGCTACATCTTTTCCACGGTATCGGTGTGACGATTGAGATGGCAGTACATGATGCCGCCTACTCTGTTGTCGCACGCCTCCGAGGAGAACACAGCGCTAGCTTGGATGCTTTTGAGTATCGGTACATTCCGTACGCCCTTGCTGGAGATGCTACTGGATACTACACAGCTGTCTGTGCCCCTTACAAGCCTCGTCGCTACGATCAACGAGTCCTGATTCACTGTACTCAGGCTCTGGATCGCACTGTTCGGGCTCTTGCTGTCGAGTTGTTAGCCACTCGAGCACGACTCTATGAGGCTATGACGCAGTTGCTACCAGCTGTTCGTGCAGGGATACATCCGGAGCACATTCTTTACCCGAGCAGGACAGAGATGCCATCAGGGATCGATTGGCCTGCTGTGGGAGGTCACACGCCTGCACGTGGACCTCTTCTTACAGTTCGAGACCGGGTTCTGCATCAGAGTGCACATGGAGCACAGGATCCTTCTGCGACGAACGTCCGTCGTCCGCACTTGCAGCTACCCCGTTTCAGTGGTTTTCTCCGACGTTGATGTAGCCTTTGCTATGTCTCGTTGTGTACTTCCTTACCGCGTGCTTGCGCGCCGCCTAGCATGTCTAGCTTTTAAATTACGCCGTTATGCTGCCTGAATGTAACCGACTCTGTATGGACCTATTTGACTTAATGACTACTATTAAGCATCTGATGTACTATTTAAATTCCGTTGTGTTACAACATGCATGTCGTTAAACACTCGCATTGGCTTCTGCTAAACTACCCCTGTCGATTTAGCAGGATGGCCGACAACAATCCACCACCGCCGCCGCCACCTGATTACATGGCAGCGATGATGCAACAGTTCGAACTTAACCGCCAATTCATGACGGGAATTATGCAGCAATTCCCCCGTCCCAATGCCGACCAGCCGCTACCTTCCATAACCTTGCCAGAATTTATGCGGCTCAACCCATCGTTCTTCCGCAACACCGTTAACCTGCTGGATGCCGATGACTGGCTGCGTGACATCTTCCATGAGATGGAATCTGCTGATGTCGCCCTGGCCAATTATGTCACCTTTGCGACATACCTTCCGAAGGGTCCCACATCACAATGGTGGGCCACTCACCGACAGACCCTACCACCTGGTACCGTCATCACTTGGGCAGAATTCAAGATTGCTTTCCGTGCCCGCTATATTCCTCAAGCTGTCATAGCCCGGAAGAAGGCCGAGTTCTGTAGTCTCGTTCAGGGCAACAAGTCTGTGGAAGTTTATCAGCGCGAGTTTCTTGACTTGTCTCGCTACGCTGAAGAAGACGTTCCCACTGATGACCAAAGGCAGGAGAAATTCCGTGAAGGGCTGCATCATGACATCCAGTTAGCTCTGCTTGTCCAAGACTATCCTGATTTCGCCACCTTGGTGAATAAGGCTATTATGGTCGAAACTGGTATGAAGAAGCACAAGGAAGCAACCAGACGCACCCGTGAGGCGGGCTCATCTTCGGGCTCGTCTTCCCAGAAGCGCCGCATCTGGATACCTCAGAGCATGTACCGTCCAGCAGCCCCAGTGCACAGGCCTTCCTATGCTGCACCTCGTCTGCCTCCTCCACCACCAAGATAGCCTCTGCAAGCTCCGACACCTCGAGCTCCTGCACCACGTCCTGACAATAGACTCTGCTTCAAGTGTGGCCAGCCAGGTCACCGTGCCAGAGTTTGCTTTCAGAATCAGAATCAGTTGGCTCTTCCTTCTTCTGGCCGTGGTAATGGCCGTGGAAACTCTCAGCCTCACTACAGCAATGCCAGACCTTCTTATGGTCGTGGTCAGAACTATCACGTCAACATGGCTGAAGCTCAAGATCAACCTGAAATCGTGATGGGTACACTTCTTGTTAATTCCGTACCTGCATCTGTTTTATTTGATTTAGGAGCATCGCATTCGTTCATGTCGGAAGACTTTGCATTCATGCATGGCGTTAAGTGTGACAACCTACATCATCCGTTAGGGGTTGACACTCCCGCGGGTAGATGTCGAGCCTCCCTGTTCAGCCCCGAAGTCACTGTTGAAATTGAGGGGTTGAAATTTCAGGCACTCCCAATTATCCTGAGTTCTTCCAAGATCGATCTTATCTTGGGAATGGATTGGTTGAAGGCTCATTGTGCCTCAATCAATTGCGCCACTAAAGTTGTTCACCTCTTACACCTGTCGAATGAGATAGTGAATTATCAAGCTCACCTCACCCAGAACGTTGAGGCTCAGATTTATGCCTTGAACGCGTTGAACGCTTCTCCGCTTGAGGGGATCGAGAACATCCCAGTTGTCTGTGACTTCCCGGATGTTTTTCCAGAAGAACTTCCAGGAATACCCCCTGCTAGAGCTGTCGAGTTCGTCATCGACTTGAAGCCTGGCACCACTCCTATTGCGAAGCGTCCCTACAAGATGCCTCCGCACCATCTTATCGAGCTTAAGGAAGAAATTGATAAATCCTTAAGGAAGGGCTTCATCCGTCCTAGTTCCTCTGCCTGAGGAGCACCGTCTCTCTTTGTCAAGAAGAAAGATGGTACGAATAGGTTGGTCCAAGATTACCGTCCTATCAACCAGGCAACCATTCAGAATAAATATCCGCTTTCCCGGATCAATGACTTATATGATCAACTTGCTAGATCTTTGGTGTTCTCTAAACTCGACTTGAGGTTGGGTTATCACCAGATCCGTGTCTGCGAAGAGGATATTCTAAAGACTGCATTCGTTACTCGATATGGCTCCTATGAATACACTGTCATGCCATTTGGCCTGACGAATGCTCCAGCTACGTTCTCCCGTCTAATGAATTACATATTCATGGACTACCTCGACAAGTTTGTCGTGGTATATCTGGACGATATCCTAGTATATTCGAAGAATAAGGAAGAACATGCCGAACATCTTCGCCTTGTTCTAGAGAGGCTTCGAGAGCACAAGTTATATGCCAAGTACTCCAAATGTGAATTCTGGCTTTCCGAAGTGACCTACCTTGGACATGTGATTTCCAAGGACGGTATTGCCGTTAACCCGGAGCGTGTTCAGGCTATCCTTGACTGGACTCCTCCGAAGAATGCCAAGCAAGTCTGAAGTTTTCTCGGTCTAGCCAGTTATTGTCGCCGATTCGTCGAGAACTTTTCCAAGATTGCCAAGCCCCTGACTAATCTGCTCCACAAAGGCGTTAAGTTTGAATGGACAGACAAGTGTCAGGAAAGTTTTCAGACCCTCAAAGACAAGCTTACTTCTGCTCCAGTGCTTGCTCCTCCTGATTCTCGCAAGGACTTTGTCATGTACTGCGACGCCTCTCGTCAGGGATTAGGCTGTGTCCTAATGCAAGAACGAAGAGTGATTGCGTATGCTTCACGTCAATTGCGTCCACATGAAGAAAATTATCCGGTGCATGATCTTGAACTTGCTGCAGTGATCTATGCATTAAAGTTATGGCGACATTACCTTCTGGGTAATCGGTGTGAGATTTATACCGATCACCAGAGTCTGAAATACTTTTTCACTCAACCGGATCTGAATCTCCGTCAGCAACGATGGTTAGAAACAATTACGGACTATGACTGCGGTATTTCATATACCCCGGGCAAGGCTAACGTGATGGCTGATGCCTTAAGCCACAAGTCATATTGCAACAACCTCATGGTTAGGCGAGCTCAACCTCGTCTTTATGTGGAGTTGAGTCAGCTGAATCTGCGAATTGTTCCCCAAGGTTCTCTTAATAACCTTGTGGTACAGCCAGATCTTCAAAAGGCTATTAAGGAAGCGCAAGCCAAAGATGCTGAAATTGACTTGATGAAGAAAGAGCTTCACCTTGATAAGTACCGGGATTTCTTAGTTGCTGAAGATGGAACATTATATTTCCGAGACCGCATCGTAGTACCTCGCTTCGAGCTTATGACTGACAAGGTCATGAAGGAGGCTCATGATACACCGCTGTCTATCCATCCGGGTAGCACCAAGATGTATCGCGATCTTCGACAGAGGTACTGGTGGTCTAGAATGAAGCAGGACATTGCTCGATATGTTGCCGAATGTGACGTATGTCGTCGCGTGAAAGCAGAACATCAGAAGCCTGCTGGAATTCTTCAACCACTCCCTATTCCTTTGTGGAAATGGGATAAAGTGCAAATGGATTTCATTACTGGTCTTCCCAAGTCTCAGAAAGGTCATGATGCTATTCTTGTCGTCATCGATCAACTTTCCAAGGTTGCTCATTTCCTACCTGTTAAGGAGACTATCACTGCTAGCCAGCTAGCAGAGCTGTATATCTCCAGAATCGTTTCACTCCACGGCATTCCGAAGGAGATCAGTTCGGACCGTGGTGGTCTTTTCACGTCCAAGTTCTGGCAAAGTTTTCAAGAAGCTATGGGAACTCACATTACATGGAGTTCAGCTTATCATCCCCAATCCCAAGGCCAAGTCGAGCGCGTTAATCAAGTGCTTGAAGACATGCTTCGCGCTTGTGTTTTATCCTTCGGTAAGAAATGGGAGGAATCTCTCCCATATGCCGAGTTCTCTTATAACAACAGTTATCAAGCCAGCTTGAGAATGGCCCCCTTCGAAGTGCTTTATGGACGTAAGTGTCGAACCCCTCTGAACTGGTCAGAAACTGGGGAACGACCTCTCGTTGGATCGGACATTATTCAACACGCAGAAGAACAAGTCAGAATTGTCCGGGAGAATCTCAAAGCAGCTCAAGACCGCCAGAAGAGCAACTATGATCGCAAACGATGGGGTCTGACTTATCAACCAGGTGATCAAGCTTATCTCCGTGTCACCCTGATGAAGGGCACTCGTCGATTCGGAATCAAGGGCAAGCTAGCTCCTCGCTATATTGCTCCCTTTCGCATTGTTGCCAGACGTGGACAAGTGGCTTATAAATTGGAGTTGCCGCCACAATTCTCTCATATTCATGATGTCTTCCACGTGTCGCAACTTCACAAATGCTTCAAGGAATCTCCGCACCGCGCAGTGGATCACGAGTTGCTTCAGTTGCAAGACGACTTATCTTATAAGGAGCATCCGATCCGCATCCTTGATGAAGCTGAACGTCGAACTCGTCAGAAGGTGACCAAGTTCCTGAAAGTGCAGTGGTCAAATCATACTGAATATGAAGCCACTTGGGAACGCGAGGATCATCTTCGGGAAGAATATCCTGACCTCTTTACTTCTACCTCCTAAAATTCTCGGGACGAGAATTTCTTTTAGAGGAGGAGAACTTGTAACACCCCTGTGTAACTACCACTGTGATCAACTGCTAATATTGCCAAGTCATATCATTTGCAGTGCCTAAACATAGTGGTTATCCAAAGCAAATCAACTACAATATGAAAATCAACTCAAATTCCAAAAGTGCAAAATAAATTTGCTCAAACACCTTTGAAAAAATGTTCACTAATTAGCAAATATTCCAGATGCACTGATAAAAATATAACCATTGATACTTGGATTGGATAAGAGGTTCACACCACATGAAACAGTACCAAAATAACCATATTAAATTCATTTCAAATTCAAATATAATCCAAATTTGGCTCAAACCAATTTTTGGTAAGGGCTAATGTTACATATTAATATTTGGGTCAACTCTCACATTTTACAAAAGTGCTAAAGTGTGCTAGCTATTTCGAAACAGAAAAGAAATAAAAGAAAATGTAAAATAGAAAACAGAAAATGGAGACGAGGCACTGTGCACTGGGCCTTAGTGCACAGTGCCCCGACCGCAGCCCAGCTGGCCCAGCCCGACGCGGTCGTCCTCCTCCTTCCGCGCTGTCGCGCGCAAGCGCCGACACGACGACGGCCGCCGCACGTGTCGCCCATCCCCCGGCGCCGCTGCCGCCGCGAGGAGGATAAGAGCATCCTCAGTGAGTCCCCCAGGCGAACCCTAGCTCCACTCCGCCCCGTTCCCCTCCTCTCTCTCGATCCCGCTCATCCCGAGCGCAGTCGTCGCCGTCGCCGCGTCGATCCGGCGGCCTCCGGCCACCACTCGCCTCGCCGCCATGTCGTAGAGGATCGCCGTCGTCCGCTACGTCTCCAGACGCCACCAGTTGGAGCTGGGAGCCTCTGCTCCGAGCCCGGCGACGTCTTCTTCCTCCTCGGGCCACCGGCAAGCTTCTCCGATTCCGGCGTCGCTACTGCTCCTAAACCGTCAACGGCTTTTCATAGCCACCCGGTGAGCTCCTCTCCGTCTTTCCCCTCTTCTCCCCACACCTCTCCATCGCCGTAGTGGCCGCACTCGAGGTGCCCGAGCTCCGCACCGCCGACGAGCTCGCCAGCGTAGCCACACGTGCCGCCAAGCTCATCCGAGCACGGTATCGTGCTCAACACGCTCGCAGGAGCTCGGCAAACTCTCTAGCTCACCTTGCCGTGGCCGTTTTTGCCGTTGCCAGCAACACCCGAACCCCGGCGCCGCCCTCGCTCGACGCCGGCGATGATTCCGGCCGAGTCCGGCCCTGCCACCACCACCACACGACGCAGCGTTGAGTCCTCGATCGAACGCAAGTGGCCGCGCTCGAAACGGGCCACTGTAGCGAATTTCCGGCCAACTCCGGTGACGCGCCGCCGTGCGTTTGGGTCGCCGGCGTCACTCCGGTCGCCGGAGCTGACCTGGCCTCCACCTGGCGCCTCCCGGTGCCGCTGCCAGCGGGCCCCATGGCCCTGTTGACCGAGTTAGCGTCGCTGACTGGACCTGGTCCAGTCGCTGACTAGTGGGCCCACCCCTTTTTAGTTAACTTAAGTGCTAACTAAACTAAACTGATAATTAAGCTAGACAATGACAGGTGGGTCCTGCTAGTTAATTAGGTTGATTTAATTAGAATAACCCCTGTTAAATAGTCCAGTCACTGACATGTGGGTCCCACTGGACCCACATGTCAGGTTTGACTCCGGTCAGACGCTGTTGACCGCTGACGTCACCGCGACGTCATGCTGACGTCGTAATTCATTTCTGTTAATTAAATAAATTCCAGAAAATCCAATAATCTTTAAAAATTCATATCTTTTAAACCGTAACTCGGATCAAAAAAGTTAAAACATGAAAGTTGCTCAGAACGACGAGACGAGTCTGATCGTGCCGTCTGTTTCCATGTCGGAACCTCCTACGTAGGAGAACTCGTAACTCCGAGCCCGAATCCGGTAGATGAATAGTGCACACACATCGGTTAATAAATCCCAGATTAATTCTAACATTAACTAAAATGACTTAGAGGCATAATTAGGCAACCCTGCACTGCATCATAGCATCGCACGCACTGTGTTGCATCTGTTTGCATTATATTCACTTGTTTCCTCCCCCTCTTCTCTTTCGGTAGACCCCGACATTGACGTAGCTCCCGAGGCAAACGCAACTCCGGAGTACGACTACATCCCCGACGATCAGGCCCTTGCCGTCGAGCAGACAGGCAAGCACCCCCATTTTGAGCATTCTGATATCGCCCACTCTCTTCTCTCTTCTGCTTGCATTAGAAGTTACTGCTGCTACTGTTGTCCTATATCTGCTGCATAGCCTGCTTTGTTGTAGCCTACTTTTGATACCTGTCTATTCTCCTAAACTGTTTAGTATAGGATGGGTAGAGCCTTATCAGAGACCCACTTGTCCCGACTGCCCCGCTGGACTCTCAGAAGACCCGAGCAACGAGATTGAAGATTAGAACCTAGCACCGCACGTCACTTCCCCTAAGATGCTCGACTCTGCTGGGTTACTATCGAGTGCCGAGGGTGATGCCTCGTCAGCACTTCTAATGATAACCTTGTAGGTTAGTTATTCGGTCGTGGTAAGCGAGGGTGATTCCTCCTACACCAACCCCGATAACGACGTCGTCGTGCAACTTGTCAAGTGTGGACCTCGAGGGTGATTCCTCATTCGTTCACCTTGACGATAGCATCAAGCGGGAATTCCAACGAGGGTGATTCCTCAGGGTTCCCCCTTGGTGTCATACACACAGAGAGTTGGTTACTATGACTGAACACTGAACCATGATAACATGTTACTAAAGACGGGTCGGCCCTGAGGGGTACCCGCGCGAGCATGGATGCGAAGTGATGTGGAGTCGGGTTGACCAGAGAGGTGCCCGCGAGATAACTACGAGGCGTGGCCGGGCATTCTTAGCCCTTGCCGCAAGTCCTCGAGATGGGGCGACGGGGTCACATCGATCATGAGTCTCTGCTCGTTACCGCGCGCACCTAATCCACTAACGGTTTGGATATTTGATCCGAGGGGCCTCTGGCCTGATAGCACTAACCATCACGCGGGCTTAGTATGGGCGTTATGCATCGTATACATCAGCCGAAGCTCTATTGACATCAGCGAGGAGCGGCCCGTTTTGGATTGGACTAGGAACGCAACTGCGCTTGTATAAGGGGTTGCTAGGTCTGCTTCCGAAACGTCCTCGCAACGTGCAGGGTTCCCAGGGCGAAGGCCCAAGACCCCTGGGGGCATAGGTTAGTCCGGCGTGCTGACCTCTCTTTAGAGCCCAGGTCGGGTTGCGGCGTGTTGCTTAGCCGAGGCCGGGCATGACCCAGAAAAGTGTGTCCGGTCGGAGTTAAGCGAGCGTGGTGGGTAAGTTGGTGCACCCCTGCAGGGAAGAAACTTCTATCGATAGCCTGTCCTACGGTAACGGACACTCGGAGTTGTATCCCGATCGTTACAACTAGAACATGACTTGAGATGAGAACTGGATAGTACGGCTCTGGGATTGCTTTCTCGCGGGGAGTCGAGGAAGAATCTCTGGCCGAGGTTGATAACACTGTTAAACTTTACATTATGTTATTCTGTTCTCTTCTAATGCTGCAAGACTGATGAAGATGCTAGTCTTCGATAGGACTAGGCTTTTCCCCTCTATTCTGGCATTTCTGCAGCCCAGTCCACATATTCAGCCCCCCTTTGAAAATGATGCATATGTAGTGTAGATCCTTGCTTGCTGAGTACTTCGGATGAGTACTCACGTTTGCTTTACTTTCTTTTTCCCCCATATCCAATTGATGCCACCAGACGTTGGAGCCCCTGAGTCAGACGCCCCCGTCGACGACCACTACTACTACCAGCCTGGAGAGTACTACTACTACGAGGAGCTGACCGACGACCAGGAGTAGGATTCGGAGGGTCCAGGGCAGGAGGCCCACGCCTTTCGATCGTAGAGTTTTATTTTGCCCCGCCTCTGTGAAGGCTTATCTCTCTATTTCTGTAATATGTCTGTACCCAGATATCTGATGCTTCCGCTGACACTTGTATGCCATCGAGCTATGTATTCGAGCCCTCGAGGCCCTGGCTTGTAATATTAAGCTTGTATGACTTTGTTTATGTTTTAGAGTTGTGTTGTGATATCTTCAAGTGAGTCCTTAGGCTTAATTGTGTGCATTTGCGTGTATGGTTAGTGCATGATTAAGCCGGGGTCGTCACATTTTGGAACGAAGGGAGTATAACACAGTTGCATGAACTTAACTAAGTGCAACTAACTGATGATAACTGTTGCAATGACAATTTATTCATTTGGTACCTAGTACAAATTTAGCATGGAATCATCAATACCTAAGCAAAATATGCAGGCATACAAAGGTAGTTCCCATCAAACAAACCACTACAAAATATGCTGGCATACAAAGATATTTTCCCATCAAGCAAAACACTACAGTGTGCTGCACTTCCAGCTCTCGGCCTCCTTGTCTATCTCTCCAGCACCGCGCGTCGAGAGGACGACGATGAAGTTGCCACAGACTGCTTTGCCTCGTCTGTATCCTTGGCTCCACACGCCGAGGGAAGAGGACGAAGGCAAGACTGCTCGACCTCGTCCATGTCTCCGACGCTGCGTGCGACGGTGCGAGGACGACGGCGGACCCCAGATAGGAGGAATCTTATCACATAACAGGTTACTGGGCACGATTAAGGTTGTAGTTCATGTGTGTGCTGGAGAGACAAGCGGCCATATGATACATACCTGATCCAGAAGGTGTATTTCCGGTAGGTGCCCTGAAAGCAGGAACTGTAGGTGCTACCACCGTAGCAGCTACAAGATTCTTTGCAACCTGTGACACAAACACAAATAAAAATCTAGCTAGACAGATAATATATTTGGTATTAAACAAGGCTGACAGCAATCGCAATCCGTAAATTAAGTGGCTCAAAACTACCAATCCCACCCATGAATAAAGTGGCGTTGATCTGAAACGCAGCGCCTCAAGTAACATGTACTCCCTCCGTCCAAAAAAGCTTGTCCCTCGAATGGACGTATCTAGCACCAAGTTAGTGCTAGATACATCCATTTGAGAGAAAAGCTTGGGACACGTTTTTTTGGACGGAGGGAGTATTAAAAAAAGGCATGTGTTCCGTTGGACATGAAAAACCTCGTGATTCCCTAGCTGGATGAATATAGCAAGATGATAAGAAAAACTCAGCACAAGGAAATGAGAGAAACATATTTATTTATACCCTAGCCGAATGAATATAGCAAGATGATAAGGAAAACTCAGCACAAGGAAATGAGAGAAACATATTTATTTATACCCTAGCCCTAGGTGGTACACCAAGTCAACCCAGGCCCGGGACCCAGTCTTTGTTCAGATGGATCTGTGTTATACTATCATGTATGTGATTTCTTGTCTATACATTATCTTACAGATCTAAAATAACTGATATAGACTTAGGAACTTAAGGATGTCCTGTCTTGTCATTTACCATTTGCATCTTTTATCTGGCACACCAAGCATTCGCATACGACATACAATCATACAGGAGATGGTCGAACCAGTTCTGAACATGCAAATGCAACCATAAAGATGAGATGGACGATAAGCAGCAGGCAAAAAAAGTTGAATTCTAGTGAGCTGCAGATCTATATCTAGTTTATGGATCATCAAGTTAAACAAAGCATCCGCAACTTTGTTGGGACAATGCAGTTTTTCCCAGTGAAATTTGTTGCATAGGTTGTCTTTTCACATATCTACAAGGGAACCGAAAGCCTCCCTGAACGTCAAAATGCTTGCAAGTACTGAAAAGACAAGACATATAATATATTTTTGAAAGACAGCTTGGATGGTCTAGAACCAGAAATTCACAACATTTAACATTGGTTAAAGGAGATGATCAAATTAGTGGTACACATGTTCCATTTCTAAAACCAAAACAATGTTCAGCGGCCGATCAGAGCCACTGAAGAAAGATCTGAAATGGTTCACGGAACAGGGCCATACCATTCCAGAACCATCTGTTGCCGGTACTGCATATGCTTCCTATCTGGAAGAGTTGTCTGAGAAGGACCCCCAAGCATTTATCTGCCACTTCTATAATGTGTACTTTGCTCATACTGCTGGAGGCCGAATGATTGGCAAAAAGGTATGTCTTTGCAGAAAATAGTCTTGTACCAGAACTTTCATCTGAGTCAAATAGTAGGTAGAGAGGAGCAGTCGGCAAGCATAGCAACCATGACTATGGATTGAGATCCCTTACATGCTAGTATCTGAAGTAATAAGGTAGCTATTAACCGAAAGGCGTGCTAGCATATATTCCAGCAAACACAACTATCAGAGCATATAATAGGTTGGAAATTTTGCTAATACAGAAAATTCCGAGCTATAGTTTTAGATAAACATACAGTGACAAGCTCTGCTATAGTTTGAGAACTGAGAAGGACATCAACTAGCTCTTCCTCAAGTGTCCTGCAAGTGAATTCATACAGGCTTGACAATTTGAGCATCTGTAGGAGGCAATCTGTTACCAACAACCAATCAAAGGTGCACTTTGCAGAACAAAAATGCACTTAATCATAGTGGCAAATTTCAATAGTGCTTTGCTTCAGAACATTGATGTTTATTTCCCCTTTCCGCACAAAGTATCAGCATGTTCCTCTAGAAAATAGATCAGATAGAACAAAAGACTTACAGACAAGTCCAGTAGTGTCAATTGAAACTCATCAAAGAATCAGCACATGAGCTTAAAACAAAATAAAATAGAGGTGACCAAACGGACAGTTCATTTGGCAGATGCACATCGCCACATCAGGCAAATGATCAAATCTTCCTTGCACTCTCTACTCTGAGACTGCTATTTGGTAAGTGGAAGCTTTTCCCTATGGAAGTATGGATCCTTTCTTATAACTTTCTAAATAACCATAGCAGCTGGTGTTTTCAACGGACCGATCACCAAAATGAAGGAGAGAAACAGGGAGCACCAGAACCAAAAATCGAGACACCAAGTGAGAGGGATACCTGTAACACCCCCAGTGGTTAGCCACAGTAATCCCACTTTTGATAATGCCATGTCATCATGATCAACAGTGCCTAAACATCATTTGGATCATATCCCTTTTCAAATTCGAATTCAAATGGAATTCAAACTAAAAGTGAAAATAAAAGTTGTTCAACATAGAAACTAAAATGTTCATTAAATGACTAATATTCCAGAGACCATTCTAAAATTATAACCAAAAATTAATAAATTAATTAGGTGACTCTAACATTACCAAAACAGCAAGGTTTAATACATTTTATTTAATATAAAATTTGTGTGAACTCCGTTTGTCTCCAAAACAATTTTTGGCAGTTGTAGATATTACATAGCATCTAATGGGCTAGGTCACTAATTTTGTAAAAGTCATTTTGAGGCCTAACTATTTAAAAACAGAAAGTAAGAATGAATAAAAAGAAAAAGAGAAAACAAAACAAAAATAAAAGAAAAACCCGAAACTCCCCTGGCCCAACTGGGCCACGGCCTAGCCAGGCCGGCCCACTCCTGCTCGCCCACTGGCCTATATGGCCTGCCCCTCCCCTAGGCGAAACCCTAGCCGACCCCCACTCCACCCCCGATCCCCTCCCCCCCCACGAGCCGACGCCCGCGCCTGGGCGCCCGACGCCTTCACCGGCACTCGTCCTCGACCCACGCCGTCGCCCGAGGGCCTCGTCACCGTCACCATCACCTTCCCGCCTCGCCCTCGACACCCGCGGCGCCCCGAGGCCAAGGTCGCCGCTCGCCGTCGCCTCGCCAACCTCTCCCCCGACGGCTCCAACGAGCCTCGCCGACCCCGATCCCCTGCAACGGGGTGAGCCGCGCCCCGATCTCCTTCCCCCTCCCTCTGCTCCCGCACCGAGCATCCCGCTGTAGCCCCTGCTCGCCCCCCCTCGCGGCTGCCTCCCCCGCTTCCGGTCGCCCCTGCTCACCGGCGCCGCCCGCGGCCACCCCCGGCCGTGCCAGTCTCGCCAAACGCCGAGCCCGCACGCGCTGCGTCGTGCCCACCATGCTGCTCCTCCCCGCTCGCCCCTACTCCCTGGCTCGCTGTGGCCTCGCCTGCCTCCTCCTCCCAGCGCCGCGCCGCCCCTGCTCACTGCCACGCGCGGTCCCGCCGCCACCGCTTCGCATTGTCGCCCCGCCGTGCCCGCTCCGCCCCTGCGCCGGCCATGGCCGCTCGCCGCGCCCGCACATCGCCACGGCCAGCGCCCGGGTTTGCCCTGTCGGGCGCTCGTGGCTGCGCCCGCACCCACACGCCCGTCGCCCTCGCGCCCGCTGGCCTCTGTGCCACCGACAGCCGGGGCCCACTCCCTGAAATGTTTTTAAAAAATAAAATAATTAAAAGTACTAATTAATTAGTTAATTAAGTAATTAATTAAGTTTAGATAAACTAACTAAAGATTAGTTAACTAACTACGTAATTAAGAGTTAAGATGTTAATTAGGGCTGACTAGTCAATGACAGGTGGGACCCACTGGTCAGTTTGACCAGTCAACGGTCAAAGTTGACTGCTGATGTCAGCATGACATCAGGCTGATGTAATAATGCTTTTTCTGAATTAAAACAATTCCAAATGATTAATGAAACTTTAGAAAATCATATAAAATAATCCGTAGCTCAGATCAAAAAACTTTGTACATGAAAGTTGCTCAGAACGACGAGACGAATCCGAATACGCAGTCCGTTCGTCCGCCACACGTCCCTAACTATCCGAACATGGAACCGTTCCCCTCCGGTCATCTGTCCGACATTTGTCCAGAACCGGGAATACTTTCCCGGATGAATTCCCCCCTTCGCCCGTATCACCCGGCACTGCGTCAGGTCACCTCTGTCACCGCGTATTGCCATGTTATGCTTTGTGCTGCACTTGTTCGCTGTGTATTTATACTGTTTCCTCCCCCTCTTCTCTCTCGTTAGACCCCGACGTCGTCCCCGAGACCGACGCAACTCAGGAGCCCGACGCCACCGTTGACGACCTTGCCCTTGCCGCCGAGCAACCAGGCAAGCCCCCCCTTTGATCATCCCGATATCGCCCATTCTATTTTCTCATGCTTGCATTAGAATTGCTGCTGCTACTGCTTTACCTATTCTGATGCATAGCCTGTTTACTGTAACCTGCTGTTGATAATTACCTGCATAACCTAGACTGCTTAGTATAAGCTGGGTAGAGACCTATCAGTGACCCCACTAGTCCCGACTGCCTCGCTGGATGATCAGAAGACCCGATCAACGGGATTGAAGACCAGGCCCCGGCACCGCACTTCACCCCCTTAGTTGTAACGACACTGCAGCGTTACTATCGAGTGCCGAGGGTGATACCTCGTGTAGCACTTCAGATGTTAACCCTGTAGAGTAGCTTTTTGGTCGTGGTCATCAAGGGTGATTCCTCCTTCACCACTTCCGGTAACGACGCTGTCGTGCAACACATCAAGTGTGAACCCATCGAGGGTGATTCCTCCGAGTTCACCTTGACGGATATATCGGGTAGGAATCCAACAAGGGTGATACCTCGGATTCCCCCTGATGTTATGGACACACGGATACTTGGACTGTACTATTATTACTTGGAAAGGCGGGTCGACCCTGAGGGGTACCCGCGTGTGATGTGAAGACGGGTTGCCTGGATGGTGCCCGAGTGGTGAATACGAGGCGTGGCCGGGCATTCTTGGCCTTTGCCGCAAGTCCTCGAGACGGGGCGACGGGGTCACATCTTTCGTGAGTCTCTGCTCGTTACCGCAAGCCCTAGTCCACTAACAATTTGGATATTTGATCCGAGCAGGCCTCTGGCCTGATAGCACTAACCATCACGTGGGCATAGTATGGGCGTTCTGCATCGTGGCATCAGCCAAAAGTTCTGTCAGACGTCCAGTTCAGCATTGTGGCACGGTCGGATCGTACCGACCATCCGAGGCGGTGCTGGTATCCACCCTGCACACAACGACCCGGAGTGCACAGGGCGATTGCCCAAGACCCCTGAGTGCTTAGGATGTAGACCGGCGGGGACCTCTCTGCGGAGCTGTAGGTAGGGCTGCGGTGTATCGTTTGGCCGAGGCCGGGCATGACCCAGGAAAGTGTGTCCCGCCGGAGTTAATCGAGCGTGTTGGTTAAGTTGGTGCACCCCTGCAGGGAAGAACACATCTATCGATAGCCGTTCCTACGGTAAAGGACACTCGGAGTTGTATCACGATCGACACAACTAGAACATGAGATGATACCTGGATATATGGCTCTGGGATTGCTTCTCGCAGGGAGTCGAGAAGGGATCTCAGGACGAGGTTGATGACTATATGGCTCTGGGATTGCTTTCTCGCAGGGAGTCGAGAAAGGATCTCTGGGTGAGGTTGAGACTTAATGATACTACTACTTTATAATGTACTAATCTACACTCTTCTAATGCTGCAAGACCGTTGAAGATGCTAGTCTTCGATAGGACTAGGCTTTCCACTCTATTCTGGCACTTCTGCAGCCCAGTCCACATATACAGCCTCTCTTTGATAATGTTGCATATGTAGTGTAGATCCTTGCTTGCTGAGTACTTCGGATGAGTACTCACGGTTGCTTTGCTTTCTTTTTCCCCCATATCCGTTTGATGCGACCAGATGACGGAGCCCCTGAGACAGCTGCCCCCGCCGACGATCGCTACTACTTCTACCCCGAGGGTGGATACTACTACGAGTTGGCCGACGACCAGGAGTAGGATCGGAGGGTCCCAGGCAGGAGGCCTGCGCCTTTCGATCGTAGTGTTTTCTTTTGCCCCGCCTTCTAAGGGCTTATCTGTGTTTTCTTTTATATCTGTACTCAGATATCTGATGCTTCCGCTGACGCTTGTACGCAAGCTTATGTATTCGAGCCCTCGAGGCCCCTGGCTTGTAATATAAAGCTTGTATGACTTTATTTATGTTCTAGAGTTGTGTTGTGATATCTTCCCGTGAGTCCTTAGGCTTGATCGTGTGCATTTGCGTGTATGATTAGTGCACGATTGAGCCGGGGGCGTCACAATACCTTACTTCAGATTAGACATTTTCATACAACTCAATTGAACACCTATATTTTGCAATAATGATGAAACAAACATCACGTGACAAAGTAAACTGGAGTAACTAAAGAGACAAAGAGGAATAGAGAAATAAGAATAAGGCATGTTTATTGTGCCCTTTAACAGAATCAATATAGATCAAGTTCGTTTGGCCGTTTCATCCAAGTTTCAAACTAAATTAATTTAGACAATGCAAAAGCTAATACCTGTGTATGAGTAGCAGCTCATATCTCCGAATGCTCCTGCAACGGCTAGCTGCCCATCAACTCATGGCACATCTTCTGCAAATGATATATGTTTGGAATTGAATTAAATTAATTGTACTAACATGGCAAGACTGGAGTTATGTCTATTACCACCAAGTAATGAAGTGCCATTACAATATTCTCCTATGAGCGATGTAGAAGGAATGATGATGTGAGGTAGAATATATAGACATGACATATTATTTCAGATCAGATAAAAGAGGAAACATCAAAGAAAATCAAAGAGAGCTGTAATGTTCATTCCTTGCTGCTGTTTAAATAACCTGATAGAACTAATCAATCTTTTTAATGGCTGTAACCAACAACTATTGCCATAGTAAATCAAGACTAATTTTTAATAGCCGCTAATTTCCAGTATAGATGAACCATCTTAGTAATCCAAAGTAACATCACACAAACCCATATGTGGAATAATATAGCAACCTATTGATCTGCTTGTCCGCCTCACCCTTCGTTCCGATTATGTGTACTTACAACAACAGCTTAGTTGCTTCCACTAATCAAAGTGATTGATTAATGTAACGTTGGCACAAAAAATGCACTAAAGAGTTATCAAGCAATACATTGAGATTTGCTTCAACTGTTGACCTTCTCAACTTACTGACTTGCCTCATCATCCTATTATGCCAGACATAGTACAGTTACATAAAGAATTGATGCAAGGAGAGTGCAAAAGCTATGGCACAAATACATGCCAGTATATCACCACTGCAGCTCATCCATCAACTTTTTGTTTAATTTTTAAGTTCTTTCACGGCAGGAACAACCTTCATTTTCTTAATACTACTAACTAACAAGGTGCAGAGACACATTAATCTGTTCATCACCGGTTGGTAGAGAAAGGGGGAGAAGTACAGGGATCCAAATACTGCAGAGAGGAAAAGTGTGAGCGCACCTGAGGGGGTGAAGATCCGATCGATGGTGGTCGCGCCGGTGATTAGGAACAGGAGGAGGGAGATCGGCGCCCTTGCCCTCTCTCGGTAGCCGATCCCCATCGCTACCTCCTCGCAGCCTCTACGAACACCACGAGCTTCCTCCGCCGGAAGCCGCCCGCCGCTTCAGCCGGATCGATACGCTGCCATCCACGTCGAGGAAGATCATAGATCGAAACCGCCATGGCCGCCCTCTCCTCCCACCCACTCCCCACTCGTGACGACATTCGTGTGGCTGTGTGGGAGAGCGGATCACACGAGAGAGAGGCGGTCGTGTGGGTGCTTCCGCAGTGTTGCGTTGATGTGGTGGCGGCGGCAGGTGAGAGGAAAGGAGAGAGAGAGGGCGTGCCTTCGTGATGAAGATAAGGAAAGAAAGGAGGGGAGGTGTTATCTAGGGTAGACGAGCGGCGAGGAAGGTCGCAGGAAACTTCCTCTGGCATGAAAGGTGGACCAATCGAAAAAACCAACGACGCCCAATCAGATCGCGCGTTTTTTTCTGTGCTTACTGCTCCTAGTCCGACGTGGACACAGCGAGCGTGCGCCATTGTCGCATACCTTATTGTGTTTGATATCTGAGAGTCATCCAGAAAATCAAAGCGCCAAAGCCCCGGAGGACATTGTATTGTGTTTCACAAGATCAAAGAGCAACACAATTTATTTAGGGCTTGTACTTTTAGCCATAAACAACGCGACTGTAATGGGTAGGCACATAAACTAGCACATATGGCTACGTCTCTCGATATAACCGGGCATGTGTGGCTTGATGCATCACCTGCTCATTTATGTATCCCTGTAAACGTTGAACTTATGCAATAAAGTGCGTTGTGATTCAAAAAAGAAAAACAGATGAAGGGCAAAGATGTGGCCACCATTCTGATCGTTAGTCTTCAGAAGATTTGGCTAGAGAGAAATGCTCGAGTCTTTGACAATAAATTTTCACTAGTTCAGAGGGTGGTTGACGCGGCGGCAAACGACATAGGTTGTGGATCAGAGCTAACCGACATCATGCAGACCACTATGAGGAGTAGGCATGTAGGATGACTTGTGTGGCGGTGTGGAGGTCTCTCCTGGGATGACACAACATGTTTCTTGTTATGCACATATCTTGTGTATGCAACTCTTTTCTTCTTAATGAAAACAACAGGCAACAGTTGTTGCTTGTTTTTGAAAAAAATAATATATCCTTTCTGAAAAGATGATCAGGATGATGTTTTCAAAAAAGAAGGAGTGCCTATACAATGCTTTACGCGCTTCGAAGAGACTGTCACTCGCATGATCTCAAGATGGGCTGCGACCCATTAGCTTTGATTGCTATCAATACCAATTCTACACCAACAACTAGCTTTGACAGCGATCTTATACAAGACAATCTACTTTTTATTTCGGTCGTTTACTAAAATGAATTTTCTGAATTTTAAGGAATCTTTATTATGGAATAATAATATAATTGTAAAAAAGTCATGACTTTGAATAATGTTCACGAATTTGAAATAAAAAAGATCATGATTTTAAAAACCGTGAACTCGAAAAAGTTCACAAATTTGAAAAAAACTTATGAGTTTGAAAACAGGTTCGTGAATTTTAAAAAAGTCATGATTTTCTAGAAATTCGTGATCTCAAAAGAATTCATGAATTTTGAAAAGTTCATGTAATTCAGAAAAAAAAATCATGTACTAAAAACATTCATAAATTACATGAATTAAAAAAATTCAAATATTTTAAAACAATTCATGAAATTTGGAAAGACAATGCTCGAATTTGAGAAAAAGTTCACAAATTAAAAAAATTCAAGACTTGCAAAAGTTCAAAATTTTGAAGAGTTCTGAGAAAACTGAAAAATGTCCACGAATTTGAAAAAAAAGTACAAAAAAAAGAAAAGGCTTATAATTTCAAAAAAAATTCATGAAATTCAGAAAAAGAGTCACATATTTGAGAACAGTTCATGAATTTTAAAACCTTTTCAAACTTCAAAAAAGGTTCGCTCATTTGAAAAAATGGAAAGGAAAGAAAAAAGAAAAGAAAGACAAGAAAAGATGAAAATAGAAAAATAAAAAAATAAAAATAAAAAACCATTTATGTAATATTTAAAACATGTACATTGTAAAATACGAAAATAGTTTCATGCCACCCACGTAGTCACCGTATGATCGAGGAGCTTCAAGATTCATGCTGGCAGGTTAAACTAGTGGTTTGATGAAAGACATACAGAAAAACGAGCACTAATCACAGGCAGGTGTCAGTACCTTTTGGACTAGCATTACAGATAAATAGTGTCAAATAGTGACATGATACAACCACTGGACAAATGTTACGGTACTAGTTAGATGCCGAATAATCCAAAAAGAAACTTAAGATGATACCACTACTCATGAATGCTTGTTGCATACCGACAAAGTAGTAGCTTTCTGTAGGCATGTACAATCGGCTCATATCCAAGCTTGTCAACTTTTTTGGCGTATGCTCTCAACTAAAAAAATTGGAATCTGACTACTATTTTATAAGGCTTCTTTGCTATATATATGGCACTGTATCATTTTAACAAATTACGTTCCAAATGATACAACCATCGTCGACGTCGGCGTACTTTGTACGGAAACACAGTAGGTGTTTTACCATGATACATATAGAGGAGCGATAGCAGCAATATGTACACTGCACAACTGAATAATCCCATTTACGCAAGCATACGACAAAAAAGTAGACAAGATGGAAGCTAAATGTTACGTACATGTCTAGAAAAGCTAAATTGTCCATATGTGATCAGCGTATACAAGTACCGTTGTCTACCAATGCTTCTTTTTTGGATTATTCAGCTAGTAAAAACTATTGTCCAGTGATATGTACAAGCAAACATTTATGGTCGAAACACTTTGACAACTGACAAGAAATATGTCTATCAATGTCTGCTTACTAATTACTTGTCTATGAAAAACAATATGTATGCCTTTCCCTGGCCCGATTCTTTTGATCTGACAGCACCATCCCATGCCAGGAAAAGGGAACTATTCGCATGCTGCACATATCTCTAGGAGGAACGAACGGCAGATACCCGGGGGGTAGCTATACCCCGTGACATCAAATCCACACTCTATAAAATATAAGTGACATTAAAAAAAATACATTATAAAATATTTCTATAATTCAAAAAAGTTATGTACTATTAAAAAAATGTACGTTAAGTTATAAAAAATATCCATGCATTTCAAAAATACCTTCATGACATTTTTAAAAATATGTATACAATCTTGAAAAAAAATGTTCCATATCATTCAGGAAAATGTTTCAACGTGTATTTTCAAAATGTTCGACACATATTCCAAAAATATTTAAGAACCTGAATGTATAAAAAAAGTTAATATTGTATTTTAAAAGGTAAATGTGTATAAAATGCTTGATATTTATGCCAAAATTGTACAATGTGTATCAAAAAATGGACATCAAAACATATTTGAAAAAAATTCTGATAATGTATTTGAAAAATATTAGACATGTATAAAAAAAGTTGTTATGTATACAAAAAATATACAATGTGTACAAAATACAGATATGTGATGAAAAAATAAAATAAATAAAAAACCAATAAAGACCGAGAAAGAAACAAAGAAAACCAAAGAAAAAGGAAAAGCAGAAGAAAGCCGGAAAACACCGCTGCAAACAGTGAAAAAACAATAAAGAAACCGCAGAGAAAAAACTCACACTCCGCAACTACAGTAATGGGCTGCCCAGTAGCACGCCAGCTGAAGGTGAGACAATGCTCCGTCTTGAAACGGGTCATACATAGTTCAGGCGGTCAGGATGGACGATCAACTTTGTTACACTTGTGGACTTGTGGGCTTGCGGCCCCCGACGAGGTAATATCACTCGTTCTTCTCTCAAAAAAGAGAGGGGGGGGGGGGGGGGGGGGGGATAGGATACACGCAACTCCAACACAGATCATCAAAACGAACACACCAAATATCCGTAGACAAGTTTGGACATGTCAGTGGATTGGGATAGGTGAGCCGGCCATTCAACAAATGTCCGCCCTTGGTCCGGCCTTCTCCGTTTGACATGCATATCTAGATCAATGCCAATTTAAACACATGTTTTTAATAGTTGCAAACATATGTAATCACAATCAGAAAGCACCTGATGTTAAGTTTTTACATCCAACTGATCCTAAAGGTTGCCAGTCCAACTGTCCGTGCCAAAAATGCCCTTCTTCGGCTCCAGTTCGGATGTCGACAATGACCTCACTCTTTGCACCCTCTAAGGGCATTTCTAACCTATCCCCTAAAAAAAATAGAGTAAACGTCGGGGTAAACCTTAGTGTAGTATATTTACTCCACTAAGTTTTCGTCAGACCTAGTCGATCCCCTATATATAACGGAGTAAAACTTTATTTTTGGTTTATGCATTTCATCGAACACTTGTCAAGCACAATCGCCATCACAAACAGTTTCCATAAAGCAATAGAAATCGAACCCTCTCTGAAAATTAACCAAGCAAATCTGAAGCTCACCAGTTCTCGGACGCCGCGACGACGACTGACACGCCATGGGAGTGACCGACGTGCGCATGATGAGTCGGGGTGGCCTCCACGTCGTCGACCTCGACGACGGCCGCGACCTTCTTGGTGTGCGTGGCGCGCTAGAAGTACCCCGTGGCGATGGTGTTTGACGATGAGCATGGCGATGGCCGCGAGCATGCCGACGAGGCCGGCGAACGGGAACTTCTGCCACGACCCATCAACCCCCACCGCGAAGGCCTTGACGGCGAAGAACAGGTCCGCGTCCGGGCTCAACGCCAGGAACCTCCGCCCCAGCGACGGGATGGCGCGGCCCACCGCGCTAGCCACAAGGATGCACAAGACGGCGACGGACTGCCAGTCGTAGCCTGGTGAGCTCGGGCACGAGCTCCTCACCTTACATGGGATGCGGCAACGGGCGGCGGCCGGGGGGGGGGGGGGGGGGGGGGGGGGGGGAGGGGGAGGAGGTGGGCGTGGGTGAGGGAGCGCCAGAAATTTTACTCTAGCGCCAATCAGCTGAGTATATTTAGGGAAATGGTTAGGGCCAGAGTATAATTTTTACCTCCTTAGGATGGATTGAGGATCGGTTAGATGCGCGTTAGAGGAGTAAAACCGATTTTTTACTCATCCAACGCCGGATAGGGGATCGGTTAACCAAACGACAACATAACACACCAACCAACGCAGACGCCCAGAACACACCAACCAACGCAGATGCCCAGCCAGCCAGTCGCACCGCTTGTGTGAACCAAGCGGATAAACTCCATCATGCCTCACCGACCAGAGCAGAGCAGAGCAGAGCACGCTCCCCCGACACGAGATCGCCCATGGATGCCCCGATCCACCACCACCTTGGCAAAGGTACAAGAAAGGGCAGCGGTTTGATGGCATGGAGTGCAGAGATGAGCTGCGTCGCGCGTAGAATGTCAAACGACACGACACGACATGACATGCAATAGCAACCTTGCCGCGGAATGGTGGCCGAAACCGGTACGGCCGGCCCGAGCACGAGTGCTTTGCCTCCTCTCATCGCACAAAGTTGCTAATTAAGTTGACCCCAGAGACACAACTCATTAGACCTTTTGATAGTCCTACTCTTTGGAGTACCCCTGGTATTCCCAAGTCCAAAACCCCCATCCAACTAATCATGAAAATTTTCAAAAGAAAAGGTGACAAAGGCACAAATCATGTTGCAATAGTATCAAATGCAAATTCAAAACACAAATATAAAAAAGACAAATCCAGCTGTGAACAGTAGCTAATTCAGCTGCAAATCTGGACAATTTGTTTGCAGGAAATAAATTCAGTGATTGACAAAATTATCATTGGATTTGTCTCTTTTGTTTCCCGGGCTATATGTTGAATTTGAATTCGATACTTTTTCACATGATAGATGCATGTAATATTGGTGTTTTGTTTTTTAATAATCTATAATAACCTTAAGATGAGCCAAAATGCATTGATGCGCCGGAAGAAATTGGTGTACAGTCCCGGTTGATGGTAGAGGTATGAGGTTGATCCATGCATGGTCCAGGTTTTGTCGCACGTTTGCCATGTCAGCAGGGTTCAAAGGCATCAACTGCTGGTTAGCTAGCAGTGGGAGATCTTGCAAACTTCTGGGCTCGTGGTCACAATTGAAGATTCAATGGCCTTAAGCGCTGGTTAATTAGCACTTAGCACTAGTGGCCACAATAATGGAAGATTCTCATTTGGTTCGGGAAAACGTCACTATACAACATCTCGCTTGTCTCCTGCACAATATTTAGCCACTTCAAATGAAAGGGACATGGATGCAAATGTTTATACTACATAATAGAATCTTAAAAGAAAAATGCTACAGTTGCAGAATACTTGTTTAAGAATAAGGTAACTTTGCCTACATAAATATGGTACGTATAATGAAAAGAAATACTTCCTTCATTAACAAAATATAAGATGTTTTGGATATTTCAATATGAACATCCATACATACTGAAATGGGTGAACAAACACACTAAAACGTGTCTATATATATCCGATTCACAAAAAAAGGTAGAACATCTTATATTTGTGAACGGAGAGAAAAAAATTGACGCCAAACAGAGGTATTTGATAGATTTAATGTTCACTCCGTCCAAATGTTTTCCTTTTAGATTTTATTACCATGTAGAGGTTCTTACAAGAAGTATTGCTTTTGTTTCGTCTCAATATGTACAAGAGATACAGTTAGACATTTTTATCAAAGAAACGTCGTAGTTGAAATTTAAGGAATGTTTGCGTATTTTTTTTTATTTTATGTATTTAAAACATGCTTATGTGAATTAATATAAGTATGTATTAGAAATGGTATGGAAATAATTTTCTTGAATTTCATATGGAATATATGAATAAATAGATAAATACTGATTAACGCAAGTATTTCATGTACTTAGATAATTTGTACATTATATGTTATACATGTATTTCTACCAAAGACATTTCTATTTGAAAGTTGGAAATAGTTAATAATTAATCTTGCGTGTGCATGTCAAGTGTCAATAAACAAATTAACTCCATGCATGGAATGGTTCTACAAAGCAAACTGGAAACATAGATAAATAGTAGTCAACTAGTAATCCTATAACTTCTTTATTTACATTTGTGTTTTAATAATGCTGGTGTAAATTTCTTCGTTATTTGTAGAAGTGCAAAGCTCATATTTGCTCCAAACAATCTTTGATAAAATCTTACTTTACAATTACACTCATAGTGCTCCACCTTGGACTATATCTTAGTATTGATATCTAGGCAAAAATCTGATGTGACACTATATTTAATGAGGTGAAAGAGTGTTACCATATCATTATGGCAATTTTGGCCGAAAAAGTGACTCTAGCAGACTCGCCATCCTGCCCTCGATCATTTTAATTTTTGGAGGAAGCTCCAAACCAAGCCCACTCATATTTGGTGACTATGGTGCATATTTAGAGCGCACTCCATCCCAAAAACGGTTTGGCATGAGGGACCTTTTCCGCTTTCGTTGTTCTTTCCGTCCATGCAGCCGCCTCCCCTCCCTCGCCATAGCGTCGCCTTTCACCACTTCAGCTCGTCCCCAGCCCCCGCTGATGACGGCATGGACGGTGCCTCGACCCTGCGTCAAATTTTATTGTTTTGGAGTCAGATCCGGCGCCTCCTGTGGCTCTGACAGCTCCCGCGCCTCCTGTGGCTCTGACGGCTCCCACGCCTTCTGTGGCTCCCGATGGCGTGTCACCACTGCCTAGGCTAGTACCTCGTCCACCCTGTTGACGAAGAGTCTGACTCAGAGGTGGCAAAGGTGTGACGACCCCGGCTTAATCGTGCACTAACCATACACGCAAATGCGCACGATCAAGCCTAAGGACTCACTTGAAGATATCACAACACAACTCTAAAACATAAATAAAGTCATACAAGCTTTATATTACAAGCCAGGGCCTCGAGGGCTCGAATACATAGCTCGATGGCATACAAGCGTCAGCGGAAGCATCAGATATCTGAGTACACATATATTACAGAGAGAGAGATAGGCCTTCACAGAGGCGGGGTATAATAAAAGCTACGATCGAAAGGCGTAGGCCTCCTGCCCTGGACCCTCCGATCCTACTCCTGGTCGTCAGACGGCTCCTCGTAGTAGTAGTACTCTCCGGGCTGGTAGTAGTAGTGGTCGTCGAACGGGACAACTGGCTCCGGGGCTCCGTCGTCTGGATGCGACAAATTGATAAAGGGGGAAAAAAGGAAAATAAAGCAAACGTGAGTACTCATCCGAAGTACTCAGCAAGCAAGGATCTACACTACATATGCAACATTTTCAAAGGGGGCTGTATACGTGGACTGGGCTGCAGAAATGCCAGAATAGAGGGGGAAAGCCTAGTCCTATCGAAGACTAGCATCTTCAGTATCTTCAACGGTCTTGCAGCATTAGAAGAGAGCAGAATAACATAATGTAAACTATAGCAGTAATGTCATCAACCTCGGCCAGCGATTCTTCCTCGACTCCTTGCGAGAAAGCAATCCCAGAGCCGCATTATCCAGTTATCATCTCAAGTCATGTTCTAGTTGTACCGATCGGGATACAACTTCGAGTGTCCGTTACCGTAGGACAGGCTATCGATAGAAGTTTCTTCCCTGCAGGGGTGCACCAACTTACCCACCACGCTCGCTTAACTCCGGCCGGGCACACTTTTCGGGGTCATGCCCGGCCTCGGCTAAGCAACACGCCGCAACCCGACCAAATACTTAACAGAGAGGTCAGCACGCCGGACTAAACCTATGCCCCCAGGGGTCTTGGGCCTTCGCCCCGGGAACTCCTGCACGTTACGTTCACGGCCGAGAGCAGACCTAGCAACCCTTAATACAAGCGCAGTTGCGTAACCAGTCCAACTCAGCGCGCGCCACTCAATCGCTGACGTCCATTAAGCTTTGGCTGAAGTATACGACGCAGAACGCCCATACTATGCCCACGTGATGGTTAGTGCTATCAGGCCAGAGGCCCCTCGGATCAAATATCCAAACCGTTTAGGGGATTAGGAGCGCGCGGTAACGAGCAGAGACTCACGATCGATGTGACCCCGTCGCCCCGTCTCGAGGACTTGCAGTAAGGGCTAAGAATGCCCGGCCACGCCTCGTAGTTATCTCGCGGGCATCTCTCAGGTCAACCCGACTCCACATCACTTCGCAATTATGCTCGCGCGGGTACCCCTCAGGGCCGACCCGTCTTTAGTATCATGTTATCATGGTTCAGTGTTCAGTCATAGTAACCAAGTCTCCGTGTGTCTGACACCAAGAGGGAACCCTGAGGAATCACCCTCGATGGAATTCCCGCTCGATGCTATCGTCAAGGTGAACGAATGAGGAATCACCCTCGAGGTCCACACTTGAGAAGTTGCACGACGACGTCGTTATCGGGGGTGGTGTAGGAGGAATCACCCTCGCTTACCATGACCGAATAACTAACCTACAAGGTTATCATCAGAAGTGCTGACGAGGTATCACCCTCGGCACTCGATAGTAACCCAGCAGAGTCGAGCATCTTAGGGGAAGTGACGTGCGGTGCCAGGTTCTAATCTTCGATCCCGTTGCTCGGGTCTTCTGAGAGTCCAGCGGGGCAGTCGGGACAAGTGGGTCTCTGATAAGGCTCTACCCATCCTAAACTAAACAGTTTAGGAGAACAGGCAGGTATCAAAAGTAGGCTACAACAAAGCAGGCTATGCAGCAGATATAGGACAACAGTAGCAGCAGTAACCTCTAATGCAAGCATAAGAGAGAAGAGAGTGGGCGATATCGAAATGCTCAAAATGGGGGTGCTTGCCTGTCTGCTCGACGGCAAGGGCAGGGTCGTCGGGGACGTAGTCGTACTCCGGAGCGGCGTCTGCCTCAGGAGCTACGGCAACGTCGGGGTCTACCGAAAGAGAAGAGGGGGAGGAAACAAGTAAATATAATGCAAACAGATGCAACACAGTGCGTGCGATGCTATGATGGAGTGTAGGGTTGCCTAAATATGCCTCTAAGTCATTTTAGTTATTTTTTTAGAATTAATCTGGGATTTAATAACCGGGGTGAGTGCACTATTTATCTACCGGATTCGGGCCCGGAGTTACGAGTTCTCCTACGTCGGAGGTTCCGACAAGGAAACAGACGGCACAATCAAACTCGTCTCGTCGTTCTGAGCAACTTTCATGTTTTAACTTTTTCGATTCGAGCTACGGTTTAAAAGATATTAATTTTCAAAGTTTATTTGAATTTCTGGAATTAATTTTATTTACAGAAAATGAATTATGATGTCAGCGTGATGTAATGCTGACATCAGCAAGTCAACAGTTGGCTGACCAGTCAAACCTGACATGTGGGTCCAGTGGGACCCACATGTCAGCCTCTGTTTAGACTAACAGTGGATTAGTTTAATTAGCAGGGTTAATCAGGGAGTGGGCCCCATCTGTCAGTGAGACATTAGTATGTCTAAATTACTTTTATTTAATAAAATGTTTAATTAGGTTAATTAACCGTGGGGCCCACATGTCAGTGACTGTGCTGACCAGTCAGCACAGTTGACCGTGGTCAACGGGTCAACTGGGCCCCCTGGGACCCACTGGCAGTGGCGCAGGGGTGGACCCCACGCGTGCCACGGCGGCCGGCCGGCATTTAGACGCCGGCGAGCTTGTTTTCGCGGCAGCGCGGCTCGGAACTCGCCGGAATTCCACTACGGTGAGGCGTTCGGGGTGCGGTTGCTTGCGTTCGAACGAGCGCGTTACGCCGCATCCAACGCAGGTGGTGGCGAAGGCTGCGGTGGCCGGAATCGTCGGCGGCGAGCTCGTGAGCGGGCGCCGGTGTTCGGGACCGATCGGAACCGGGGCTAGGAAGGACGGGGAGGCACGTGCGGGTGCTTGTTGGACTCGCAGGAGCTCCAGGAGCTCGAAGCTGGGCCCGAACGAGCACGACGGCGTCTGTGGCCGCGGCGGCGAAGAGCACAGCGGCGACCAGAGCTCGGCAACGACGGCAACTAGCTACAGAGCGCTAGGGGACTAACGAGGAGCAGCAGGGGGAGGAGATGCTCACAGTGAAGGCGCACGGTGGCCCGGTGACAGTTTAGGAGCAGCAGAGACGTCGCCGGCGGGGAAGGAGATCTCCGGTGGCCGGGGAAGAAGACGACTCGTTCGGGGCGTTGCCGCGCTCCTCAGCTCCGTCCAGTTGCTCCAGAAGACGTAGTCGACCACGGAGCCCCTCCCAGGCACGCTCAGGCGACGCGGGGAGGCCGGTGGCCACGGCGGTGGCGAGGCGTGGCGACGGTGGCGCTCGGACGCCTCGGATCTGGGGAAACAGAGGGAGAGGCGAGCGAGGGGAGAGAGGGAGAGTGGCAGAGGAAGCCAGGGGAGAACGGCTCGGCTCCTCCTTATCCTCTCCAGCTCCTGTTTCGTCGGTGGGCGTCGAGGTGTCGCCGAACGGCCGGAGCAACGTCGGCGCGTCCACAGGCGGGATGACACGGCGATGGAGAGAGAGGGGAGGAGGGAGAAAGAGGTCGCGGTTGGCTGGGCCTCCAGGTACTGTAGCACAGGCTTAAGTGCACAGTGTCGCTTAGGCCTTTTCTATTTTCCTTAATCTGTATTCTTTATTCCTTTCTGATTTGGTAATAGTTAGGCCACTTGTGCATTTTTGTGAAATGTGAGAGTTGTCCCAAATATTGTAATGCAATAATTCCTTTCACCAAAAATTGGTTTGGGCAAAGTTGGAATTCTTTTGGATTTGATATTATTTTAAATGAATTATATAGTGCTGTTTTGGTGCTGTTTCATCTTGTTTGAGTCATTTGTATAATTCCAACTTTATAGATGAGGGTTTTACAAATGTTCCTGGATTATTTGCCATTTAAGGAACATTTTCCCAACAGTGCTTGATCAACTTCATATTTCACTTTTGAATTTGAGTTGATTTTCAAAATGGAGTTGATTTGCTTTGGTTACCACTATGTTTAAGCACTTAAAATGATATGACTTGGCATTATCTTCAGCTGATCACAGTGGCAATTACATAGGGGTGTTACAAATTCTCCTCCTCTAAAAGAAATTCTCGTCCCGAGAATTCAGGCGGAAGAAGGAAAGAGGTCGGGATATTCCTTGCGAAGATGATCCTCGCGTTCCCAAGTGGCTTCATCTTCAGTGTGATTCGACCACTGCACTTTCAGGAACTTGGTTGTTTTCTGACGAGTTCGACGTTCAGCTTCATCAAGGATGCGGATCGGATGCTCCTTGTAAGATAAGTCATCTTGCAACTGAAGCATCTCGTGATCCACTGCGCGGTGCGGAGATTCCTTGAAGCATTTTCGAAGTTGCGACACGTGGAAGATGTCGTGGATATGAGAGAATTGTGGTGGCAACTCCAATTTATAAGCCACCTGTCCACGTCTGGCAACAATGCGAAAGGGACCAATATAGCGAGGAGCTAGCTTGCCCTTGATTCCGAAACGACGGGTGCCCTTCATCGGAGTGACACAGAGATAAACTTGATCACCCGGTTGATAAGTCAGACCCCATCGCTTGCCATCATAATTGCTCTTCTGACGGTCCTGAGCCGCCTTGAGATTCTCCCGGACAATTCTGACTTGTTCTTCAGCGTGTTGAATAATGTCCGGTCCAACGAGAGGTCGTTCCCCAGTTTTTGACCAATTCAGAGGGGTTCAACATTTACGTCCATAGAGAACTTCGAAGGGGGCCATTTTCAAGCTGGCTTGATAGCTGTTATTATAAGAGAACTCGGCATACGGGAAAGATTCCTCCCATTTCTTACCGAATGATATAACACAAGCGCGAAGCATATCTTCAAGCACTTGATTAACGCGCTCAACTTGGCCTTGGGATTGGGGATGATAAGCTGAACTCCATGTAATGTGAGTGCCCATAGCTTCTTGGAAACTTTCCCAGAACTTGGACGTGAAAAGACCGCCACGGTCCAAACTGATCTCCTTCGGAATACCATGGAGTGAAACGATTCTGGAGATATACAGCTCTGCTAGCTGGCTAGCAGTGATAGTCTCCTTAACAGGTAGGAAATGAGCAACCTTGGAAAGTTGGTCGACGACGACAAGAATAGCGTCGTGACCTTTCTGAGACTTGGGAAGACCAGTAATGAAATCCATTTGCACTTTATCCCATTTCCACAAAGGAATAGGGAGTGGTTGAAGAATCCCAGCAGGCTTCTGATGTTCTGCTTTCACGCGACGACATACGTCACATTCAGCAACGTATCGAGCAATGTCCTGCTTCATTCTAGACCACCAGTACCTCTGTCGAAGATCACGATACATCTTGGTGCTACCCGGATGGATAGACAGCGATGTATCATGAGCCTTCTTCATGACCTTGTTAGTCATAAGCTCGAAGCGAGGTACTACGACGCGGTCTCTGAAATATAATGTTCCATCTTCAGCAACTGAGAAATCCCGGTACTTATCAAGGTGAAGCTCTTTCTTCATCAAGTCAATCTCAGCATCTTTGGCTTGCGCTTCCGTAATAGCCTTTTGAAGGTCTGGTTGTACCACAAGGTTATTAAGAGAACCTTGGGGAACAATTCGCAGATTCAGCTGAATCAGTTCCGCATAAAGACGAGGTTGAGCTCGCCTAACCATGAGGTTGTTGCAATATGACTTGCGGCTCAGGGCATCGGCCATCACGTTAGCCTTGCCCGGGGTATACGAAATACCGCAGTCATAGTCTGTAATTGTTTCTAACCATCGTTGCTGACGGAGATTAAGATCCGGTTGGGTGAACAAGTATTTCAGACTCTGATGATCGGTATAAATCTCACACCGATTACCAAGAAGATAATGGCGCCATAACTTTAATGCATAGATCACTGCAGCAAGTTCAAGATCATGCACTGGATAATTTTCTTCATGCGGTCGCAATTGACGTGAAGCATACGCAATTACTCTTCGCTCTTGCATTAGGACACAGCCTAATCCCTGACGAGAGGCGTCGCAGTATATGACAAAGTCCTTGCGAGAATCAGGAGGAGCAAGCACTGGAGCAGAAGTAAGCTTGTCCTTGAGGGTCTGGAAACTTTCCTGACATTTGTCTGTCCACTCAAACTTAACGCCTTTGTGGAGCAGATTAGTCAGGGGCTTGGCGATCTTGGAGAAGTTCTCGACGAATCGGCGGCAATAACTGGCTAGACCGAGGAAGCTTCAGACTTGCTTGGCATTCTTCAGAGGAGTCCAGTCAAGGATAGCCTGAACACGCTCCGGGTTAACGGCAATACGTGGGCAGGTAGTCAAAGAGATTGACGATGACAACACAGATCAGCGAGGGCAAGGATGGCATTGCCGTTCATGAATTCAATTAACATCTCGGAAGAACTCAAAATGTTGACGCTGAACACGACACATTTTTCCGGGAGATTCCAAAAGTGTCAAATGACGGTAAGCGAGGTATAAGATAACTTGGAAAGAAAAGGTTAAACAACCCAATAGAAAGGAAAATGATCATCAGACTAATCAGATCAATGACAGGGAAATCGCACTGAATCCAGCTCTCCGGGTGGATAGAATTTACGAGATCCTAAGTGTCGGTGTCAGTTAATTTTAATAAACCCGAATAGAAGAGAGATTAGAATCCCGGAGTAAAGACAAGGAATAAAAGATCCTAATACCACCCAATTGGCGACGTGGGCCCGTAAGCCACACAGCCAAGTTAGTAGAACAGTTTTCGACCACTAGACTCAACTTCGACCAAGGAATTGAATAGGGGGATTCCTAGAGGCAGTCAGCTCTGATACCAACCTGTGACGACCCCGGCTTAATCGTGCACTAACCATACACGCAAATGCGCACGATCAAGCCTAAGGACTCACTTGAAGATATCACAACACAACTCTAAAACATAAATAAAGTCATACAAGCTTTATATTACAAGCCAGGGCCTCGAGGGCTCGAATACATAGCTCGATGGCATACAAGCATCAGCAGAAGCATCAGATATCTGAGTACAGATATATTACAGAGAGAGAGAGAGAGATAGGCCTTCACAGAGGCGGGGTATAATAAAAGCTACGATCGAAAGGCGTAGGCCTCCTGCCCTGGACCCTCTGATCCTACTCCTGGTCGTCAGACGGCTCCTCGTAGTAGTAGTACTCTCCGGGCTGGTAGTAGTAGTGGTCGTCGACCGGGACAACTGGCTCCGGGGCTCCGTCGTCTGGATGCGACAAAGGGATAAAGGGGGGAAAAAGGAAAATAAAGCAAACGTGAGTACTCATCCGAAGTACTCAGCAAGCAAGGATCTACACTACATATGCAACATTTTCAAAGGGGGCTGTATATGTGGACTGGGATGCAGAAATGCCAGAATAGAGGGGGAAAGCCTAGTCCTATCGAAGACTAGCATCTTCAGTATCTTCAACGGTTTTGCAGCATTAGAAGAGAGCAGAATAACATAATGTAAACTATAGCAGTAATGTCATCAACCTAGGACAGAGATTCTTCCTCGACTCCCTGCGAGAAAGCAATCCCAGAGCCGTACTATCCAGTTATCATCTCAAGTCATGTTCTAGTTGTACCTATAGGGATACAACTCCGAGTGTCCGTTACCGTAGGACAGGCTATCGATAGAAGTTTCTTCCCTGCAGGGGTGCACCAACTTACCCACCACGCTCGCTTAACTTCGGCCGGACACACTTTTCGGGGTCATGCCCGGCCTCGGCTAAGCAACACGCCGCAACCCGACCAAATACTTAACAGAGAGGTCAGCACGCCGGACTAAACCTATGCCCCCAGGGGTCTTCGGCCTTCGCCCCGGGAACTCCTGCATGTTACGTTCACGGCCGAGAGCAGACCTAGCAACCCCTTAATACAAGCGCAGTTGCGTAACCAGTCCAACTCGGCGCGCGCCGCTCAATTGCTGACGTCCATTAAGCTTCGGCTGAAGTATACGACGCAGAACGCCCATACTATGCCCACGTGATGGTTAGTGCTATCAGGATAGAGGCCCCTCGGATCAAATATCCAAACCGTTTAGTGGATTAGGAGCGCGCGGTAACGAGCAGAGACTCACGATCGATGTGACCCCGTCGCCCCATCTCGAGGACTTGCGGCAAGGGCTAAGAATGCCCGGCCACGCCTCGTAGTTATCTCGCGGGCACCTCTCAGGTCAACCCGACTCCACATCACTTCGCAATTATGCTCGCGCGGGTACCCCTCAGGGCCGACCCGTCTTTAGTATCATGTTATCATGGTTCAGTGTTCAGTCATAGTAACCAAGTCTCCGTGTGTCTGACACCAAGAGGGAACCCTGAGGAATCACCCTCGATGGAATTCCCGCTCGATGCTATCGTCAAGGTGAACGAATGAGGAATCACCCTCGAGGTCCACACTTGAGAAGTTGCACGACGACGTCGTTATCGGGGGTGGTGTAGGAGGAATCACCCTCGCTTACCACGACCGAATAACTAACCTACAAGGTTATCATCAGAAGTGCTAACGAGGTATCACCCTCGGCACTCGATAGTAACCCAGCAGAGTCGAGCATCTTAGGGGAAGTGACGTGTGGTGCCAGGTTCTAATCTTCGATCCCGTTGCTCGGGTCTTCTGAGAGTCCAGCGGGGCAGTCGGGACAAGTGGGTCTCTGATAAGGCTCTACCCATCCTATACTAAAAAGTTTAGGAGAACAGGCAGGTATCAAAAGTAGGCTACAGTAAAGCAGGCTATGCAACAGATATAGGACAACAGTAGCAGCAGTAACCTCTAATGCAAGCATAAGAGAGAAGAGAGTGGGCGATATCGAAATGCTCAAAATGGGGGTGCTTGCCTGTCTGCTCGACGGCAAGGGCAGGGTCATCGGGGACGTAGTCGTACTCCGGAGCGGTGTCTGCCTCAGGAGCTACGGCAACGTCGGGGTCTATCGAAAGAGAAGAGGGGGAGGAAACAAGTAAATATAATGCAAACAGATGCAACATAGTGCGTGCGATGCTATGATGCAGTGCAGGGTTACCTAAATATGCCTCTAAGTCATTTTAGTTATTTTTTTAGAATTAATCTGGGATTTAATAACCGGGGTGAGTGCACTATTCATCTACCAGATTCGGGCCCGGAGTTACGAGTTCTCCTACGTAGGAGGTTCCGACAAGGAAACAGACGACACGATTAGACTCGTCTCGTCGTTCTGAGCAACTTTCATGTTTTAACTTTTTCGATCCGAGCTACGGTTTAAAAGATATTAATTTTCAAAGTTTATTTGAATTTTTGGAAATAATTTTATTTACAGAAAATGAATTATGACGTCAGCGTGATGTAATGCTGACATCAGCAAGTCAACAGATGGCTGACCAGTCAAACCTGACATGTGGGTCCAGTGGGACCCACATGTCAGCCTCTGTTTAGACTAACAGTGGATTAGTTTAATTAGCAGGGTTAATAAGGGAGTGGGCCCCATCTGTCAGTGAGACATTAGTATGTCTAAATTACTTTTATTTAATAAAATGTTTAATTAGGTTAATTAACCGCGGGGCCCACATGTCAGTGATTGTGCTGACCTGTCAGCACAGTTGACCGTGGTCAACGGGTCAACTGGGCCCCTTGGGACCCACTGGCAGTGGCCCAGGGGTGGACCCCACGCGTGCCACGTCGGCCGGCCGGCGTTTAGACGCCGGCGAGCTTGTTTTCACGGCGGCGCGGCTCGGAACTCGCCGGAATTCCACTACGGTGAGGCGTTCGGGGTGCGGTTGCTTGCGTTCGAACGAGCGCGTTACGCCACATCCAACGCAGGTGGTGGCGAAGGCTGCGGTGGCCGAAATCGTCGGCGGCGAGCTCGTGAGCGGGCGCCGGTGTTCGGGACCGATCGGAACCGGGGCTAGGAAGGACGGGGAGGCACGTGCGGGTGCTTGTTGGACTCGCAGGAGCTCCAGGAGCTCGAAGCTGGGCCCGGACGAGCACGACGGCGTCTGTGGCCACGGCGGCGAAGTGCACAGCGGCGACCAGAGCTTGGCAACGACGGCAACTAGCTACAGAGCGCTAGGGGGCTAACGAGGAGTAGCAGGGGGAGGAGATGCTCACAGTGAAGGCGCACGGTGGCCCGGTGACAGTTTAGGAGCAGCAGAGACGTCGCCGGCGGGGAAGGAGATCTCCGGTGGCCGGGGAAGAAGACGACTCATTCGGGGCGTTGCCGCGCTCCTCAGCTCCGTCCAGTTGCTCCAGAAGACGTAGTCAACCACGGGGCCCCTCCCAGACACGCTCAGGCGACGCGGGGAGGCCGGTGGCCACGGCGGTGGCGAGGCGTGGCGACGGCGGCGCTCGGACGCCTCGGATCTGGGGAAACAGAGGGAGAGGCGAGCGAGGGGAGAGAGGGAGAGTGGCAGAGGAAGCCAGGGGGGAACGACTCGGCTCCTCCTTATCCATTCCAGCTCCTGTTTCGTCGGTGGGCGTCGAGGTGTCACCGAACGGCCGGAGCAACGTCGGCGCGTCCACAGGCGGGATGACACGGCGATGGAGAGAGAGGGGAGGAGGGAGAAAGAGGCCGCGGTGGGCTGGGCCTCCAGGTACTGTAGCACAGGCTTAAGTGCACAGTGTCGCTTAGGCCTTTTCTATTTTCCTTAATCTGTATTCTTTATTCCTTTCTGATTTGGTAATAGTTAGGCCACTTGTGCATTTTTGTGAAATGTGAGAGTTGTCCCAAATATTGTAATGCAATAATTCCTTTCACCAAAAGTTGGTTTGGGCAAAGTTGGAATTCTTTTGGATTTGATATTATTTTAAATGAATTATATAGTGCTGTTTTGGTGCTGTTTCATCTTGTTTGAGTCATTTGTATAACTCCAACTTTATTGCTGAGGGTTTTACAAATGTTCCTGGATTATTTGCCATTTAAGGAACATTTTCCCAACAGTGTTTGATCAACTTCATATTTCACTTTTGAATTTGAGTTGATTTTCAAAATGGAGTTGATTTGCTTTGGTTAACCACTATGTTTAAGCACTGCAAATGATATGACTTGGCATTATCTTCAGCTGATCACAGTGGCAATTACATAGGGGTGTTTGGCAATTACATAGGGGTGTTACAAAAGGCTATGATGCCACATGGAGGTTGCGTCCTCCCCCCTCCAGAGCTGCTACGGTCCTCCGTGAAGGGACTAAATAAGAAGACGAGGAAGATGTAACACCCATGTGTATTAGTCACTGTGATCAACTGCTAATAATGCCAAGTCATATGATTTGCAGTGCCTAGTCATAGTAATTAATCCCAACAATCCAAATCCTAACCTGAAAATCAACTCAAATTCAAAAATGCAAAATCAACTTGCTCAAACACTATGGGAAAAATGTTCACTAAATAGCAAATATTTCAGAAGCACTCATAAAAATATAAACAATGAAATTGGAACTAGTTAAATGAATCCAACAATATGAAACAGTACTAAAACAGAATTATTTAATACATTTATATTAAAATCAAATTCAAATGAAACCCAACTTTGCCCAAACCAATTTTTAGTGAAAGCTAATATTGCACAGTAATATTTGGGTCAACTTTCATATTTTGTAAAAGTGCAAAGTGGTCTCAACAATTACCAAACAGAAAATAAATAAAGAAAATAGGAAACAGAAATAAGAAAAATGAAACAAGGCACTGTGCACTGGGCCTAAGTGCACAGTGCCCCTGGACCAGCCCACTGGGCCCATTCCCTTCTCCCTCCTCCCCGTGTCACTGCGCCGGTGGTCGACGCGCGCGCGCACCGGCCGGACGTCGACACGGCGACGGCCTCGAAGCCACCGACGCTGCGAGGGGATAAGGACGTCCAGTGCCTCCCCCCTGGCCTCTCCATCCATTTCCCCTCCTCCTCTGTCGCTCCCTCGCCTCAGATCTGCCGACGCCCGAGCGTGGTCGCCGCCGCTCGCCGTCGTCCACGCGGACACAGCCACTGCATCGCCTCACCGTCCTGTCCGTCGCCTCCGCCGACCTCGACTACATCGTCCTCGACCCCGAGCGCAAGCAGTAGAGCCCTGCTACGCCGGGATCGAGCCGTCTTCTTCCTCGAATCGCCGACGCCTCTCCGACGAGCCCCGCCGTTCTGGTGCTCCTAAGCCACCAAGGGCTTTTCGTAGCCGCTCGGTGAGCTCCCATCTCCTTCTCCGTCGCTTTACGCTGTCCATCGTCGCCTGTAGCTAGCTGCCATCGATGCCGTAAGCTCGCCACCGCCGAGCATCTCACCGCCGTGACCACAGTCACCGTCGTGCTCATCCGAGCCCAACATCGAGCTCCTGGAGCTCGTGCGGGTCCTGTGAGCACGCGTGCATGTCACCCCGTGCCTCCTATCTCCATTTCCACCAGAGGCCGAACTCCGGCGTCCGCTCCGCCGCTCGCCACCGCCGTCTCCGGCCATTTCCGGTCAAGCCGCCGTCGCAGAACGATGCGCGAACGAAAGCCCGTTCGAATGAACCTAGCTACGCGCGAAACAACCCCTTTAGCGCATTTTCGACGAGCTCCGGCGACGCACCGCCGCGAACTCTGGTCGCCGACGTCGTTCCGGCGTCGTCGCCGACATGGCGCAGATGGGGCCCACCCCTAGGTCACTGACCGTGGGACCTGGGGGCCCCAGTTGACTGGGTTGACCCAGTCAACTGTGCTGACTGGGCAACTCCAGTCACTGACATGCGGGCCCCATCGTGTTTTAATTAACTAAAATGTTTTTATAAATAAAATTAATTAGTAACTGACATGTGGGACCCAGAAGCTAATAATCTCTGTTTAGTTTTAATTAAACTCTGTTAATCAACAGAGGCTGACATGTGGGCCCCACTGGTCAGGTTTGACCTGGTCAGCCGGCCGTTGACTGCTGACGTCAGCATTCCGTCATGCTGATGTCACTCCACACAGTTCCGGATAATGTTGATTTAATAAATAAAAATAATTCCAGAAAATACTAAAATCTTTAGAACATCGTAGAAAATAAACCATAGCTCAGATCGAAAAAGTTAAAACATGAAAGTTGCTCAGAACGACGAGACGAATCTGATCGTGTCGTCTGTTTTGATGCCGGAACCCCCTACGTAGGAGAACTCGTAACTCCGAGCCCGATTCCGATAGATGAATAGTGCACACACACCGGGTAATAAATCGCGCGATAATCCTAAAATAACTAAAAATGACTTAGACATACTTCAGGCAACCCTGCACTGCATCATAGTCGTAGCATGCCCTGTATTGCATCGTTGCTGTGTATTTACTTGTTTCCTTCCCCCTCTTCTCTCTCGGTAGACCCCGACGTCGACTTAGCTCCCGAGGTCGACGCTGCTCAGGAGCCCGACGACACCACTGAAGACCTTGCCCTTGCCGCAGAGCAAACAGGCAAGCACCCCCTTTTGAGCATTCCGATATCGCCCACTCTCTTCTCTCTTATGCTTGCATTAGAAGTTACTGCTGCTACTGTTATCCTATATCTGCTGCATAGCCTGTTTACTTGTAACCTGCTGTTGATACTTATCTGTTATCCTAAACTGCTTAGAATAGGTTGGGTAGAGACCTTCAGAGACCCCACTTATCCTGACTGCCCCACTGGATGATCAGTAGACCCGTGCAACGGGATTGAAGACCAGGTCCCGACACCGCACGTCACTTCCCCCTTAGTTGCCGACACTACTGGGTTACCATCGAGTGTCGAGGGTGGTACCTCGTCAGCACTTCGAATGATAACCTTGTAGGATAGTTAATCGGTCGTGGTAAGCGAGGGTGATTCCTCCTACACCACCCCCGATAACGACGACGTCGTGCAACACCTCAAGTGTGGACCTCGAGGGTGATTCCTCCTTCGTTCACCTTGATGATAGCATCGAGTGGGATTCCATTGGGGGTGATTCCTCAGGGTTCCCCCTTGGTGTCAGACACACGGAGAATTTGGTTACTATGACTGAACACTGAACCATGATACTAAAGACGGGTCGGCCCTGAGGGGTACCCGCGCGAGCTTATTAGCGAGTGATGTGGAATCGGGTGGACCTGGATGGTGCCTGAGGGTTGAACACGAGGCGTGGCCGGGCATTCTTAGCCCTTGCCGCAAGTTCTCGAGACGGGGCGATGGAGTCACATCGATTGTGAGTCTCTGCTCGTTACCGCGCGCTCCTAAACAACTAAACGGTTTGGATATTTGATCCAAGGGGCCTCTGGCCTGATAGCACTAACCATCACGTGGGCATAGTATGGGCGTTCTGCGTTGTATACTTCAGCCAAAGCTTAATGGACGTCAGCAATTGAGCGGCGCGCGCCGAGTTGGACTGGTTACGCAACTGCGCTTGTATTAAGGGGTTGCTAGGTCTGCTCTCGGCCGTGAATGTAACGTGCAGGAGTTCCCGGGGAGATGGCCCAAGACCCCTGGGGGCACAGGTTTAGTCTGGCGTGCTGACCTCTCTGTTAAGTATTTGGTCGGGTTGCGGCGTATCGTTTGGCCGAGGCCGGGCACGACCCAGGAAAGTGTGTCCGGCCGGAGTTAATCGAGCGTGGTGGGTAAGTTGGTGCACCCCTGCAGGGAAGAAACAATCTATCGATAGCCTGTCATACGGTAACGGACACTCGGAGTTGTATCCCGATCGGTACAACTAGAACTAAGATGAGAACTAGATAGTACGGCTCTGGGATTGCTTTCTCGCAGGGAGTCGAGAAAAGATCTCTGGCCAAGGTTGATAACATTACTACTACTTTACATTATGTTTCTGCACTCTTCTTATGCTGCAAGACTGATGAAGATGTGTAACACCCCCAGTGGTTAACTACAGTAATCACCCTTTTGATTATGCCATGTCATCATGTTTAACAGTGCATGATCATCATTTGCACCATAATGCATTTCAACTCCTAAGTCAAATTCAACATTTAAATGAAAGTGAAATTTAAAAGTTGTTCAGATCCAGAAACAAAAATGTACATCATGTTGCAAATAATCCAGAGGCTAATATAAAATTAGCAGTAGTGTTAACTAAAATATTTAAGTGGCTCGAACAACAAGAAACATCAGCAACATAGCACTATTCAACCCCTTTTCAATTAAATAAAATCCAAACCAAAAAGATATGGACACCAAGCTATTTTATTGCAGTGGCATACAATGCACTGTGAATTATGGGCTAGGTCTCATATTTTACAAAACTCTAATGGGGGCCACACTTTTTGCAAAACAGAAATAATAAAAGAAAATAAAACAAAACAGAAAATTAAAAAAATAGAAAACCCCGGCCAACTGGGCCAACCGGCCCAGCCGGCCGGCCCAGCCGGCCGGCCCAGCTGGCCCGCCCGCGCTCGCCCTGGCCTATATGACCTCGCCCGCACCAAACCCTAACCCCGTTTCCCCCTCACGTCGTTCCCTTTCCCCCCTCCCCCCCCCCGATTCCGTCGCCGCCGCCGCCCGCGGACCGCGTCGGAGCCGCTCCCGTCGCCACCACGCCGCGCCGTCCCCGCCATCAACCGTCGCCCCTTCACCTCGCCGGCCGTCCCCGACCGCCTCCCCGAGTCGCTTCATCGCGCCTCGCCGAACCCGATCCCCTGCTCGCCGGTGAGGCCCGGCCTCCCCTTTTCCCCTTCCCCGTCGCTCGTCCCGGCCAGTGGCCGCTCGCGCTAGCGCACGCCCGCGCTCCCACCTCCCCTCGCCGCGCACTGCAGCTGCGGCTGCTCCGCCGTGCCCGCACCCCGCCGCCGCGCTCACCACGCGCGCTCGCCTTCCCCTGGCCACGCCCGCGCCGTGCGCGCATGCACGCGCTCGCCCACGCGACCCCGCCACCACCGCCACCGTTTCAGCTCGCGCGCGCCGCCGTGCGCCTCGCCTTCGCCCCACCGGCCCCGCGGCGCACCACCCTGTCGTCCCGCGCGCCACCGCGCCCACACCCACGCTCGCCTCCCCCCTCTACCTGCTGCTGCGGCTCCGGCCGGCCAGCCACGCCGTGGCCGTGGCCTTGCCGCCGCATCGGCCGGCGCCCCGCCCGCGCGCCCGTGCCCGCGGTGGCCCGGACTTGTCAGCCCCTCCCCAAGGAGTGCGCAGCGGACATGTCCGCTGGCCTCTGTGCCACTGACCAGAGGGGCCCACGCCCATGTTAATTAAAAATATATATATATATATGTATATGTGATAAAAATAAATAATAATAATAACTAAATAAAAATAAGAATAATTAGTTAATTAAATGATTAATTAACTTAATTAATCCTGATTAGATTAATCTAGTCACTAATTAAACTAATTAATCTGTTTTAGTTAATCTCAGTCAATGACAGTGGGACCCACGTGTCAGCTTGACCAGTCAACAGTCAGAGTTGACTGCTGATGTCATGCTGACATCGGCAAACACTATTCTGGATAATGTTGCATTTAATTAATTAAAATAAATTCCAGAAATTAATAAAAGCTTTAGAAAATCATATAAAATAATCTGTAACTCAGATCGAAAAACTTTGTACATGAAAGTTGCTCAGAACGACGAGACGAATCCGAATACGCAGTCCGTTCGTCCGCCACACGTCTCTAACTATCAGAACATGCAACCGTTCCCCTCCGGTCATCTGTCTGACAAATGTCCGGAACCGGGAAAACATTCCCGGATGGATTCCTCCTTCCTCAGTGACGTGCAACCATATGTTAGGACACACCCGGCACTGCGTATTATCATGTCGTACTTTGTGTTGCTCATGTTTGCTCTATATTTATACTGTTTCCTCCCCCTCTTCTCTCTCGGTAGACCCTGACACCGACGTCGTCCCCGAGATCGACGCAACTCAGGAGCCCGACGCCACCGTTGACGATCCCTCTCTCTCTTGCCAGAGCAACCAGGCAAGCCCCCCCCTTTGATCATCCCGATATCGCCCATTCTATTTCTCATGCTTGCATTAGAATTGCTGCTGCTGCTGCTGCTTTACCTATTCTGATGCATAGCCTGTTCATTGTAACCTGCTGTTGATAATTACCTACATATCCTAAACTGTTTAGTCTAGGCTGGGTAGAGACCCACTAGAGGACCCCACTTTGATCCTTGTTGCCCCGCTGGATTATCAGAAGACCCGATCAACGGGATTGAAGACCTGTGACTTTACTGCTGAACCTTGATAGAGACGGGTCAGCCCCGAAGGGGGACCCGAGGAAGTTACTTTTACTACAGGACTGAAGGGACAGGCGGTACCACCCAGTAGAGGTGGACCTGAGTTCCCGACAGTCTTTTACGAGACGGGTTGACCTGGATGGTGCCCGAGTGATGAATACGAGGTGCGGCCGGGCATTCTTAGCCCTTGCCGCAAGTCCTCGAGACGGGGCGACGGGGTCACATCTTTCGTGAGTCTCTGCTCGTTTTCCGCAAGCCCCTAGGCCACATACGATTTGGATATTTGATTCGAGCAGGCCTCTGGTCTGATAGCACTAACCATCACGTGGGCATAGTATGGGCGTTCTGCATCGTATGCATCAGCCGAAAGCTCTGTCAGACGTCCAGTTCAGCAGTGCGGCATGGAGTGATTGGCGCCATTGCGGTGGTGCTTGGATCTGGGCCATGTGCGCAACGACCCGGAGGGCGAGGGGCGATGGCCAAGACCCCCTTGCGCTTAGGATGTAGACCGGCGGGGACCTCTCTGCTGAGCCGTAGGTAGGGTTGCGATGTGTTGTTTGGCCGAAGCCGGGCATGACCCAGGAAAGTGTGTCCGGCCGGAGTTAAGCGAGCGTGATGGGTAAGTTGGTGCACCCCTGCAGGGAAGAACATTACTATCGATAGCCGGTCCTACGGTAAAGGACACTCGGAGTTGTATCCCGATCGATACAACTAGAACTGGATACCTATGATGAGACCGTATACTATGGCTCTGGGATTGCTTCTCGCAGGGAGTCGAGAAGGGATCTCAGGACGAGTTTGATGACTGTATGGCTCTGGGATTGCTTTCTCGCAGAGAGTCAAGAAAGGATCTCTGGGTGAGGTTGATAGTATTACTACTATATTATACTATGTTTGTTCTACTCTCTCCTATTGCTGCAAGACCGCTGAAGATGCTAGTCTTCGATAGGACTAGGCCTTCTCACTATTCTGGCATTTCTGCAGCCCAGTCCACATATACAGCCTCCCTTTGATAATGTTGCATATGTAGTGTAGATCCTTGCTTGCTGAGTACTTCAGAGTACTCACGGTTGCTTTTCTTTCTTTTCCCCCCATATCAGTTCGTCGTGACCAGATGACGGAGTCGCTGAGACAGCTACCCCCGCCGACGATCGCTACTACTACCTCGAGGATGGATTCTTCTACGAGCTTGCCGACGACCAGGAGTAGGTTCGGAGGGTCCCAGGCAGGAGGCCTGCGCCTTTCGATCGTAGTGTTTTATTTTGCCCCGCCTTCCTAAAGGCCTTTCTGTTTCTCTTTCATATCTGTACTCAGATAACTGATGCTTCCGCTGACGCTTGTATGCCATCGAGCTATGTATTCGAGCCCTCGAGGCCCTGGCTTGTAATATAAAGCTTGTATGACTTTATTTATGTTTTAGAGTGGTGTTGTGATATCTTCCCGTGAGTCCTTAGGCTTGATCGTGTGCATTTGCGTGTATGATTAGTGCACGATTAAGCCGGGGGCGTCACAAGATGCTTGAAGATGCTAGTCTTCGATAGGACTAGGCTCTCCCCCTCTATTCTGGCATTTCTGCAGCCCAGTCCACATATACAACCACCCTTTGAAAATGTTGCATATGTAGTATAGATCCTCGCTTGCTGAGTACTTCGGATGAGTACTCACGTTTGCTTTATTTTCTTTTTTCCCCATATCCACTTGTCGCATCCAGATGACGGAGCCCCAGAGGTAGCTGCCCCCATCGACGACTATGGCTACTACTACTACCTTCCCGGCGAGTACTACTACGAGGAGCCGACGGACGACCCGGAGTAGGATTCGGAGGGTCCTAGGCAGGAGGCCTACGCCTTTCGATCGTAGAATTTTATTTTGCCCCGCCTTCATAAAGGCTTATCTCTATCTCTGTAATATATCTGTACCCAGATATCTTATGCTTCCGCTGACACTTGTATGCCATCGAGCTATGTATTCGAGCCCTCGAGGCCGTGGCTTGTAATATAAAGCTTGTATGAATTTATTTATGTTTTAGACTTGTGTTGTGATATCTTCAAGTGAGTCCTTAGGCTTGATCGTGTGCATTTGCGTGTATGGTTAGTGCACGATTAAGCCGGGGACATCACAGGTTGGTATCAGAGCCGACTGCCTCTAGGAATCCCCCTATCCAATTCCTTGGCCAAAGTTGAGTCTAGTGGTCGAAAAACTGTTTTACTAACTTGGCTGTGTGGCTTACGGGCCCACGTCGCCAACTGGGTGGTATTAGGATCTTTTATTCCTCGTCTTTACTCTGGGACTCTAACCTCTCTTCTATTCGGGTTTAATAAAATTACTAACACCGACACTTAGGATCTCGTAAATTCTATCCACCCGGAGAGTTGGATAACAGTGCGATTTCCCTGTCATTGATCTGATTAGTCTGATAATCATTTCCTTTCCATTGTTTTGTTTAACCTTTCCATTCGAGATCTGTTATATTTCTCGTCGTCGAGTGACAATCCTGAATATTCTCTGTTTCAGATGGACCGTTTGTTTCCCCCACGCCCTACGACGCAGCTTGTGCTTCGCACCTGGGCTCGAGACGTCCCTGGGTTTCCAGCTGTTCTGATCGCTCTCTTGACCAGGCTGGGTTACCGCTGGTATCCTGAGTACATGGTCTACGAGGTTTACCGCGAGTTCAACCAGGAGCAGTACTATGCTGATGTTCGCATCTATGATCAGCAAGATAACTCAGACACTGAGCTGTACCTTTTACATGGTATCGGCGTGACGATTGAGATGGCAGTCCATGATGCTGCTTACTCTGCTGTCGCACGTTTCCGAGGAGAGCACAGTGCTAGCTTGGATGACTCTGAGTTTTGATACATTCCGTATGCCCCTGTTGGAGATGCTACTGGATACTACACAGCTACCTATGCCCCTTATGAGCCTCGTCGCTACGATCAGCGAGTTCTGATTCAGTGTACTCAGGCTCTGGATCGCACTGTTCGGGCTCTTGCCGTCGAGTTGTTTGCTACTCGAGTACGACTCTACGAGGCTATGATGCAGTTGCTACCAGCTGTTCGTGCAGGGATACATCCGGAGCATATCCTTTACCCGCGCAGGACCGAGATGCCACCAGGTATCGATTGGCCTGCTGTGGGAGGTCACACGCCTGCACGTGGACCTCTTCTTTCAGCTCGAGACCGGGTTCTGCATCAGAGTGCACATGGAGCGCAGGATCCTTCTGCGATGAACGTCCGTCATCCGCACTTGCAGCTACCCCGTTTCAGTGGTTTTATCCGACGTTGATGTAGCCTTTGTTATGTCTCGTTGTGTACTTCCTTACCGCGTGCCTGCGCGCCGCCTAGTATGTCTAGCTTTTAAATTTGCGCCATTGTGCTGCCCGTTTGTAACCGACTCTGCATGGATGTGTATGATTTAATGACTACTATTAAGCATCTATTGTACTACTTAAATTCCGCCGAGTTGCATCATGTTTGCTCCTAAAATACTCGCCGTGGCTTCTGCTAAACTACCCCTGTTGATTTAGCAGGATGGGTGATAACAATCCACCTCCGCCGCCACCGCCTGATTATATGGTTGCGATGATGCAACAGTTTGAACTGAACCGCCAATTCATGACGGGGATTATGCAACAGTTCCCTCGTCCCAATGCCGACCAGCCGACACCTTCCATCACCTTGCCAGAATTTATGCGACTCAACCCGTCGTTCTTTCGCAACACAGTCAACCCACTGGATGCCGATGATTGGCTGCGTGACATCTCCTATGAGATGGAGTGTGCTGATGTCGCCCCGGCTAATTATGTCACCTTTGCGACATACCTTCTGAAGGGTCCCGCATCTCAATGGTGGGCCACTCACCGACAGACCCTACCACCTGGTACCGTCGTCACTTGGGCAGAATTCAAGATTGCTTTCCGTGCCCACTACATTCCTCAAGCTGTCATAGCCCGGAAGAAGGCCGAGTTCCGTAGTCTCGTTCAAGGTAACAAGACTGTGGAAGTTTATCAGCGAGAGTTCCTTGACTTGTCTCGCTATGCTGAAGAAGACATCCCCACTGATGCCCGAAGGCAAGAGAAGTTTCATGAAGGGCTACATCATGACATTCAGCTAGCCCTGCTCATCCAAGACTATCCTGACTTCGCCACCTTGGTGAATAAGGCTATCATGGTCGAGACTGGTCTGAAGAAGCACAAGGAAGCGACCAGACACACTCGTGAAGCGGGCTCATCTTCGGGCTCGTCTTCCTAGAAGCGCCGCATCTGGATCCCACAGAGCATGTACCGTCCAGCAGCGCCAGTGTTCAGGCCTGCATATGCTGCACCTCGTCTGCCTCCTCCACCACCGAGGCAGCCTCTACAAGCGCCACCACCTCGAGCTCCCGCACCATGTCCTGACAGTGAACTCTGCTTCAAGTGTGGCCAGCCAGGTCACCGTGCCAGAGACTGCTCTCAGAATCAGAATCAGCTAGCTCTTCCTCCTGCTGGCCGTGGTAATGGCCGTGGAATTCCTCAGCAGCGTAACAACAATGCCAGACCTTCTTATGGTCGTGGACAGAACTATCACGTCAACATGGCTGAAGCTTAGGATCAACCTGAAACCGTGATGGGTACACTTCTTGTTAATTCAGTACCAGCATCTGTTTTATTTGATTCAGGAGCATCTCATTCATTCATGTCGGAAGAATTTGCATTCATGCATGGCATTAAATATGAAAGCTTGCAATATCCACTAGTGGTTAACACTCCCGCGGGCCAATGCCGAGCCTCCTTATTCAGCCCCGAAGTCACTGTTGAAATTGAGGGGTTAAAATTTCAGGCACTCCCAATTATCCTGAGTTCTTCCAAGATTGATCTTATCTTGGGAATGGATTGGTTGAAGTCTCACTACGCCTCAATCAATTGTGCTACTAAGGTTGTTCACCTTCTACACCCATCAGATGAGTTAGTGAATTACCAAGCTCATATCACTCAGAACGTCGAGGCTCAGATTTATGCCTTGAATGCGTTGAACGCTTCTCCGCTTGAGGGGATAGAGAACGTTCCAGTTGTCTGCGAATTCCAGGATGTTTTTCCAGAAGAACTTCCAGGAATACCCCCTGCTAGAGCTGTCGAGTTTGTTATCGACTTGAAACCTGGCACAACTCCTATTGTGAAGCGCCCTTACAAGATGCCTCCGCACCACCTTCTTGAGCTTAAGGAAGAAATCGATAAATCACTTAAGAAGGGCTTCATCCGTCCTAGTTCCTCTGCTTGGGGAGCACCGTCTCTCTTTGTCAAGAAGAAAGATGGTACGAATAGGTTGGTCCAAGATTACCGTCCTATGAACCAGGCAACCATTCAGAATAAATATCCGCTTCCCCGGATCAATGACTTATATGATCAACTTGCTGGATCTTCGGTCTTTTCTAAACTTGACTAGAGGTTGGGTTATCACCAGATCCGTGTCCGTGAAGAGGATATCCCGAAGACGGCATTCGTTACTCGATACGGATCCTACGAGTACACCGTCATGTCATTTGGCTTAACGAATGCTCCCGCTACGTTCTCCCGCCTGATGAATTACATATTCATGGATTACCTCGACAAGTTCGTCGTGGTATATCTGGATGATATTCTGGTATATTCGAAGAATAAGGAAGAACATGCCGAACATCTTCGCCTTGTTCTGGAGAGACTTCGAGAGCACAAGTTGTATGCCAAGTACTCTAAATGTGAATTCTGGCTTTCTGAAGTGACCTACCTTGGACATGTGATTTCCAAGGACGGTATTGCCGTTAACCCGGAGCGTGTTTAGGCTATTCTTGACTGGACTCCTCCGAAGAATGCCAAGCAAGTCCGAAGTTTTCTCGGCCTCGCTAGTTATTGTCGATGATTCGTCGAGAACTTCTCCAAGATCGCCAAGCCCCTGACTAATCTACTTCACAAAGGCGTTAAGTTTGAGTGGACAGACAAATGTCAGGAAAGTTTCCAGACCCTCAAGGACAAGCTTACTTCTGCTCCAGTGCTTGCTCCTTCTGATTCTCGCAAGGACTTTGTGATATATTACGACGCCTCTCGTCAGGGATTAGGCTGTGTCCTAATGCAAGAACGAAGAGTAATTGCGTAGGCTTTACGTCAATTGCGTCCACATGAAGAAAATTATCCAGTGCATGATCTTGAACTTGCTGCAGTGATATATGCATTGAAGTTATGGCGACATTACCTACTGGGTAATCGGTGTGAGATTTATACCGATCATCAGAGTCTGAAATATTTGTTCACTCAACCGGATCTTAATCTCCGACAGCAACGATGGTTAGAAACAATTACGGACTATGACTGTGGTATTTCATATACCCCTGGCAAGGCTAACGTGATGGCTAATGCCCTGAGCCGCAAGTCATATTGCAACAACCTCATGGTTAGGCGAGCTCAACCTCGCCTTTATGCAGAATTGAGTAAGCTGAATCTGTGAATTGTTCCGCAGGGTTCTCTTAATAACCTTGTGGTACAGCCAGACCTTGAGAAAGCTGTTAAAGAAGCGCAAGCCAAAGATGCTGAAATCGATCTGATGAAGAAAGAGCTTCACCTTGAGAAGTACAGGCATTTCTCGATTGCTGAAGACGGAACCTTGTATTTTAGAGACCGCATCGTGGTACCTCGATTCGAGCTTATGACTGATAAGGTTATGAAAGAAGCTCATGATACACCGCTGTCTATCCATCCGGGTAGCACCAAGATGTATCGGGATCTTCGACAGAGGTACTGGTGGTCCAAAATGAAGCAGGACATTGCTCGATATGTTGCTGAATGTGACGTATGTCGTCGCGTGAAAGCAGAACATTAAAAGCCTGCTGGAATTCTTCAACCACTCCCTATTCCTTTGTGGAAGTGGGATAAAGTGCAAATGGATTTCATTACTGGTCTTCCCAAGTCTCAGAAAGGTCACGATGCTATTCTTGTCGTCGTCGACCAACTTTCCAAGGTTGCTCATTTTCTACCTGTCAAGGAGACTATCACTGCTAGTCAGTTAGCAGAGCTGTATATCTCCATAATCGTTTCACTCCACGGTATTCCGAAGGAGATCAGTTTGGACCGTGGCGGTCTTTTCACGTCCAAGTTCTGGGAAAGTTTCCAAGAAGCTATGGGAACTCACATTACCTGGAGTTCGGCTTATCATCCTCAATCCCAAGGCCAAGTCGAGCGAGTTAACCAAGTGCTTGAAGATATGCTTCGGGCTTGTGTTATGTCATTCGGTAAGAAGTGGGAAGAATCTCTTCCGTTTGCCGAATTCTCTTATAATAACAGCTATCAAGCCAGCTTGAAAATGGCCCCCTTCGAAGTGCTTTATGGACGTAAGTGTCGAACCCCTCTGAATTGGTCAGAAACTGGGGAACGGCCTCTCGTGGGACCGGACATTATTCAACATGCCGAAGAACAAGTCAGAATTGTCCGAGAAAATCTCAAGGCGGCTCAGGACCGCCAGAAGAGCAATTATGATCGCAAGCGATGGGGTCTGACTTATCAACCAGGTGATCAAGCTTATCTTCGTGTCACTCCTATGAAGGGCACCCGTCGATTCGGAATCAAGGGCAAGCTAGCTCCTCGCTATATTGCTCCTTTTCGCATTGTTGCCAGACGTGGACAGGTGGCTTATAAATTGGAGTTGCCACCACAATTCTCTCATATCCATGATGTCTTCCACATGTCACAACTCCGTAAATGCTTCAAGGAATCTCCGCACCGAGCAGTGGATCACGAGATGCTTGAATTGCAAGATGACTTATCTTATAAGGAGCATCCGATCCGCATCCTTGATGAAGCTGAACGTCGAACTCGTCAGAAGACGACCAAGTTCCTGAAAGTGCAGTGGTCGAATCATACTGAAGATGAAGCCACCTGGGAACGCGAGGATCATCTTCGGGAAGAATATCCCGACCTCTTTCCTTCTACCTCCTAAATTCTCGGGATGAGAATTTCTTTTAGAGGAGGAGAACTTGTAACACCCCTGTGTATTAGTCACTATGATCAACTGCTAATAATGCCAAGTCATATCATTTGCAGTGCCTAGTCATAGTGATTAATCCCAACAATCCAAATCCTAACCTGAAAATCAACTCAAATTCAAAAATGCAAAATCAACTTGCTCAAACACTATGGGAAAAATGTTCACTAAATAGCAAATATTCCAGAAGCACTCATAAAAATATAAACAATGGAATTGGAACTAGTTAAATGAATCCAACAATATGAAACAACACTAAAACAGAATTATTTAATACATTTATATTAAAATCAAATTCAAATGAAACCCAACTTTGCCCAAACCAATTTTTAGTGAAAGCTAACATTGCACAGTAATATTTGGGTCTACTTTCATATTTTGTAAAAGTGCAAAGTGGCCTCAACAATTACCAAACAGAAAATAAATAAAGAAAATAGGAAACAGAAATAAGAAAAATGAAACGAGGCACTGTGCACTGGGCCTAAGTGCACAGTGCCCCTGGACCAGCCCACTGGGCCCATTCCCTTCTCCCTCCTCCCCGTGTCACTGCGCCGGTGGTCGACGCGCGCGCGCACCGGCTGGACGTCGACATGGCGACGGCCTCGAAGCCACCGACGCTGCGAGGGGATAAGGACGTCCAGTGCCTCCCCCCTGGCCTCTCCATCCATTTCTCCTCCTCCTCTGTCGATCCCTCGCCTCAGATCCGCCGACGCCCGAGCCTGGTCGCCGCCGCTCGCCGTCGTCCACGCGGACACAGCCACTGCATCGCCTCACCGTCCTGTCCGTCGCCTCCGCCGACCTCGACTACATCGTCCTCGACCCCGAGCGCAAGCAGTAGAGCCCTGCTACACCGGGATCGAGCCGTCTTCTTCCTCGGATCGCCGACGCCTCTCTGACGAGCCCCGCCGTTCTGCTGCTCCTAAGCCACCAAGGGCTTTTCGTAGCCGCTCGGTGAGCTCCCATCTCCTTCTCCTTCGCTTTACGCTGTCCATCGTCGCCTGTAGCTAGCTGCCGTCGATGCCGTAAGCTCGCCACCGCCGAGCATCTCACCGCCGTGACCACAGTCACCGTCGTGCTCATCCGAGCCCAGCATCGAGCTCCTGGACCTCGTGCGGGTCCTGTGAGCACGCGTGCATGTCACCCCGTGCCTCCTATCTCCATTTCCACCAGAGGCCGAACTCCGGCGCCCGCTCCGCCGCTCGCCACCGCCGTCTCCGACCATTTCCGGTCAAGCCGCCGCCGCAGAACGATGCGCGAACGAAAGCCCGTTCAAATGAACCTAGCTACGCAGGAAACAACCCCCTGTAGCGCATTTCCGACGAGCTCCGGCGACGCACCGCCGCGAACTCTGGTCGCCGGCGTCCTTCCGGCATCGTCGCCGACGTGGCGCAGATGGGGCCCACCCCTAGGTCACTGACCGTGGGCCCTGGGGGCCCCAGTTGACTGGGTTGACCCAGTCAACTGTGCTGACTGGGCAACTCCAGTCACTGACATGCAGGCCCCACCGCGTTTTAATTAACTAAAATGTTTTTATAAATAAAATTAATTAGTTAAATTAATTAGTCACTGACATGTGGGACCCAGAAGCTAATAATCTCTGTTTAGTTTTAATTAAACTCTGTTAATCAACAGAGGCTGACATGTGGGCCCCACTGGTCAGGTTTGACCTGGTCAGCCGACCGTTGACTGCTGATGTCAGCATTCCGTCATGCTGATGTCACTCCACACTGTTCTGGATAATGTTGATTTAATAAATAAAAATAATTCCAGAAAATACTAAAATCTTTAGAAAATCGTAGAAAATAAACCGTAGCTCAGATCGAAAAAGTTAAAACATGAAAGTTGCTCAGAACGACGAGCCGAATTTGATCGTGTCATCTGTTTCGATGCCGGAACCCCCTACATAGGAGAACTCGTAACTCCGAGCCCGATTCCGGTAGATGAATAGTGCACACACACCGGGTAATAAATCCCGCGATAATCCTAAAATAACTAAAAATGACTTAGACATACTTCAGGCAACCCTGCACTGCATCATAGTCGTAGCATGCCCTGTATTGCATCGTTGCTGTGTATTTACTTGTTTCCTTCCCCCTCTTCTCTCTCGGTAGACCCCGACGTCGACTTAGCTCCCGAGGTCGACGCTGCTCAGGAGCCCGATGACACCACTGAAGACCTTGCCCTTGCCGCAGAGCAAACAGGCAAGCACCCCCTTTTGAGCATTCCGACATCGCCCACTCTCTTCTCTCTTATGCTTGCATTAGAAGTTACTGCTGCTACTGTTATCCTATATCTGCTGCATAGCCTGTTTACTTGTAACCTGCTGTTGATACTTATCTGTTATCCTAAACTGCTTAGAATAGGTTGGGTAGAGACCTTCAGAGACCCCACTTATCCCGACTGCCCCGCTGGATGATCAGAAGACCCGTGCAATGGGATTGAAGACCAGGTCCCGACAGCGCACGTCACTTCCCCCTTAGTTGCCGACACTACTGGGTTACCATCGAGTGCCGAGGGTGGTACCTCGTCAGCACTTCGGATGATAACCTTGTAGGATAGTTAATCGGTCGTGGTAAGCGAGGGTGATTCCTCCTACACCACCCCCGATAACGACGACGTCGTGCAACACCTCAAGTGTGGACCTCGAGGGTGATTCCTCCTTCGTTCACCTTGATGATAGCATCGAGTGGGATTCCATTGGGGGTGATTCCTCAGGGTTCCCCCTTGGTGTCAGACACACGGAGAATTTGGTTACTATGACTGAACACTGAACCATGATACTAAAGACGGGTCCGCCCTGAGGGGTACCCGCGCGAGCTTATTAGCGAGTGATGTGGAATCGGGTGGACCTGGATGGTGCCCGAGGGTTGAACACGAGGCGTGGCCGGGCATTCTTAGCCCTTGCCGCAAGTCCTCGAGACGGGGCGACGGGGTCACATCGATTGTGAGTCTCTGCTCGTTACCGCGCGCTCCTAAACAACTAAACGGTTTGGATATTTGATCCAAGGGGCCTCTGGCCTGATAGCACTAACCATCACGTGGGCATAGTATGGGCGTTCTGCGTCGTATACTTCAGCCAAAGCTTAATGGACGTCAGCGATTGAGCGGCGCGCGCCGAGTTGGACTGGTTACGCAACTGCGCTTGTATTAAGAGGTTGCTAGGTCTGCTCTCGGCCGCGAACGTAACGTGCAGGAGTTGCCGGGGTGATGGCCCAAGACCCCTGGGGGCATAGGTTTAGTCCGGCGTGCTGACCTCTCTGTTAAGTATTTGGTCGGGTTGCGGCGTATCATTTGGCCGAGGCCGGGCACGACCCAGAAAAGTGTGTCCGGCCGGAGTTAATCGAGCGTGGTGGGTAAGTTGGTGCACCCCTGCAGGGAAGAAACAATCTATCGATAGCCTGTCCTACGGCAACGGACACTCGGAGTTGTATCCCGATCGGTACAACTAGAACTGAGATGAGAACTAGATAGTACGGCTCTGGGATTGCTTTCTTGCAGGGAGTCGAGAAAGGATCTCTGGCCGAGGTTGATAACATTACTACTACTTTACATTATGTTTCTGCACTCTTCTTATGCTGCAAGACTGATGAAGATGCTTGAAGATGCTAGTCTTCGATAGGACTAGGCTCTCCCCCTCTATTCTGGCATTTCTGCAGCCCAGTCCACATATACAACAACCTTTGAAAATGTTGCATATGTAGTATAGATCCTCGCTTGCTGAGTACTTCGGATGAGTACTCACGTTTGCTTTATTTTTTTTCCCCATATCCACTTGTCGCATCCAGATGACGGAGCCCCTGAGGTAGCTGCCCCCGTCGACGACTACGGCTACTACTACTACCCTCCTGGCGAGTACTACTACGAGGAGCCGACGGGCGACCGGGAGTAGGATTCGGAGGGTCCTAGGCAGGAGGCCTACGCCTTTCGATCGTAGAATTTTATTTTGCCCCGCCTTCATAAAGGCTTATCTCTATCTCTGTAATATATCTGTACCCAGATATCTGATGCTTCCGCTGACACTTGTATGCCATCGAGCTATGTATTCGAGCCCTCGAGGCCCTGGCTTGTAATATAAAGCTTGTATGAATTTATTTATGTTTTAGAATTGTGTTGTGATATCTTCAAGTGAGTCCTTAGGCTTGATCGTATGCATTTGCGTGTATGGTTAGTGCACGATTAAGCCGGGGTCGTCACAGAAGGCCCTCATACCTCCCCCTCGTCACTTCCTCCCAGCGGCGGGCGGAACTATGGCGCCTTCTAGTCGTACGTCGGACCATAAACGACAATGAGGTATAAACAACAATCATTTTCCTTGCATTCAATTTTTGTTCAATTGAATGAGGGATGACCGTCAGAAATTGTTGGCAAATGTGCAATGTTTGCGATGTAGCACTAATTTTATGAATTTGGGAAATCAACCTTGGACGATGGATCATTTCTCAATAGTATGATTTGTGATTCCGGGACAAATGATGTCAATTTCAAGGGCACATCGTTCTCACTTGATTCAATTTGAGGCCTTCGGCTCGTCGAAGAAGAAGGCAGTTCGGGGAACAAACTTTAAGCCCAATGAGGATATTCTGCTTGTCTTGGCATGGGAAGATATCTCTCCCAACGTGGGCACTGGGAAATTCAATCGAGAGCAAAGTATTGGAAGCACATTGAGGAGCGTTTCAAATATCATCCTGGGCGTTGAATGGATCTATCCCTCAAATCTCTCACAAACCAAGAGATTTACAACCATTTGGAGGGTTGTTTGGAGCAAGTGAAGCACGCTCCTCCAAGCGGTGTCATCATTGACCAATATGTAAGAAATTTTGTTGTTTTTTGATTGCCACATTTCCATTACTTTGAACATTCTCATAATTTTGAGCATTTGTTTGTTTTTGGTTAACTTAGCCCAAGAGAGGTACCGATAAATGGCCAAGTCGAAGAAAAATTGTTTGGCCTCCAACATTGTTGGAATGAATGATGATGGTAGTCCAAAAGCTGGGAAGTGCAGCAATTCCTCCTCGGAGATGGATGACGGTGAAGATGATAATGGTGTTGGAGAGGAAAGGGAAAGGTGCCCAGAAATCCCACTCCGTCGTATAGCACAGGTCGACCCGACAGGGGGAAGACTGGAACGGAGAAGCTCAAGAGAGAAGGAGAGGTAGAGGCGATAAAAAAATATGGATGAGTTGACAAGGACAAGAAAGTATATGAGAAGAGAAATCAAGCAAAGCTGGAGATGGAGGAGAAGGAGAACCAAGAGAAAAGGGCGAGATGGGATGGTATGCAAGAGAGCATACGGCGTCATGAAGAGATGGTGGTATGTAGGCTCCAAAATCAGTAGAAGATGGAGGCGCGTAGGCTCCAACTTAAGGAAGATCGAATGAGGGAACAACACATAGTCAAGCATAAATGGCTCATCATGTTGGATCCGAGCCAAATGGATTCAGTGGTGCGGAATTTTAGGCGGAATGCGTGAGATGTCATCATACGTTCTACGAACCTCAAAGGCAGTAGCAGAGCCAGAAAATTCGGACAAGGGGGGCCAAGTATTGTTAAACCTTGTTAGGGAGGGCCAATCCATCAAAAACACCATTTTAGCAAAAACAAATCACTGTTACTATTCATTCTAGGCTTAAATCACAGATGTTACGGGGGGCAGGGCCCTGGCTGGCACCCCCCGTCTCGGCCACTGCTCGAAGGATGGCACAGTGCACATGCCAAAGAAGGATGGGATGATGCACTCGGCGGCAACATGTGACTTGCATATTTGTGCCGTTTTAAATGTTTTTGTTCATGCAACTTGTCAAAAACTACGTGCATGTTTGCTTGACGTGCTAAACATTTACATTTGGAGGGAATTGAAGTGTTTGACGTGGAATAAATAAATAAATTATGAAGGTGAAGATATGACGACTCTGAGTTTGTGTGCTGCCTGCGTAGCCTCCAAATGCAAATGGAGCACACTTCATATGCATTGTGGCGATCGCACATATGAGGGGGTTCTGCTAGAGTTGCTTCAAGAGGCACTATGAACCGTTAGAGTGTTATAAAAATGAACCACTCTTAATAATTTGGAGCATCTTAGAAGAGACACTATTAGTCTGTTTTTATAGAACAAAAAGAGTTTCTATGTACATCACGACAGAAATAGAACGTTTTAATACTCTTTTAAACCACTCACCGACCAAATATTGCTGCTTCTATGTACAAAGTGTGCCACTGCAATCAGCAGCGGCATAATAAGAACAGTTTGATCAGGCGAGCTTGGTCGAAGATAGTAGGCAGGAAGGAAACTGGAGATGAGAGGTAACAGAAAGAAATCGAAGACGGAAAGTATTCGAGATCATCACTAGCATCTCCCAGTCCTACTCATCCGTTCTAAGTGCAGATCTGGAGATGGAAGAAGAAGGCTTAGTTGATTCAAGCAACGGGATGTGTCAAAAAATCCGTTGTAGTTCAGGTGGTGGCCACCCAGAACGCGGCAGCCTGCTCCTGCTCCCATTTGATGCTGCACCTCGCCGCCGTGGCGCCACTCCCCACCTTCAGGCACCGCTCGCGGCGCACGTACTTGGGGACCACGCACTCCTGCTGCTGCTGCTGATCTACCTCCTCTGCCTCATCTTCCTCTGCTTCTTGCGCTTCTTGTTGGCTGCTGCACACGGCGGCGGTATTGCAGCCGGCGCAGGGCCGGAGGCGGAGGCGGAGACGCCCGCCGCTCCGCTCGGCCTCCATTCCGGAGGCCCGCACCGCGTACACCTCCAGCCGCCCGCCGCGTCGCTCGTGGACCATGCGCATGCGGGTCGCGCCAGCCGCCAGCGTCGTCAGCGGCGGTGGCAGCACGCGCGCCCTCCGCTCCGTCGGCACCACCTTGGTCTCCTCTTCCTCCTCTCTGTATTTCCTCTTCCGCTCCACGCCCTCGTCGGCGTCGTCAGCGGCTGGGTCGACGCCACCGGTCTCGCACCCGAGCGCCTCGGTGCACATCTCCAGGTTCCGCTTCATGCCGTACCGGTACGCTGGCATCTTCTTGGGAGCGAACGGTAGCGCCACCAACACGCGCCGAGGCTTCGCGGGTTCCTGGACGGCGAACAGAGAGCCCCAAGGGCCGGCGGCAGGGAGCTGCGGCGGCGAGTCGAGCAGCGAGTTAGCCATGGCGAAATGGAGACACGGTGGAGGTGACTGTTGGTGTGATTGGAGCGAGGTAGGCTGGGCTGGTGGGATGCCGGCCGGAAAGAGACGCCACGAGAAGGAAGTGGAGTTGGAGGATTTGCAGTGGGACGCAGCTGCAGGTGCTGGCTGTGTGTGTTGTGGGGAAGAACAGAGCCGGGTGCCACTGGTTTATATAGGGCAGAGGCCGGGGAAGATGGTAGTTGTCAGTTGGAACATGTTCCGCTGATGGTAATGGGCATATACATGGCTCTCCGACTCCGATTCCATTCTGTTCGCAATACATGGAAGAAAACAAAAGAAGGAAAGTGCATTCCTAGGGATGGAGTGGAGTGGTGGCTGCTGCTGCGTGCCACTCTGGCCTGTAAGGGCAGGTCGCCCTCACCGTGCTTTGTAATTAGGCCGACGATCGATGCTTTGTCTGTGTGGTTAAGGGGCATGTGTAATGCTTGATAAGAAAGTTTTAGCTTAAAATCCTATTACATAGATTAGAGATGGCAATAGCAATACATGTACAGTGAATTTTTTTAAAACTTAATCCAAATTAGCATCATCGCAAGATTACAGACATGACAAATCGCATACGACAGATCAGGAGCATCTAGCACACACGAAGAGAGAGTTCATGACACACGAGGGCATAAAAAACTCCAGCGCAACAACATCTTCAGCCATGGTGGTCATCCGACATAGAGCGAAGTAGCCAAAGCAGGCTGACAGACGTCGAGCATGTAGTCGAAGTTGAGTGAGCAGTCGCGCTGAGACGCCCCATAAAAACTATGTCGCTCCTCATCCAGTCACCATGCTATTAAGACACACCAATCACAATCCCATGTCCCCGACGTTGAACTATGTGCGATGCAGGCATTACACACGTTCAAAAAATAAAACCGTGTGCCAGAAAATGAAACATGTGCGATGGCTGATCCATTATGCATGATTTTGAAAAAGGAACCGTGTGTGATAAAGGGCACACAACTTGGTTAATAGATGCTTGTGCGGCAAGTCATGATAACGAACACAATTGTATTGCTCGAATCATGTGTGTTGTGTGGCAATGTTTGAAATAAATGAATTATGTGCGACGATGGAGAGCATGGCACGTTACATAATATATTAACGTGTGTGAAGTTCCGCACACGGTTTCCTAAAGGCAACTCGTGTGAGATAACTCGTGACAGCGCATATGATTGTGTGTGATGTAAATTGTGTGTTTTGCTGGGCACCACGGTTGAAATAAAGGAACTGTGTGAGATATTGTGAACCATTGCACACAGTTTCATCATGTGGATCGCATGTGATGTCACTTGCTTTGTCTGCAGAACAACAACATTGCTTTATTTGCAGAACAACAACGTACTTAAAACATCATTGCACAACTCGTTGTATAATCAAATTAAACATCCATTACATAAGTAACTAAACATCATTGAATATCTCGTTGCATAATTATTTAAAGTAGGGGACATTAAACTATGGATATTGAGATACTCATCCTCGTCGTCAGAAGAGCACTTGTTGAAATACTAGTAGTCAGAGATTTTCATTGTCGGTGCTTCCTCGAGCTCGATGGCCTTTGCGTTGAAATAATTCCTAGCCCGCTGCAAGATCGCCTCTTGGAAGGAGGGATCGGCTTTCTTTTGGGCATACACCATATCGTTGATGTTTTCATAAGCCCTTTGATTGGACTCCTCCTGCCGCGTGGTGGTAGCAAGCGTGACGTTGGCGGCATCCGCGGCGTCAACGGCATGTGCGGCAGCAGCCGTGGCCTCTTCCACATGTGGGGCCGTGGAAACGACATCATCCGCGCGCGCGGCCGCCGCAGCCGCGACCTCATTGGTGCGTGCGACAGTGGTTGCGACATCATTTGCGCGTGTCACCAGGGCATCTGCGTCGCATTTAGCCGCGGCAACGGCCTCATCCATGTGTGCGGGCTCAATTTGACTTTTAAAGGCCATGGTTTGTTTGGAGAATAGTGGAGGCGGACGGGGAGTGGATTTGGAGGCGGCCAGAAGGAAAAAGGGGGCACCCGGTTGCAGTGTAGGTGGGTGTGAAGGAATGTTTATTTTGACTACGGGTGTCAGCTGCACAAATATTTTGTAATAGCCGTGTGCGATAAACCGTGACAATGCACACGAGTGTGTGGTGGGAAATATGTGCTCTGCTATGAAGTACGGCACATAGTTTGCTATGTGTGAGATTCACAATGTCACATGAGAATGGATAAGCATAACCGTGTGCGCACATGTCGCCGTGTTGTCCTTGCCCGCACCATTGCAGTCTCGCCTACTCGACGCACATGCATTGCATCCTCCTCGGCTCACCACCGTTCCACAAGGCACCTACGCTCCCGCATACTCGCCTAAGCTCCCTTCGCAAGCGCCAACGTCCCGTGTACAGTAAATCCCCCAATTCACCTGATTCGTTATATAGAAAAACCGACAGCCGGCGGCAACAACTCACACCCACTCGCCGACACCACAAATACCCCCAATGTCATCGTCGTGCAACTTTGGGAAAGGCTGCTAGCGCTGGTGGGATGAACAAGCACCGTCACGCCGAGGCAACCTTGTCGATCTTAGGCCCCACTCTTCCTCCTCCAGCAGAGCCGAGGTGGGGAACAACGGTCGTGCGGGAGGGAGGTCAAACACGTCGGGATGGAGGTGGGCGAGGTCACGATGGAAGCTTTCGAAGTGCTGGCAGCCATGGCGGTCGACTACGGCGTACCCGCTGCTCCAGACGATGACGAAACCGAATTCCAATGGAGGATGCAGAGGGCCATTGATATGTCTTCGATGCATCTATAATTTTTTATTGTTACATACTATTATCATACCACTTTTACATATTTTTGGCAATAATTTATATTATTCTTATTTGAACTAACCTATTAACCAAGTGCCAAAGGCAAGTTCCTATTTTGTATTGCTTTTGGGTTTTTAGGTGAAAAAAATCACATAGCCGGAATGACCTGATTTTGTGTGTGGATTTTTTCTTGAATATATCTGAATTTTTGGCAGAAGAATCAACACAAGGTGACATTTGTGGGCCCCACATGGACAGGCCCCACGACCCTACCCGTGCCATGCGTCCATGTGGGCAAACCGTAACTCGGTTGGAGCTCTCCTTTGGGAGCAAGGAAGTTAATTTTGGGGGGAAATCATGTTAAAATTTCATCCCGGTCGGAGTTACGGATATCCGGCATTTAAGAAACGGTGCTCGGTCGCAGAAACAGTACCAAAATAGAGAGGAAAACCTGGAGAAAAAGAGAGGGGAGATCCAATCTTGAAGGGGCGCCCGCCCTCCGGGAGCCATGGAGGCCAAGAACCAGAGGGGGAATCCTCTCCCCATATAGGGGAGAGGCCAAGTAAGAAGAAGGAGGAGGGGGGCCTCTCTCCCACTCTCTCCCGGTGTCACCGGACCGCAACCGGGGGAACCATCGTCACCGCAACCATCTCCATCAACACCGCCGTCTTCATCAACACCTCCATCACCTTCCTCTTTCTATGATCAGCGGTCCACTCTCCCGCAACCTTCTATAATCCCCTACCCAAACATGGTTCTTGGTGCTATGAATTATTATCCAATGATTTGTGTCATCGCTATTATGTTTGAGTAGATCACTTTTGTCCTACGAGTTAATTGGTGAATTGATATGATTGGTTTAAATTGTTGGGGAACGTAGTATTTCAAAAAAATTCCTACGATCACGCAAGATCCATTTAGGAGATGCATAACAACGAGCGGGGAGAGTGTGTCCACGTACCCTCGTAGACCGAAAGCGGAAGCGTTTATCAACGCGGTTGATGTAGTCGTACGTCTTCACGATCCGACCGATCCTAGCACCGAACGTACGGCACCTCCGTGTTCAGCACACGTTCAGCTCGATGACGTCCCTCGTACTCTTGATCCAGTTGAGGCCGAGGGAGAGTTCCGTCAGCATGACGGCGTGGCGACGGTGATGATGAAGTTACCGGCGCAGGGCTTCGCCTAAGCACTACGACGATATGACCGAGGTGTGTAACTGTGGAGGGGGGCACCGCACACGGCTAAGAGAAACTTTGATGTGCTATTGGGGTGCCCCCTGGCCACGTATATAAAGGAGGGGAGGGAAGAGGTGGCCGGCCCAAGGGGGGCGCGCCAGGTGTGGGGAATCCTACTAGGACTCCCCAGTCCAAGTAGGATTCCCCTCCTCTTTCCTATTCCTAGTAGGAGAAGGAGGGAAGGAGGAAGAGGGGAGAAGGAAGGAGGGGGGCGCCGCCCCTCCTAGTCCAATTCGGACCAGCCCATGTGGGGGGCGCGCGGCCACCCCTTGAGGCCCTTCTCTCCTTTCCCGTATGGCCCATTAAGGCCCACTACTTCCCCCGGCGAATTCCCGTAACTCTCCGGTACTCCGAAAAATACCCGAATCACTCGGAACCTTTCCGATGTCCGAATATAGCCTTCCAATATATCGATCTTTACCTCTCAACCATTTCGAGACTCCTCGTCATGTCCGTGATCTCATCCGGGACTCTGAACTATCTTCGGTCATCAAATCACATAACTCATAATACAAATCGTCATTGAACGTTAAGCGTGCGGACCCTACAGGTTCGAGAACTATGTAGACATGACCGAGACATATCTCTGGTCAATAACCAATAGCAGAACCTGGATGCTCATATTGGCTCCTACATATTCTACGAAGATCTTTATCGGTCAAACCACATAACAACATACGTTATTCCCTTTGTCATCGGTATGTTACTTGCCCGAGATTCGATTGTCGGTATGTTCATACCTAGTTCAATCTCGTTACCGGCAAGTCTCTTTACTCTTTCCGTAATGCATCATCCCGCAACTAACTCATTAGTCACATTGCTTGCAAGGCTTCATATGATGTGCATTACCGAGAGGGCCCAGAGATACCTCTCGATCTATGCCAACCCAACAAACACCTTCGGAGACACCTATAGAGCATCTTTATAATCACCCAGTTATGTTGTGATGTTTGATAGCACACAAGGTGTTCCTCCGGTATTCGGGAGTTGCATAATCTCATAGTCAGAGGAATATGTATAAGTCATGAAGAAAGCTTTAGCAATAAAACTTAACGATCATTATGCTAAGCTAACGGATGGGTCTTGTCCATCACATCATTCTCCTAATGATGTGATCCCGTTCATCAAATGACAACACATGTCTATGGTTAGGAAACTTAACCATCTTTGATTAACGAGCTAGTCAAGTAGAGGCATACTAGGGACACTTTGTTTTGTCTATGTATTCACACATGTATCAAGTTTCCGGTTAATACAATTCTAGCATGAATAATAAACATTTATCATGATATAAGGAAATATAAATAACAACTTTATTATTGCCTCTAGGGCATATTTCCTTCATAAATAGCTTGTGGTTATGTTACTGTCCTTTGGTGCCCATCATATGAGCGCGCGCATGGATCACACCATAGGGTTAGTTGTATGTTGATAGTGTAGGGGAACGTTGCATGAAAAACAAAAAAAAATTCTACGCACACGCAAGATCTATCCATGGAGATGTATAGCTATGAGAGAGTAGAGCATCTACATACCCTTGTAGATTGCTAAGCGGAAGCGTTTATCAACGCGGTTGATGTAGTCGTACACCTTCACGACCCGTCCCGATCAAGTACCGAACGTACGGCACCTCCGCATTTAGCACATGTTCAGCTCACTGCCGTCCTCGCCTCCTCGATCTAGCAAGAGAGGCGAAGTAGTAGATGAGTTCCGGCAGCACGACGGCGTGGTGACAGTGATGGTGAAACTATTTCCGCAGGGCTTCGCCAAGCACAACGAATTTAGGACAGAGGACGAACTAGAGGAAGAGGGGGCGCCGGCACACGGCTTGGTGAATCGTGGTGTCCCCCAGGGGCTAGCCCTGCTCCTCTATTTATATGTTGAGCCCTGGGGTCGTTTCTTGGAGAAAGAGCCTCCTCAAAGTCGGTTTGGAATGCAAGGAAGAGTCCTTCTCGGTTTCCAGTACCAGACACTACGGTCCTCGACATCTGGCCTAGACGCCATGGGCCTTGGTGTCTGGCCCAGGGCCAGACGCCAAGGTCTCTGGCGTCTGGTCCCTGACCTCTACAAAACTTCCTTTTGCACCGACCTAAAGCCCCGTGGGCCTTACTCCTTGGCCCAACCATATCATCCTATATATCAATCTTTACCTCCGGACCATTCCGGAGCTCCTCGTCATGTCCGTGATCTCATCCGGGACTCCGAACAACATTCGGTCACCAACATACATAACTCATATAATACTATATCGTCAACGAAAGTTAAGCGTGCGGACCCTACGGGTTCGAGAATGATGTAGACATGACTGAGACGCTTCTCCGGTTAATAAAAAATAGCGGGACCTGGATGCCCATACTAGTTCCTACATATTCTACGAAAATCTTTATCGGTCGAACCTTTATGACAAATACGTAGTTCCCTTTGTCCGTCGGTATGTTACTTGCCCGAGATTCGATCGTCGGTATCTTCATACCTATTTCAATCTCGTTACCGGTAAGTCTCTTTACTCGTTCCGTAATACATCATCTTGTAACTAACTCCTTAGTCACTTTGCTTGCAAGCTTCTTGTGATGCTATTGTTGGGGAGCGTAGCATGCAATTTCAAAAAAATTCCTACGCTCACGCAAGATCTATCTAGGAGATGCATAGCAACGAGAGGGGGAGAGTGTGTCCACGTACCCTCGTAGACCGAAAGCGGAAGCGTTAGCTTAACGCGGTTGATGTAGTCGAACGTCTTTGTGATCCAACCGATCAAGCACCGAACGTATGGCACCTCTGAGTTCAGCACACGTTCAGCTTGATGACGTCCCTTGAACTCTTGATCCAGCAAAGTGTCGAGGGAGAGTTTTGCCAGCACGACGGCGTGGTGATGGTGATGGTGATGTGATCCGCGCAGGGCTTCGCCTAAGCACTACGACAATATGACCGGAGGAGTAAACTGTGGAGGGGGGCACCGCACACGGCTAAGAGAACAATTGTTGTGTTATGGGGTGCCCCCTTGCCCCCGTATATAAAGGAGGAGAGGGAGGAGGCCGGCCCCCAAGGGGCACGCCAAGTGTGGGGAGTCCTACTAGGACTCCCAGTCCTAGTAGGATTCCCCCTTCCTTTTCAACGGAGGGGAAAGAAGGAAGTGGAGGGAGAGAGAGAGAGAAGGAAAGGGTGGCCGCGCCCCCTCCCCCTTGTCCAATTCGGACTCCACATGGGGGGGGCGCCACCTCCTGCGGCCTGCCTCCTCCTCTCCACTATGGCCCATGAGGCCCATTACTTCCCCGGGGGGTTCCGGTAACCCCTCGGTACTCCGAAAAATACCCGAACCACTCCGGAACCATTCCGGTGTCCGAATATAACCTTCCAATATATCAATCTTTACCTCTCAACCATTTTGAGACTCCTCGTCATGTCCGTGATCTCATCCGGGACTCCGAACAATCTTAGGTCACCAAAACACATAACTCATAATACAAATCGTCATCGAACGTTAAGCGTGTGGACCCTACTGGTTCGAGAACTATGTAGATATGACCGAGACACATCTCCGGTCAATAACGAATAGCGGAACCTGGATGCTCATATTGGTTCCTACATATTCTACGAAGATCTTTATCGGTCAAACCGCACGACAACATACGTCATTCCCTTTGTCATCGGTATGTTACTTGCCCGAGATTCGATCATCGGTATCATCATACCTAGTTCAATCTCGTTACCGGCAAGTCTCTTTACTCGTTCCATAATGCATCATCCCATAACTAACTCATTAGTCACATTGCTTGCAAGGCTTATAGTGATGTGCATTACCGAGAGGGCCCAGAGATACCTCTCCGATACTCGGAGTGACAAATCCTAATCTCGATCTATGCCAACCCAACAAACACCTTCGGAGACACCTGCAGAGCAGCTTTGTAATCACCCAGTTACGTTGTGACGTTTGATAGCACACAAGGTGTTCCTCCGGTATTCGGGAGTTGCATAATCTCATAGTCAGAGGAATATGTATAAGTCATGAAGAAAGCAATAGCAATAAAACTTCACGATCATTATGCTAAGCTAACGGATGGGTCTTGTCCATCACATCATTCTCCTAATGATGTGATCCCGTTCATTAAATGACAACACATGTCTATGGTTAGGAAACTTAACCATCTTTGATTAACGAGCTAGTCTAGTAGAGGCATACTAGGGACACTGTGTTTTGTCTATGTATTCACACATGTATCAAGTTTCCGGTTAATACAATTCTAGCATGAATAATAAACATTTATCATGATATAAGGAAATATAAATAACAACTTTATTATTGCCTCTAGGGCATATTTCCTTTAGCTATATTACCGAGAGGGCCCAGAGATACCTCTCTGTCATACGGAGTGACAAATCCCAATCTCGATTCATGCCAACTCAACAGACACATTCGGAGATACCTGTAGAGCATCTTTATAATCACCCAGTTATGTTGTGATGTTTGATAACACACAAGGTATTCCTCCGGTATCCGGGAGTTGCATGATCCCATGGTCGAAGGAATATGTATTTGACATTTAAGAAAGCAGTAGCAATAAACTGAACGATCATATGCTAAGCTAACAGATGGGTCTTGTCCATCACATCATTCTCCTAATGATGTGATCCCGTTATCAAGTGACAACCCATGTCTATGGTCAGGAAACCTTAACCATCTTTTGATCAACGAGCTAGTCTAGTAGAGGCATATTAGGGACTTGGTATTTGCTTATGTATTCACACATGTATTTAAGTTTCCAATCAATACAATTCTAGCATGAATAATAAACCTTTATCATGATTAAGGAAATATAATAATAACCACTTTATTATTGCCTCTAGGGCATATTTCCAACAGTCTCCCACTTGCACTAGAGTCAATAATCTAGATTACATTGTAATGAATCTAACACCCATGGAGTCTTGGTACTGATCATGTTTTGCCCGCGGAAGAGGTTTAGTCAATGGGTCCGCCTCATTTAGATCCGTATGTACTTTGCAAATTTCTATGTCTCCATCCTTGACCTTTTCACGAATAGAGTTGAAGCGTCTCTTGATGTGTTTGGTTATCTTGTGAAACCTGGATTCCTTTGCAAAGGTAATTGCTCTAGTGTTGTCACGAAAGATTGTCATTGGACCCGATGCACTGGGTATTACACCCAGATCGGATATGAACTCCTTCATGCGCTGCTTCCGGAGCAGCTATGTACTCCGCTTCACATGTAGATCCCACCACGACGCTTTGCTTAGAACTGCACCAACTCACAGCTCCACCATTCAATATAAATACATATCCGGTTTGTGACTTAGAGTCATCCAGATCTGTGTTGAAGCTAGCATCGACGTAACCCTTTATGACGAGCTCTTCGTCGCCTCCATAAACGAGAAACATATCCTTGGTCCTTTTCAGGTACTTCAGGATATTCTTGACCACTGTCCAGTGATCCACTCCTGCATTACTTTGGTACCTCCCTGCCAAACTTATGGCAAGGCACGCATCAGGTGTGGTACACAGCATGGCATACATTATAGAACCTATGGCTGAGGCATAGGGAATGACTTTCATTCTCTCTCTATCTTCTGCCGTGGTCGGGCTTTGAGTCTGACTCAATTTCACACCTTGCAACACATGCAAGAACCCTTTTTTTGACTGGTCCATTTTGAACTTCTTCAGAACTTTGTCAAGGTATGTGCTTTGTGAAAGTCCTATTAAGCGTCTCGATCTATCCCTATAGATCTTGATGCCCAATATGTAAGCAGCTTCACCGCGGTCTTTCATTGAAAAATTCTTATTCAAATATCCTTTTATGCTATCCAGAAATTCTATATCATTTCCAATCAGCAATATGTCATCCACATATAATATCAGAAATGCTACAGAGCTCCCACTCACTTTCTTGTAAATACAGGCTTCACCAGAAGTCTGTATAAAACCATATGCTTTGATCACCTCATCAAAGCGTATATTCCAACTCCGAGATGCTTGCACCAGTCCATAGATGGATCGCTGGAGCTTGCACACTTTGTTAGCACCCTTAGGATCGACAAAACCGTCTGGTTGCATCATATACAACTCTTCTTTAAGAAACCCGTTAAGGAATGCAGTTTTGACGTCCATTTGCCAGATTTCATAATCATAAAATGCGGCAATTGCTAACATGATTCTGATAGACTTAAGCATCGCTACGGGTGAGAAAGTCTCATCGTAGTCAACCCCTTGAACTTGTCAAAAACCTTTCGCGACAAGTCGAGCTTTGTAGACAGTGATATTACCATCAGCGTCTATCTTCCTCTTGAAGATCCATTTATTCTCAACGGCTTGCCGATCATCGGGCAAGTCCATCAAAGTCCACACTTTGTTCTCATACATGGATCCTATCTCAGATTTCATGGCCTCTAGCCATTTGTCGGAATCTGGGCTCATCATAGCTTCTTCATAGTTCGTAGGATCGCCTTGGTCTAACAACATGACTTCTAGAACAGTATTACCGTACCACTCTAGTACGATTACCTCATCAAGTTCTAGTTTCCTCCCACTCACTTCTTTTGAGAGAAACTCCTTCTCTAGAAAGGACCAATTCTTGGCAACAAAGATCTTGCCTTCAGATCTGTGGTAGAAGGTAATACCCAATAGTTTCTTTAGGGTATCCTATGAAGACACACTTCTCCGCTTTGGGTTCGAGCTTATCAGGCTGAAGCCTTTTGACATAAGCATCACATCCCCAAACTTTAAGAAACGACAGCTTAGGTTTATTGCCAAACCATAGTTCATACGGTGTCGTCTCAACGGATTTAGACGGTGCTCTATTTAACGTGAATGCGGCTGTCTCTAATGCATAACCCCAAAATGATAAAGGCAAATCGGTAAGACACATCATAGAACACACCATATCTAATAAAGTACGGTTACAATGTTTGGACACACCATTACACTGTGGTGTTCTAGGTGGCGTGAGTTGTGAAACAATTCCACATTGTCTTAAATGAAGGCCAAACTCGTAACTCAAATATTCGCCTCCGCGATCAGATCATAGAAACTTTATTTTCTTGTTACGATGATTCTCCACTTCACTCTGAAATTCTTTGAACTTTTCAAATGTTTCAGACTTGGGTTTCATCAAGTAGATATACCCATACCTACTCAAATCATCTGTGAAGTTTAGAAAATAACGATACCCGCCACGTGCCTCAACACTCATCGGACCGCATACATCGGTGTGTATTATTTCCAATAAGTCATTAGCTCGCTCCATTGTTCCGGAGAACAGAGTTTTAGTCATCTTACCCATGAGGCATGGTTCGCAAGTATCAAGTGATTCCAAAAGTCCATCCACATGGAGTTTCTTCATGCGCTTTACACCAATATGACCTAAACGGCAGTGCCACAAGTATGTTGCACTATCATTATCAACTTTGCATCTTTTGGCATCAATACTATGAATATGTGCATCACTACGATCAAGATTCAACACGAATAGACCATTCATCAAAGGTGCATGACCATAAAAGATATTACTCATATAAATAGAACAACCATTATTCTCTGACTTAAATGAATAACCGTCTCGCAATAAACAAGATCCAGATATAATGTTCATGCTCAACGTTGGCATCAAATAACAATTATTGAAGTCTAAAACTAATCCCGAAGGTAGATGTGGAGGTAGCGTGCCGACGGCGATCACATCAACCATGGAACCATTCCCGATGCGCATCGTCACCTCGTCCTTAGACAATCTTCGTTTATTCCGCAGCTCCTGTTTTGAGTTACAAATATGAGCAACCAAACCTGTCGTGGAATTGTCATGGCAGATGTCCTAGTGGAAGGACTTAGGTGTGGAGCCATCGCTACGAGGTTAGCTTGAAGGGGTTAAAACGGGACAAGGGACACAGAGTTTACCCAGGTTCGGCCCCTCACAACGAGGTAAAGGCCTACTCCTGCTTTAGGTTGTATTGCTTGGATTTCAGTTACTAGGGAGCGAATACGCTTGACCTAGTTCTCGACTTGTTCTTTCTTGCCCTAACCCGCCGCTGGGTCACCCTTTTATATACACAGGTTGATCCCCGGTGGCTTACAGAGTCCCGGCCGACTTATACACAACGTGTCCGGCTCGGTGACAGAACTACACTTTCCTTAACGTATAAGTTAAACATATGGCGGTTTACGCCCGCGGGCCTCAAGTCTCCTCCGGGTCTTGGGCCTCCAGTAAGCTTGCTTCGTGAACCGCCATCTTCAACATCTTCTTGGGCCTCTTTATTATGAACCGCTAGTGGCATGACCCGGCCTCTCCTGGGCGGGTCATACCCAATAGTTATATCCCCAACATTAGGCCCCAGGTTGATGTGAACATGTTCATATCAATATTCAACACTTAGAAAAAATCCTTCCCCATCTGTCCTCACGGGATCTTATAACCCGTCGTGACGTCATCTCCTAAAATTGTGGTAACCCGCCGTGATGTCATCTCACATTAATATCACACAAGGCCCAAATCTTAATATGTCGTCACTTTAATGAATCTCCGAAAATCGAGGCATCTGTGCTGTCACATATCCATTTTTCAGTCTCCTCGATAGGGCCAGGGGTCCCTTTCACTTTCCCCCCTTGCCTCCTCGTCTTCATCCTCTTCCTCATGATGCTTCCAGCACCTGAGCTCCGCCGCTGCCGTCAACCTTTGTCACTTCCTCATCTGTGGCCGCTGCATCATCTTGAACGGACCAGAGCTCGTCCGCGCGCGTCCGCTGTTTCAACAACCCCGGTAAGCTTTTTCCTTATCTCACCGTAGATCTCATTAGGGTTTGTGTGAGTTCGTCGGAGTTCATCTCCGCTCCGCTCTGTTCTTCATTGTTTCTGGTAGCTTTGATCCAAGTTTTACTGCACATCTTGCGCGGCGTGTGTTGTAGTACTCATTTTTGACACTTGAATACCTCTTCTCCATGAGAGATCCCATCTAAGCACATGAACTGCTCTGCTGCCGCAACTTAGGTTTAGAAATTTCCGTCATTATTTGAACTGCCGTAGATCCAAAATTGTAGCATCGATCTGTGAAAGCTGTTTGTCCAACACTTAGCAATTTTTCCACTCACAGATCTGAAAATCGATAGCTGTGGGGGCGGCTTAACTTATAAACCGTAACCCGCCAGGTACCATTAGTCCCCTCTTAAGCCGCCAATAGTTTGCCTTCATAATTCCAATGCTTTTCTCCGGCTTAACACACTGCATGCTTTATCCCTATTACCCTTGAACCAACGGCCGGCTTAACATCATAATCTAAAACCGGCAAAATTTTCTTTCCAGATCATCAACAATGACTAAGACATTCACTGCATGCAACTGGGTACCATCCCGGGTCACCGAGGAAGATCTGAACAATTTCGTTGCAACTGGCACCCTAGCCAAGAAGGATGACATCCACTGGAGAGTCCCAGGCCTCGAAAATCCTCCTGAGCCCACGGAAGGAGAAATAATTGTTTTCACTGATCATATGATCCGGGGGTTTAGCCCGCCCGGCTCAAAATTCTTCCGGGACGTACTGCACTTTTTCCAACTTCATCCTTAAGATATTGGGCCAAACTCCATCTCCAATATTTGCAACTTCCAAGTCTTCTGTGAAGCTTACCTTCGAGAAGAACCAACCGTTGAACTGTTCAGAGAGTTTTATTACTTAAACCGTCAGACAGAGTTTACTGACGGGCCCAGTTTGGAAGTCGGTGGAGTTTCCATTCAGAAGAGGAAAGAAGTCAGCTTCCCCTACGCCAAGCCGCCCAGTCATCCCAAGGACTGGAACCAGACTTGGTTCTATTGCCAAGACACCTCTCCAGCAGGCGAGAATCCTCTGCCGGGTTATCGTGACCACCGGCTTAGCAACACACATCCACTCCCACCGCGGCTCAGCACGAAGGAACGGGCCAAGTACACATCCACTTTTTCAAAGCTCAGAGCCTTCATGGCTAACGGCTTGACCGACATTGACCTTGTTCGGTGCTGGGTCTCTTGGAGGATCCTACCATTAAGCCGCCGCCCCGGTTTAATGTGCGAGTACACCGGCAACTTGAAGGATCCCCAACGCCACTGTGAAATTCAACTGTCTGATGCTGAAATCACTGAAGCAACCAAAGCTTTATTGAACGAACCTTGGTCAGAATGTAGTAAAACCGGACTTAGTCCTTATTGCACCTTCAACCAGCCGCCTGCTGTAAGTGTTGCACATCATGCTTCAGTTTAAATCATGTTTTCATTAACACTATCCACTTATGATCATTTGACCTCCGCAGGCCGATTCTCCATTTTGGAAGAAGAAGCCGCAAGATAAGCCGGCCAAGCCGACCCGGACCAAGACCAAGGCCACAAAAAGGCCTGCCAAGAAGAAGACCACCAATCCCTCCGGGTTAAACTAGGATGATGACGGTGATGATGATGAGTCGAAGGTAGAACTTGACTCTCTTGGCTCATTTTTTGTACATCTTATTGACAATAACTGTTATCAGGAGGAAGCCGAAGCTAGCCGTGCGGGTGAAGAAGAGGTAATTGTTCTTTCCTCCAGCTCAGAATCTGTGCCAAAATAGAAAACTCACCAAGCAAGCCGGAAAGTAAGGTTTTCTCATCCTTTAACTTATTTGGATCCCAACTTTATTTTGAAGAAGCAGCAACATGAAGCTCGCCGCACAACCCGGAACAGTGGAAGCGGGATCCTTTCCTCCGGCTTACCGAACACCCCAGTTCCTCGCAAGCGTCGTCCAGAGGTTTCAACAAACTCCGACTTAACTTACCCCAGGGCCGGTCTTTTTCGACAACCTCTTAATCCTTTCGATTCAAATTATCAGGGGACGTCTCATTCTTCCTCTGGCGACTCAATGGGGACTCATGTCCCGGCCTTCAAACCGGTGCCTGGGTAAGACTGTCAAGCCTTTGCTTTCAATTATATACTCAATTGCTGTATTAACATCATCTTGTGTTTCATTCACAAGAGCTATGGCCAAGCCCAGCAAGAAGATGAAGGTGACAAAAAAATCCTGAGAATCCTTCTGAGCCAGAGCAGCAATCAGCAGAGACTTCCCACCAAGCCCCTGAAGCCACAGTCGATGAACCGCCACTGGTCGATCACAATGTTGACATGAACCAGATGGATGTTGATCTAGCTGCCACTAATCCACCAAGCCCCTTTAAGCCGCCAAGCCCTATCAAGCCGGCTGAAGAAAAGGCAGATGATGTTGTCATTACTGGGCATGGTTATACAGAGCCAGGCCAACCCACTGTCTTATCAAAGCACAGCGCAAAAGAAGAAATTTCTATTGCTGATAAAGGCAAATGGTCAGCCAATCTGGAGAGCTATGCCCACTTCAACGCCCAAGAGATCCACTCTGGGTACTTGAACCGCCTGTACACAAGCCGAGATTTTGAAGCCGGCTTAGTAAATTTGATGAAGGAGCGCTTTGAGGTAAACACCATAGCTCTCTTCATATAAATACACATCCATTAGCCGCCAAGTTTACTGGACATGATAAAATAGAATGTGCTATAGACTTATCATAGCTTTGTAGATCAAATCCAGTAGCCCCCAAGGGCCGCTTTATACTTTCAAGATAAACCGGGACTTCCAATAATAGTATTTCAACTTTGCACATGTAGCCCCCAAGGGCCGGCTTAATCTGCCAAGATGAGCTGGGACTTTGAATGTTAATGAGTTAATTTCGCACCTGTAGCCCTCAAGAGCCGGCTTAATCTCACAAGATATGTCGGGTCTCATTATCATATGTGTCTAGAAAATTCAAACATATAGCCCCCATGAACTGGCTATAGTCATCATATAGCAACCAGGTTATTATAAACTTGTCTTGAAAAAAGAGCAAGGTGCATTAGCCCCCAAGTGCCAAGTAAAATACTTGTATTGTGCTTGGGACTTTTAAATAAGATGACTTTAACCCGGCTGTTATTTATATCCTGCAGGCTGAACTCACTGTCAAAGGATCCCAAGTTGCTGATCTTCAAGAAAACATCAAGTCTCAGCAATCTGAAACCTCCAAGGCTAAAACAGAATTGACCACCGCCTTGGCAGAGATAGAAAAAGTGAAGAAAGACTTCAAAGCTGACCAGGCAGGCTAGGAAATAGAGAAATCAGCTCTGTTGAAAAGGGCAGAAGATGCCGAAGTAGCTCTTAGGCCGGTGGCTAAAGAGCTCGCCGGTTTAAAACATCAAATCAACGCCATGGCTGCTGCCATCTTAGGTAAGTAACATCATCTCAATTTTTGCTTCCAATGCATTGTAATCACTATGCATCTGGCTTATAGATTTTCTTTATGATGCAGGCTCCAGAATTGCTCACCTTGTCTCAGATATGCGCAAGAATTTGAAAGCTGCCTACACCCTTATAGAGCAATTGTATAGTGGCGCGCAACGAGCCATCTGCGCAGCTACTCATAAGAAACAGCCACCAACCCTTATCAAGGACACCTTGGAGAAGCTATCTGTGTTGCCCCTGCGGATCGATAAACTTAAGAAATCAGCTGCCAGAGTCGGTGCTCTCACCGCGCTAACCCGGGCCAAAGCATGGCAAGCAGATCTTGAACCGGCAAATTTAGCTAACGGCTGCCCCAGCGTGAAAGAGGACGGGTCTCCCTTCAGCGCAGAGGACTTTGCTTCAATAGCAAGGGAAATGCGGCCTCTAGCCAGTAAGCTGGCTGAAGATACCAATCTGTCACATTATCAGCCGGTTGACGATGCTGATAATAAAAAGGTCAAGGCGCCGATCCATGATTCACAGGATCTTACTCCTCCAATCCGTAAGCACACTTTTGCTCCTGACATTGACCCGTCAACACTTATTAGTGATGAAGCTATATTCAGAGCTTTGACTGGGATCAACTGGGCAACCTCTGACTTCCAGCCAATGGGTGAAGAGGAGGAGGATGAACCGGCGCTGGATGACCCACAACCTTCAACTCGCCAAGGCCAAGACCAGTGAGCCGCAGGCCGGCTTAGCATCTGCTAGCTGAGATACTTTGCCAAAAAACACGTAATTCTTTTGGGCCGTCTGCTGCCTTGTAATAGGCTAGCTTTAAACAATTATCTGTCATGCCATCGCGCATGTTTGATCTGCATAACACTTGATGAGCTGTTTTGATCTTCTTTGATGATCTGACGTTAATGCTCATATTCATTATCAATTTTGCCTAAGCATATTGTCATAAACCTTGCATTCAAACAGAGCACAAGTACCTTCGCGGTTTACCCCAAGGCGGGTCAAAAAGTCCCTTATAACAAACCACTGGTGACTGACGTCCATAACCAGTGCCGGTTTATCAAAACCTCATTTAATCATAACAAAATAAATATCATACCTGTGATACTTATGTGTATTGCCGGCTTACCAGGCCATATGCAATAAGGGCAACAGTCCCAACACAGAGCGCAGCACTCTGTGTAATTTATTCATGCCTCCGGCTTACAACGCCTTAGACAGCACAGGGTATTATCCCCCAAATTTGAGAGTACAGGACTCCAAACATATGATCATCATACACTGGCGACTTAACGTCCAAAGCCAGGCCGGGTTAACAAAACACCGGATGTTATGAAACAAAGATCCACGCATCATGGCCTGAATCAAACTTCAACCATATATCAATATGGCACAAATATAAACCACCAAAAAGATTCAAAGATAAAAGAAAACATAAGATCAAGGCATTCAAAGGCTGCCAAGCCTCAACATCAAGTGCTATTCAAGGGCTGCACAGCCACTGAGTTATTCCTTAATTGAAACCTGTAAGCCGGGCCTCACATGACCAAATCGCCACTTTAACTTTGACAAGTTCAGGGTCTTTAAAAGATTAACTGTCAAGCGTACGGCGAGTCATTCCAGGATTACCTGGCTGGAGTGGCAGGCTTTACAAAGGCAGGATAATCCGGATTTTTGGTGAATACACCTAGCGTCCAAGCCTAATACGAGGGACAACAAGGCTTTTGTTCATTTAACAAAAAGCCCCCAAGTAATATTGTGATCCAGGCGTACAAGCCGGATCAATAGGGTAGTCACAGCTATGCTCAATGAGCAGGAAGCCCCCAAGTTTTTGCAATCAAGGCGTACAAGCCGGATCAAAAGGGTCATAGCTATGCTCAATGGGCAGGAAGCCCCCAAGTGACCTTATGAAGTAAATAAAGGCTCAGATTCTCAGAAATGAAACAACAGAGGCCCCGAATCATCAGGGATGCCGGCTTTATTATACTAATCATAATATATATAATGACAAAACTATGTACATCTGAAGAGCCGGTGGCTCATGTGTAATAAGGCCGAAGATGAGCAATATTCCATGGCCGGTGGGTCTCCTCCTCCGACGTGCGTGAGTCCTTGTGGTCTCGAACATCGATAAGGTAGTATGACCCGTTGTTCAGATTTTTGCTGACCACAAAAGGCCCTTCCCAAGGTGGGGATAACTTATGCATGCCAGTTTGATCCTGGATGAGCCGGAGCACCAAATCTCCTTCTTGAAAGGTCCTGGTCTTAACCCGGCGGCTGTGACAACGATGCAGATCTTGCTGGTAAATCGCCGAACGAGCCGCCGCAAGGTCACGCTCTTCATCCAACAGGTCAATAGCATCCTGACATGCTTTCTCATTATCAGCTTCAACATAAGCCGCCACACGAGGCAAATCGTGACGTATGTCATTAGGGAGAACCACCTCAGCTCCGTAAACCATGAAGAAAGGCGTGTAACCCGTAGATCTGTTGGGGGTGGTATTGATACTCCAAAGCACTAAGGGCAACTCCTCCACCCAACAACCCGGTGTCCTCTGCAAAGGGACCATAAGCCGGGGCTTAATACCTCTCAAGATTTCTTGATTAGCTCGTTCCGCTTGGCCATTAGACTGGGGGTGAGCCACTGATGACACATCAAGCCGGATATGCTCTTGTTGACAGAATTCTTTCATTGCCCCTTTAGACAGATTAGTACCATTATCAGTAATGATACTATGAGGATATCCAAAACGAAAGATCACCTTTTTGATGAATTGAACCGCCGTGGCTGCATTACATTTGCTGACCGGTTCAACCTCAACCCACTTTGTAAACTTGTCAACTGCTACCAAGAGATGAGTCTTTTTTATCCTTGGACCTTTTGAAAGGTCCAATCATATCCAACCCCCAGACTGCAAATGGCGAAGTAATTAGAATCACACTTACTGACCAGATCTTCTGCATCAGCATGAGCCGTCAGCCAATAAAACCCATGATGAAAAGCCTTAGCAACGAGAGATTTAGAGCCGGCATGATGACTGCAATCTCCTTCATGGATCTCCCTTAAAATTTCACGGCCCTCCTCAGGAGAAATGCATCGTTGAAACACCCCTGTAACACTGCATCTGTGAAGCTCACCATTGACAATAGTCAGTGACTTAGACCTCCGGGTTATTTGCCTGGCCAAAGTTTCATCCTCAGGTAACTCGCCCTGGGTCATATAAACCAAATATGGAACAGTCCAATCAGGGATAACATGAAGAGCCGCCACTAACTGTGCCTCCGGGCCAGGAACTGCCAAGTCCTCCTCTGCAGGCAACTTTACTGATGGGTTATGCAAAACATCAAGGAAAACATTAGGGGGCACCGGCTTACGCTGAGACCCCAGCCGGCTTAACACATCAGCAGGTTCATTTTTCCTTCGATCAACATGCTCCACTTGATATCCTTTGAAATGACCAGCAATGGCATCAACCTCTCGGCGATAAGCCACCATGAGTGGATCTTTTGAATCCCAAGTTCCTGACACTTGCTGAGCCACCAAATCTGAGTCGCCAAAGCACCTTACCCGGCTTAGATTCATCTCTTTAGCCATCCGAAGACCATGGAGCAAAGCTTCATACTTAGCTGCATTGTTAGTACAAGGGAACATCAACCTTAAAACATAACAAAATTTATCACCTCGTGGGGAAGTCAATATAACTCCAGCCCCCGAGCCTTCCAACTGCCTGGACCCATCAAAATGAATAGTCCAATATGTATTGTCCGGCTTATCCTCAGGCATCTGCAGCTCTGTCCAATCATTGTTGAAGTCCACCAGTGCTTCAGATGTTATAGCCGTCCGAGGCACATACTTCAAGCCATGGGGCCCAAGCTCAATGGCCCACTTAGCTACCCGACCTGTGGCTTCTCTATTTTGAATAATATCCCCCAAGGGAGCAGAACTAACCACAGTGATGGGATGACCAAGGAAATATTGCTTCAACTTGCGACTGGCCATGAACACACCGTAAACCAATTTCTGGCAATGTGGATATCTCTGCTTAGATTCAATGAGTACCTCACTGACATAATAAACCGGCCTTTGAACCGGATACTCCTTGCCTGATTCCTTCCTTTCCACCACAATTGCCACACTGATAGCCCGGCTATTGGCAGCCACATACAACAATAAGGGCTCTTTATCAATTGGAGCAGCAAGAATCGGCGGTTCAGCCAACTGTTTCTTCAAGGCCACAATTGCTTGATCAGCAGCATCACTCCAGACAAAGCGATCTGTTTTCTTCATCATCTGGTATAAAGGGATAGCCTTTTCTCCCAACCGGCTTATGAACCGGCTCAATGCCGCGATACGACCCGCCAGACGCTGAACATCATTGATACACGCCGGTTTAGCCAAGGAAGTAATAGCCTTGATCTTTTTCGGGTTAGCCTCAATGCCGCTTTCAGAAACCAGAAAGCCCAAGAGTTTGCCTGCTGGTACGCCAAAGACACACTTGGCTGGGTTAAGCATCATCTTGTAGACCCGGAGATTATCAAAAGTTTCTTTCAAATCATCTATCAAGGTCTCTTTCTTCCTTGACTTCACCACAATATCGTCCACATAAGCGTGAACATTGCGCCCAATCTGATCATGAAGGCAATTCTGCAAACACCGCTCGTAAGTTGCCTGGGCACTCTTGAGCCCAAAAGGCATAGATACATAACAGAAGGCTCCAAAAGGAGTGATGAAAGCTGTCTTATCCTGGTCCTTAACTGCCATTTTGATCTGATGATACCCAGAATAAGCATCCAAGAAACTCAAGCGCTCACAACCCGCCGTAGCATCAATAATTTGATCAATATGAGGGAGAGCAAAAGGATCAGCTGGGCAGGCTTTATTAAGGTCTGTATAATCCACGCACATGCGCCAAGTACCATTTTTCTTAAGTACCAGCACCGGGTTAGCTAACCACTCTGGATGAAAAACTTCAACAATGAACCCAGCTGCCAAGAGCCGGGCCACTTCCTCACCAATTACCTTACGCCTCTCTTCATTAAAACGACGAAGAAACTGCCTGACCGGTTTAAACTTGGGATCCACATTAAGAGTATGCTCAGCGAGTTCCCTCGACACACCTGGCATGTCAGAAGGCTTCCATGCAAAGATGTCCCGATTCTCACGGATGAACTCGATGAGCGCGCTTTCCTATTTCAGATCCATTTTAGCACTAATGCTGAACTGCTTGGATGAGTCGCCAGGAACAAAATCAACCATCTTAGTGTCATCTGTCGATTTAAACTTCAACATGGGGTCGTTTTCTGTGGTTGGCTTCTTTAAAGGCGTCATATCTGCCGGGTCAACATTGTCTTTATAAAACTTCAACTCCTCAGTGGCACAGGCCAACTCAGCATACGCAGCATCCCCTTCTTCACAGTCCAAAGCAATCTTCCTATTACCATGCACCGTGATGGTGCCCTTATGACCCGGCATCTTAAGCTGCAAATAAACATAACACGGCCGCGCCATAAACTTGGCGTAAGCCGGTCGCCCGAACAAAGCATGGTACGGGCTTTTGATCTTTACCACCTCAAAGGTCAACTTCTCAGCTCTGGAGTCATTGTCATCTCCAAAAGCCACCTCCAGTGTTATCTTACCCACTGGATATGCCGACTTACCAGGCACCACCCCGTGAAAAACAGTAGAAGACGCCTTAAGATCTTTGTCAGTCAAATTCATACGACAAAAGGTCTCATAATAAAGGATATTAATACTGCTGCCCCCATCCATGAGCACCATCGTAAGCTTATATCCTCCTACCTGTGGAGCAACCACCAATGCCAACTGACATGGATTGTCAACCCGGGGCGGGTGATCCTCACGGCTCCATACAATAGGCTGTTTAGACCACCTTAAATAACGAGGCACCGCCGGCTCAACAGAGTTCACTGCCCTCTTATGGATTTTCTGATCTCGCTTGCACAGGCTTGTGGTGAACACATGATACTGACCACCATTCAGCTGTTTTGGATTACTCTGATAACCAGACTGCTACTGCTGATTCCCTTGACCAGATTGCTGATTGAAACCACCTTGATTCCCTTGACCAGAGCTTGAACCGCCGCCTCCAAACCCAGGTCCATGAGAGCCGGACCCTGAACCGCCATGCGGGCCATGATTATTCTGGAAAAAGTTAGAGTTCCTATACTCCCTCATAATAAAACAATCCTTCCACAGATGACTGGCCGGCTTATCCGGGGTTCCATGTTTTGGGCAAGGCTGATTCATCATGGCCTCAAGATTGAACTTTGGCCCTCCAAACCGGGGCGCTTGTGCTTTCCCCTTACGACGTTGGTTATTACTCTGCGTGTTGGTGTTAGCCACAAAGTCTAAACCGCCGTCCGTCTTATGTTTACCATTACCACCTTGACCCGCCGTGTTATGCTGTCCCTTTGCATTGCCACCCTTCTTCCCCTTCCCGGCCTTCTCCTCATCAGACTCAGGATCTTTAGTGCTATCAGAGTCGGCATACTTGACGAGAGCTGCCATGAGCTCCTCCATATCATTGCAATTACGCTTAAGCCGCCCCAATTTCTGCTTAAGGGGAAGGAAGCGACAATTCTTCTCTAACATCAGGACTACTGAACCGGCGTTAATACTGTCCGATGAGTGTATAACGGCTGAGGTCCGGTGCACCCAATTGGTTGTTGACTCACCTTCACCTTGGACACAGGAATCCAAATCCAGAATCGACATAGGCTGTTTGCACGTGTCTTTAAAATTTTGAATAAATCGCCTTTTCAACTCTGCCCATGATCCAATGGAGTTAGTGGGCAGGCTTTTCAACCAAGTACGGGCCGGCCCATCCAACATCATGGTGAAATACTTGGCACATGCAGCATCACTGACATCCAGCATCTCCATAGCCATCTCATAACTTTCAATCCAAGCCTCTGGGTGCTGATCCGCTGTATAATTAGGCACCTTATGAGGGCCCTTAAAATCCTTAGGCAAACGCTCATTTAGCAGAGCCGGCACTAAACACGGCACACCCAATGTTCTGGAGGTCACACCCGCCTCCACCGAAGCTGATGGACAAACCGGAGATGGTTGTTGGGCCACTAGCTGAGCCGCCAGCTCAGCCTCCCGACGCGCTCTGCCCTGATCCACCAAGGTCTGAGCATCACCACCACCGCGCGCCGGGTTATGCCCACGAGGCTGGTTACGGCGCTGTTCACTGCTTGAAACCGCTGGGGACTCAATATGTCGGCTATAACTCTGGCTTGGCCGAGGGGTTGAGTGAATCCTTTCGCGACTATACGAATAAGCCGCCTGCTGATCCAACGCTGTCTGAAGAAGCTCTCTAGCCCTCCGTGTCTCTATCGCAGCTGGAGACTCGCCTTCAGCTGGTAGGGCCGCCAATCGCATTGCCACAGCAATCATATTATCCAAAGGGTTAGAATAATGACCCGGAGGTGTCGGAACATGCTGAAGTGGAGTATTATTCAAGCGAGGTGGGTCCATCGCGCGTGGCTGAACCGGCGCTCCGGTCACAGGTACTTCGACCGCCCGGTTCATCGCCGGCGGGTCACTGGTTCCTGCTCCGGGCGTGTTAAGGAGGTTCCTTGCCTCATAAACCGGGGGTAGACGACTCTGGTGCCTCCTCCTTATGATCTCGTTTGAAGCATTCTGATCTAGTGTGAGCCGGAAGGAGTCTGCCTGAATCCGTTGTGCCTGGGCGTCCAAAGCAGCCCGCTCCGTAGCCATCCTAGCGTTCTCAGCTGCCAATTCCTCCTTGGCTTGAGCGATCTCATCTCGCAACTTCGCCACATCAACCTTATGTTGTTCTTGAGTGTCCAGGGTTATCTCCACCCCCATTAGAGTCGCCAAAGCTTCCAACAATTCTGTGAGAACTTGAGCCGGCAGGTGCGCAGAACCACTAGCATCAGCCGCTGCCGCAGCCGTTGAGCTGTAGGTCATAGCCGCGGCGGTTGTCGAACCGAGAGCCGGCTGTGTACCGGCCATGAAGATCGCGACCCTGTTCGGCGGCTCATAGGAGTCCGGAATACTGTCACCATCGGAACAGCCCCCAAGCCGGCCGTCTTGCAGTTGATACATTGAGTTGGTCTCGCCGGTTGATGACTCACTGTCAGAGTAGATGGCCGTCTCACCACCAGACATAGATCCTCCTTCCAGATCTACTCCTTGAGTAAAGCCAACAAAGACATGCTTCGGGGCGGCTTGAACCTTGGCGGGTCGCGCGCGCTGAGCCGTCTCGACGATGTCGGCGCAGGTGTCCGGCTCAGCTTCCGACTCACCAATCTTGCCGATGAAGACATGAATTCCGCTGAAGGGGACCCGGTACCCGTACTCGATTGAGCCGGCCTCGGGGCCCCAACCCGCGTCGTCGATGTAGAGCTTGCCGCGACGACTCTTAGTCATCCGTCCCATAGCGTATCCCTTGAGCCCTATGAAGCTGCCCTTCAAGAACTCGAAACCATCATGCGCTGGCCCCACGGTGGGCGCCAACTATCGTGGAATTGTCACGGCAGATGTCCTAGTGGAAGGACTTAGGTGTGGAGCCATCACTACGAGGTTAGCTTGAAGGGGTTAAAACGGGACAAGGGACACAGAGTTTACCCAGGTTCAGCCCCTCACAACGAGGTAAAGGCCTACTCCTGCTTTAGGTTGTATTGCTTGGATTTAGGTTACCAGGGAGCGAATACGCTTGACCTAGTTCTCGACTTGTTCTTTCTTGCCCTAACCCGCCGCTGGGTCACCCTTTTATATACACAGGTTGATCCCCGGCGGCTTATAGAGTCCCGGCCGACTTATACACAACGTGTCCGGCTCGGTGATAGAACTACACTTTCCTTAATGCATAAGTTAAACATATGGCGGTTTACGCCCGCGGGCCTCAAGTCTCCTCCGGGTCTTGGGCCTCCAGTAAGCTTGCTTCGTGAACCGCCATCTTCAACATCTTCTTGGGCCTCTTTATTATGAACCGCCAGTGGCATGACCCGGCCTCTCCTGGGCGGGTCATACCCAATAGTTATATCCCCAACAAAACCAGTATCAAATACCCACGCGCTACTACGAGCATTGGTAAGGAAAACATCAAAATAACATGTATATCAAATATACCTTTGTTCACTTTGCCATCTTTCTTATCTCCCAAGTACTTGGGGCAGTTCCGCTTCCAGTGACCATTTCCTTTGCAGTAGAAGCACTCAGTTTTAGGCTTGGGTCCAGCTTTGGGCTTCTTCACGGGAGCGGCAACTTGCTTGCCATTCTTCTTGAAGTTCCCTTTCTTTCCCTTGCCCTTTATCTTGAAACTAGTGGTCTTGTTAACCATCAACACTTGATGCTCCTTCTTGATTTCTACCTCCGCCGATTTCAGCATCGCGAAGAGCTCGAGAATCTTTTTTGTCATCCCTTACATATTATAGTTCATCACAAAGCCTTTGTAGCTTGTTGGCAGTGGCTGAAGAACTCTGTCAATAACACTCTCAACTGGAAGATCAATTCCCAGCTGAGTCAAGTGGTTATGATACCCAGACATTTTGAGTATGTGTTCATTGACAGAACTGTTCTCCTCCATCTTACAGCTATAAAACCTGTTGAAGACTTCATATGTCTCAAACCGGGCATTAGCTTGAAATATCAACTTCAACTCTTGGAACATTGATGTCTACTACGAAACCTTCTTCTTGTAGACTCGTGTTGGGCCTCCAAGCGCAGAGTTTTGTAGGACAGTAGCAAATTTCCCTCAAGTGGATGACCTAAGGTTTATCAATCCGTGGGAGGCGTAGGATGAAGATGGTCTCTCTCAAACAACCCTGCAACCAAATAACAAAGAGTCTCTTGTGTCCCCAACACACCCAATACAATGGTAAATTGTATAGGTGCACTAGTTCGGCGAAGAGATTGTGATACAAGTGTAATATGGATGGTAGATATAGGTTTTTGTAATCTGAATAAATAAAAACAGCAAGGTAGCAAGTGACAAAAGTGAGCAAAAACGGTATTGCAATGCTTGGAAACAAGGCCTAGGGTTCATACTTTCACTAGTGCAAATTCTCTCAACAATGATAACATATTTGGATCACATAACAATCCCTTAACGTGCAACAAAGAGTCACTCCAAAGTTTCTATCGAAGAACGTAGGACAAAAACGTGCATCAACCCCTATGCATAGATTACCCCAATGTCACCTCGGGAATCCGCGAGTTGAGTGCGAAAACATACATCAAGTGAATCAATAGAACATCCCATTGTCACCACAGATATCCCATCGCAAGACATACATCAAGTGTTCTCAAATCCAATACTCAATCCAACATAACGAAACCTCAAAGAGCAAGACTCAATTCATCACAAGAAAGTAGAGGGGGAAGAACACCATATGATCCAACTATAATAACAAAGCTTGCGATACATCAAGATCGTGCCAAATCAAGAACACGGGAGAGAGAGAGAGATCAAACACATAGCTACTGGTACATACCCTCAGCCCCGAGGGTGAACTACTCCCTCCTCGTCATGGAGACCGCCGGGATGATGAAGATGGCCTCCGGTGATGGTTTCCCTCTCCGGCAGGGTGCCGAAACGGGCTCCCGATTGGTTTTTCGTGGCTACAGAGGCTTGCGGCGGCGGAACTTCCGATCTAGGTTTCTTTTCGGGGGTTTCTGGATTTATAGGAGTTTTTGGCGTCAGTCTCACGTCAGGGGGGTCCATGAGGCAGCGGCAGGACAGGAGGGCGTGCCCTAGGGGGGGCGCCCTCCACCATTGCCATTACCTTGGGACTCTTCTGGCCCAACTCCGATGCTCCGTGGGCTTGTTCTGGTCCATAAAAAACCACCGTAAATTTTCAGCTCGTTTGGACTCCGTTTGATATTCCTTTTCTGTAAAACTCAAAAACAAGGAAAAAACAGTAACTGGCACTGGGCTCTAGGTTAATAGGTTAGTCCCAAAAATAATATAAAATCGCATATAAATGCATATAAAACATCCAAGATGGATAATATAATAGCATGGAACAATAAAAATTATAGATACGTTGGAGACGTATCAAACATCTCATATGCTCTGTGGCGTTCAAAATGTCTTTGAAGTCTTGGTTCTAAGCCGTAAAGCATGGCACACTGAACTATCAAGTAGTCATCAGATCGAGCCTGCCAGACATTCATAACATCCGCATCAGCTCCTGCAGCAGGTCTGTCACCTAGCGGTGCATCAAGGACATAATTCTTCTGTGCAGCAATGAGGATAATCCTCAAGTTACGGACCCAGTCCGTGTAGTTGCTACCATCATCTTTCAACTTAGATTTCTCTAGGAATGCATTAAAATTCAAGGGAAAGGAAGCATGGGCCATTGATCTGCAACATAGATATGCAAAAACTATTAAGACTAAGTTCATGATAAATTTTAGCTCAAATAATCAAATTACTAATGAACTCTCACTTAAATCAACATCCCTCAAGTTGTCTAAGTGATACATGATCCAAATCAACTAACCCGTGTCCGATCATCACGTGAGATGGGGTAGTCTTGAATGGTGAACATCTCTATGTTGATCATATCTACTATATGACTCACGTTCGACCTTTCGGTCTCCAGTGTTCTAAGACCATGTCCATACATGCTAGGCTCATCAAGTTTAACCCAAGTATTCTGCATGTGCAAAATTGGCTTACACCCGTTGTATGTGAACATAGAGTCTATCACACCCGATCATCATGAGGTGCTTTGAGACGATGAACTTTAGCAATGGTGCATACTCGGGGAGAACACTTTTATCTTGAAATAAGTGAAGGGATCATCTTATAATGCTACCATTGTTCTAAGCAAAATAAGATGCATAAAGGATAAACATCACATGCAATCAAAACATTTGACATGATATGGCCATCATCATCTTGTGCTTTTGATCTCCATCTCCAAAGCATCGGCATGATCTCCATCGTCACCGGCGTGACACCTTGATCTCCATCGTTGCGTCGGGGTCGTCTCGCCAACTATTGCTTCTACAACTATTGCTAACACATAGTGATAAAGTAAAGCAATTACATGGCGCTTAGTGATTGACACATAGGTCATACAATAATTAAAGACAACCCTAAGGCTCCTGGCAGTAGTCGTACTCATCGACATGCAAGTCATGAACTTATTACAAAACATGATCATCTCATACATCAACATATATCACATCACATCTTGACCATATCACATCACAACATGCCCTGCAAAAACAAGTTAGACGTCCTCTACTTTGTTGTTGCAAGTTTTACGTGGCTGCTATGGGCAACTAGCAAGAACCGTTCTTACCTACGCAAAACCACAATGGTGATTATCAAGTTGCTATTTAACCTTCTACAAGGACCGCCGTAGTCAAATCCGATTCAACTAAAGTAGGAGAAACAAACACCCGCCAGCCACCTTTATGCAAAACAAGATGCATGTCAGTCGGTGGAACCGGTCTCATCTGCGTGGACATGTAAGGTTGGTTCGGGCCGCTTCATCCCACAATGCCGCCGAATAAAAATAAGACATTGGTGGGAAGTGATACGTCTCTAACGTATCTATAATTTTTATTGTTCCATGCTATTATATTATCTGTTTTGGATGTTTTATATGCATTAATATGCTATTTTATATTACTTTTGGGACTAACCTATTAACCTAGAGCCCAGTGCTAGTTTCTGTTTTTTCCTTGTTTTTGAGTTTTACAGAAAAGGAATATCAAACGGAGTCCAAACGGAATAAAACTTTCGCGATGATTTTTCTTGGACCAGAAGACATCCACGGAGCTTGGAGAAGGGGCCAGAAGGTGCCCGAGGAGGCCACAAGCCTGCTAGGCGCGCCCCAGGGGAGGGCTCCCTAAGGGCTTGTGGGCCCCTAGGGAGTCCTCCAACCCTAATTCTTGCGCTATAAATTCCCAAATATTCCTAAACCAGCAGAGAGAGCCACTAAAATACTTTTCCGCCGCCATAACCTTCTGTTCCCGTGAGATCCCATCCTGGGGCCTTTTCCGACGACCTGCCGGAGGGGGATTCGATCAAGGAGGGCTTCTACATCAACCCTATTGCTTTTTCGATGATGTGTGAGTAGTTTACCACAGACCTATGGGTCCATAGCTAGTAGCTAGGTGGCTTCTTCTCTCTCTCTTTGATCTTCAATACAATGTTCTCCTCGATGTTCTTGGAGATCTATTCGATGTAATACTTTTTTGCGGTGTGTTTGTTGAGATCCGATGAATTGTGGATTTATGATCAGATTATCTATGAATATTATTTGAGTCTTCTCTGAACTCTTTTATGCATGATTAAGATGTCTTTGTATTTCTCTTCGAACTATCGATTTGGTTTGGCCAACTAGATTGGTTTTTCTTGCAATGGGAGAGGTGCTTAGTTTTGGGTTCAATCTTGCAGTGTCCTCACCCAGTGACATCGTAGGGGTAGCGAGGCACGTATTGTATTGTTGCCATCGAGGATAAAAAGATGGGGTTTACATCATATTGCTTGAGTTTATCCCTCTACATCATGTCATCTTGCTTAAAGCGTTACTCTGTTCTTATGAACTTAATACTCTAGATGTATGCTGGATAGCGGTCGATGTGTGGAGTAATAGTAGTAGATGCAGGCAGGAGTCGGTCTACTTGTCACGGACGTGATGCCTATATTCATGATCATTGCCTTAGATATCGTCATAACTTTGCGCTTTTCTATCAATTGCTCAACAGTAATCTGTTTACCCACCGTATGCTTTCTTCAAGAGAGAAGCCTCTAGTGAAACCTATGGCCCCCGGGTCTATTTTCCATCATATATTTTCAGATCTATAAAACCAAAAACCCAAAAATACCTTGCCGCAATTTATTTACTTTTATTTTGTTTTATGTTTTAGTAATCTTTTATATCTATCTCTATCAGATCTCATCCTTGCAAGTGACCATGAAGGGATTGACAACCCCTTTGTCGCGTTGGGTGCAAGTGTTTGATTGTTTGTGCAGATGCATAGATTGGAGAATTGCTTGTACCTCCTACTAGATTGTTACCTTGGTTCTCAAACTGAGGGAAATACTTATCTCTACTTTGCTGCATCACCCTTTCCTCTTCAAGGGAAAAACCAACGCAAGCTCAAGAAGTAGCAGGAAGAATTTCTGGCGCCGTTGCCGGGGAGGTTCTACATCAAGCCTACCAAGTACCCATCATAAACTCTCATCTCTTGCATTACATTATTCGCCATTCGCCTCTCGTTTTCCTCTCCCCCACTTCTAAAACATTTTCAAAAAAACACAAAAATATTTGCCTTTTTATTCGCCCTTCTTTCGTTTGCCTTTTCGTTTGCTCGTGTGCTAGATTACTTACTTTGCTATCGTGTCTGAATATGGGGAGGTTATCATTGAAAATTCTGACGATCTTGCTAATAATCATGAGGAAAAATTTGGAGCTTGTTCTTTAGATCGTGAAACTGAAACTCCCTCTAATCTTAAGGCAAAAACTTTTCACGTGGGAGACGGTAATATTATTGGGAAGAGTGTTATTCAAGAATTCTTTGATTGTATGGGAGCCATGCCAATTAATAAGGGATCTATTCTTCTTGATACAAATTGCTATGCGGATGCTATTGCTATGCTTGTCGTTGAACTAGAGAGAAAATTTGTGCATATTCATCCCGCTTTACAAAAGATATTTTATGAACTTCCAAATATTCTTCATCCTAAGGCTAAAAAGATCGCAACAATCATTCTTATGTGAGAATTTGATTTCATAATAAAAGAAGCTCGGGAAATTTTGTTTTCTATAATAAAAATATTGATCATCTTCCAATTGAAGAAATGCTCCATGATAAAGAAACCTTGCGTAGTCTAGAATCTAGAGATTACCATTCTTACAGTAATAATCTTAGGAGAAGAGTTCCCTACGCAGAAATTGCTCAAGCCCTTTACCTTGATACTTATGAAAAATTTAACTGGGTAACTAAGGGAATTTATGTAGGATTCAATGATGAGTGGATGGAGGTAATGTCTAGGGAACCCATTAAAGATGAGATACGTGTTTTATATGAGGATATTTATGGTGATGATCCTGAGTATGGAATTATGAATGTTAAAATCACTAATCAAAGTCCTTTCCATGAATTGAGTTCACCTATTAGGAAGTAAAGGAAAGAAAAAAGAGATTTGTTAAGAAAAGTTTTGGAGGATTTGACTAGGAAAGAATTGCATACCAAAGATGACAATACCTAGATCTATGTTTTATGCGTAGCTAGGGGCGTTAAACAATAGCGCTTGTTGGGAGGCAGCCCAATTTTATTTTTATGTTTTTTTGTTTTTGGTTCCATTCTTCAATAAATACACATTATTACCTCTGTAGTCATTGTGTATTAATGTTTTAATTAGTGTTTGAGCCAAGTAAGACCTTTGGGATGGCTTACGGTGATAGTTGATTTGATCCTGCTGAAAAACAGAAACTTTTGCGTCCAGTTGCAGAATTGTGATAATTTACCGAAGCAACGAAAACTTATGAATGTTTTACACAAGATTTATATACAAATTTCCTCTGTTTTCCTAATTGTTCAGAATTTTTAGAGTTACACAAGTATGAGTAATATACGGATCTTCACAGACTGTTTTGTTTTTGACAGATTCTGTTTTCTATGTGTTGTTTGCTTATTTTGATGAATCTATGGGTAGTATTGATGACCCACAAGTATAGGGGATCAATCGTAGTCCTTTCGATAAGTAAGAGTGTCGAACACAACGAGGAACAGAAGGAAATGACAAGTGGTTTTCAGCAAGGTATTTTCTGCAAGCACTGAAATAGTCGGTAACAGGTAGTTTGATAGCAAGATAATTTGTAACGAGCAAGTAACGGTAGCAATAGATAAAGTGCAGCAAGGTAGCCCAATCCTTTTGTGGCAAAGGAGAGGCCAAAATGGTCTCTTATGATAAGCAAAGCATTCTTGAGGGTACACGGGAATTTCACCATATCACTTTCATCATGTTGGTTTGATTTGTGTTCGCTACTTTGATAATTTGATATGTGGGTGGACCGGTGCTTAGGTGCTGTTCTTACTTGAACAGACCTCCTACTTATGATTAACACCCTCGCAAGCATCCGCAACTTTGAGAAAAGTATTATGATAAAATCTAACCATAGCATTAAACTTTTGGATCCAAATCGGTCCCTTATGAAATAGCGCATAAACTAGGGTTTAATCTTCTGTCACTCTAGCAACTCATCATCTAATAACTACTCCACAATGCATTCCCTTAGGACCAAATATGGTTAAGTGCCATGTAGTCGACGTTCACATGACACCACTAAGGGAATCACAACATACATATCATCAAAATATCGAACACATGTCAGGTTCACATGATGACTTGCAACATGACTTCTCCCGTGACCTCAAGAACAAAAGTAACTACTCACAAATAATAATCATGCTCAAGATCAGAGGGGGATTAAATAGCATAATGGATCTAAACATATAATCTTTCACCGAATAAACCATATAGTAATCAACTACAAGATGTAATCAACACTACTAGTCACCCACAAGCACCAATCTAAGGTTCCGGTACAAGGATTGAACACAAGAGATGAACTAGGGTTTGAGAGGAGATGGTGTTGTTGAAGATGTTGATGGAGATGGCCCTCCCAAAGATGGGAGAGTTGTTGGTGATGACGATGACGATGATTTCCCCCTCCGGGAGGGAAGTTCCTCCGGCGGAATCGCTCCGCCGGAGGGCAAAAGTGCTCCTGCCCAAGTTCCACCTCGAGACGGCGGCGCTTCCTCCCGGAAGTCCTCTCCTTATTTTTGTTCTAGGTCAAAATGACTTATATACCAGAAGAGGGGCACCGGAGGTGGGCCGAGGAGGGCACAACCCACCAGGGCGCGCCTGGGCTCCTTGGCGTGCCCAGATGGGTTGTGCCCACCTGGTGGGCCCCCTCTGGTAGTTATTTGCTCCAATATTCTTCATATATTGCAAAATAACTCTCTGTAAATTTTCACCTCATTTGGAGATGTACAGAATAGGTAACTCTGACGTAGCTTTTCCAGGTCCAGAATTCCAACTGCCGGTATTCTCCCTCTTTGTGTAAACCTTGCATATTATGAGAGAAAAGGCATTAGAATTACTCCCAAAAGCATTATTATGCATAAAAACATTATAAATAACAGTAGGAAAACATGATGCAAAATGGACGTATCAACTCCCCCAAGCTTAGACCTCGTTTGTCCTCAAGCGAAAACCGAAATCGAAAAACATGTCCACATGCTTAGAGAGAGAGGTGTCGATAAAAACAAAATACGGACATAGAAGCATCATGCATATTATTATAACAGCAAGGAACTTTTAACATAAACTTTATCAAACAACTTTTACCATATAACTTCTCATGAAAAAGTAACAATTCATCACAACATTGAAGTATAAAGCATAAACCTTATTGAAAACCAACAAACTATGTTCTCAGTCAACTTTGCAACTACAATTCATCATATTTTCAGGAAGGGTCACGTATCGGAGCCTTTAGGCAACTCCACATACTCAACCATCATTTAATATTCTATGATTGTTAACACTCATAGCATACCCATGAACACAAAGTTTCAACCGGACACATAGAAAGATAGGGGTTTATAGTTATGCCTCCCAACGTATTCACCTCAAGGGCGATGTCAACAATAATAACTCATTCCCACTCATATCCAACTAGATATATGTGCCTAGATCTTTCCTCACCACATGATGCTTGCAAAAAGAGAAAATAAAAAGGAATGGGAAGAATACTTTGACTCATACATAAAAGTAAATGCATAAAAGTAAAAGATAGGCCCTTCGCAGAGGGAAGCAGAGATTGTCATGCGCTTATTTGTTTGTATGCCAAATCCCTTAATGCAAAAGAACGTCACGTTATATTGCCCCTTATGATAGCAACCTTTATTATGCAGTCCGTCGCTTTTATTACTTTGCCATCACAAGTTCGTACAACGCTCAATTTTCTCTTACACTAAATGATTCAACACATTTAGAAGCAATTTTTACTGCCTTATTGCACTGATGACAACTTACTTGAAGGATCTTACTCTATCCATAGGTAGGTATGGTGGACTCCCAAAATAAGATTTGGGTTAAGGGTTTTTGGATGCACAAGTAGTATCTCTACTTAGTGCGGAATTTTTGGCTAGAAAGGATATTGAGCAAGCACTACATGTTAAAGGATCTATGACAATATAACTTCTATGTGAATATGAACAAACATAAATTATTACGTTGTCTTCCTTGTCCAACGTCAACTATTTTGACACAAAATATTTAATGGGGGCTCACAATCATAAAAGATGTCCAGTATAGTGTATTTGCATGTGAATCTTCTCTTCCCTTATTAATTCTTTCATGAATTGCATCATTGACCAATGCTATGTTTGTCAATCTCCAATAAATTTTACCACTTATACTTTTTCTTATGTGATGTCATTACTTACCATAAGATTAGCATATGATCTTTTCATTTATTTTCCTTTCTTTTATTGAAACATTAAAGTAAAGAAACAAAACTCAAACTACTCTTTATTATATATCTCGCACACGATTACATCGATAGATAGATCACTAAGCAAACAGTCGAAAAGAAAGGATCGAACTAAACTTTTATTCAACTAAATCATAGGAAAACTAAAGATCGAACTAAAATAGATAAAGGCAAAGATAGTGGTGGTGATACGATACCGGGACACCTCCCCCAAGCTTGGCACAAGCCAAGGGGAGTGTCCATACCATGAACTCAAGTCTCCTTTGGTGGTGAAGAAGGTGGTGGTGGTGATGATGAGGTAGTAGCGTCACACTTCAGGCTGAGGAGGTACTCCAATCTATGGTTGATGCTACAGAGGGCGATGACATGCTCTTGCAACAGAATATTTTCACTAGTGAGATATTTATTTTGCACACGAACCGTTTTGATGATCCTAAAAGCCCTAATTTCAGTAGGGGTAAGATGATCATAGTAAGGCTGAAGGATATCCTCTTCTTCTGCTGCTGGAACGGCTTGCCCCTCTTCTGGAACTTGATCTCCTTCGGCTTCCTTGACCTTGTTACCCTTGAAGGTCTTTTCTGGTTCCTCTCTCTTTAATTCCATCTTCATCAACCAAGTATCCTCTTCTACTTTGGTGGAGGAGGAAGAAGACATGATGCTTGGCTAAACAGATCTGACAGAAAACAGCAAGAAAGAAGACCAGAAGATTTCTCCATGATATGGTGGCCAATACGTTCGGGGGATATATAAAGTTTTTTTATCTTGGGAAACAAGCAAACGGGAGGAAAACTGAGTCGGGAAGGTTCCCGAGGTGGGCACAACCCACCTGGGCACGCCAGGGGGCCCAGGCGCGCCCTGGTGTCTTGTGCCCCCCTCGGGTGCCTTCCTGGTTGTTTCTTATTTTCTTAATCTTTAAAGTATTCCAAAACTGACAGAAAATATTTTTGTGGATTTTTCGGAGTCCGTTAACTTACCATATCACATACCTCCTCTTTTTTAATTATTCTGGAGTGTTCCGGAAGGTCTCTTTTATGTGTTCCTTAGGTGTCATGGTTTCAATAATATTTTTCAACATTAATAGGCGTACCTGAGATATAGTGTTTAATTCTTTGCCCATTGACTACCTTCGGGTTAGTACCTTCGGCATTATTTATTTTAATAGCTCCAGAGCGGTAGACCTCCTCGATGATATATGGTCCTTCCCATCTAGAGAGAAGTTTACCTGCGAAGAATCTAAAGCGAGAGTTGTACAAAAGAACATATTCTCCAACTTTGAATTCCCGCTTTTGAATTCTTTTGTCGTGCCATCTTTTCACTTTTTCTTTAAATAACTTGGCATTTTCATAGGCTTGGGTTCTCCATTCATCTAGTGAGCTAATATCAAATAACTTCTTTTCACCGGCAAGTTTGAAATCATAGTTGAGTTCTTTATGTGACGCCCCCGGCTCAATCGTGCACTAATCATACACGCAAATGCACATGATCAAGCCTAAGGACTCACGGGAAGATATCACAACACAACTCTAAAGCATAAATAAGGTCATACAAGCTATATATTACAAGCGAGGGGCCTCAAGGGCTCGAATACATAAGCTCGCATACAAGCGTCAGCGGAAGCATCAGATATCTGAGTACATATATGAAACAGAAACAGATAAGCCTCTAGAAAGGCGGGGCAAAACAAAAGCTATGATCGAAAGGCGCAGGCCTCCTGCCTGGGACCCTCCGAACCTACTCCTGGTCGTCGGCCAACTCGTAGTAGCATCCACCCTCGGGGTAGTAGTAGCGGTCGTCGGCGGGGGCAGCTGTCTCAGGGGCTCCGTCATCTGGTCGCATCAAACGGATATGGGGGAAAAAGAAAGCAAAGCAACCGTGAGTACTCATCTGAAGTACTCAGCAAGCAAGGATCTACACTACATATGCAACATTATCAAGGGGGGGCTGTATATGTGGATTGGGCTGCAGAAATGCCAGAATAGAGAGAAGGCTTAGTCCTATCGAAGACTAGCATCTTCAGCGGTCTTGCAGCATTAGAAGAGTGTAGATTAATACAATATGAAGTAGTAGTATCATTAAGTCTCAACCTCACCCAAAGATCCTTTCTCGACTCCCTGCGAGAAAGCAATCCCAGAGCCATACAGTCATCAACCTCGTCCAGAGATCCTTTCTCGACTCCCTGCGAGAAAGCAATCCCAGAGCCATACATCCAGGAATCATCTCAAGTTCTAGTTGTATCGATCGGGATACAACTCCGAGTGTCCTTTACCGTAGGACCGGCTATCGATAGATGTTTTCTTCCCTGCAGGGGTGCACCAACTTACCCACCACGCTCGATTAACTCCGGCCGGACACACTTTTCTGGGTCATGCCCGGCCTCGGCCAAACGATACACCGCAACCCTACCTACAGGTCAGCAGAGAGGTCCCCATCGGTCTACCTCCTAAGCGCAAGGGGGTCTTGGGCCATCGCCCCTCGCCCTCCGAGTCGTTGCGCACACGGCGAATCTCGGTACCACCCCTCAGGATGGCGCCGGCCCAGCCGTGCCGCGATGCTGAACTGGACGTCTGACAGAGCTTTCGGCTGATGCATACGATGCAGAGTGCCCATAACTTTTCCCACGTGATGGTTAGTGCTATCAGGCCAGAGGCCTGCTCGGATCAAATATCCAAATCGTTAGTGGATTAGGGGCTTGCTGTAACGAGCAGAGACTCATGATCGATGTGACCCCGTCGCCCCGTCTCGAGGACTTGCGGCAAGGGCCAAGAATGCCCTGCCACGCCTCGTATTCATCACTCGGGCACCATCCAGGTCAACCCGTCTCCATATCTCTTGCGGGTACCCCTCAGGGTCGACCCGCCTTTCCAAGTAACAGTAGTAAAGTCCAAGTATCCGTGTGTCCATAACATTAGGGGAATCCGAGGTATCACCCTCGTTGGATTCCTACTCGATGTATCCGTCAAGGCAAACTCGGAGGAATCACCCTCAATGGGTTCACACTTGAGGTGTTGCACGACGGCATCGTTATCGGGAGAGGTGAAGGAGGAATCACCCTCGATAACCACGATCGAATAGCTACTCTACAGAGTTAACATCAGAAGTGCTATACGAGGTATCACCCTCGGCACTCGATAGTAACCCAGTAGTGTCGTACAACTAAGGGGGTGATGTGCGGTGCCGGGGCCTGTCTTCGATCCCGTTGATCGGGTCTTCTGATAATCCAGCGGGGCAGTTGGGTCAAAGTGGGTCTCTGATGGGTCACTAACCAGCCTATACTAAGCAGTTTGGATATCAGGCAGGTATCAACAGTAGTTACAAAAACAGGCTATGCAACAGAATAGGAGCAATCAATTACAGTAGCAAAATCTAATGCAAGCATGAGAAAATAGAATGGGCGATATCGGGATGATCAAAGGGGGGGGGCTTTCCTGGAAGCTCCGCTGAAAGGGAAGAAGGGTCGTCGTCGACGTAGTCGATCACAGCGGCATTAACATCGGTCTCGGGGTCTACCGAAGGGAAGAGGGGGAAGAAACAGTAAATACAAGCAAATAGATGCAACACAGATGCATGACGGGGTAACACGCAGGGCTAGGGGTGTTCTAATGCGGTGCTACACGATACCGGCGAAGGGGGATAACATTCGGGAAAGTATTCCCGGTGTTTCGCATTTTCGGACAGACGGACCAGAGGTGGATTGTTGCATGTTCGCTATGCTAGGGACGCGTCACGGACGAACGGACCGCGTATTCGGATTCGTCTCGTCGTTCTGAGCAACTTTCATTTATAAAACTTTTTCATCCGAGTTACGGATTATTTTATATTATTTTCTAAAGTTTTTAAATCATTTTTGGAATTAACAGATTTAAATTAAAACAAATATGGGTTTACTGCATCAGCATGACATCATCAGTCATCAAAGTTGACCAGGGTCAACTCTGACGTGTGGGGCCGTTCCGTCATAGACTAGTTAATTAAACAGATTTTAATTAAAACTAATCTAGTTCATTAGTCTAATTAAGCAAGGTTAATTAAGTTCATTAACTTGTTAATTAATTAATTAATATTTTTTTATTTTTATGTTAACAAATTTTATTTTCTTTTTCTTTAAAACAGGGGCGTGGGGCCCCGATGTCATATACCCGGGGGCTAACGGGCGGCAGATGCGGGCGCACCCGACTGGGCGCTGGGCCAGTCCGCCGCGGCGGACGGCGGATGGCGCGGCGGGGCAGTGGAACCACGGAGCAGATGAGCAGCGGCGCAACAGTGTTGGTGGCTGGAGGCGGAGCCAGGCCGCGGCGGGAGCGCGGCGAGCGCGATTGGGGCGGGCGCCGAGCGCGCGTCGGGCGCGGACAGGGCGCCCAGGCGGGCGTGGCTGTGGCCGGGGCAAGGCGGGCGTGCAGGGCGGCAGGCAGGGGACGGGCGAGCGAGGCCGGCGGTAGCGGCAGCAGGCGGGGAAGGAGCACGACACGAGCGGCAGGCAGCAGCGGGCGACGGGTGCGGCCACACGCAGGCTGGCGCACGCAGGGGCGAGGCCTAGCGCGGCCAGGGAGTGCGGTGAGCGCAGCTCCGGGCAGGACGGTGGGTGGCGGCCTACGGCGTCAATTCGAAAAGGTGGGAAGGGGGATCGTTGCGGTTGCTCACATGGAGCGCAGGGGCGAGGTCGGGGCATGTCGGGGAGGCCAGCGGCACCATGGCTCTCCGACGAGCAGGGGACGGCGCGGGGCAGCCGAGTGCATGGGAGGTCTGTGACGGCGGGGACGAGCGCCGAAGGACGTGGAGGCGCGAGATCCGGCCAGGTCCTGGGCGAGGACGGCGGCGCAAGGACGGAGGAAGGAGTTGCGGGGCGGAGGCGGCGGTCCTCGGGCGCGGGCACACTCCTCTGTGGGTGGCGGCACATGGGAGGGGGGAACGAGAGAGAGTGCGGGGTTCAGGAGCGAGCGAATCGGGCAGGGAGGGCGCGGGGGAAGTGACAGCGAGCGAGAGAGGTGGGGGATCAAACGTGGGGCTCTCCCCTGGCGGCGCTGGAGGGAGAGGGTGGGGATCGGGGCATGCTAGGGTTAAGAGAGAGTTAGGTGGGCCTTGGCCAACAAGTTCGGCTGCTGGGCTCCCTCTCTCCTTCTTACTTCTCTTCTTTTCTTTCTCCTTTTCCACATTTTATTTTCTGTTTTCAACTTTAGCTACTGCTTTCTATTAAACTGTAAAACTAAAAGAGTTTTGTTAGAAACGAGACTTGTCACCTAAATCAAGCACATTATTTCTAGAAGTCACAAAAAGTTTGAGGCCAAAAGGAGTTGTCTAACCATTTTTAGAAAATGAAAAGGCCAATTTTAAAAGCTGCTGGACCACTAAATAAATCTCCAGGGGCACTTTGGGAATCCAAAAGAGGTTGGTTCCAACATGACAAATATCCAGGGATTATTTTCCACACTTTGAACATTTTAGTTTTAATATTAGAAAACTTTTATTGTTTGACTAGATTTTAAATTAGAATTTGAACGGGGTTTGAATCAACGCGAGTTTATCAACAGTAATCGTGGTGACATGGCCTCATTATTAGAGGGTTACTGTAGCTTAATTATCCGGGTGTCACACTTTAATTGTCCAATATGCTTTGTGTTCTAACTCTAGAGGCAAATGACAAGCTTTTCCATAAACCATTTTATAGGGAGACATACCCATAGGATTTTTATAAGCTGTTCGGTAGGCCCAAAGTGCATCATCTAATTTCTTAGACCAATTCTTCCGGGACCTATTAACAGTTTTTTGTCATATTAGTTTTATTTCTCTATTGCTAAGTTCAACTTGACCACTAGATTGAGGATGATAAGGTGATGCAATTCTATGGTTAACATCATATTTAGCAAGCATTTTACGGAAAGCACCATGAATAAAGTGTGAACCACCATCAGTCATTAAATATCTAGGGACTCCAAACCTCGGGAAAATAACTTCTTTAAGCATTTTAATGGAAGTGTTATGATCAGCACTACTAGTTGGAATGGCTTCTACCCACTTAGTAACATAATCAACAGCAACCAAAATATGTGTATACCCATTAGAGGAAGGAAAAGGTCCCATATAATCAAAACCCCAAACATCAAATGGTTCAACAGCTAGTGAATAATTCATAGGCGTTTCTTGACGCTTACCAATATTACCAATTCGTTGACATTCATCACAAGATAAAACAAACTTACGGGCATCCTTGAAGAGAGTAGGCCAATAAAAACCAGATTGCAATACCTTGTGAGCAGTTCTATCTCCAACATGATGCCCTCCATAAGCTTCGGAGTGACATTTTCGTAGGATTTGTTCCTGTTCATGCTCAGGTACACAACGTCTAATAATACCATCTACTCCTTCTTTATAAAGATGTGGGTCATCCCAAAAGTAATGTCTTAAATCATAGAAGAATTTTTTTCTTTTGTTGGTACGTGAAACTAGATGGTATGTATTTAGCAACAATATAATTAGCATAGTCTGCATACCAAGGAGTGTTATGAGAAACATTTATTGTAGCTAGTTGCTCATCAGGAAAGCTATCATCAATAGGTAGTGGGTCATCAAGGATATTCTCTAACCTAGATAAGTTATCAGCTACAGGGTTCTCAGCTCCTTTTTTATCAGTGATATGTAAATCAAATTCTTGTAGCAAGAGAACCCACCTAATGAGTCTAGGTTTAGCATCTTTCTTTTTCATAACATATTTTATAGCAGCATGATCGGTGTGAATAGTAACTTTAGAATCAACAATGTAAGACCTGAATTTATCACAGGCAAACACAACTGCTAAAAATTCTTTTTCAGTAGTAGCATAATTTCTTTGGGCACTGTCTAGAGTTTTGCTAGCATAATGAATAACATTTAGTTTCTTATCAACTCTTTGTCCTAGAACAGCCCCAACAGCATAATCACTAGCATCATACATAATTTCAAAAGGCAAGTTCCAATCAGGTGGTTGAACGATAGGTGCAGAAGTTAAGGCTTTCTTAAGTGTTTCAAAGGCTTCTAAACAATCATCATAAAAAACAAATGGAACATCCTTTTGTAAAAGATTAGTAAGAGGCCTAGAAATTTTAGAGAAGTCTTTAATAAACCTCCTATAGAAACCAGCATGACTGAGGAAACTAGGAATACCTTTAATATCTCTAGGACATGGCATTTTCTCAATCGCATCAACTTTAGCTTTGTCCACCTCAATACCTCGTTCAGAAATTTTATGCCCCAAGACAATACCTTTATTAACCATAAAGTGGCACTTCTCCCAATTCAATACAAGATAAGTTTGCTCACATCTCTGCAAAACTCGATCAAGGTTGCTCAAGCAATCATCAAAAGAAGTTCCGTAAACGGAAAAGTCATCCATGAAAACCTCAACTATCTTTTCACAAAAATCAGAGAATATAGCAGTCATACATCTTTGAAAGGTAGCAGGTGCATTGCATAAACCAAAAGGCATACGTCTATAAGCATAAGTTCTGAAAGGGCAAGTAAAAGTGGTTTTCTCTTGATCAGGTTGTGAAACAGGTATTTGAGAAAAACCAGAATATCCATCGAGAAAGCAAAAGTGTGTGTGCTTAGATAATCTTTCTAACATTTGATCAATAAAAGGCAAAGGGTAATGATCTTTTCTAGTTTCTTTATTTCATTTTCTAAAAACAATTACCATTATATAGCCAGTAACAATTCTTTGTGGGATAAGTTTATTTTTATCATTAGGAACAACAATAATACCTCCCTTCTTAGGGACACAATGAACGAGGCTTACCCATCTACTATCAGCTAAGGGATAGATTATACCTGCTTCCAGAAGCTTTAATATTTTAGTTCTTACCACTTCTTTCATCTTAGGATTCAAACATCATTGATGATCAACAACGGGTTTAGCATCAGGTTCCATATTAATCTTGTGCTGACAGAGAGTGGGACTAATGCCCTTAAGATCATCAAGAGTATATCCAATAGCAGCACGATGCTTCTTCAGAATTTTCAATAATATTTCTTCTTCATCCTCTGAAAGGTTAGCACTAATAATAACATGATATATCTTTTTCTCATCAAGATAAGCATATTTCAAAGTGTCAGGCAATTGTTTCAATTCAAACACAGGATCACCTTTAGGTGGAGGAGGACCTCCTAGAGTTTCAATAGGCAAGTTATGTTTGAGTAGAGGTCGTTGTTCAAAGAAGATTTTATCTATTTCATTTCTTTCATGCATGTGCATATCATTTTCATGGTCTAGCAAATATTGTTCTAGTGGATCAGTAGGAGGCACGGCAATAGAAGCAAGACCAATTATTTCATCCTTACTAGGTAATTCTTTCTTGTGAGGTTGTCTATTAAACTTGGAAAAATTAAACTCATGAGACTCATCACCAAAGCTAACACTGACAGTTTGTTTATGACAATCTATAGTAGCATTGACAGTATTCAAGAAAGGTCTACCAAAGATAATGGGACAAAAGTAATCTTGTGGGGAACCAAGAACTAGAAAATCAGTAGGGTACTTTATTTTCCCACACAAGAATTCAACATCTCCAACAATCCCAAGTGGTGTGATGGTGTCTCTATTAGCAAGTTTAATAGTAACATCTATGTCTTCTATTTCAGCGGGTGCTATGTCATTCATAATTTCTTGGTATAAGGTAAAAGGAATAGCACTCACGCTAGCACCTAAATCACATAAACCATGATAACAATGATCTCCTATTTTAACTGAGACAACAGGTATGCCAACAACTGGTCTATGTTTATCTTTTTCATCGGGTTTGGCAATTCTAGCAGCTTCATCACAAAAGTAAATAACATGCCCATCAATATTTTCTACCAGGAGATCTTTAACCATAGCAACAATAGGTTCTACTTTAATTTGTTCAGCAGGTTTAGGTGCTCTAATATTACTTTTGTGAACCACAGTTGAAACCTTAGCATGTTCCTTTATCGTAACAGGAAAGGTAGTTTTTCAATATAAGCAGTAGGCACAACTGGATCAACATTGTAAATTATGGTTTCATCTTTAGCTATGACCGGTTCTTTAATTTCTTATTTAATAGGGGGATGATATTTAAACCACTTCTCTTTAGGGAGATCAACATGAGTAGCAAATGATTCACAGAAAGAGGCTACTATCTCAGAGTCAAGTCCATATTTAGTGCTAAACTTGTGAAAATCATCGGTATTAATAAAAGATTTAACACAATCAAACTCAAGCTTAATACCTGACTCTTTACCTTCGTCGAGTTCCCAATTTTCAGAGTTGCATTTAATTCTTTCTAAAAGATCCCACCTGAATTCAATAGTCTTCTTCATAAAAGAACCAGTACAAGAGGTATCGAGCATGGATTGATCATCACGAGAAAGCCGAGCATAAAAGTTCTAATTGATAATTTCTCTAGAGAGCTCATAATTGGGGCATGAATACAACATTGACTTAAGCCTCCCCCAATCTAGAGCGATGCTTTCTCCTTCACGAGGCCAAAAAATTATATATATAATTCTGATCACGATGAACTAGATACATAGGATAATTTTTTTGGTGAAATTCCAATTTCAATCGATTCCAGTTCCAAGATCCAATATCATCGCATAGCCTATACCATGCCAATGATTTTCCCTTCAAAGATTAAGGGAAAAACTTCTTCTTAGGTTCATCTCTGGGCAAACCTGCAAGCTTAAATAATCCACAAATTTCATTCACATATATCAAGTGCATATCAGGATGTTCGGTTCCATCTCCTGCATAAGGATTAGCTAGTAGTTGTTCTATCATACCCGAAGGAATTTCATAACCAATATTTTTAGTAGGTGCAGTAGGTTGAGGGGTAACTAATTGTGGTTCCGGTCAAGGTGAAGATACCAGGAACAAACCCCTCAAAGGATGATTCTCCATAGTAACAAATGACAATAAATTTCAGCACGTAGTAATAATTTTTTCCTTACCAATTTCCACTTACTAAGAGCGCTTGACTCCCCGGCAACGGCACCAGAAAATAGCCTTGTTGACCCACAAGTATAGGGGATCAATCTTAGTCCTTTCGATAAGTAAGAGTGTCGAACCCAACGAGGAGCAGAAGGAAATGGCAAGTGATTTTCAGCAAGGTATTTTCTGCAAGCACTGAAATAGTCGATAACAGGTAGTTTGATGGCAAGATAATTTGTAACGAGCAAGTAACGATAGGAATAGATAAAGTGCAGCAAGGTAGCCCAATCCTTTTGTGGCAAAGGACAGGCCAAAACGGTCCCTTATGATAAGCAAACCATTCTTGAGGGTACACGGGGATTTCACCATATCACTTTCATCATGTTGGTTTGATTTGTGTTCGCTACTTTGATAATTTGATATGTGGGTGGACCAGTGCTTAGGTGATGTTCTTACTTGAACAAACCTCCTACTTATGATTAACCCCCTCGCAAGAATCCGCAACTACGAGAAAAGTATTAAGATAAAATCTAACCATAGCATTAAACTTTTGGATCCAAATCGGTCCCTTATGCAATAGCGCATAAACTAGGGTTTAAGCTTCTATCACTCTAGCAACCCATCATCTAATAACTACTCCACAATGCATTCCCTTAGGCCCAAATATGGTGAAGTGCCATGTAGTCGACGTTCACATGACACCACTAAGGGAATCACAACATACATATCATCAAAATATCGAACACATATCAAGTTCACATGATTACTTGCAACATGACTTCTCCCGTGACCTCAAGAACAAAACTAAATACTCACAAATAATAATCATGCTCAAGATCAGAGGGGTATTAAATAGCATAATGGATCTGAACATATAATATTCCACCAAATAAACCATATAGTAATCAACTACAAGATGTAATCAACACTGCTAGTCACCCACAAGCACCAATCTAAGGTTCCGGTACAAAGATTGAACACAAGAGATGAACTAGGGTTTGAGAGGAGATGGTGCTGTTGAAGATGTTGATGGAGATGGCCCTCCCAAAGATGGGAGAGTTGTTGGTGATGACGATGACGATGATTTCCCCCTCCGGGAGGGAAGTTCCTCCGGCGGAATTGCTCCGCTGGAGGGCAAAAGTGCTCCTGCCCAAGTTCTGCCTCGAGACGGTGGCGCTTCCTCCCGAAAGTCCTCTCCTTATTTTTTTTCTAGGTCAAAATGACTTATATACCAGAAGAGGGGCACCGGAGGTGGGCCGAGGAGGGCACAACCCACCAGGGCGCGCCTGGGCTCCCTGGCGCGCCTGGGCTCCCTGGCGCGCCTAGGTGGGTTGTGCCCACCTGGTGGCCCCCCTCTAGTAGTTATTTGCTCCAATATTCTTCATATATTGCAAAATAATTCTCCGCAAATTTTCAGCTCATTTTGGAGATGTGCAGAATAGGTAACTCTGATGTAGCTTTTCCAGGTCCAGAATTCCAGCCACTGGTATTCTCACTCTTTGTGTAAACCTTGCATATTATGAGAGAAAAGACATTAGAATTACTCCCAAAAGCAGTATTATGCATAAAAACATTATAAATAACAGTAGGAAAACATGATGCAAATTGGACATATCAAGTATCGGGGGGTATGAACCATGGAGAAGTTGGAATACAGTAGGTATAACACAAATCTAAATTTAGAATGAGTTCATAACAGTACCTAAAGTGGTGATTTATTTTATTATACTAACGGAACTTATGAGTTTTCTGTTAAGTTTTGTGTTGTGAAGTTTTCAAGTTTTGGGAAAAGATTTGATGGACAACGGAATAAGGAGTGGCAAGAGCCTAAGCTTGTGGATGCCCAAGGCACCCCAAGGTAATATTCAAGGACAACCAAGCATCTAAGCTTGGGGATGCCCGGATGGCATCCCCTCTTTTGTCTTCAATCCATCGGTAAATTTACTTGAGGCTATATTTTTATTCACCACATGATATGTGTTTTGCTTGGAGTGTCTTGTATGATATGAGTCTTTGCTTTATTTGCTTTTTAGTTTGCCACAATCATCCTTGCTGTACACATCTTTTGAGAGGGACATGCATTAATCGTGAATTTATTAGAATACTCTATGTGCTTCACTTATATCTTTTGAGCTTGGCAATTTGCTCTAGTGCTTCACTTATATCTTTTTAGAGCACGGCGGCGGTTTTATTTTATAGAAATTGATGAACTCTCATGCTTCACTTATATTATTTTGAGAGTCTAAAGCAGCATGGTAATTTGCTTAGGTTATGAATTTAGTCCTAATATAATGGGCATCCAAGAGGGATATAATAAAGCCTTTCATATAAAGAGCATTGAATAGATGAGAAGTTTGATTCCTTGCATTTGTTTTGAGATATAAAGATGGTGATATTAGAGTCATGCTAGTGAGTAATTGTGGATTGGTACAAATACTTGTGTAAAAGTTTGTGATTCCTGTAGCATGCACGTATGGTGAACCGTTATGTGATGAAGTCGGAGCATGATTTATTTTTTGATTGTCTTCCTTATGAGTGGCGGTCGGGGACGAGCGGTGGTCTTTTTCTACCAATCTATCCCCCTAGGAGCATGCGTGTAGTACTTTGTTTCGATGAATAATATTTTTTTTGCAATAAGTATGTGAGTTCTTTATGACTAATGTTGAGTCCATGGATTATACGCACTCTCACCCTTCCACCATTGCTAGCCTCTCTAGTACCGCGCAACTTTCGCCGGTGCATTAAACCCACCATATATCCTTCCTCAAAACAACCACCATACCTACCTATTATGGCATTTCCATAGCCATTCTGAGATATATTGCAATGCAACTTCCACCGTTCCGTTTATTATGACCCATACCATCATTGTCATATTGCTTTGCATGATCATGTAGTTGGCATAGTATTTGTGGCAAAGCCACCGTTCATATTTTTTATACATGTCACTCTTGATCATAGCACATCCCGGTACACCGCCGGAGGCATTCATATAGAGTCATATCTTGTTCTAGAATCGAGTTGTAATTCTTGAGTTGTAAGTAAATAAAAGTGTGATGATCATCATTATTAGAGCATTGTCCCATGTGAGGAAAGGATGATGGAGGCTATGATTCCCCCACAAGTCGGGATGAGGCTCCGAATGAAAAAAAAGAGAGAAAAAGGGGAAAAAGAAAAAAAAGAAAGGAAAAAAGAAGAAAAAGAAAGAAAAAAGGGGGAAAATGAGAGAAAAGAGAGAAGGGACAATGTTACTATCATTTTTCCACACTTGTGCTTCAAAGTAGCACCATGATCTTCATGATAGAGAGTCTCCTATTTTGTCATGTTCATATACTAGTGGAGATTTTTCATTATAGAACTTGGCTTGTATATTCCAATGATGGGCTTCCTCAAATTGCCCTAGGTCTTCGTGAGCAAGCAAGTAGGATGCACACCCACTTAGTTTCTTTTTGAGCTTTCATACACTTATAGCTCTAGTGCATCCGTTGCATGGCAATCCCTACTCACTTGCATTGGTATCAATTGATGGGCATCTCCATAGCTCATCAATTTGCCTAGTTGATGTGAGATTATCTCCTTCTTTTTGTCTTCTCCACAACCACCATATTCTATTCCACCTATAGTGCTATATCCATGGCTCACGCTCATGTGTTGCGTGAAAGTTGAAAAAGTTTGAGAACATCAAAAGTATGAAACATTTGCTTGGCTTGTCATCAGGGTTGTGCATGATGAAATACTTTGTGTGATGAAGATGGAGCATAGCCAGGCTATATGATTTTGTAGGGATAACTTTCTTTGGCCATGTTATTTTGAGAAGACATGATTGCTTTATTAGTATGCTTGAAGTATTATTGTTTTTATGTCAATATTAAACTTTTGTTTTGAATCTTATGGATCTGAATATTCATGCCACAATAAAGAAGATTGCATTAAGAAATATGTTAGGTAGCATTCCACATCAAAAATTCTATTTTTATCATTTACCTACTCGAGGACGAGCAGGAATTAAGCTTGGGGACGCTTGATACGACTCCAACGTATCTATAATTTTTGATTGTTCCGTGCTATTATATTATCTGTTTTGGATGTTTTATATGCATTAATATGCTATTTTATATTATTTTTGGGACTAACCTATTAACCTAGAGCCCAGTGCAAGCTTCTGTTTTTCCTTGTTTTTGAGTTTTATAGAAAAGGAATATCAAACGGAGTCCAAACGGAATAAAACTTTTGCGATGATTTTTCTTGGACCAGAAGACATCCACGGAGCTTGGAGAAGGGGCCAGAAGGTTCCCGAGGAGGCCACAAGCCTGCTAGGTGCACCCCAGGGGGGCCCGCCCTAAGGGCTTGTGGGCCCCTCGGGAGTCCTCCAACCCTAATTCTTGCACTATAATTTCCCAAATATTCCCAAACCATCAGAGAGAGCCACCAAAATACTTTTCCACCGCCGTAACCTTCTGTTCCCTTGAGATCCCATCTTGGGGCCTTTTCCGGCGATCTACCGGAGGGGGATTCGATCACGGAGGGCTTCTACATCAACCATATTGCCCTTCAGATGATGTGTGAGTAGTTTACCACAGACCTACGGGTCCATAGCTAGTAGCTAGATGGCTTCTTCTCTCTCTTTGATCTTCAATACAATGTTCTCCTCGATGTTCTTGGAGATCTATTTGATGTAATACTTTTTTGCGGTGTGTTTGTTGAGATCCGATGAATTGTAGATTTATGATCAGATTATCTATGAATATTATTTGAGTCTTCTCTGAACTCTTTTATGCATGATTAAGATATCTTTATATTTCTCTTTGAACTGTCGAGTTGGTTTGGCCAACTAGATTGGTTTTTCTTGCAATGGGAGAGGTGCTTAATTTTGGGTTCAATCTTGCGGTGTCCTCACCCAATGACATAGTAGGGGTAGCGAGGCACGTATTGTATTGTTGCCATCAAGGATAAAAAGATGGGGTTTACATCATATTGCTTGAGTTTATCCCTCTACATCATGTCATCTCGCTTAAAGCGTTACTCCGTTCTTATGAACTTAATACTCTAGATGCATGCTGGATAGCGGTCGATGTGTGGAGTAATAGTAGTAGATGCAGGCAGGAGTCGGTCTACTTGTCACGGATGTGATGCCTATATTCATGATCATTGCCTTAGATATCATCATAACTTTGCGCTTTTCTATCAATTGCTCAACAGTAATTTGTTTACCCACCATATGCTTTCTTCAAGAGAGAAGCCTCTAGTGAAACCTATGGCCTCCGGGTCTATTTTCCATCATATATTTTTAGATCTATAAAACCAAAAACCCAAAAATACCTTGCTTCAATTTATTTACTTTTATTTTGTTTTACGTTTTAGTAATATTTTATATCTATCTCTATCAGATCTCATCCTTGCAAGTGACCGTGAAGGTATTGACAACCCCTTTATCGCATTGGGTGCAAGTGTTTGATTGTTTGTGCAGGTGCATAGATTGGAGACTTGCTTGTACCTCCTACTGGATTGATACCTTGGTTCTCAAACCGAGGGAAATACTTATCTCTACTTTGCTGCATCACCCTTTCCTCTTCAAGGGAAAAACCAACGCAAGCTCAAGAAGTAGCAGGAAGCAATATGATCCTCACAGCCCACAACTCCTTTGTGTTCTACTCGTGCATATCATCTACGCATAGACCTGGCTCTGATACCACTTTAGGGGAACGTTGCATGGAAAACAAAAAAAATTCTATGCACACGCAAGATCTATCCATGAAGATGTATAGCTACGAGAGGGGGAGAGCATCTACATACCCTTGTAGATCGCTAAGCGGAAGCGTTTATCAGCGCGGTTGATGTAGTCGTATACCTTCACGATCCGTCCCGATCAAGTACCGAACGTAGGGCACCTCCGCGTTCAGCACACGTCCAGCTCGATGACGTCCTCGCCTTCTCGATCCAGCAAGAGAGGCGAAGTAGTAGATGAGTTCCGGCAGCACGACGGCGTGGTGACGGTGGTGGTGAAACTATTTCCACAGGGCTTCGCCAAGCACAACGAATTTAGGACGGAGGATGAACTAGAGGGAGAGGGGGCGCCGGCACACGGCTTGGTGAATCGTGGTGTCTCCCAGGGGCTAGCTCTGCTCCTCTATTTATATATTGAGCCCTGGGGTCATTTCTTGGAGAAAGAGCCTCCTCAAAGTCGGTTAGGAACGCAAGGAAGAGTCCTTCTCGGTTTCCAGTACCAGACGCCACGGCCCTCGACGTCTGGCCCAGACGCCATGGGCCTCGTCGTCTGGCCCAGGGCCAGACACCAGGGTCCCTGACCTCCGCAAAACTTCCTTTTACACCGACCTAAAGCCACGTGGGCCTTACCCCTTGGCCCAACCATATCATCCTATATATCAATCTTTACCTTCGGACCATTCTGGAGCTCCTTGTCATGTCCGTGATCTCATCCGGGACTCCGAACAAGATTCGGTCACCAACACACATAACTCATATAATACTATATCGTTAACGAACGTTAAGCGTGCGGACCCTACGGGTTCGAGAATGATGTATACATGACCGAGATGCTTCTCCGGTCAATAACCAATAGCGGGACCTGGATGCCCATATTGGTTCCTACATATTCTATGAAAATCTTTATCGGTCGAACCTTTATGACAAATACGTAGTTCCCTTTGTCCATCGGTATGTTACTTGCCCGAGATTCGATCGTCGGTATCTTCATACCTAGTTCAATCTCGTTACCGGTAAGTCTCTTTACTCGTTTCGTAATACATCATCTTGTAACTAACTCCTTAGTCACTTTGCTTGCAAGCTTCTTGTGATGTTGTATTACCGAGAGGGCCCAGAGATACCTCTCCGTCATACGGAGTGACAAATCCCAATCTCGATTCACGCCAACTCAACAGACACCTTCAGAGATACCTGTAGAGCATCTTTATGATCACCCAGTTACGGTGTGATGTTTGATAGCACACAAGGTATTCCTCCGGTATCCGGGAGTTGCATGATCTCATGGTCGAAGGAATATGTATTTGACATTTAAGAAAGCAGTAGCAATAAACTGAATGATCATATGCTAAGCTAACGGATGGGTCTTGTCCATCACATCATTCTCCTAATGATGTGATCTCGTTATCAAATGACAACTCATGTCTATGGTCAGGAAACCTTAACCATCTTTTGATCAACGAGCTAGTCTAGTAGACGCATACTAGGGACTTGGTATTTGCTTATGTATTCACACATGTATTTAAGTTTCCAATCAATACAATTCTAGCATGAATAATAATCCTTTATCATGATTAAGGAAATATAATAATAACTACTTTATTATTGCCTCTAGGGCGTATTTCCAACAGATAGGACTATGCATTAGGTGGCAAGATCGACAGAAACTTCTTCTTACCATAGAAATTGAAGGGGCCAATACATCTTAATGCTATTGTTGGGTTTTACCTTAATGAAACTTTTTAGTTTTTGCGGATGTTTGCTAATAGTTCCGATCATAAGTGCATAGAATTCCAAGTAAGGGATGACATGCTAGGAGAGGCCTCTCCCACATAAAAACTTGCCATCGGTCTAGTAACTTAGCTAATTGCCTAGGGACAATTCTGCACATCCTACCACCACTTTTTCACACTCGCTATATTAATTTATTTTTATTTATTTAAACAACACCTAACTTTTATTTACACGTCCTTTATTATCTTGCAAACATATCCTATTACACTTGCAAAGTAGTTTATTTCTTATTCTAGGCAAAGCAAACATTAAATGTGCATAGAGTTGTATTGGTGGTTGGTAGAACTTGACATTAATATTAATTCTACCTTTAGCTTCTCATTGGGTTTGACACTCTTATTTATCGAAAAGACTACAACTAATCCTCTACACCTATGGGTTATCAGCCATCACCCTATCCCTTAAGGAATCACGCTATGACGCGTACCTGTGCGACGAGGACGAGTGCCAGCTGAGGATTAGGTTTGAGCAATCCATCACATTTGCCGAGGCCCTTAGGAACGTGCATAGGGATTGATATCGGGCGCCATGGCGGGATCCATGGATTGCGTGATGGGAGAGGCAGCGGGCGAGTGAGACCAAGGGACAGGCAGACACACGGACAACTGTGACAATGGTCACCGCACTACACAGAGGTGCACGCTATTGTCTAAGATCGAGGAACAGGAAACGCCGGAGGCCGAGGCAGGCCTGGCAACAACCCTGGCGAGCTCCGGCACAGGTCTAGTGACAACCTTGACGAGAGCGACCACCTAGGAGGCCGCGACGGTGACTGATGAGTCTGATTTGCATCACTTTTGACCTCTAGATTTTATGAAGTAGTTGTAAGAATGTCAGAAATTTACCACGTTCACGCACTCTTTCTTTTGATTTCACCAGGATCTTGACCGAGGAGAAAATCTGGGGCATTAAACCAAAAAACACAAGTATATGGGTGAAAATCATGTTAATTAACGTGATGGGAACCTACCATCAAAACATGCGATCAAACAGAGCAAATTCCAGCCGCAACAGTCTCAAGGAGAGAAAATGGCGTGCCTGCTCATACCAGCACTTGTACTAGGTGGCATCGCTCCCCTCTGGTCGACTATTTCACCCCCATCATCTTCGAATCGCGAATCAAGGTTATAGAGAGCCCACAAACTTCACCGGAATTAAGAACCCTAGCCTCCAGAAGGGGACCGAGAGGGGAAATCGATAGAAGAGCTCTGCCACGCCACCATCCCTACCAAGGAAACTCCGGCATCAACCTTCGTCATCACCATCCCCTATTCATCTCTTTGTAATACTAAACCCTAGGTGGAAACTTATGTGTATTACTTTGACCGTTTATCCATGATCATCCTTGTGATGCTTGTTGTATCTATGTCCAAGTAATACCCCTAGTTCTCGGGGATATGTGGAACCCTAGTATATTCAGGTGTTGAATGCTGATAGGATATAAAATCCTCCGTTGCATGTTTAAGTTAATTTTCTTCATGGATGATATGTAAGGTCAACCACTCGACATTTAGCCTTTGTAGCCATGAAGGATATTATTACCATTGCAATGGTGGGATGCGGAGGTAAAGAGGTGATAGTAATATCCTACCTTCCTTTCCCAAGCAATTCATAGGGAAATAATGGAGAATCAACCATTGGTCGCATCCACGAGGTAACCCTTAATCATCATTGTCATAACCTGCTGTGTGGAGGAATAATGGTGGCGTGTGTGACATGGAGCTAGGCAAGTGGAACGTATGTTGTACGAGGCTCCACCCACTTATAAAAAGATGCAAGGCAGCTTAGTTATCTGAACCTAGAATTATGCTTTGTGCATATCTTACGTTACATATACTAGTGGGGAATTCAGACTCCCTGAGAACGCCTTAGCCCTATTGATTTCATTACTTCCATTTATTCTCTCACGCTATTTTATTTTACTTATGTACCTTATTTTCAATCGCTAACCACCGGCAATATTTCAAAACTTTCGTCTTTGCTTTGCTTTGGACCGTGATTAACTTACATGCACAACTCCATAAATCTCTATAAGAGGCTTTTCATGTGCTTCCTGTGGGATCGATACTTTTACTTCAAAAGAGCTACAACTAAACTCTGTTCACTTGCAGATTATCAAGATTTTTTCTGACGCCGTTGTCGGGGAGCTGAGCCCTTTTGGTCTTCTTTTAAAGTTTTGGTTTATATTGTGTAGTAAGTTATTTTGTAGGTTTTGGGCAACCATGGCAGAGTGTGAACATCTGTATCAACCCGTCACATAGGATCTCGGGACTGCCTATCAAATATACTTTCACATCTGTAGGCTCGAGACCCAATTGTGAAACTTAGAAAATCAACCCGTGTTTTACTCAACATATTGAAGAGTAAGCTATTTACATGGGATGGTACGGAGGACCCATATCAGCATGTGTAACAATTTGACGAGATATGTGGAACCTTTAAATTAAAAGCTTTCACTACGATGAAATGAAATTAAATCCTTTCTGGTCGTACTCTAACTGCCAAAGCGAAAACATGGTTGCATGTCCGGGTAATATTTAAAGGTTAGACATGCAACCATGTTTACTGCCAACCCCAAAGTACATTCAGTATCCGGGTTGACACCTGGAAGAAATTTTCTAGTGTGTTCTTTACTCGATTTTATCTGAAAAAGAAATCTTATGGAATGAGGCTCATGGTAGGTAACTTTATACAAAACCAGGAGAAAGCTTAGTTAAAGCCCGTTCTCCACTTGACAATTGTCCTCATCAGGTCGTCAATACATTGTTGGTATTTTCATATAAAGTGTTGAAGTTTACTTGCGTCCTTAGACCATGAGAATATTGTAAACCCGGATACTGAATGTACTTTGGGGTTGACAAATATTACTCCGCAAGTAGGCAATAAAAAAGGTGACTTTCAGGTACGCCAGAAAAGCTGTGGTGTTCGATATGTCAAAACTAGGATTTGCCCCTCCGGTAAAGGAGAGATACACTCTGGACCCACTTAGTATTATGGTGTCCAAAATTGCCTGGCCAGGTATTGTGACAAAGGAGTTAGTCACGAGGATACTGGAATAAGGAAACAAAAAAAGAGTGCAAACCTGTAATGAGAATAGCTAGGTATAGTGATCAAGGAGTTAATCACAGGAATACCGTCAAAGTCTCACCTCTATTTGTCAAACATACCGTGAGTAAAAGAGAATTTTATGCGGTAATACAAGGTTCGCTCGATAAAGATCTTTGATGATACGTGGGAACTTTTATGGGTGTCCAGACCCCGCTAGTAGTTATAAGCCCAAAGGTGTTCTGGACATGTCCACATATGCTGGAACCTATAGGATCACACACTTAATAACTATCGACATTTAGAAGTACTATGAGATGATGGAGAATGAGATAAGGATTGCAAAAGTGTTTCCGGTGATCTCAAATGTGTCCCGAGAGATCTCGTAGTGTCCCTGTGATGTCCGAAAGTGTTCTGGAAGGTACCAAAATGTTAAGTAACGTGATAAAAACTTTCGAAAGGGTCTAGGAGGTTCCTAATGGGGACCCTCCCCTCTTGCTTGGGGGTGGGGGGACAATGCGGTCCAAAGGCCCAAATTGGTAGCCCCCTTGTTTCTTGGGGGCAAGGCAAGCTAGTAGGAGTCCTAGGAGGACTCTCTGCGCCAGCAGAGAAGGACTCTCCCTACCCACTTCTCTCCGGCTAGATCTTATCTAGTTAGCATACGCCACTAGTCTACTTCTCCCCTTAGTTCTTCACCTTGTTCTTCGTGTTGGTTCCACAAAGTGTGACACTGTTGCTAGAACGGTGTGTGGATACTTTGGAGTTGTCATCTACTTCTTTTTTTTGCGGGGAAGAGTTGTCATCTACTTCGACACTAGATCGGGCAGATCGTTCGGGCGAACATTCTCACAGCCGGGGGGGGGGGGGGGGGGGGGGGGGGGTATAACCTAGCTGCGTGAATCAGAAGGCTTAACTGACAATCTTCTCTACTTTCGCTGTTGTTGGTATGACCATCGTTACATGTACCTATAATCCTGGTCTTATTCGTGCGTGGTAGTTTTTGTTGTTGTTGTTGTGTAACACCTCCCCCTACACAGAGCGGATGAAAATTGGGGCAATGACCCATAGAATTCTATAACTTTGAGGGTATTGACCTCGAGTCATGTGTGCGGGGAGCTTGCTCTTGACGTTGGTCGTTGGTGTACGAAGTGTTGCATTTGGCACGTGTCCTGTGGAGTGTAGGCATCTTCACCGCTGCGGGAGCGTCCAGAGGCTCCTCCTCCTATAGTAGTCGCGACTTCTTCTCGCCGGCAATGTGGTGGGATTCTCGGTAGTTCGGCAGAGTGGGTCAGTGTTCATAGTTCGCCCAGCTGTCGGCAAGAAAGTGTGTGGCCTTGTGATGTCATTGGTCGAGTAGGTTGGTCTTGTTTGTATCGATTTTCGTCTGATTTTTCATAATTATTTGCGCAACAATCTCCTTACTTGCTGAAATGGGCAAAGCTTTTGCCTCGTGTTTCAAAAAAAATAAAAATTAGTACCGTTACGCTTTATCCTCGTGGCCAGCAATTGCACTCCAAAATTGACGGTTCACAATTTGTTAGCCGATCGAGGCGTACAGAATCCTCGACCAATAACTTGCATGTGATATCCGTTTTACCAGCTTGATGGCGATGTATCCACGCAATGGTTGGTTGGTGCCCTGCTTTGTGAAAGAGGAACTTTCTATACCGGTCAATTTCTGCTGATTCGAGGTATGTTCTCGGAGTTGGATAAGAAGGAAACAGATGGAGTCGGATAAGAAGGAAAACGATTGTGAAACGTGGCCCGCACCTGTTACTGCTACGTGGATACGGTGCATACTACGATAAACTGCAATCAGTTTTCACTCATTGTATGTTGACTAATTCGCTAAATTATCACCCAAAGAAACATAATTTGCAGGCAACAGAGAAAAACTTCTGCTGCCTTTGCGTCGAAGATGCACACAACCAAAATAACGACCTCAAAGTATTCGTGATTCATCACTTTGTGCAGATGGCGAAGGTTATTTTTGTGAGTGTACTCTCATAATTTCGAGGTTATTTTTGTGAGTGTACTCAACATAGTTGTGAGTGTACCATGTTGTATTTTTGTTATGTAATTAATGGAAAGGCGTCGGTCCGGTTGGAGAACAATGACATTTGGCGGCTGCATTTTATTTTTCCGAAAGGATCCAGGTTGGAGGAGCTATTTCTTAAACCCAGAGATTCAAGAGTTTGGTCAAATCAGTATTGTACTCGGGGCATATATTTCCCTGACGTTGCTGATACATTATGATGACTGCCAACATTATTTGGATGGCTCAGGTCAAGGTATGATGCATTAGGTTCATATACTTTTGCATATTTGTTCAAGAGTATCGATCTAGGGTTGGTTACGTGGTACCGATCTATATGCATGGCTGTAGACCAATACACCTACTTTTCTCTCCTTAAGTGAAAGAGTGTTATGTTCCATCTCTAAACGAAGTGCTCTTCCTTTTGCCTTGTTTGTAGAAAGCATGCTCTAGGGTGGCCCTTGCCCCTTGGGGTTGCATCAACGGTTGGCCAGCATTGCTCCAGCCTCCAGGAGAGATAAGATGACGTCAAAATGCTCTCGCTTTCAGAGCAAAGCACGGCCCCGGCCTTTGCTTTTGCAATTGATTAACCTTCCTTTCCTCGCCTTGTTCTTAACACACGGTTGAAACACGGCAAAACAAGGCCATAGTTTTAACTTCAAATGTGACGCCACCATCCATGTCCTTCTTCCTTAACAATGTATGCTGTCCATTGGTTCTGGTAGCCCCTTTGATCAAAGTTGTGTAAACTTGGCAACGGCAGCAGCACTTGTGTTTACCTTCTTGGAGTCATTGCATTTAGGGATTTTTTCTCGTAGTTCCTATATTGTCGAGGACAATGATGGTGTTGCTGCTTATTTGTTGCGTTGGTCGTATCCCTCTTTGTTTTTACTTATTTTTTTCATTTTTTTGAATGTGTGCATCCTCAATGTCTTAACTAAGTTTTGATATTGTGTTGTTTTAGAGCCCAGATGCATTTGATATCATCTTGATATTAATATATTGTCATTTGCTGAAAAATAATATTTTCCGATTACAAGTCCTTCGAGGCCTGTCGGCGTACGACACCTATGGGATCGCGTGGATCCCTTTTATGGTTCGGCAGGGAAAAAGGCGTACACAAAGAGCAGATCCAACGATCAACGCGAGAGATTTTTACCCAGGTTCAGGCCGCTGAGAAGCGTAAAACCCTACTCCTGCTTTGGTTTATTGTGGGTGTTTAAGCCCAAGCTCCAGGAGCGCTTGTCTTGGGCCTCCTTTTATACGTCCAAGGGGTCACCAACAGTGGCGTACAGTACATACAAGAGGTGTAAAGTTGCTACAGTGTTTACATGTTTATCACTGACGACTTAGGACAAACACATTAAATGCTCCGTTTAGGTGTCCCTTACTTTCTTGGGGACGGAAAAAGGGTCCGTCCCATCAGCACCGCTTAAGTCCGTCCGCCGCTAGTGCCATGACACGCATCCAGGAGGACAAAACCCAAATGGCAGGCTGGTCGCTGCGCTGGAGCGGTGGCAGGTTGGCGGGATCTTGCTGGGTGCGAGTCTAGCTGGATCTTCGCAAGCCTCCCGGCAAGCATCTTGCCGGGAGCCAAGCCTTCGGTCTTCTGTCTCCTAGCTATTGGCTTGAACGCCGTTTTCGGTAGTCTTGCACTTGTGCCCAACGGTCCTCCGGCAAGCCTTGCCGGGCCCTTGGCTTGCCGGCTCGTGCCTTGCCAGTGAACGCTGTCTTCGTCTTGTATCCCAAGCCGCGCTCTTCTTCGTAGCTTGGCCTGGTTCCTTCTTCGTGCTCTGCGTCAAGATGCTTGCCGGATGTCTTGCTTGCTGGCAAGGTTGGTTGTTTGCCGGGAAACTTGGCCTTTGCCGGGGTTGTCGGGCAACGGTCCTAGACGGGTATGACCCATGCTAAGAAGGTTGATGAGACCCTGGTTCTCATTACACCGACAGGAGCCCCCGGGCCCGCCTACAGCAGAGAACTCTAAGACCTCGATGCTGGAGGAGGGGCCAAATTCGGCATGGGTCATGACTGCCATGCCCAAGATCTTACATGCTTCTACCCTCGTCAGAGCACTTGGCTCAACGACAAGAGCAAAAAGCCCCCTTGCCGGAGCGCATGGCTCAACGACAAGATTCTCGCTATGCTTCCGCCCTCGTCAGAGCGCTTGGCTCGACGACAAGAGCGAAAAGTCTCCTTACCGGAGCGCATGGCTCAACGACAAGATTCTCGTTATGCTTCCGCCCTCGTCATAGCGCTTGGCTCGACGACAAGAGTGAAAAGTCTCCTTGCCGGAGCGCATGGCTCAACGACAAGATTCTTGCTATGCTTCCGCCCTCGTCAGAGCTCTTGGCTCGACGACAAGAGCGAAAAGTCTCCTTGCCGGAGCGCATGGCTCAACGACAAGATTCTCGCTATGCTTCCGCCCTCGTCAGAGCGCTTGGCTCGACGACAAGAGCGAAAAGTCTCCTTGCCGGAGTGCATGGCTCAACGACAAGGTTTGATAATTTGCCAAAGCCTACTGCTTAACAGCAAATGCTTGATTGTTGCCGGTGCTGTCCTCCTTGGCTGCCGCGCGCCGCCAAGAACAAAGCAGTCGCAGGGACTGAAGTAATTTTTGCATACCTGTTGTTTTCCTGCCGTTCATCTCGCATAGCGTGGCCGCGCTTGTGGTGATGACCGGCAACTCTCAAGAAGGTTATTCTCTGGGGTGCTGCCAGCCCCCGAGCCCTCCTTCCACTCGTATATCTGTAACACCGATTGGGCGCAAAGTGCCACAATAGTGTTTTAACACAATAAGTTAATTAGCGTCTGATCAGCACTTAACTCATGCGAAAACTCGATTTCTGCTGAGTTTCCCCTTGCTTGCCGGAATGCTTTCCGGTGCGCACGATCCAGTCAGCAGTGCTTGAGGAAACGGGTCCTTAGCAGCTTGCCGGGAGCGCCGCCTCCTGGAAAGGTTTACCTTGTCAGTCCTTGTGCAGCTACTCACGTTGCCGAGCGGACTCGAGGCAACTAGGAGCGCAACTGGGCCCGAAAAAAGGCTCCTTAGCGTATGGGTCGCAGAAACCTTAGAATAAAACTTGCTAAGCCCTTTCCTTAAATGATTGCATATTTGTACAATGAGTCCCTACGCTTGCCGGAATACTCCCCGAATGCGCACGTTCTGGTTGATGGCGCTTAGGACCGGGTCCTGTCTAGCAGCCTATCGAGAACGCCGCCTCTCCGGAGACTTAATGCTTCGGGAACAAACGCGGCTGCATGGGTGCTGTCAGGTGGACCTGAACCACCAAGAGCGCAGGATGTTCCAAAAGCACTCCTCTGCGCATAGGTCATACAAAAAAATGCCATTCGAGGAAAAGACTAAACATCGTATAGCGATTAAGGTACTAGAACTTAGCTTGGGGGTGCGAAGCTTGTCTGCCTTCGTCCGCTGCTTTCTCCGCCGTCACCCGTAAGCGTTGACGATGGAAACTTGGACGTAAATGAAGCATCTGCCGTCGCGCCCTTCTGCTTGGGCGCTATGGCGGCGAAGATGATGATGAAACTGACACGCTGATCGCTAGATCAGGTTCGTGCAATCTTCTCCCCTACCTGGCGCGCCAAAGATGTCGGCGTACGACACCTATGGAATCGCGTGGATCCCTTTTACGGTTCGGCAGGGAAAAAGGCGTACACAAAGAGCAGATCCAACGATCAACGCGAGGGATTTTTACCCAGGTTCGGGCCGCTGAGAAGCGTAAAACCTACTCCTGCTTTGGTTTATTGTGGGTGTTTAAGCCCAAACTCCAGGAGCGCTTGCGGTGAACAGTATGTTCGAGCAGCAGCTACGCATGCAGAATGGGTCAGAGAGTCCTCCCCCCTGTAGCTACGCCTTGGGCCTCCTTTTATACGTCCAAGGGGTCACCAACAGTGGCGTACAGTACATACAAGACGTGTAAAGTTGCTACAGTGTTTACATGTTTATCACTGACGACTTAGGACAAACGCATTAAATGCTTCGTTTAGGTGTCCCTTACTTTCTTGGGGACGGAAAAAGGGCCCGTCCCATCAGCACCGCTTAAGTCCGTCCGCCGCTAGTGCCATGACACGCATCCAGGAGGACAAAACCCAAATGGCAGGCTGGTCGCTGCGCTGGAGCGGTGACAGGTTGGCGGGATCTTGCTGGGTGCGAGTCTGGCTGGATCTTCGCAAGCCTCCCGGCAAGCATCTTGCCGGGAGCCAAGCCTTCAGTCTTCTGTCTCCTGGCTATTGGCTTGAACGCGGTTTTCGGTAGTCTTGCACTTGTGCCCAACGGTCCTCCGGCAAGCCTTGCCGGGCCCTTGGCTTGCCGGCTCGTGCCTTGCCGGCGAGCGCTGTCTTCATCTTGTATCCCAAGCCGCGCTCTTCTTCGTAGCTTGGCCTGGTTCCTTCTTCGTGCTCTGCGTCAAGATGCTTGCCGGATGTCTTGCTTGCCGGCAAGGTTGGTTCTTTGCCGGGAAACTTGGCCTTTGCCGGGGTTGTCGGGCAACGGTCCTAGACGGGTATGACCCATGCTAAGAAGGTTGATGAGACCCTGGTTCTCATTACACCGACAAGGCCCCTTGGCAAAAATACCCATTCCGGTTGGATGATCCCTGGGCATTTTGGTCGGAGAAGTTGGCCGACAACGGGAAAGCCTTGGCCTCCTTTCTTCATCTTGTTAGCTGGGAGATCTGGAAGGAGCGAAATGCATGAGTGTTCAGGACGAAGGCCGCACCGGTGGCGGTGATCGTGTGGATTATTAAAGAGGAGGCGTCTATCTGAGCTCTGGCGGGAGCTAGACATTTGTGTAATTTGATGCCGCGAGAGTAGGCCTTGCCCCTTTCCCGCTTTTGCGGGGCTGTTATGTACGAAAACAAACTCTTCTCCTTATTCAATGAAAATGACAAATCTTTTGCCTCGTTTCAAAAATAAATAAAATACAATGTTGGATCGGTGAACCAGCAAAGGTGATGGCAATCAATCGGGGAGTAGATTACGCTGTCACCTTTTGGATTTGCAAAGATGAATCCTCCACGGCTCCACGCATGAACGCATGCAGATGCAGCAGCACTTATTTGGAGGAGCTCAGCACCAGCGCCCGCCGGAACAACTCGACAACCCTAGACGGCTAGTGCTACGCCACAGTCTGGCATGAGCAGGCCACATTCGAGCACTTTGTAGATGTCCAAGTAACCAAGTTACCTTTCCAAGGCGAGTGCATGCGTCATAATTTTATTTTTTTAAAAAAGGAGGATAAACCCCCGGACTTTGCATCTGGACGATGCATGCGGCCATCTTATTAATTATTCACAGAGACCATACAAAATAATACATCAGTGAGCCTGAAGCCATCATCTAGGCAACACCTGTTGCTACTCATATCTCATTGATGAAGGTGTGCCGAATATCCGGGCCTAATACCAAACGGACATCGCACCAAACCCTAACATCTAAAGCCGGATACCCCAGCCCAGCCACACACCGGGTCTGGGTCCCATACCGGACCGACGCACTCACAGAGGCTGCCGCCGCCATCTCCACCGGTCCATCTCCAGAGCGGCAACTGACCCATCGACCTTGCCTGGCCTGCCTTCGACGCCACCACGACGCCAGACAACTCCACCATCCTGCACGAATCCATCCACACGAGCCCGTCGCCGAACCTCTGCAGCACCATGCCACCGGGATACGCCATCGGCCTTGCGGTGGATGAGACACCGCTCTTCCGCTTGTCCCGTCCAACTAGCACTTGCTCCAAAACGATGCCCTCAGGAGGGACAACGGCATCAAAGGTACCATCATCGTCCGATCCGGTAGATCCAGATCCAGGGTTCCCCCGGAGCATCACAAGTGGGGTGCCACGACCTGCAACAATGATGCCTCGTGAAGAGAATGATGTCATAGACGCCGCCATCGTCCGCCATGACCGAAGTCGACGCGATTTTCACCGGAAGTCGCGTCCCCCCAACCTCGTAGCTGGCTGGAACCTAACGGAGCCTCGCCGTGGAGACGAGGGCCGCCGTCGGCACGCCGGCAGGGAGCCTCCAGCCGCCCCTCACCGGTCCTCCTCGCACCACCGGCCAGCCAAGGCCGTACTGAGATGGATTTGGACAGGACGCCAGATCCGCAGCTATCGGAGCCACCCGTGTGCCCGCGGCCGCCACACCGCCGGCCAGGTAGGTTCCTATCTCCGCCGCGCAGCAGGGGCGCCACCCTGACTGCCGCCCCCGTCCTCCCCGCATGAGACGCCGCCTCCGCCTCACCGGATCTGTCGCGGCGACCACCCGCCCTGGATCTGCGGTGCAGGGTCCGCCGCCACCGCGGCCCTTGCCGGCGGCAGCGGTGGCTAGGGATGGAGGAGCGGGGAGGGGCTGGCGGCGCAGTATCGGGGGCCCCTGGCGCCGCCCGAGGGGAGGCGACGCGAGGGAAGGGGAGATACGCCTTTAAAATTGGGGGAGAATTTCCTGTACCTGTTAAAATTGGAGGAGAATTTCATTTCCCGGCCTCTGCACCAACCAGGATGCATACAGCCAACATTATTTTACTTAGCATGAGATGAAAGCTAGCCGTCTTAATTTGTCCCACACAAAGCAAATTGACGACTCCTAGTCACCAACCCCCTTCAGCGCAGCAGGTTCAGCGATCCTCACGCTGAATGATGTCAACTTAGGCGCCTTTTAGCACGAGCTAAACAATGGCCGGAACCTTTCTTCTCGGTGTGCTTTGCATGTGTGCCTCTAAAGGTAAGGAGAATCCTGTTGTGCGCCCGCAGATTCTTAACAAGTCATTATACATTGTACCCTTCAAAATGGAAAAGTCTGTCTTCGAATTTTGTTTTCAAAAAGTCTATGTTGCTGATGCACGGTGGACAAGCAGATTAAAGGTTCAAGACATGCTTTTCTTTCACATAAACAAGGAAGAAAGAAATATAGTAGGCAATTAGCAATAGCCGTCCCGATTGGTACTTACTAGCATGAACCAACTGCTTGTTAATTAATATGCTATGCTCCTTAAATAAATGTTATCACTGGTGATCCATTTCTCACTCAAATGCCGAACTTAAAGAAACTCTTTTTCTTAACCTCTCTAGCGTGTGTATCATAAGCTCATAACAAGTATCATGTATGCCAACTAAGCAATTTTGCTGAGGTGACATATAATTAACTGAAAAAAAGAGAATTGGGTATCATATCATATGATTCTGTACCATAATCAATGACGTGCTACTATGTGTCATGCGTGGCTATAAATGAAATCATGTAAAAAACTAACAACACACCGTGGGAATAGTATCGTATACTAGTATCACATGCATGATACTCCCCACTATGGGTTTGGCATCTACTTCCCACAAACTCACTAATGCAACATGTATGCATATATATATATATCCCAATACTGTCGCACAATGTGCCCCAGCATAAAATAGAAGTGATTAGTACCAAGAGAATGTATAGTACTTCACTTTTTATCTTTGAGTCCACCAAGAATAATCTTTGTGCATAGGTAAAGGATGCTGCTAATTGGACTTAAATGGGTTGGTTTTGACGGAATACAATCAGAAGAATACCTCTCTCCAAATAACAGTATGGCTGGAGTCCAAGTACTCCTGTAATCATACTTGACACGAGATCATGGCATCTGTAGTGTATTCGTGTGTGTTGTTTGCGTTATATTTTCTGATGTCTGTTTTTTATCTTCTTTGTAAAGGAATTTTCTCATTGCCTTGTATCATTCGACCGTGTGGCTTTATCTATAAAGTGGAGCGAAAACCTATTTCCAGTAATTTCATATTTTCTGCCAAAGATCTCGAAGCGTTATGTTTGAAGCAACGATGAATCAAATTTGCATAAAGCAGAGAAGCCAAGAGTTTGCGAAACATTCACTGATGAATTGCAGATTTGTAAAAGTTAGATGGCAATGGACAAAAACAAAAAATTCTACTAAAACACAAAAAGAAATTGTGAAATAGTGCACCCATGGACGGCAGCCCCCCTAAATATGCAAAACTGTTTTTAGCATATAATATTTGTTTTGGATTATATTGTAGCTAAGTTTTAAATTATTTAATATTTATACTTAGTCCACCTGCTCTAGTGTCTAAAAATACTTTTTAAATTATTTAATATTTATACTTAGTCCACCTGCTCTAGTGTCTAAAAATACTAAACAACCATCCGCCCGAAACCCTATAATTGTTTTCTGTATCTTTTAATCGATTTGTTCAAAGTTATTACTCCCTCCGAGCCATATTAATTGTCGTTGATTTAGTATTGTAATTATATGAGCCATGTCAAATTATTTGTATTTTTTCTCAAATTTAAACTTATGTGTTTAATTTTAAAACAAAGAAGTTCACCGCACAATGTTTGCTTAAAACTGAAAATTTAGTTAGATGCCATTTGAATTTGTGGATTCACACGGGCAGTAAAAACCTCTCTCTCTCTCTCTCTCTCTCTCTCTCTCTCTCTTGCTTCGAGTAAAAACCTGTCTTTTCTGGATGCTGGTCGGGTACATCCAGTAATATTCATCTCGGTAGCCAAGTTGCCAAGCAATGGCCGTAAAGTTCAGATACAATGCTGGATCCTGGTCACCAGTGAAACAGCAAAGGTGATTGCAAGCGATGTCACCTTTAGATTTGCAAAGATCAATCATGCATGCATCCAGGCAGGAATGCACGGAGCTGCTCACTGATTTGTAAGCATAGCCTCGAAACAGGTCGACAAACCTAAGCATACATGAGCGGCTAGTGCTACTCCATGGTCTGGCACAAGGGGGGCCCTATATATCAATCACTTTCTTAATTCCATGCCCCATTTATAAAAGAAAGAAGTGCGTCATACATATTGTTTTAGTTGGCTTGGAAGCCGTTTTGTCCCATTGAAAGCGCAGTGAAGCCTGGCCACGCACCCCCTGGACCTGGAGCACCGCAAAGGTTCAGCCTCCCGCACTACCAGTGATGTCAACTTTAATCGCCTTTTTAGCGCGAGCTAATTAAGCAATGGCCCGGGACCTTTCTGCGCGATGCGCTTTGCATGTGAGTGATGCATCACCTCATGCAAAAGGCACAACAATCCTGCTGTGCGGACGCAGATCCTCAACGAGTGCAAAGGGAAACAGTGGAAAAGTCCGTCCTGCTGATGCACGAAGGGCGAGAAAATTGAAGGACTCGGGAGAGGGCATCAGCCCGGTTTTAGATGGCCTTAAGTCCTGGTTCTGCAATCGAGACTAAAGATCCTCACTTTTAGTCTCGGTTAGGTTACGAACCGGAACTAAAAAAGCTCCACGTGGTCGATGTGTGGTGCCCAGGCAGGAGGACCTTTAGTCCCGATTGGTAACACCAATCGGGACTAAAAGGCAGCCACATGTCAGCACCTGCCAAACGCTGGGGTTCTTTTTAAGGAGGGTTTGGGGGTTTCATTTTGTGTTTCTTCTTTTTCTTTTTGTGTTTACCATTCAATTCTTTTACATTTAGGGTTTTCATTTTTATTTTATATATGTTTTTCATTCAACTCGACGCTAGCTACTATATATAGCAATGAAGGAATCATTACACAACATCGTGATGAACATATATAGAGAGAAGTGACCTCTCTTTCTCCGTGCTTGGTCGAACAATAAGTTTTCGTATATCTATTCGACGCTATAGTACACGATCATGCATATATATAATATAACATCTCTTACAATCACTAACATCTACCAAAATCGCATTGCAATTCCCGATGGTATTCTCCGCCTGTAGGTATGACATGCTCAACAAAGAATCCCGTCAATTCCTCTTGAATTCCTCGTATGCGATCATTTGGTAGGAGTTCGTCCCGCTTCCGCCAGATCTAATTTAAAGAACAGGGTCAATATATATATATATATATATGTGTGTGTGTGTGTGTGTGAATGAAACTCAACACAATTGATGGTAATAAAATAAAATTGTGAATATTGTTTACGTACTTCAAATTGTTGTGAAGATAAGCCCCGCTCAGAGGTCGAATGGCGAATGAACTCGCAAACGTAGTATCCACATAAATTATTCCCGGTTGCCTGCCACAAGCATTTTACGAGAATAGAGTTCAATCAAAATGATAATCAAGCATGATAATGGTATTGAAACTAGACTCAATGAGAGATGCGCGGAACTAGCTAGTACTACTTACTTTGGAGTGTTGAAATCGCAGCTCCTTTTTCCATTCACCCCTAACCTTGCTGGTGAACTTTTTGCAAACCCTGCCCGGCAAAGAAAATGATTACTTGATATCAGGAAATGAACGAAAGTTGCCGATATAGTGCGATAATGATTGAACTTACTTCTGGACCATTTCACTCATGTCCGCCCACTTCTTAGGCTCTTTACGTCTCGAGTCCAAGACAATTACTAGTCCCGCGTTAAGCTGAATTGCTAGCAGAATAAAGGTGTTACCTGCGCACGCATAACTCATCAATTACACTTAACCTCGAGTAAGCGAAACAGAATGTGCACAAGACAGTAACACTCACTGGAAGTTGTAAGGAAATAGTATTTCCCTTCTGTTTTGTTGTCGAAGTAACGTGTTTAGCAAGTTTTTCTCTGTATCCTGGAAGTTCTTTTGTACCGTATATTCATTCACGGTATTTGGGTTAATGAACCCAATGTCATAGATTTGTCCTCTTTTGCATTCGAGGATCTTCAATCTGCATAATATAGTGAGGATAATTATACATGCAATGAACGAGCTGAGCTAGAGACTTAATTACAGAAATAATACTTACAGACAATAGCAACTTACGATAGTTTTGTCGAGGGCATCTTGATTGTATAACTGAAATAATTCTTCAAATTCAATGTACAACGCCTTGACTCCATTGAAGTAGTGCTCATCTTTAATTCCCACCAAGATACTGTCGGTCCCATCCTTGCAGGTTTTCAAGTACCAGTCATGAAATCTTCGCATCATTGTTGATAGACGCGGGAGCTGCTCAGGTTTGACGAGAGGCTTCCCGTGCTCGTATCTAAAGGCTACCTCGGCCATTTCGAACTGTACATCATCGCCTAAGTAATCACCAAGAGTGATACCAAGACCACTGGCCACTACCCCGGATCATTAGCGATATCGGTAAACACCTTGAGCGGGGGGGGGGGGGCACGATTGCTTTTCCTGTTCACCGAGCTGGGGAATTATTTTCCCACTTTTTGCACCACTGCTACTTCCCGACCGCTTCACTTGATCAAATGTCTTTTCAATACAGCAGTCATAGTGTGATAGCGGCGGAGGCGGTGGTGGTCGCGTAAGGTTATCCAGACAGCGCTTCGCTTTTACCGGATCTATTTTCTCGTTTGGAGCTGGACGTTTCGGTGCAAGCTGGCGTTTCACATCGGCAGCCATGATGTCATTGTTTTCCTCGACAGTCATGTCGTATGGTAACTTGGCAGGAGCCTTCTTGACGCTTGTACATGCTCTGGATTTCTTCGCTGTTGTACTGCTAGCCGCTGGAGCGGCGGTGGTTCTCTTCTGCCATTGCTGAGGCGGCGGAGGAGGCGGAGTCAGCTGATGCGGCGGAGGAGGCGGAGTCCGCTGACGCGGCGGAGACAACAGAGGCGGAGGAGGATTCTGATAGGGGCCTCCTCCGCCGGAGTCCGCTGATGCGGCAAAGACAGCTGAGGCGGCGGAGTGTGCTGATGCGGCGGAGATGGCTGAGGCAGTGGAGATAGAGCTGGACTGTGAGGAGTCTGCTGAGGGGCCTCCTCCAGCTGAGTCTGCTGAGGCGGCGACCAGTTTGGAAGCACGATGTTTTCTTTTCTCCATAGAATGGTAGTCCTTAAGGCATTTTTCAGATGATTCTCCCCTTCACCTGTAGGGTAGTCAAACTCCAGCCCCTCAAATCCGTTCATAACATCATCCACCCCGACAACAGCAAAGCCATCTGGAATCGGAGCGCAATGGAAAGTTCCATCAGGTCGACGAGGTAAGACATAGCCGACCGCCACCTTCAAGGTTAGGTTCATGCATTTCACAATTAGCTCACAATGTTCCCTCTCCGTGATATCATCCACGGGGTAGCGAGGAGCCATGATATCAGGCTGAACGAGCTCCGTGGAGACCACACTGCTTTTCCGCTGAGATGGTGGGGTAGCTTCGTGGGCAGTATCAAATGAAGGATCTTCGTGCTGCTGAGATGGTGTGCCGATAGCTCGCTGACTGGTAAGTGCCTCTAGTTTCTTCTCCTGCAACGCTAATCTTTCTTCTACCTTCTGCATCCGGTCTGCTTCCTCTTTCTTCTTTCTCCCTCGGCTTCTATAACCAGTGATGTCGGGAAACCCATGCTTCCATGGAACGGAGCCTGATGTACCTCGTGTTCGTCCAGGGTGTTCAGGATTCCCAAGGGCACGTGACAGCTCGTCCTTCTCTCTGTTGGGATGGAACCTCCCTTCCTGCACTTCCTGGATTGCTTCCTGAATCTTTTTGACGGGTGTTTCAAGTTGAGCTTTCGTGTAAACACACTTCCTTGTTTCTGGGTCCAAAGTTCCCCCATGCCCGAAGAACCAAGTCCTTGCCCGTTCGGGCCAGTTCAATGTCGTTCGTTGGATCCCTTTAGCAAGCAGGTCATTCTCAGCTTTATCCCTTGTAGGCCGGGCAAAATTGTAGCCACCTGACCCCGTAACATGGTGATACTTCTTCTTTGCAGCATTTTGCTTATTTATCGGTGACCTTTTCTTAGCTTTCTCCGATCTCTTGTACGCCACAAATGTGGGCCAGTGATCTTTTATCTTCGCATATTGACCGGTGAATTCTGGAGTCTCGTCTTTCTCGACAAACTATTCGTTCAATCTTTTCTTCCAGTTCTTGAATTGTTCTGCCATCTTCTTAAGAGCCCATGCCTTGACTTTTCGCTATATAACTAGGTTATTTGGATCCTCCTCTAGCAGTAGCCTGAAATTTGTCATGAGCGAGTTCCAAAGCTCATCTTTCTGTCTATCGTCGACATAAGAAACTTCATCGTCCTTCTTCTTATTCCATTCTTGGATGCTGATCGGGACGCTGTCCCTAACAACAACTCTGCACTGATGTATAAATCGGTCTTTGGTCCACTTGGGAGCAGTCGGTTGGCCATCTAGAGCGACTTCTTCGATCGTGAACCTTTCATGCTCGCCCAACCTTTTCTTCGGGCCTCGTCTCCTTATAGAAGTTTGGCTCGATTCGGAGGGCTAAAAGAAGAAAGAAGCGTTAATATATGTACAAACAATTAATGCATCTAGTCAGCAGAGGCTTAATTAATATATATACCTCGCCGGACTTTGCAACAGTTAAGACTCCAACACCGGCGGAGCCGTCATCTCCTCCCTCCTCCATTCGATCACCGGAGCCGTCATCCTCTCTTCCCTCACCGTCGGTGTCGTTGAGAAATGACAAGGTGATATCATCACCTCCGTCGCGGATTATATCCCCCAACAACTCTTCTTATTCTAAGTCTCTGTCGTGTTCCATAGTTTCTGCAAATATTACAACATGGCAATATACAACCATGAGAGATGGATTAGTGGAAAATATAGACATAATCACAACAAGGAATCATATGCATATGAGCAATGGATTAGTGGCAAGCATCATGCAAAGTTGACAAGTTTTATAACAGTCAGTTTCAGACAATCATCGAGGACTCCTCCTCCCTCATGTCTAATGAGTCGTCCTATCTTTTGGGAGAGGATACTTTGCGGACCGCCTCTCTCATGCCTGTCCGACATGCAAATCATGTTTTCATATGCCTCAAAATCAAGGTTATCGGGGTTACGTTTTAACGACCCCCCCCCCCTCATGTCGAAGTTAAGACGATATTTGTACAAGATGAATACAAGATTTATACACAAGATGAATACAAAATGAATACAAGATGAATACACAAGATGAATACATAATTCAACAAATGAACCAACCATCATCCTATGAACAAAACTCAACATTCAACAAATGGACACCTTTTGTCGAATAGCCGAGGGACGATCAGGGACCAACTGCACGCAGATGCAACACCACAACCTGTAATTCCACCGAGTGAAAAAATTAGGCAAACCCAAGTATGCCACTAGATAGAATGGAAGATTTTAGTTGAAATGGACCTAAAGATCATGGCAAACTTTTAGCTAGATACTAATTTGAAAGCAAGTTTCAGACTTAGAGAAAAATAGCATGGCATTGTAGCTAGATACCAATTTGAAAGCAAGATTGGAAAAGGCTACATAATTTCTACATGGCAACAAATGGCATGACATGAATGTGCATGTAACACATGGCAAAATGCTACTTCTTTGATGACCCACAAGTAGAGGGGATCAATCGTAGTCCTTTCGATAAGTAAGAGTGTCGAACCCAACGAGGAGCAGAAGGAAATGACAAGTGGTTTTCAGCAAGGTATTAACTGCAAGCACTGAAATGGTCGGTAACAAGTTGTTTGATAGCAAGATAATTTGTAACAAGCAAGTAACGGTAACGGTAAATAAAGTGCAGCAAGGTAGCCCAATCCTTTTGTGGCAAAGGACAGGCCAAAACGGTCTCTTATGATAAGCAAAGCATTCTTGAGGGTACACGGGAATTTCACCATATCACTTTCATCATGCTGGTTTGATTCGTGTTCGCTATTTTGATAATTTAATATGCGGGTGGACCGGTGCTTAGGTATTGTTCTTACTTGAACAAACCTCCTACTTATGATTAACCCCCTCGCAAGCATCCGCAACTACGAAAAAAGTATTAAGATAAAATCTAACCATAGCATTAAACTTTTGGATCCAAATCGTTCTCTTACGAAGTAGCGCATAAACTAGGGTTTAAGCTTCTGTCACTCTAGCAACCCATCTTCTAATAACTACTCTACAATGCATTCCCTTAGGCCCAAATATTGTGAAGTGTCATGTAGTCGACGTTCACATGACACCACTAAGGGAATCACAACATACATATCATCAAAATATCAAACACATATCAAGTTCACATGATTACTTGCAACATGACTTCTCCCGTGACCTCAAGAACAAAAGTAACTACTCACAAATGATAATCATGCTCAAGAACAGAGGGGTATTAAATAGCATAATGGATCTGAACATATAATGTTCCACCAAATAAACCATATAGCAATCAGCTATAAGATGTAATCAACACTACTAGTCACCCACAAGTACCAATCTAAGGTTCCGGTACAAAGATTGAACACAAGAGATGAACTAGGGTTTGAGAGGAGATGGTGCTGTTGAAGATGTTGATGGAGATGGCCCTCCCCAAGATGGGAGAGTTGTTGGTGATGATGATGACGATGATTTCCCCCTCCGGGAGGGAAGTTCCCCTGGCGGAATTGCTCCGCTGGAGGGCAAAAGTGCTCCTGCCCAATTTCCGCCTCGAGACGGCGGCGTTTCGTCCCGAAAGTCCTCTCCTTATTTTTTTTCTAGGTCAAAATGACTTATATACTAGAAGAGGGGCACCGGAGGTGGGCCGAGGAGGGCACAACCCACCAGGGCGCGCCTGGGGGCCCTGGCGCGCCCAGGTGGGTTGTGCCCACCTGGTGGGCCCCCTCTGGTAGTTATTTGCTTCAATAATTCTTAAATATTCCATCAAAATCTTCATGAAGTTTCAGTTTATTTGGAGATATGCATAATAGGTAGCTCTCACGTGCTTTTTTTAGGTCCAGAATTCCAGCTGCCAGTATTCTCCCTCTTTGTGTAAACCTAGCATATTATGAGAGAAAAGGCATTAGAAATACTCCAAAAAGCACTATTATGCATAAAAACATTATAAATAACAGTATGAAAACATGATGCAAAATGGACGTATCATTCTTGAGCTTGCGTTGATTTTTTCCTTGAAGAGGAAAGGGTGATGCAGCACAGTAGAGATAAGTATTTTCCTCAGTTAAGAACCAAGGTATCAATCTAGTAGGAGGCACAAGCTAGTCTCCAATATATGCACCTGCAAAAACTAACAAACACTTGCACACAACGCGAAAAAGGGGTTGTCAATCCCTTCACGGTTACGAACAAGAGTGAGATCTTATAGAGATAGGTATAAAAGATAAATAAAAGAGCTAACTAAAGTAAATATAAATAAATTGCAGCAAGGTATTTTTGTGTTTTTGGTTTTATAGATCTGAAAATATATGATGGAAAATAGACCCGGGGACCATAGGTTTCACTAGAGGCTTCTCTCTTGAATAAATCATACGGTGGGTAAACAAATGACTGTTGAGCAATTGGTGGAAAAGCTCATAGTTATAACGATATCTAAGGCAATGATCATGAATATAGGCATCACATCCGTGACAAGTAGACCGACTCCTGCTTGCATCTACTACTATTACTCCACACATCGTCCGACTCCTGCCTGCATCTAGAGTATTAAGTTCAAGAGAACAGAGTAACGCATTAAGCAAGATGACATGATGTAGAGGGATAAACTCAAGCAATATGATATAAACCCCATCTTTTTATCCTTAATGGCAACAATACAATACGTGCCTCGCTACCCCTACTATCTCACTGGGTGAGGACACCGCAAGATTGAACCCATCACAAAGCACCTCTCCCATTGCAAGATAGATCAATCTAGTTGGCCAAACCAAATCAATAGATCGGAGAGAAATACAAAACTATTTAAATCATGCATAAAAGAGTTCAGAGGAGACTCAAATAATATTCATAGATAATCTGATCATAAACCCACAATTCATCGGATTTCAACAAACACACCGCAAAAGAAGATTACATCGGATAGAACTCCAAGAACATCGAGGAGAACATGGTATTGAAGATCAAAGAGAGAGAAGAAGCCATCTAGCTACTAGCTATGGACCCGTAGGTCTGTGGTAAACTACTCACACATCATCGGTAGGGCAGCAAGGTTGATGTAGAAGCCCTCCGTGATCGAATCCCCCTCCGGCAGATTGCCGGAAAAGGCCCCAAGATGGGATCTCACGAGAACAGAATCTTGCGGCAGCGGAAAAGTATTTTTGTGGACACTTCTGATGTTCGGGGAATGTTTGAGAATATATAGAGCTGGAATTAGGGTTAGGGAACCCTCGAGGGGCCCACAAGCCAGGGGCGCCCCCCCTGAGGCGCGCCCTAGAGCCTTGTGGCCTGCTCGGGACTCCTCTGGCCCTCTCCCCAAGTCTCCTGGGTGTCTTCTGGTCCAAGAAAAATCATCATAAAGTTTTATTTCATTTGGACTCCGTTTGATATTCCTTTCTATAAAAGCCAAGAACAAGGAAAAAACAGCGACTGGCACTGGGCACTAGGTTAATATGTTAGTCTCAAAAAATGATATAAAATAGTACCAAAATGCATATAAAACATTCAAGATAGATAATATAATAGCATGAAACAATCAAAAATTATTGATATGTTAGAGACGTATCACAAAACATGCTTACTGAACTAATTCAAATGACCCCTAAATCAATGGCAATCATCATGATCAAGTTGACAAGTATTAACAGATTTTCAGACTTAGTGATATTTGCATAGTGGCAGAAAACAGATTCATGATGCAATCTTTGAGGCAATAAAATATATGCTACAGCTGTTTTTCATGGCAACAAAGAGCATGGCAAGCATGTACTAATTACCCTCAACAAAACACCCTTACTGATCATAATCCAAAGATGCACAGATTTGTTGCAAACCTCAAGGCAAAATGCAAAGTATTAATACTGCCAGTTTCAGACTTACAGAAAAATAGCATGGCATGGCAGAAATGAATAGATAGCAAGTTTACAAGCTTGTAGCACTCATTACAGGTCCTAACATGGCATGAACTAAAATCTACCAGCAAGATGACATCAAAATGCTCCTACTTCATGTTCAAAGATTGCCCAAAAGATGCTTGCATTAAAACATACAAAAAAAGACAAAATGAACTCTAATGTAAAAAAATTGTTTTTTGATTTGCAAATGAGCTATATTCTCCCCAATTCTTTTGCACCCACAAAAATTACTCCATCTATTTTACAGTACCCACAACCCATTCCACCAAAAACATTTGGTTCCATAGTACAAAATTTTTAAATTTCATTCAGTTCAAATTTGGACCAGATTCTAACTCCATGGTCAAAGCCCAATTTAAATTGCTTCAAAAATTCTGAAACTTTGCCAGACTCTCTTTTGTGCATCAACACCGCACCACAAAAATTCTCAAAAATTCCTAAAATTCCTAGGGCCCTCTAGCATTTCATCATACACTTGATGTGCACTGTCAAAAAATTCAGAAAAAAATGTGTTCTTCAATTTGTTTTAGCAAGATCATCATCTAACATCCATCCATCTAACAACAGCAATGCAGCGGCGGCGGCGGCAAGCAGAGCACGCAGCGGAGCAGTGGCAGCTGGGGAAGGGGGGAGCTCACTAGGGGCGGCGCGCGATGGAGCTGGAGGGCCGGCGACGAGGGGAGCAGACTCGGCGGCGGCGATGGCGAGGAGGTCCGGCGACAAGGAGTGGCTCAGGGGCGGTGATGCTCGGGGAGGTCCGGCCGGCGACGAGGAGCGAGCGGGCTCGGGGACGGCGTCGGGGCAGGGCTCGGAGACGGTGTCGGGGGCGGCGATGAGGAGCGGGCTCAGGGAGGCGGCGGCGAGGTCCGGCAGCCTGGCGGCGTCGAGGTAGTCTTCGGCGCCGTCAGAGGAAACTGCAGATGGTTTTTGGAAAATTTCCTAATTAGGCCTCCTTTCGTTTATAAGACGGGAATATTGTAGGAATAGAAAAATCATATAGGAAGGCGTCAAGCCTAGTAAGCTATCTCAAAAAAAGAAAAGTCATATAGAAGATGATATGTATCTCAATTTCAATTCTTATAGAAAAAATGATTTCATTTGGTTCATAGGATAAGATTTTTTTTATTAAATCCTAGCTATTATTTTTCTTTCTTTGAAATGCGCATAATAGGAACCAATCCTACATATGAACAAAAATACATTCCTACAAACCAAAGGGCTCAATACGAAAAATTTCAGTAGCATGTCATACAAAATTCTTACAAAATTCATGTAAATCAAAGGAGGCCTTCACGAAATATAATTCATTTGTTTTATTTACTCTGCGTATTAGGTTTGTTCTAATTCAATCCCTATAAAGTTTGACCAATTTAATGAGAAAATATGAACATTTAAAATAACATGTAGTGTATATGATGTGAAAATATACTCAAGATAAATCTAATGTTATTGATTTGAAATTGTAGATATTAATAATTTTTTCTATAAACTTGGTCAAAATTTACAAACTTTGACATGAGGAAACCTAATATGCAGAGTAAATAAAAAAAGGAAGTGAGTACATAGACAAGGACAAAAATATATGGAATAGACACTCTCGTTACTACTAATTCTATTAGAATGAAAATTCAACTACTTGTTAATTAATGCAATTTTCTTAAATAAATCTTGGATCACTGGTTGTTCATCTAAACACCCATTTCTACAGCTTGTATATATACAAATGCAGACATATACCCTGTACTCTCAACCACCACATCTACACGTACGTATAAAAAAAAAAGATCATTTAGGGCAGTACATACGCCCGCTTGGCAGAATTATGCTAGTACATCTCTCACACCCTATCTCCCTCCACACACAACTTGTTAATGAAAGAGAGAATAAATAGTGTCAAGCGCTCCGCACAATTTATTGAGAAGGCTTACTAGCATTTGCGGGCATTTGTTAGGAAAGACATTATCTTTTTTGAATGGACATATGGAACGCATCCTCCCGTGTCGCGCCCGCATCGCGACCGGGGGGACCCCAGCACCGCCGGTCCTCGGCCCTGTTCCCATCCCCTGTCCTCGCCGCCGCCAGGACCCGCCGCCGGGCAAAGCCAGGCCGGCGTCGGTGGCGGCGGGGCTTCCTCACCTTCCACTCGGAGGCGTCTGGCGTGGGGAGACGGTAGTGGGCGGCGGCGGCGCGTTTGGCGTGGGGCGCGGCGGCGTGCTGGTAGGCGTTGGGCGACGGTGATGTGGTCGTCACGCTCGGGCGCGGTGGGCTACGCAGTGGTGGTCTCCCGTGGCGCGGCGCCTAGATCAGCCAGATCGGGACGCTGGTGGTTGCGGGGGACTTCGGCGCCGCCGGTGGCGCTCCCTCGTCGTCCCCTGGAGGTCGTAACTGGGAGGCCGGCCTTGCTGCACAGTGGTGGTCTGTCCCGTTCGGGAGCATAGCCGACATGACTGATGATGTCCTCCTTGCGGTGCGCCGGTGACTACCTCGTCCGGCCTTGGGCCGGCGGCGCGATACCCGAGGAGTTGCAGCGGCAGCTCTCGCATGGGTTGGCAGAGGCCGGGCACTGCCCAGATCTGCTCCGTCAGGATTCAGGGGAGCTCCTCGGTGGTCGGCCCTGCTGTTCTTCAAGCTCCAAATCTTTGATCTGCTTCATGCCGGTCTCCTCGATCTGGACACCGACGGGTTCCGGTCTTTCCTCTCGAAGATCTCAGTTTTTGACGCACGGCGCCACTAGATATCTAGATCAGAATTGATCCGGTCGGACGCACTCTCATCTTCGGCTAGAGAGGCTTCATGAGAGTGTGCTGCGAAGCTTCGCTGTCATGTCAGTGCCATGGGACATGTCTAAATATAGATTTCCACGGCGTTGACTGTGGTGAAGAAAGTCATGGTGGCTGCGATCGGAGACTTGCACTGGCGGAGAGGAGTTTTGGTTGTGTCGAAGCATGGCGTCACAGGTTTTTTCCTGTGTGTCGAGTGTTGAGGACTTGCAACGGCGGTTGGCAGGAGGGGGCGGCAACACAGGTGGTCAACATTTTTGGGGGTGTTACTCGAGTACCGAGCCGCGATCTTCAGGGTGAAAGCCCAAGGTCTGCCTTCATTGGTTGTACATGGCAATGGTCTTGCGAAGACATTGTTTTTGGGATCTCGGACTCTCTTCAGGGTGAAAACTCAAGATCCTTGATCGGGCGACGACAATGCTTGAGCATTGTTTCCTTGTTGGAGACGTCGCTTTTGGAGAACCTCTTATGTTGTCCGGGTGTTGTCTTTGGTGGTGGTTAGAGTGTCGCCGTTGCAAGTGTTTCATCACTGTGACGGGGTCTTTGTTTTCATATTTCTCTCTTTTTTATTTATTTTTTTGGCTGTGTGCATCCTTGATGTCTTTCGATATATTGTTGGTGCAGAGGCTGGGTGTAATTGGTATCTTCGCGATATTAATATATTCCCTTTATCGAAAAATACCGTGGGGTTAGCACTAACCAAAAGGCGAGATGCTGAGATTCCCTACACCATCACACAATGTGCCACAACTTAAAATAGAAACAACTAGTACCAAGAACAAGCAACGTGCATATTAGTTAATTCTTCCCTTTCTTGATTAGATGACTAAGAACGAACTTTGCGGGCAAAAAGGAAGTTGTGAAATGCTAACTGGATTTTAACTAGTATACATTGGAGGAAATACAACTTGGAGAATACCTCCCTCCAATAGTCTAGTGTGGCCTCTTTTCTGGCAAATAAGAAACCCTTTTGTTCAGTTAGAAGCTGATGCAATAAGCTTGCAAGAAGCAAAGAGTAAAAAAAGCGTGAATAAATTACTCATGAACTATATATTTGAATAAGTGGGCTAGGGTTAAATGTCAAACAAAGACATAGAAACATAGCGCTTTCCTCTAGGAGGCCTTCTATTAAAAGCGAGAAAAACTTCATCCCTTAATACATAACACGCGAATGTGATGCAAGATTTCCTTTTATCCACCGAAAGATCCATGTATAGCAACCCGAGCTAGTACCCATTCTTGATACCTACATTGCATCTTGATTGAGTCTGTTTCTCAAATTGCAATGCTTTCGATGCTTAAGGCAAAAAAACGTTGGGCGTATCTTTTATCTTTTCAGCACACCCTAATGGAAGAGGTTGATGAAGGAGTGGTCAGCTCCCCAAGAAGGATGCAATAAGGTAAAGATAGATACAAGTATTGATAATTGTTATAACACAACTGGTGTTAGTATTATTTCTATGAAGAGTGATGGAAGCACCATCCTCTTAACTTGGCATTTTGGTAAGCATTGCAATAGTGTGGAGAAGGCAGAAATGCTTGTTTGTCTCCAAGGTTTTATGACTCACTAGATGACCCGTTGCGCCCATGGCACAAAGGCCGAGTGCAAGCCAAATATTGGAAGAGTGTGCATTAAAATATGTAAACACAAAATGAATCATATGGAAATAAGTACGGATTGATGATAGATAGATGGTGGCTGTTTCAAAAGAATACCACACAACAGTCTAAGCAGCAAATAACGGACAGTTAAATGCACAGGATGGTCTTAGGGGATTACATAAGATCCAAAAGGATGATAAACATAGAAGTCTTGGTAGGCATTTATACTAATGCTAAGTTATATAACAACGGGCTCTTGCAACTTGCTTATATTGAGTAGACGATCAGGCGCAGTCCCTTGGAAGTGCATTTGAGGGCGAAAGCATATGCTTGCCCTTTGTTCATGTGTGCCTGACGGAAGAAGTCGCTCCAGCCTCTAGTGATGGTGGCCCTTTTGTCAACACCCTTGATAAAGCGGGTTGTAACAGCGGTAGTTCCGTCTCCAGTAGTGATTGGCAGTTCACCATGGTCAACATCCATGTGTGGGAAAAGGGAACCCTAAAGTACTAAAAATAACAGTAAAGGTTAGTTAGTACAATGCTGATCCATATTATCCAAGATATGCTAGCTAGCTACACTAACAAACAAGTCCACTCCAAATTGAGATGATGCAAATCTGTCCCACCACAACCTGCTTAATTTGGCAAAAGCAAACCAGTTCATTAGAACGAAGCTTCTACGGTTATACAATTGAACACCTATAAACTGGTTTATCTTGAACAAAACATTGAATTTTACCTACAGCTAATGAAAAGAAAACTCAATGTTGCTTTCTTCTCATTCTTTTTTATATCTATTACCGACATCTTCCCTTTATAGGTAAATGAAGATCAGCTAGTCAGTTAGAAGAAAGAGAGAGATCAGCGAGTCCTAAAAGCCTTCCAACTGATGAGGGGGAAATAATAATGCTTTCATATAAAATAAACAATCCAATTTGTTGCCAGAAGGATAAAATAGAAGGAACAAGGCCTTCTCTAACTCAGTAAAACTAAAAACCATTTGATAAGTAATTTGGATGGAAAGAAATTTTAATAACTGAACTAAATCCCTTTGAGTGCAGTACATACTCGATATGGGCCTTTGCATCTTGTCAGATTTTGGCTGCTGCTTCCATTTTCTTCCTGGCACTTTTCTCCCCGACCCGTACTTTTACAAAATCTGACTTCTTCGTGCGATATTCTAATAACACTGCGAGATACACTAATCCAATTAATGTCCATCATATTCGTTTTCACGGCAAATTAAACTAACCTTCCTCGTTTGGAAACTGCTTCTTCCCCTGGGAATCATTCGTTGGCACTTTCACTGTCGTGAGCCATTGAAGTGTCATTCTGAATTTAAAATGCAAAAACAGAGAAACTTAAAATGGGAACTTAAAACGCTGCATTAATTATCTAGGCATTTGGGAACTTAAAATGCAAAAACAGAGAAACAACAAGATAGTAGAAAAACAGTGCAAGAGTAATCTCTACATAGCATCAATGCATTTTTACAAAACACAAATGCATCTGGTGAAGACTGTATAATATGCTCACCGACCGACATATGTGTGTGAATATGCTCTCTGTAAGAGAATCGACATATGGCATGCGACTGGATCTTATTGTTACAAATTAGTAAGCATCTGCTAGTGTAGAGTAGTCATCTACTTGCAATTTCCAAGACATTTCTCTATAAATATTCATCTGCCAGTGTAGCTGCATCACCCCAAAAAAATCCAGGTCTAGGCATAATAATAAAAAAATCATCTATGTCGTGCAGTTTAATAATACTAAAAGCAAACCAGTAAGAGGAGGGAAGGAAGGTCACAACCTGCAAGATGAAGTAGAGCATGTCCTTGAGGCCAAATTACGAATGGTCCTCCTTCCCCCGCAATCATTTTCAGAACATAAACAACTGTCAAAATCGGTTCACCATCAGGAATAGAGATGAGTCAATGTCATGATCGCCTGGATGGCAAATGAAACAATACAGCTCCCTGAAAGCCGATACAGATGGATTGGCTCACACATAGGACCTGAATAACAAACACCCCATATTTAGATGCAAAAGAAAAAGATATAAAATTCATGTTCATAGTTCTTCTGGTAGAACTAAAAGAAAGTTCACCATTAGGATTAGACATGAGTGGACGTCATGATCGCCTTGATGGCAAATGAAATGTACACAACAATTGAAGCCAATACAAAAACAACGGTCTCACTCATTTGACATGAATAATGAAGACAACACATTTATGCACGAAGAAATAGTTTTTTGCTACAAATAGATGAATCAAAGTAAATAAGAATATCTTGTGCTGTAAACACAAAAAAAAACTCTAGACAAACACAATCAAAATGTATGCATGGAAGCATAAGATTTCCTCAGCACAACACACCCCAAAAAAAAGTTGGCTCATGAGAAGTTACTTCCTATATGTACACAAAAGAAACCAATCATCATGAATTCTGAATCTTATTCCAATGCATACGAAATGCGCGCCTGATCATCAATCAAGTTCCTTAGGTAAATCAGTTACTTTGAAAGAGTCTATACATTTGAGTTAGCTTAGCTGCTCAAGGCCAAACAGTGATTACCACTATTAATTTATTAAACAATAATCATAGCTCAAGTGCTTAGCTGTGTATTGTAACATCCCCAGCCTCACACTACAGCAATCTCTCCTTAATGGAGGCCATGTCATCATGATCACCATGCCATTCTGCCACTTGTCCAATAATCAAAGCCAAATTCAAATTCAAATTTCATGTCAAATATTTAATTTTTCCTGTCATGCAATCAAAATAGTTCATCATATGGCAAATAATCCCTAAATATTTGTCATGTTGAAACCAACCTTCTTTGAATTCCCAAAATGCCCCTGTGAATTAATTTAGAGGTCCAGCAGCATTTATTTTGGCATTTCCAATTTCGAAAAATGCTTAGACTTCTCCAATTGGCCCCAAACTTTTTTGTGGCAGTGCTGAATAATGCATTTTATTTTGTGGCCAAGTTTCGCATTTTACAAAATGCATTTGGCAGCTCATTTATCTGCTAAATTCTACTGTAAAAAGAAAACAGAAGATAAAAATGAAAAGGGCCTAACTGGCTGGGCCTAAGTGCACAGTGCACTCAGCCCAGCCCAGCCGGCCCACTCCTCTCTCCTCTCTTCTCTCTCCCTCGCGCTGTCAGCGTGCGTCTGGCCGCGCCGGCAGGCACCGGCGAAACGGCGACAGCGCGATGCCCACCGACGCAAGGGGATAAGGCCGAGGCCTCGTTCCTTCCCCCTGGCCATCCTCATCCACTTCCCCCTCGCTCTCCCTCGCTTTCCCCTTCTCTTCCTCCCCCAGCCGAGCGTGGTCGCCGCTGTCGCCGCGTCGATCCCGCGGCCACCGTCGTCCCCATGCCGTGCCGCCATGTCCGATCGCTCCGCCATCGTCTTCTCCGTCGACTGCGCCCAGCCGTTCAAGCAGGGAGCCACCAAATCGAGCCCTGCGATCTCTTCATCAACCTTCGGCCACCTCGACTCCGGTAGCGATTCCGGTGACGACACACTACCCCGAGCCCACTTGAGCACACCTGCAGGGCCTGGTGAGCAGTCGCCGTCTTTCCCCTCTCTTCCCCGTGTGTTTTCGTTGCCGTAGAGGCCGCATTTGAGACGATCGAAGCCCTCGCCGCCGGTGAGCTCCTCGTCGTGGCCGCGTTGCCCGTGGAACTCCGCCAAGCTCATGGTCGTGCTCAGCGCTCCCGCGTGAGTCCAACGCGCTAGATCCCGTCACCCGTCGTGCCCTCTAGCCGCAGTTCGCGTGATGGCCGAACTCCGGCGTCCGCTCCGCCGCTCGCCGCCGTAGTTTCTGGCCGTTTACGGCCGCACCGCCACCGTAGATGGATGCGGCATTGAACGCCCGATCGAACGAGCCTAAGCACGCCCCGAACGGACCACCGTAGCGTTTTTCCGGCCAAGTCCGGCGACGCCCCACCGCGGAAATAGTCGCCGGCGTTGCTCCGGCGCTGCTCGCTGACGTGGACGCGTGGACCCCACCTCTGTGCCATTGACTGTGGGCCCGTGGAGCCCAGTTGACTGAGTTGACCCAGTCAACCCTGCTGACTGGGCACCCCGTGTCACTGACATGTGGGCCCCACTCCCTTAATCAATGTTTTATTTAATTAAAATTAATTAGTTAACTTAATGAGTCACTGATAAGTGGGGCCTAGCTGCTAATTAACCTCAATTAGAGCTAACTAAAACTCTGTTTAACCCACTGTCTATGACAGGTGGGACCCAGTGGTCAGGTTTGACCTGGTCAGTGCGGCTGTTGACTGCTGATGTCATCCCCATGTCATGTTGACATCATATTTCATTTCTGTTAATTTAAATAATTCTAGAAATGCTAAAATCTTTGAAAAATCGTAGAAAATAATCCGTAGCTCGGATGGAAAAACTTTATACATGAAAGTTGCTCAGAAAAATCCCACGAATCCAACCGTACTATCTGTTTCCGTGTCGAGACCCTCTAAATAGGTGAACCCGCAACTTTTTGCCTATTTTCGGTAGATGAATAGTGCATATATACCAGTTAATAAATCCAACTTAAATCCTAAAATAACTAATATGACTTAGACATGCTTTTTAGGCAACCCTGCACTGCACGTTAGCATAGCATGCTCTGTGTTGCATATGTTTACCGTGTATTTATCTGTTTCTTCCCCCTCTTCTCTCTCGGTAGATCCCGGTACCGATGTAGTTCCTGAGGCCGACGCAGCTCCGGTGATTGGCTACACTACCGGCGACCAGACCTTTGCCGCAGAGCTTCCAGGCAAGCACCCCCCCCCTTTGAACATGCCTATATCGCCTATTCTCTTCTCTCTTATGCTTGCATTAGAAATTGCTGCTGCTACTGCTTATCCTATTTCTGATGCATAGCCTGTTTTTGTAACTGTTGTTGATACGTACCTGTTCATCCTAAACTGCTTAGTATAGGCTGGATAGAGACCCACCATAGACCCCACTTTGTCCTAGTTGCCCCGCTGGATTATCAGATGACTCGATCAACGTGATCGACGACCAGGCACCGCACATCACCCCCTTAGTTGTACGACACTACTGGGTTACTATCGAGTGCCGAGGGTGATACCTCGTCAGCACTTCTGATGTTAACCTTGTAGGGTAGTTAATTGGTCGTGGTCATCGAGGGTGATTCCTCCTTCACCACTGCCAATACGACTCTGTCGTGCAACACCTCAAGTGTGAACCTCGAGGGTGATTCCTCCTAAGTTCACCTTGACGACTACATTAGGTGGAATCCATCGAGGGTGATTCCTCAAGTTTCCCCCTGGTGTTTGGACACACGGTTACTTTGACTTAACACAGAACCATGATGACATCGGGTCAGCCCTGAGGGGTACCTGCGAGTGATGTGGAGTCGGGTTGACCTGGAGGGTACCCGAGAGATAAATACGAGGCATGGCCGGGCATTCTTAGCCCTTGCCGCAAGTCCTTGAGACGGGGCGACGGGGTCACATCAATCGTGAGTCTCTGCTCGTTACCGCACACCCCCAATACACTAACGATTTGGATATTTGATCCGAGTGGGCCTCTGGACCGATAGCACTAACCATCACGCGGGAAAAGTTATGGGCACTCTGCATCGTGGCATCAGCCGTAAACTCTGTCAGACGTCCAGTTCAGCACTGCGGCACGGTCGGATCATGTCGGCCATCCGAGCCGACGCTGGTATCCACCCTGCTCGCAACGACCCAGAGTGCAACGGGCGATGGGCCCAAGACCCCGGAGTGCTTAGGATGTAGACCGGTGGGGACCTCTCTGTTGAGCTTTAGGTAGGGCTGCGGTGTGTCGTTTGGCCGAGGCCGGGCATGACCCAGAAAAGTGTGTCCGGCCGGAGTTAATCGAGCGTGGTGGGTAAGTTGATGCACCCCTGCAGGGAAGAACTAATCTATGCATAGCCGGATCCTCGGTAACGGACGCTCGGAGTTGTATCCCGATCGATACAACTAGAACCTAATGATGAGATGAGATATGGATATTAGGGCTCTGGGATTGCTTTCTCGTAGGGAGTCGAGAAAGGGTCTCTGGTCGAGGTTGATACTTGGATATTAGGGCTCTGGGATTGCTTTCTCGCAGGGAGTCGAGGAAGGATCTCTGGGCGAGGTTCATATTTAATGCTACTACTTTATACTGTGCTAAGCTACACTCTTCTAATGCTGCAAGACCGTGGAAGATGCTAGTCTTCGATAGGACTAGGCCTTCTCTCTATTCTGGCATTTCTGAAGCCCAGTCCACATATACAGCCTTTCTTTGATAATGTTGCATATGTAGTGTAGATCCTTGCTTGCTGAGTACTTCGGATGAGTACTCACGGTTGCTTTGCTTCCTCTTTTTCCCCATGTCTGTTTGATGCAACCAGATGACGGAGCCCCTGAGACAGCTGCCCCCGCCGACGACCACTACTACCACCCCGAGGGACGTTACTACTTCGAGTTGGTTGATGACCAGGAGTAGGTTCGGAGGGTCCCATGCAGGAGGCCTGCGCCTTTTCGATCGTAGTGTTTTCTTTTGCCCCGCCTTCTTAAAGGCCTATTTGTTTTATGTTTTATATCTGTACTCAGATATCTGATGCTTCCGCTGACGCTTGTAAGCAAGCTTATGTATTCGAGCCCTCGAGGCCCCTGGCTTGCAACATAAAGCTTGTATTATTTTAATTTGTGTCTAGAGTTGTGTTGTGATATCTTCAAGTGAGTCCTTAGGCTTGATCGTGTGCATTTGCGTGTATGATTAGTGCACAATTAAGCCGGGGGCGTCACAGGTTGGTATCAGAGCCAACTGCCTATAGGAACCCCCTTTTCAACTCCTTGGCCCAAGTTGAGTCTAGTTGTCAAAATTGTTTTACTAACTTGGCTGTGTGGCTTAAGGGCCCACGTCGCCAATTGGGAGGTATTAGGATATTTTATTCCTCGTCTATACTCTGGGACTCTAATCTCTCTTCTATTCGGGTTAAATGAATTTACTAACTACATTAGGTTCTCGTAATGGCTTTCCCCAGAGAGCCCCTTCATCCCGGATGGTTGCCTGCTTCACTAGAAGACTTCGACTATACTCTTCGATCTTCTCCCGAGAACTTTGTCCATTTCTTTTGCAATCCCTTAACACCGTTGAATCCTTATGGATAACTGTGTACCCTCGCCGTTCATACTTCCATCCCTAGTTGTTCTTGTTATTACAAGATACCCGAAAGTATTCTCTGACTTTCGAGAATCCTTTTTCCGACTGCCTTGCATCTCTTTTCCACCTGAATACCCCTATGAATAATTCCTCACACTTTTCGGGGATTCGTTCATCCCCAGTTGTTCATATGTCTCACAAAATTCTTCGAATGCAATTCGATCTCCCGAAAATCCTCTGCAGCCTATTGCTCTTGAATCTCCATGCCTGCTTGCATTATGGTTAATTCCACATGTCTAGCAGTATTTACTATAATCCTTTGTGATTGACATTCTGATCCTATTGAGTCAACATGTGTGCGAATACTCACAATCATCAATTAATCCTTAGAAAATTTTCTTTTCGGCTCAGACATCATTCCGGATATGAGCTGGTTCTTGCCCAATCAAGATTTGATCGGTGTGCCTCTAAGTTTGTTCAACCTATCCATCTTCGATCAGAGCATCTGATTCTGATACACCGATCTAGAAATCAAGTTTCTTTGTATTTAAAGCATCAAATTATTCAGATGTTTTGATAAGCCGATGCCTTGCATCCCTTCTCCCTCTGACTGATTAACGATACTCACATCAACTCCGTCGTGAATCGCCAGATCCATTATTGGGTTGTTATCCGACAGTGTCCTTAACATCTGAAATCTTGAGAGTTTTTCCCTGATACATAATGCCTTTGGTAAATTGTATCCTCTCCTTTTGTCAACCATACTCTGCTGTCGAGCTTGTGTTAATTACGCCTGGAGTTCGTGGTATATGTTCCTAAGATACCCCTATGGGTTGAACCTATGCTTTCCCTAATCCGTGTGAACTCAAAAGTTATGCGAGTCATACTCTTCTGGTGCTTCACCAGATAAATCTTCCGCACTACAATTTCTTCGAAAACGAGGAGTGAATGAAAGGTTATGCATTGAAGAAGTGGGAGTCGACCTTGAACCTTTGTGTTCATGCCCATGGACCCGATGTAGGACTCATCATGGAAGCTGCTCGTAAAAATAATTGTTCCCTGGGTATAAGTTCATCTTGTATCTGTGAATTGATCCTTTGCAATCGTGGTTCCGACCATATTTTCTCCTTGATTCCATTTCCCGGACAATATAAAATACTTGTCCTCTGCAGATCATTTCACCCGTCCAACCTCTACTCTGATTTACCTTCGGGTATTATCCCTAGTACTTGTTACTGGGAAGTTTAATACTCCATCACATCATTCCTAGCCTGATCGGCTATATCATCATCGTACTAAATTTTAACCGTGCTACCTGGTTCTTATTCCCGGAGCACAACTTTTCGACAATGAGCGAAGCTTACGCCGATCTTCCTCATCTTATCATTTCACCTCGAACAACAAGCTTGATTTCGTGCTTGTGACGTATCCGTGGTTCCAATAGCCTTCGCTTCATCATTCCTTTTGTTTGATGTCGTTGCTGCTTGATGGCATCTTCATGGAGCCTCTCGACAAAATTAGTCGTGATCACCATCAATATACTGGCTTGTTCTAGGATTTCAATCGAATTCTTGAGGAGAAATACCATCCTTGTCCCTCGATGATTTGTGTTATCATCGACAACATCCTTGACTTCCTACCAATACAGACTTGGTCATGTTTTGGGCATATCTTACGTTCCTCGACCTTCCTGGAATTGTTCCTTTATACTTCTTGTGACTTTCAGATTCAATCTTGCTTGAAACACCATGTTAATGCTACCTCGAAGCATGACTGTGGTACGCTGAACAACAACGAGAACATTGGAAGTGCATTGCCAAATGTTTCTTGCTCTATTATCCAAACACCGTTGTATGGGTAATACCATGATTCTTCCCTCACCCCTTTATCTACATGCTTTTGAACTTCCTGTTCTATTTAATCTTTCTTGTGATCTATATGACCTAAGCAGTATTAAGTCTCTGCTTATGAAAACACATCGGTCTACAACTCTGTCAGAAAGACCCCGTTAATATTGTTGATAACATTCCGGTAACCCCCGATGGACGAGAACTTTGCCTATTGGTCCGCCTCGTTCTTATGAGCAGGAAAATGGTTCTCTTCGTCCCTCACCCTTGGTACCGACGTTGTTACCGATATAACTGACAGACTATCCTCTGACATACCTTGTTGTCGTGACCGGTAAGATGTCACCGTTCTCCCTACTCTCGATCGACAACCCCCCACAGTTCCACAGGATCGGAACCTGACTCTCCTGTACATCCTTGATTCCGAAGTATCATATGCTCTTGGCTTTGTGTGTTATCACGAGCCACCCTCTGAGAGATGATCTATTCCCGATGCTCTGAACCCCCTTCTCACACTCTGTTCAGGTATCGATCGTTTGTCCATTCGCTTGAAACTTCTTATTGTACCTTCATACTTTGCTCTCGATGTTTTCTTAAGTTTCAACTCGAGAGATACTTCTGCCACATTCCCTGAAATGTCCACCAGATAATCGACCCTGTAAGGGTTAGATCTCCCAAAGTTACCCTTTACTTCCCCACTTAAATCTCGGGACAAGATTTCTTGTAGTGGAGGAGATTTGTAACATCCCCAGCCTCACACTACAGCAATCTCTCCTTAATGGAGGCCATGTCATCATGATCACCATGCCATTCTGCCACTTGTCCAATAATCAAAGCCAAATTCAAATTCAAATTGCATGTCAAATATTTACTTTTTCCTGTCATGCAATCAAAATAGTTCATCATATGGCAAATAATCTCTAAATATTTGTCATGTTGAAACCAACCTTCTTTGAATTCCCAAAATGCCCCTGTGAATTAATTTAGAGGTCCAGCAGCATTTATTTTGGCATTTCCAATTTCGAAAAATGCTTAGACTTCTCCAATTGGCCCCAAACTTTTTTGTGGCAGTGCTGAATAATGCATTTTATTTTGTGGCCAAGTTTCACATTTTACAAAATGCATTTGGCAGCTCATTTATCTGCAAAATTCTACTGTAAAAAGAAAACAGAAGATAAAAATGAAAAGGGCCTAACTGGCTGGGCCTAAGTGCACAGTGCACTCAGCCCAGCCCAGCCGGCCCACTCCTCTCTCCTCTCTTCTCTCTCCCTCGCGTTGTCAGCGCGCGTCTGGCCGCGCCGGCAGGCACCGGCGAAACGGCGACAGCGCGACGCCCACCGACGCGAGGGGATAAGGCCGAGGCCTCGTTCCTTCCCCCTGGCCATCCTCATCCACTTCCCCCTTGCTCTCCCTCGCTTTCCCCTTCTCTTCCTCCCCCAGCCGAGCGTGGTCGCCGCCGTCGCCGCGTTGATCCCGCGGCCACCGTCATCCCCATGCCGTGTCGCCGTGTCCGATCGCTCCGCCATCGTCTTCTCCGTCGACTGCGCCCAGCCGTTCAAGCAGGGAGCCACCAAATCGGGCCCTGCGATCTCTTCTTCAACCTTTGGCCACCTCGACTCCGGCAGCGATTCCGGCGACGACGCGCTACCCCGAGCCCACTTGAGTAGTCGCCGTCTTTCCCCTCTCTTTCCCGTGCGTTTTCGTTGACGTAGAGGCTGCAATTGAGACGACCGAAGCCCTCGCCGCCGGTGAGCTCCTCGCCATGGCCGCGTTGCCCGTGGAACTCCGCCAAGCTCATGGCCGTGCTCAGCGCTCCCGCGCGAGTCCAACGTGCTAGATCCCATCGCCCGTCGTGCCCTCTAGCCGCAATTCGCGTGATGGCCGAACTCCGGCGTCCGCTCCGCCGCTCGCCGCCGTAGTTTCTGGCCGTTTACGGCCACACCGCCACCGTAGATGAATGCGGCGTTGAACGCCCGATTGAACGAGCCTAAGCAAGCCCCGAATGGACCACCGTAGCGTTTTTTCGGCCAAGTCCGGCGACACCCCGCGGTGGACATGGTCGCCGGCGCCGCTCGCTGACGTGGACGCGTGGACCCCACCTCTGTGCCACTGACTGTGGGCCCGTGGAGCCCAGTTGACTGGGTTGACCCAGTCAACCCTGCTGACTGAGCACCCTGTGTCACTGACATGCGGGCCCCACTCCCTTAATCAATGTTTCATTTAATTAAAATTAATTAGTTAACTTTGTGAGTCACTGACAAGTGGGGCCCAGTTGCTAATTAACCTCAGTTAGAGCTAACTAAAACTCTGTTTAACCCACTGTCTATGATAGGTGGGACCCACTGGTCAGGTTTGACCTGGTCAGTGCGGCTGTTGACTGCTGATGTCATCCCCATGTCCTGCTGACGTGATATTTCATTTCTGTTAATTTAAATAATTCCAGAAATGCTGCCCTGCTGGACACACCATAGACCCACCATAGACCCCACTTTGTCCTAGTTGCCCTGCTGGATTATCAGATGACTCGATCAACGTGATCGACGACCAGGCCCAGGCCCCGGCACCGCACATCACCCCCTTAGTTGTACGACACTACTGGGTTACTATCGAGTGCCGAGGGTGATACCTCGTCAGCACTTCTGATGTTAACCTTGTAGGGTAGTTAATTCGTCGTGGTCATCGAGGGTGATTCCTCCTTCACCACTCCCAATATGACTCTGTCGTGCAACACCTCAAGTGTGAACCTCGAGGGTGATTCCTCCTAAGTTCACCTTGACAACTACATTAGGTGGAATCCATCGAGGGTGATTCCTCAGGTTTCCCCCTGGTGTTTGGACACACGGTTACTTTGACTTAACACAGAACCATGATGACATCGGGTCGGCCTTGAGGGGTACCCGCGAGTGATGTGGAGTCGGGTTGACCTGGAGGGTACCCGAGAGATAAATACGAGGCGTGGCCGGGCATTCTTAGCCCTTGCCGCAAGTCCTCGAGACGGGGCGACGGGGTCACATCGATCATGAGTCTCTGCTCGTTACCGCAGACCCCCAATACACTAACTGTTGGGGAACGTAGCATGCAATTTCAAAAAATTTCCTACGCTCACGCAAGATCTATCTAGGAGATGCATAGCAACGAGAGGGGGAGAGTGTGTCCACGTACCCTCGTAGACCGAAAGCGGAAGCGTTAGGTTAACGCGGTTGATGTAGTCGAATGTCTTCACGATCCAACCGATCCAAGCACCGAACGTACGACACCTCCGTGTTCAGCACACGTTCAGCTCGATGACGTCCCTCGAACTCTTGATCCAGTAGAGGGTCGAGGGAGAGTTCTGTCAGCACGACGGTGTGGCGACGGTGTTGGTGATGTGATCCGCGCAGGGCTTCGCCTAAGCACTACGACGCTATGACCGGAGGAGTAAACTGTGGAGGGGGGCACCGCACACGGCTAAGAGAAATCTTGGTGTATCTTTGGGGTGCCCCCTGCAAACGTATATAAAGGAGGGGAGGAGGAGGTGGCTGGCCAGGGAGGGGTGCACCAAAGGGGGGAGTCCTACTAGGACTCCTAGTCCTAGTAGGAGTCCCCCTTCCTTCTCAAAGGGGGAAAGGGGGAAAGAGTAGGAGAGGGAGAGGGAAAGAGGAAGGGGGCCGCACCCCCCACCCCTTGTCCAATTCGGATCCCTTGGGGGGGCACCCTATGGGCTGCCCTCTCTCTTATCCCTTATGGCCCATGATGGCCCATAACTTCCCCGGGGGGTTCCGGTAACCTCCCGGTACTCCGAAAAATTCCCGAATCTTTCTGGAACCATTCCGGTGTCCGTATATAACCTTCCAATATATCAATCTTTACCTCTCGACCATTTCGAGACTCCTCGTCATGTACGTGATCTCATCCGGGACTCCGAACAATCTTTCGTCACCAAAACACATAACTCATAATACAAATCGTCATCGAACATTAAGCGTGCGGACCCTACGGGTTCGAGAACTATGTAGACATGACCGAGACACATCTCCGGTCAATAACCAATAGCGGAACCTGGATGCTCATATTGTCTCCTACATATTCTACGAAGATCTTTATCGGTCAAACCGCACAACAACATACGTCATTCCCTTTGTCATCGGTATGTTACTTGCTCGAGATTCGATCATCGGTATCATCATACCTAGTTCAATCTCGTTACCGGCAAGTCTCTTTACTCGTTTCGTAATGCATCATCTCGTAACTAACTCATTAGTCACATTGCTTGCAAGGCTTCATATGATGTGCATTACCGAGAGGGCCCAGAGATACCTCTCTGATACTCGGAGTGACAAATCCTAATCTTGCTCTATGCCAACCCAACAAACACCTTTGGAGACACCTATAGAGCATCTTTATAATCACCCAGTTACGTTGTGACGTTTCATAGCACACAAGGTGTTCCTCCGGTATTCGGGAGTTGCATAATCTCATAGTCAGAGGAATATGTATAAGTCATGAAGAAAGCAATAGCAATAAAACTTAACGATCATTATGCTAAGCTAACGGATGGGTCTTGTCCATCACATCATTCTCCTAATGATGTGATCCCGTTCATCAAATGACAACACATGTCTATGGTCAGGAAACTTAACCATCTTTGATTAACAAGCTAGTCAAGTAGAGGCATACTAGGGACACTTTGTTTTGTCTATGTATTCACACATGTACTAAGTTTCCGGTTAATACAATTCTAGCATGAATAATAAACATTTATCATGATATAAGGAAATATAAATAACAACTTTATTATTGCCTCTAGGGCATATTTCCTTCAGTCTCCCACTTGCACTAGAGTGAATAATCTAGATTACATAGTAATGATTCTAACACCCATGGAGTCTTGGTGCTGATCATGTTTTTCTCGTGGAAGAGGCTTAGTCAACTGATCTGCAACATTCAGATCCGTATGTATTTTGCAAATCTCTATGTCTCCCTCCTTGACTTGATCGCGGATGGAGTTGAAGCGTCTTTTGATGTGTTTGGTTCTTTTGTGAAATCTGGATTCCTTCGCTAAGGCAATTGCTCTAGTATTGTCACAAAAGATTTTCATTGGATCCGATGCACTAGGTATTACACCTAGATCGAACATGAACTCCTTCATCTAGACTCCTTCATTTGCTGCTTCCGAAGCAGCTATGTACTCCGCTTCACACGTAGATCCCGCCACGACGCTCTGCTTGGAACTGCACCAACTGACAGCTCCACCATTCAATATAAATACATATCCGGTTTGTGACTTAGAGTCATCCAGATCAGTGTCAAAGCTTGCATCGACGTAACCATTTACGACAAGCTCTTTTTCACCTCCATAAACGAGAAACATATCCTTAGTCCTTTTCAGGTATTTCAGGATGTTCTTGACCGCTGTCCAGTGATCCACTCCTGGATTACTTTGGTACCTCCCTGCTAAACTTATAGCAAGGCACACATCAGGTCTGGTACACAGCATAGCATACATGATAGAACCTATGGCTGAGGCATAGGGAATGACTTTCATTTTCTCTCTATCTTCTGCAGTGGTCGGGCATTGAGTCTTACTCAACTTCACACCTTGCAACACAGGCAAGAACCCTTTCTTTGACTGATCCATTTTGAACTTCTTCAAAACTTTATCAAGGTATGTGCTTTGTGAAAGTCCTATTAAGCGTCTCGATCTATCCCTATAGATCTTGACGCCCAATATATAAGTAGCTTCACCGAGGTCTTTCATTGAAAAATTCTTATTCAAGTATCCTTTTATGCTATCCAGAAATTTTGTATCATTTCCAATCAACAATATGTCATCCACATATAATATCAGAAATGCTACAGAGCTCCCACTCACTTTCTTATAAATACAGGCTTCTCCAAAAGTCTGTATAAAACCATATGCTTTGATCACACTATCAAAGAGTATATTCCAACTCCAAGAGGCTTGCACCAGTCCATAAATGGATCGCTGGAGCTTGCACACTTTGTTAGCACCCTTAGGATCGACAAAACCTTCTGGTTGCATCATATACAACTCTTCTTTGAGAAATTCATTAAGGAATGCAGTTTTGAGATCCATTTGCCAGATTTCATAATCATAAAATGCGGCAATTGCTAACATGATTCGGACAGACTTAAGCATCGCTACGGGTGAGAAGGTCTCATCGTAGTCAACTCCTTGAACTTGTCGAAAACCTTTCGCAACAAGTTGAGCTTTGTAGACAGTAACATTACCGTCAGCGTCAGTCTTCTTCTTGAAGATCCATTAATTCTCAATGGCTTGCCGATCATCGGGCAAGTCAACCAAAGTCCATACTTTGTTCTCATACATGGATCCCATCTCAGATTTCATGGCCTCAAGCCATTTCGCGGAATCTGGGCTCATCATCGCTTCCTCATAGTTCATAGGTTCGTCATGGTCTAGTAACATGACTGCCAGAACAGGATTATCGTACCACTCTGGTGCGGAACGTACTCTGGTTGACCTACGAGGTTCGGTAGTAACTTGATCTGAAGTTTTATGATCACCATCATTAACTTCCTCACTAATTGGTGTAGGGATCACTGGAACTGATTTCTGTGATGAATTACTTTCCAATTCGGGAGAAGGTACAATTACCTCATCAAGTTCTACTTTCCTCCCACTCACTTCTTTCGAGAGAAACTCCTTCTCTAGAAAGGATCCATTCTTAGCAACCAATATCTTGCCTTCGGATCTGTGATAGAAGGTGTACCCAATAGTCTCCTTTGGGTATCCTATGCAGACACATTTATCCGATTTGGGTTCGAGCTTATCAGGTTGAAGCTTTTTCACATAAGCATCGCAGCCCCAAACTTTAAGAAACGACCGCTTAGGTTTCTTGCCAAACCACAGTTCATACGGTGTCGTCTCAACGGATTTAGATGGTGCCCTATTTAACGTGAATGCAGCTGTCTCTAATGCATAACCCCAAAACGATAGTGGTAAATCGGTAAGAGACATCATAGATCGCACCATATCTAATAAAGTACGGTTACGACGTTCGGACACACCATTACGCTGTGGTGTTCCAGGTGGCGTGAGTTGCGAAACTTTTCCACATTGTTTTAAATGAAGGCCAAAATCGTAACTCAAATATTCACCTCCGCGATCAGATCGTAGAAACTTTATTTTCTTGTTACGATGATTCTCCACTTCACACTGAAATTATTTGAACTTTTCAAACGTTTTAGACTTATGTTTCATTAAGTAGATATACCCATATCTGCTCAACTCATCTGTGAAGGTTAGAAAATAACGATACCCGTCGCGAGCCTCAACACTCATCGAACCGCATACATCGGTATGTATTATTTCCAATAAGTCTGTAGCCCCCTCCATTGTTTCAGAGAACGGAGTTTTAGTCATCTTGCCCATGAGGCATGGTTCGCAAGTATCAAATGATTCATAATCAAGTGATTCCAAAAGCCCATCAGCATGGAGTTTCTTCATGCGCTTTACACCAATATGACCTAAATGGCAGTGCCACAAATAAGTTGCACTATCATTATTAACTTTGCATCTTTTGGCATCAATATTGTGAATATGTGTATCACCACGATCGAGATTCAACAAAAATAGACCACTCTTCAAGGGTGCATGACCATAAAAGATATTACTCATATAAATAGAACAACCATTATTCTCTGATTTAAATGAATAACCGTCTCGCATTAAACAAGATCCAGATATAATGTTCATGCTCAACGCTGGCACCAAATATCAATTATTCATGTCTAAAACTAATCCCGAAGGTAGATGTAGAGGTAGCGTGCCGACGGCGATCAAATCGACCTTGGAACCATTCCCGACGCGCATCGTCACCTCGTCCTTAGCCAATCTTCGTTTAATCCGTAGTCCCTGTTTCGAGTTACAAATATGAGCAACTGAACCAGTATCAAATACCCAGGCACTACTACGAGCATTAGTAAGGTACACATCAATAACATGTATATCAAATATACCTTTGTTCACTTTGCCATCCTTCTTATCCGCCAAATACTTGGGGCAGTTCCGCTTCCAGTGACCAGTCCCTTTGCAGTAGAAGCACTCAGTTCCAGGCTTAGGTCCAGACTTGGGCTTCTTCCCGGGAGTAGCAACTTGCTTGCTATTCTTCTTGAAGTTCCCCTTCTTCCCTTTGCCCTTTTTCTTGAAACTAGTGGTCTTGTTAACCATCAACACTTGATGCTCCTTCTTGATTTCTACATCCGCAGCCTTTAGCATCGCGAAGAGCTCGGGAATTGTCTTTTTCATCCCTTGCATATTATAATTCATCACGAAGCCTTTATAGCTTGGTGGCAGTGATTGAAGAACTCTGTCAATGACACTATCATCAGGAAGATTAACTCCCAGCTGAGTCAAGTGGTTATGGTACCCAGACATTCTGAGTATATGTTCACTGACAGAACTATTCTCCTCCATCTTGCAGCTATAGAACTTGTTGGAGACTTCATATCTCTCAACTCGGGCATTTGCTTGAAATATTAACTTCAACTCTTGGAACATCTCACATGCTCCATGACGTTCAAAATGTCTTTGAAGTCCCGGTTCTAAGCCGTAAAGCATGGCACACTGAACTATCGAGTAGTCATCAGATCTAGCTTGCCAGACGTTCATAACATCAGCATCTGCTCCTGCTGCAGGCCTTTCACCTAGTGGTGCATCAAGGACATAGTTCTTCTGTGCAGCAATGAGGATAATCCTCAAGTTACGGACCCAGTCCGTGTAGTTGCTACCATCATCTTTCAACTTAGCTTTCTCTAGGAACGCATTAAAATTCAAGGGAACGGTAGCACGGGCCATTGATCTACAACATCGTAGATATGCAAAAACTATCAGGTACTAAGTTCATGATAAATTAAAGTTCAATTAATCATATTACTTAAGAACTCCCACTTAGATAGACATCCCTCTAGTCATCTAAATGATCACGTGATCCATATCAACTAAACCATGTCCGATCATCACGTGAGATGGAGTAGTTTTCAATGGTGAACATCTCATTGCTGATCATATCTACTATATGATTCACGTTCGACCTTTCGGTCTCAGTGTTCCGAGGCCATATCTGCATATGCTACGCTCGTCAAGTTTAACCCGAGTATTCTGCACGTGCAAAACTAGCTTGCACCCGTTGTATGTGAACGTAGAGCTTATCACACCCGATCATCACGTGGTGTCTCGGTACGACGAACTGTCGCAACGGTGCATACTCAGGGAGAACACTTATACCTTGAAATTTAGTGAGGGATCATCTTATAATGCTACCGCCGTACTAAGCAAAATAAGATGCATAAAAGATAAACATCACATGCAATCAAAAATATGTGACATGATATGGCCATCATCATCTTGTGCCTTTGATCTCCATCTCCAAAGCACCGTCATGATCTCCATCGTCACCGGCTTGACACCTTGATCTCCATCGTAGCGTCGTTGTCGTCTCGCCAACTATTGCTTCTACGACTATCGCTACCGCATAGTGATAAAGTAAAGCAATTACATGGCGATTACATTTCATACAATAAAGCGACAACCATAAGGCTCCTGCCAGTTGCCGATAACTTTTACAAAACATGATCATCTCATACAATAACGTGTATCACATCATGTCTTGACCATATCACATCACAGCATGCCCTGCAAAAACAAGTTAGACGTCCTCTACTTTGTTGTTGCAAGTTTTACGTGGCTGCTACGGACTTCTAGCAAGAACCGTTCTTACCTACGCATCAAAACCACAACGATTTTTCATCAAGTGTGTTGTTTTAACCTTCAATAAGGACCGGCCGTAGTCAAACTCGATTCAACTAAAGTAGGAGAAACAGACACCCGCTAGCCACCTGTGTGCAAAGCACGTCGGCAGAACCAGTCTCATGAACGCGGTCATGTCATGTCGGTCCGGGCCGCTTCATCCAAAAATACCGCCGAATCAAAGTAAGACGTTGGTGGTAAGCAGTATGACTATTATCGCCCACAACTCTTTGTGTTCTACTCGTGCATATCATCTACGCATAGACCTGGCTCGGATGCCACTGCTGGGGAACATAGCATGCAATTTCAAAAAAATTCCTACGCTCACGCAAGATCTATCTAGGAGATGCATAGCAACGAGAGGGGGAGAGTGTGTCCACGTACCCTCGTAGACCGAAAGCGGAAGCGTTAGGTTAACGCGGTTGATGTAGTCGAACGTCTTCACGATCCAACCGATCCAAGCACCGAACGTATGGCACCTCCGTGTTCAGCACACGTTCAGCTCGATGACGTCCCTCAAACTCTTGATCCAGCAGAGGGTCGAGGGAGAGTTCTGTCAGCATGACGGCGTGGCGACGGTGTTGGTGATGTGATCCGCGCAGGGCTTCGCCTAAGCACTACGACGCTATGACCGGAGGAGTAAACTGTGGAGGGGGCACCGCAGACGGCTAAGAGAAATCTTGGTGTGTCTTTGGGGTGCCCCCTGCCCACGTATATAAAGGAGGGGAGGAGGAGGTGGCCGGCCAGGGAGGGGCGCGCCAAAGGGAGGAGTCCTACTAGGACTCCTAGTCCTAGTAGGAGTCCCCCTTCCTTCTCAAAGGGGGAAAGGGGGAAGGAGTAGGAGAGGGAGAGGGAAAGAGGAAGGGGGCCGCGCCCCCCACCCCTTGTCCAATTCGGATCCCTTGAGGGGGGCGCGCCACCCTGTGGGCTGCCCTCTCTCTTCTCCCTTATGGCCCATGAAGGCCCATAACTTCCCCGGGGGGTTCCGGTAACCCCCCGGTACTCCGAAAATTCCCGAATCTTTTCGGAACCATTCCGGTGTCCATATATAACCTTCCAATATATCAATCTTTACCTCTCGACCATTTCGAGACTCCTCGTCATGTCCGTGATCTCATTCGGGACTCCGAACAATCTTCGGTCACCAAAACACATAACTCATAATACAAATCGTCATCGAACGTTAAGCGTGCGGACCCTACGGGTTCGAGAACCATGTAGACATGACCGAGACACATCTCCGGTCAATAACCAATAGCGGAACCTGGATGCTCATATTGGCTCCTACATATTCTACGAAGATCTTTATCGGTCAAACCGCACAACAACATACGTCATTCCCTTTGTCATCGGTATGTTACTTGCCCGAGATTCGATCGTCGGTATCATCATACCTAGTTCAATCTCGTTACCGGCAAGTCTCTTTACTTGTTCCGTAATGCATCATCCCGTAACTAACTCATTAGTCACATTGCTTGCAAGGCTTCATATGATGTGCATTACCGAGAGGGCCCAGAGATACCTCTCCGATACTCGGAGTGACAAATCCTAATCTTGATCTATGCCAACCCAACAAACACCTTCGGAGACACCTGTAGAGCATCTTTATAATCACCCAGTTACGTTGTGACGTTTCATAGCACACAAGGTGTTCCTCCGGTATTCGGGAGTTGCATAATCTCATAGTCAGAGGAATATGTATAAGTCATGAAGAAAGCAATAGCAATAAAACTTAACGATCATTATGCTAAGCTAACGGATGGGTCTTGTTCATCACATCATTCTCCTAATGATGTGATCCCGTTCATCAAATGACAACACATGTCTATGGTCAGGAAACTTAACCATCTTTGATTAACGAGCTAGTCAAGTAGAGGCATACTAGGGACACTTTGTTTTGTCTATGTATTCACACATGTACTAAGTTTCCGGTTAATACAATTCTAGCATGAATAATAAACATTTATCATGATATAAGGAAATGTAAATAACAACTTTATTATTGCCTCTAGGGCATATTTCCTTCACTAACGATTTGGATATTTGATCCGAGTGGGCCTCTGGCCCGATAGCACTAACCATCACGCGGGAAAAGTTATGGGCACTCTGCATCGTGGCATCAGCCAAAAACTCTGTCAGACGTCCAGTTTAGCATTGCGGCATGGTCGGATCATGTCGGCCATCCGAGGCGACGCTGGTATCCACCCTGCTCGCAACGACCCGGAGTGCAACGGGCGATGGACTCAAGACCCCGGAGTGCTTAGGATGTAGACCGGCGGGGACCTCACTGTTGAGCTTTAGGTAGGGCTGCGGTGTGTCGTTTGGCCGAGGCCGGGCATGACCCAGAAAAGTGTGTCCGGCCGGAGTTAATCAAGCGTGGTGGGTAAGTTGGTGCACCCCTGCAGGGAAGAACTAATCTATGCATAGCCGGATCCTCGGTAAGGGACGCTCGGAGTTGTATCCCGATCGATACAACTAGAACCTAATGATGAGATGAGATATGGATATTAGGGCTCTGGGATTGCTTTCTCGCAGGGAGTCGAGAAAGGATCTCTGGCCGAGGTTGATACTTGGATATTAGGGCTCTGGGATTGCTTTCTCGCAGGGAGTCGAGGAAGGATCTCTGGGTGAGGTTGATATTTAATGTTACTACTACTTTATACTGTGCTAAGCTACACTCTTCTAATGCTGCAAGACCGTGGAAGATGCTAGTCTTCGATAGGACTAGGCCTTCTCTCTATTCTGGCATTTCTGAAGCCCAGTCCACATATACAGCCTTTCTTTGATAATGTTGCATATGTAGTGTAGATCCTTGCTTGCTGAGTACTTCGGATGAGTACTCACGGTTGCTTTGCTTCCTCTTTTTCCCCATGTCTGTTTGATGCAACCAGATGACGGAGCCCTTGAGACAGCTGCCCCCGCCGACGACTACTACTACCACCCCGAGGGAGGTTACTACTTCGAGTTGGCTGACGACCAGGAGTAGGTTCGGAGGGTCCCAGGCAGGAGGCCTGCGCCTTTTCGATTGTAGTGTTTTCTTTTGCCCCGCCTTCTTAAAGGCCTATTTGTTTTATCTTTTATATCTATACTCAGATATCTGATGCTTCCGCTGACGCTTGTAAGCAAGCTTATGTATTCGAGCCCTCGAAGCCCCTGGCTTGTAACATAAAGCTTGTATTATTTTAATTTGTGTCTAGAGTTGTGTTGCAATATCTTTAAGTGAGTCATTAGGCTTGATCGTGTGCATTTGCGTGTATGATTAGTGCACGATTAAGCTGGGGGCATCACAGGTATCACCTATGAACATGGTTAGAAAACTGCAATGCTTACGATTTGAAGGACTCCACGCCCATATATAAGGAAATGAACCTTCAGAATGTGATATTACTTGTTTCTTTTCTTAGCAAAACAACTCATGGCTTTTCTCTTGACCTTAAACAATTCCCTTCCCCAGCTTCTTTTGCTGGCTTTATAATAGAATAAACCACCAGAGAATTTTAGAGAACTCATGTGTACAATATAACACATTATTACAAAGACGACCTTGCCTAACATGATTCAGAATCCAAACAAATAATTATAAAATTCGCCATCAAATGTAAAATTTCTTATGGTTACCAAAATGAAAACATCATATAATGCATCTTCTATAAAGCAAAGAAACCACACATATATCTTTTTCCTTGAAACTGAATGATCCTTAGCACCAGCCCAAAACAACATTCTACTATCAAAATCCCCAAATTAGCAAAAGAAACATTCGCACTGCATTTTACCACCTGTACAAAATGCCTCGTCAGAGTTGAAACATAAGTAAAACAAAAGGTATTTTTCTCATACTCACACACACCTTTTAACTGCGGACAAGACGGGCGATGCCTCCCAAAACTTCCAAAGATCCTAAAACCTCCAATTTTCTAGACCAAATAAAGAAACATTAACTAATTAAAATCCTATTCCAAAAATTTCTAGCTAATTATCAGATCATTAAATAGATTGTAACATCCTGGGTGCCAACAATCACTGAGGAAACTGAAAAAAGAGCACGAGGATAATTTATAATCACCTGAACTGACCATAATACATAGTCTGTGAAGCAAGAGTGAGCAGGTGATTGCTGGAGGTCCTTGGCAGGGTGGTCGCTGCTGCTCCTGTACCACACTGGCAGATCGAACACCCAGGCACAGCCGAGGGAGCGCCACTGATCTAGCACAAGCACACGTTAAAAGGAAAAACTCAAATCCCGAACAAGAACTTTCTTTTAGCACAAACTCAGAGGGGACTGAATCGGAACAAACTGAAAGTGGCTGGAGGAGGTAAATCACCCTGGACATACACCTCTTCCCCCTGCACTTACTTACCGAGGGCCTCGAGATACTTCTGCTTGCGGATCTCAAAGAATATCTTCATTGAGTAGCGGTTGTCGTCGACTTTGGTGAAGCCCCCGAGGTAGCGCTCCACCTCATCCCAATTCCCATTGATCACCTTGTCCTTGAAGTACTTCATGTTGAAGTAGAACCCAGACTCCTGCTCAAGCCTAAACAGCGACAAGAGCTCCAAGTGAGCACGCTAGACAAACGAACAGCACCAATTTATGTCTCTTTTTTTTGGAGTTTGAATCACTCACTTGCGGACGGTCTCCTTGAACTTCTCCTGATGGAGGAACTGCAAGATAAGCAAGACCAGCTCCAGGCTCAGAGAAGATATCCACGCTTCCTCGACTCACCCACCAGGGGGCGGATGCAACTCGGGCTGTAGACCTAGCCTACGGGGGCACAGGACCCCCGCTGCAGAATAAGATTCGGTTTCCAGGTTCAGTTTTTTATCGCTCGCAGCCCAGCCGCAGCGGAAACACCGCACCATGAAAAAAAACAGATCAAAAGCGAGATCGATCCAGGTGGGTTAGGGCTTACCAGTGGAAGGAACCTCCCCGGCTCGGATCTCCTCCGCTCCGCCCCACGCCAGGCGAGCAAAGCGGGGCCGACGGAGGGCTCGAGGCGGCGCGGCTCGGTGGGGCGCCCGGCGGCGGCGATCCGGGTGCTCGGCGGCTTCCGATTTGGGGGGGGGGGCGCACCGTCGCCTTTTACGGTGAGGAGCCCCTGGGGGCCGGGGCCGAGCCCGGGCGTCGGCCTGGCTATTCGCTCTGCCCCTGCCGCTGAACTCTGGAGCGGTGCTGGGGCTCTGCCCCTGAACTCTGGCATGGGGCTGGGCGCTCCCCGGGGGGACGGAAAGGACTGCGGGAGCGGTGGCGAGATGGGGGAGTGGGGAAGAGGCGGCGGCTGCGCAGAGTTCGGGATGGGGAGCGGGGAAGGAGGGACGCAGGGAGCACGGGGATTGGTCGATAGGGTTTCACAACTGACAAGCCCACGATCGCTGCAGTCACCTCTTTCTTACCAAAGTCGCAGGGGGCGCACACACGAGGCACACGCTGCAACGCTGGGTCCGCAAGGAAGGAGGCCCACCCGTCATCAGCTGCAGCACCAAACAACAACGTGAAGAGAAACAAGCGGATGGATGTTTAACTGCATGGTGAAAAAACGCCAGCGAGGTGAATCGTTCGACCCAGATCAATCCCTCGACGCAGACGCGCTAGAATGGCGGGTAGCGTAGAGTGGTTTATATGTTCGATAGGTTGATCTCCATATTCCCATCAAGACTACTTGTGGATCATAGGGATCTACCTTCTAAATTGGAGGAGGATCCATTTTCTCTTCATGTCATCCGAAAAGAGGCAAAGCGGGTGATGACGTGTTTGTTTGATGTGTCAGTTTTAAAGATAATCATAAGAACATTGTGGTTCACATAAGTAACTCAGTTTAGTAAGAGAGAGCAGTGTTGTGGTGCGTTGCATAGAGGAGCCACTCCCTTGCATGGCAGATTTGGTTATGTGGTTCTGTATTGACTTGTTAAGTTAATATATGTAGAGTTTTTACGGTACCTTTTACTACTATCCGAAGAGAGAGGTCATATAGCGTGTCTAACATTGATTAGTTTGGGTATTTTGGTCTTTTTACCCTAATAATTCTGTTGACAATCCTTTAAACTTGAAGGGCGGGCGGGAGGGAGAGATGGATCAATGAGGATCATAAATTGATCGGGTGCCATATTGTGTTTGTCGTCGGCCGCTATCACCATGCCACGTGACGCCGCTCCTCCACCCTGATCCCAATGCTGACAATGCCGCTGCTCCTCCTTGGTTGCATCCATTGACACCCTCTGCAGATGCATTGCCTTGGCCACTCCTTTCTCCCAAGTGTGAAGTCGAGTATAACCAAGCACCCGCACCGCAAAAAAAATTAAGGTTTGAACAAAAGGCACACATGGAGATGGGCTCTAGTAGCCGATCTGTTGAAATTTTCCATTTTCCCACTAGTGTGGGATTTATTGCGGGTGTCTTTATATTTTTCCCAGAAAATGCACTCTTGGTCAAACATGCACAATTTGACCAAAAAACTATTACATCTAATATTTTGGAACAGAGGGAGTACTACTCAAGAAGTGGGCTAGACTCTCAGGGAATATGTAACCCGGCCATTGAGCCATACACGTTCAAGCCCGGACGCGAATACAGGTATCACTGTTTCATAAACAAAATCACTAGCTCTTCTCTACCGGATTTGTATCAAAATAAATAAGGTATACTACTCTCATTTGTGCCACTACTAGTAAATTGATTTGGGCCTTTGGATTTACTAGGATGTATGGCTCGCATCGAATTAAGGGTACTCTATAAGTCCTAAAAAGCGTTTTTGCTCATTTTGTTTCCCAAGGTAACAAATTAGTTAATAGGTATACTTCCTCCGTCTAGGTTTATTAGACCTTCTTGTATTTTGAGGAAAAAAATTGACCATCTATATAACTAACAAAATATGATTTATATGCTACAAAAATTATATCATTGGATTTCTATCCAAAAAGGATTCCCACCATATATTTTTTGTGATATATAATTTATATTTTGTTAGCTAAATTTGTGGTTAAAAATTTGACACTAAATAAAAGGGGGCTTACTAAACCTGGATGGAGGAAGTAGAGAGTATATCCCTCACACAAAAAATACAGATAGAGAGTATATAATCGATTGCCTAAAATATGCTGTATTTTTTTTATCACACGTTATACTGTTGTGTCCACAAACCTACAGTAGCAGATGTGCACCGACGATTGTCTTCTTATCCACAACCAAAAGGTAAAAGCACACATCAGCGGAAATGGGCCCGCATAGGAAATCCTACTTTGGGAAAGAAGCCAAAACAAAGCATCAACCAAGCATTGCGTATATATATCACCATCATCAAGCCGGATGAAAAGGCAATCCCATGTATAATGTTGCTCCAGAGCTTTGTGCACCTCCGCTAGAGTTGTGAGCCACCAGTTCTTGTGGTAGTACAATTAGTGGCTGTGGTGATAAAGAATACGAACATTTACAATAAGAATTCCTTTACATTATTGCAAGATGCTTTCTTCACTGACGCTTAAAGAGATATAATGCAGTGATAACGTGAAGTATGGTAGCACTATTTAAGGGAACACTACCACTGGAAAATTTACTTTGAACTGAAAAATCACTTTTGCAATTGCAAGATGGATATCGATTATTTGTAATCGGATAGAGAAAATAATCTTAGAGTCCGTTTGGCATTGAGAGGAGAGCTAGCGATAATTTCACATGAGTGCATGGCTATATATTTTTTTTCTAGAATATGCACGAGCGTGCATATCATATATTGATAGAAGAAGAAGGGATAGAGCCCTCCACCAAGTTACATGAATCTCTTGCTTACAAGAGCATGGTCCACCCTAGCTCAAACCGGACTACTCGCCCATGGCCCGCCTAGCTATCTCTCCAAAGAAGAATCCCAAATCGCCTTTGAGAAGGCCCGCCGTCCTCCAGTTCCGCCCCTCCCGGTTGATGTTGGTGATGACTTGTTGTGGCGATGGCGTTTCACCCGCGAACACCACATCATTTCTATGCTTCCAGAGCTCCCAGAGACATAGCGTGATGATTGCCTTGAGGTCTCTTCGTAAGCCCTGGCTGGCCCGGCGTGTTGTGCACCACTCAAGGAGGTTGTCGGAGACCGTGGGGGCCTGGTCCGTGCACCGGAGGGCTTGCCAAATCCATCCCCACACAGTGCGGGCAAATACGCACGATATCAGAATGTGATCAATGGTCTCCGCCTGTTGGTCACAGAACGGGCAAGCCGGCTGATGTGGAAGGCCTCTTTTGGCGAGACGGTCGGACGTCCAGCACCTATTCCTCATGGCAAGCCAGAGAAAGAAACGGCACTGTTGCGGTGCCCGTTGCCGCCAAACGACGTCCGCGTACGGTGCAACTTGACGCCCGGCGAACTTGGCAGCGTATGTCGAGCGGACGGTGTATGAGCCCGACGCCTCCCATGCCCACGTAATCCTGTCTTCCTCATGAGGCTGCAGCTCCGTTGTTTGAATCAGGCTCCACACTTGCATGTATTCCTCAATGGCCTGAATTGCGGCCGGACCAATATCCCGAGCCCATGTGTCGCCCTGGATGGCCTGCACCACGGTCCTGGTGGACCGCACCCTTGGCGGAACCAGATTGTAGATCGTCGGCGCCAGTTCCTGTACCCGTTGGCCGCGAAGCCATCGGTCCTCCCAGAAGAGGATGCCGCTGCCATTGCCCAAGTGCGCCTGCACTGCCGCACTATAGATGCTACGCGCTTCATCAGACGCAGAGATGTCGAGGTCCTTCCATGGTCGCTCTGCATCGGTGCGCTGTAACCACAACCATCGCGCCTGGAGTGCGTGATTTAGCCATCTGAGGTTCGGGATGCCGAGCCCACCGGCCCACCTTGGCGCGCAAACCTGCTCCCAGGCCACCAAACACTTGCCGCCGTTAGCCTCCCTTTGCGCACACCAAAGGAACCCTCTACAGATCCTCTCAAGGGCCAGCAGAGTCTTGGCCGGGAGTTCCAGTGCCATTAGCGTATGGATGGGAATGGAGCAGAGCACTGATCTTATGAGTAGTAGTCTACCACTCTTAGGTAAAGAACTCCCACGCCACGTTGGCAGCTGATTTGCTAATTTGTCGACGAGGAAGTGTAGCTGCGCGGCTGAACACTTGCGAATGCTGAGTGGAATGCCCAGGTATCGACATGGGTAGGACCCGATTGTGCAGCCCAACAAGGTACGGGTAAGCTGAACTTGCTCTGGAGAGCAGCGGATGGGCAGGGCTGCACTTTTCTGGAAGTTGACTCTCAACCCCGAGGCCTCCCCAAAGTCATGCAGGATTTGTGCGCACGCCCTGAGTTCCCCCTCGTTGGGCCTGATGAAGATCATAACATCGTCAGCAAACATCGATACCCTTTGTCGCAACGCCCTGTTGGCCAGCGGCTCAAGTGTGCCCAGCGCATCCGCGCGTAAGAACAGACGTTGAAGCACTTCCATCATGATGATGAAGATCATGGGCGAGATCGGGTCGCCCTGCCGCAGGCCCGCCCTTGGGTAGATGGGAGCACCCGGAACGCCATTGATTAGCACCGTATATTAGCAAACATTTTTTTGTAACATTTAACAACGTATGATATGAATGACGAGAAATGCAAATCAGGAAAGTTCGCACTAGACCTTGTTATGAACGACAAGAAGTGTGTATGGCGGGGAAATGTTCTAGAAAGAAGTTGCCTATGGTGCGGGGCTGGCCCCTCGATCGGCGAATTTGTCCATGGTGCTCGGTATCCTCCTCCACTAAAGCCTCTCTTTAAGTGTGGATAGTGTGTCGTCCAAAAACCAGCTGACTAGGCAGACTCCCTAATTTTCGACCAATGCAAATGGCCGTGAGCTCAGATCCACATGGGTTTAAAGGCCGAACAAAACATGCTCGGAGATGAGGTGGCATGTTTTATCTTAGAATGATCTCCGCCGAGGAAACTCCGGACGAGTATATGTCCCTTCCCCTTTTCTCCACATTCTCCGGGTCATCAATCACCACGTTTCGTTCCAGGCCAAGCGTTTGGAATTACACAGTACAAGCAAAGGGGGCCATTAGTTCTAATAAATCCTTTTCGGGAACTTTGATACTTTATTTCCAACAAGATTGGATTCTAAGATGTGAACCATTAGTTTTCTATCCAGAAGAATGTGAAATTGGTCTCCCAACTATTGCAAAAGTTTAAGTTGGTCTCTCAGCTAGAGTTTCTTCCTTTGCTTCATTTTTTTAACACGGTACATACGAAGACGCTCATACAAACGCACATACTACACTCATCCATATAAACGCACACACGCACACCCTAAGCATATTCGAGAGACTGAGACGGCACATCATCTTGAGATTGATGAAGTCGCCACAGATGCCCTCAACGGAGCGTCTCCTCTCACTGAACGCACATCGCTGGAAGGCTTGAAATAGATTCAGAAAAATACGAGCACTAGCGTCAAGTCTAGGACTTGAACCCTGGTGAGCTGAGAAACCACTGTCTTCCTAACTATCCAACCACAGGTTGATTCACTCTTCCTTTGCTTTGTTGAGTGCCATTTCCACGATGATGTCAACAAAATTTTAGTTATTAGAATAAGAAAATTGATTATTTTTACAAACCAACACTAATTTTAAAAATCGGGAGAATAAATAATAAAAAATTCAACTATTTAAAGAAAAACACATGTTGTTTGAGAAAGTTAAATTCCTGGAAGGAAAAAAAGATTTATAAACATCATAGTTTTACAAGGAAAATAAGACAAACTTACTAAATGAAAATTTGAAAGAAAAAATATGGGAAATCAGGAACATTCCAAAAAAGAATTAATACAAAATAAATACTACAAAAATTGTAACTTTTGAAATTTGTGGACTTTCATGGTTTTGAGGAATATTATGGAATGGTATGCATTTTTATGATTCATAGAATCTCAAGTAATTTTTCAAGAATGATTGTGTTTTCCCAAGCCTTAACTATTTCACTTTTTAATTTTATTTTCTATAAAAATGTTATTATTGCAGAATCAAGATTTTTGTTTTTACTATTATTCTTCTCAATTCATTTTATTGGGCTACCTAAGGTTATTTCGTCAATGTCTTTAAGGTTTTTACAATTGTGTTGACTTTGTCCAAAAGAAATCTGACGGCTTGCATGTATAGTTAATCAACAATACATCATCATCAACTCCTCTAACTCGGGCTCATCTCTAGCCGTTGGCTCCTCCTCCCCACAAAAAAGCTACGGTTTCGGCCTCCCGTCGGCGCCGCCGCAGATCCGCCTCCTCTCCGATGGCCCTAGGGCCATGGGGGCGCGGTGGATCTCGACAAGAGCTGGCGGGAGGGCTCCGTTTTTAGTCTTTTTTTTCAGTTTTGCTAGGGTTTATGTCCTACTCAGGAAGACGAGACAGCGGCGGCTCCCTGAAGATGGAATAAAGGTCTCCCCGCCTAGCCCCCGTTCCGGCGGTGCGTCTAGCACCGTTGGTGGGCGTGTGGGGGTGTGTCTCCGGCCGATCTATCTTTGTTGGATTTGCTCGGATCTCGTCGTTGTTCGTCTATGTTCGTGTGTCTTCTGGTTGGATCCTTCTGATCTACGTTATTCTTCATCTGCGGCTGTTGCTGTTCTGGTGCGCTGGTCCTACGGGGCCTTAGCACGACAATTTCCCGACTGTCTACTACAACAAGTTGTGCCCGACTCCGGCGATGGAGGGGTGATGACGGCGGCGCATCTTCGACTCGTTCCAGTGCTTGTAGTCGTCACTAGGTGGTCCACGGATCTAGATGTAATTTTTATTAATTCTGGTATTCGTTGTACTGCCGTGATTGAAGATGAATAGATTGAAAATTTTCCCGCAAAAAAAAACAACACATCATCATCAAAACTAACTTCAGCGGGGCAATGGAACAAAAGCCGATGGTTTCAACAACTAAAAGATCAAGAATGTCCAGTATTGTAGATTAGGATCTAACATGAGAACTAAAAATGAATACATATTTTTCCTTGTCATCATTTGAGTGACATCGAATTGCATATTATTTGGGCTCAGAAATACACTTTTAAAAATTTAGTAACTAAATTGTTGATTAGTACTTGGAACCGTTTGTAGCGACTTTGGAATATAGTACAACTTGGACCCAAGAGGTCTAGCGAGAGAAGCAAGAAGACACCTCGGATTTCGGCATCATCGGGGTTCTCTCACCTCAGTTGGCTGCCCCGGCGGCGGCGGGAGGGTGGGGACTCCAGGACCTTATTCCTGTGTGTGTATTCGGTAATCTGATGTCTTAGTTAGGTTTTTGGTTGTCTATGGCTTCGACTTTGATGGTGGCAGGAAATAAGTTTCCTTCTGATGTTGGATTTGGGAAGCTGTGGCGTCAAGGTAATGTCTTCCTCTTCATGCTCTTTTGCGATGGTGGTGCTGCGAGCAACCAACGGCGTCAACGAGGGAAGGCAAGCCCTTAGAGCATCTCCAACAGCTGCCCTATTTTAGGGCAGCAGCCACTTTTTTGAGTTTTAGAGGGCAAAAACCTCCTCCAACAGGTGCCCAAAAAATGGATTTGGACCAAAACAGTTATTGAGCAGCCCAAAAACAGGGCACTAGGTGATGTATATTTGCGGCAGCAGCGCTACTGCCCAAAAAAGCTATCGACCGTCCGCAGCCCTCCAACTGCCTCCTTTCCTTCCCGCGCTCGGCCGCCGCCCCACCTCCCCTTCCCGCGCTCGGCCGCCGCCCCACCCCCCCTCCCGCGCGCCATGGATTGGCCCTTCGAGGAAACCGCCGACCTCGCCGCCCTCGCCGCCGACGCCGCAGACGATCCCACGTCATCTCGTTCCGCCGCCTCGAAGGCCACTGCACGCCGCGCCGTCTTCGCGCCGCCACGCCCCGCCGGAGAAGGAGACGACGCCGGTCAGAAGCCCAAGGCGGCGCGGAAGCCTCGCGACAAGCGACCGCCGTGGGATCCCGCCCTGCCGACGGCGGCGCGGACCAAGAAGGCCAAGGCGACCGTGACGGCTGCGGCCAAGGCCAAGCCCGCTGCGGCGGCATCTCCGGCGGCGGTCGGCGTTGCTTTTGTCCCCCGTCTCCCTGCCCCTCCCCCGATCGTGACGGCGACGACCGATGAAGAGGAGCAGGCGTCCCCCGTCGCCGCGGCCACAGACGCCCACGACCCGCTCGACGATATGTCTGAAAGGTAAAGGAAAAAAATTCTACCTCGTTTTTTTGCAATTGTTCAATGCAATAGTTGATATGCTATAGTTAAATGCAAAATTGATGCTTGAATAGAAGATTTGTCCAATGCAATAGTTGAATTTGTCAAATTCAATGAAATTTTTCAAATTGTGACATGTTGAATAATTCATATGTAGTGTCGACGACGATACATTCTTGCACACCATGAGTGTGTCGACCCAAGATGTTGAAGTTGACGTTGACCTACCCTCACAAGAATACGCCAACTTGTATGATGAAGATCCAAATCTTGACATGTAGGAGGAGGAGTTCATTGATGCAACTCCAAAAGGAGGAAGATTGCCAAACTATACACAAGATGAAGATGTTTTGATTTGTGTGGCATGGAAAAAAATTAGCCTTGATCCCACGGTCGGAGTTGAGCAACCTATGGCTACATATTGGGTACGAATTAAAGAGTACTTTGATGAGCACAACACAAGTGGCTACGACCGAACGGATGCTTCCCTCCGTCATCGATGGTCAACAATACAAACCGATTGCCAAAAGTGGTCTTCTTGTTTGACACACGTCAAGCACATTAACCCAAGTGGTTGTAGTGCTTTCGACAAGGTGTTTCTTTGCTCAACATTCATCAAGTTTTCTATGCCCCAACTATTTTTCTTGGACTAATTGACTAACTTCTTTTCTTGTTTGTGTTTTGTAGCTCAACCTTGCCCAAGGCTTGTATAGGACTAGAGGAAAAAAAGGAGAGAAGAAGAAGAAGAAAGGAAAGCCCTTCACATTGCATCATTGTTGGAAAGAACTTCAACATGAAGAGAAGTGGAAGACCCGTCAAGTGTACGAAATTCCCAATAAGAAGAAAACCAAAAGCTCAAGTGAAAAAGCAACAATTGTAGATTGTGATTATGAAGATGCTTCAAGTGATGAAGATGGTGATGGAAGTCGCACTACCAACTCCCTTGCCGGTTCAAGAAAGGTTGATGGACGGAAGTATGCAAAGGAGAACAAAGGAAAAAAGGCCGTGGAAATCGAGATGAAGGCATCTTTGGACGCAATAGTAAATTCAAGAAAAGAATATGCGGAGGAAAGAAGGGCCATGAAGCTCAAGGAAATGAAGGAGAGGGCGGCGGCCGAGGAGAGGAGGGCGGCGGCCGAGGAGAGGATGACCTTGGTTGAGGAGAGAAAGATTGCGAACGCGGAGAATAGGTTGGCCATGGAACAAGAGCAAAAAATGATGTTCATGGACACAAGTGGATTCGATGAGAGACAAAAGGCATACGTGGACCTTTGCCGTGACCAAGTGCTTGCAATGAAAATGAACATGATGGGAGCTATGGGTACCATGGGTGGCGACATGGGAGGTGCTATGGGTGTCATGGGTATGGGTGCTATGGGTGGCGTCATGGGAAGGGGCTTCGGAGGCGGTTTGGGAGGAGGGATGGGTGGATTTATGGGAACCATGGGAGGCGGCATGGGAGGATTGTTGGGAGGAATGATGGGTGGTATGGGTGGTGGTGCCATGGGTGGAGGTGCCATCGGTGGTGGTGCCATGGGTGGAGGTGCCATGGGCTTGGGAGGTGATGCTACCGTGCGTGACAAAGATGCCGACGTTACAAGCAATGGAGGCAATGCAAGCATGAGTGCCAATGGAGGCGAGAGTTGAGGCTATGCTTATGTTCATCATGCACTTCATACTATGCTCTTTTGTTTGTGTTGATCATCATGCACTTTGATCAAGCACGATGTACTTTGTCCTATGCGCTTTTGTTTATGTTGATCATGCACTTTGATTTGGGTTTGAAATTCGTATGTCTATTTGAACTTCGTATGTCAATTTGAAGCTCAATATGAATTTGCGATGATGTACTATATTGAATATGATTGTGTGTTGATTCGGCAATGTTGGAGATGCTCAAATTGTAGCAAAAATATACCTTGCGGCTGCTGTTTTTGGGCGGCTGCTGGAGCAGCCATGCCCAAAAATAGGGCAGCTGCTGGAGACGGCCATTTTCGTGCCCAAAAAAAGTGATTTTTTTGTGCCTTATATTTTACTCCGAGCCGTTTTTGCTGCCCTAAAATAGGGCAGCTATTGGAGATGCTCTTAGGGGGTTGATGTTCCCAATTGTTTTTGCGGCAGACGAGATTGTGGCCTCCTTTTCTCCCCCTTGGGTGCCTTCCTGATGAGACGCGTCGCTCTGTGTTTGTTTGTGTTCCCTCCCCATCGCAACGACGCTCTCTCCACTGCCGTTGTGAAGCTGGCGAAAGTTTTGTTTAGGGGATGGCTCGGCTTTGAGATTTCCGATCTACACAAGGCTTCTACGATAGTGGTTTCTTTTCTGGGCTTTGAGCTTGTTGACTTCTCGATGCAGGATACAATGTCCAACCAAACGAGGCAGTTGACGCGGGTGCATGGATCAGGCAAAATATAGAGTTTTCCAAGTCTTTAAGAGTATCTACAGCCGGACCTCTCAAACCCGCCTCATACACCCGGACGGACCGTCCGATCACTGTCCGGTCACGATTTTTTGACCTAGACGGACCCCTCAAACGGCCCTCAAATGTCCGGGCTGACCGGCACCCCCCATATCCAGCCCAAGTATGGGGCGGATATGGGGCGTCCGAGCACGCCCGCCACGTCGGTCTAACGGCGGGGTCCCACACGAAAACGTCCGGAAACTCGGCGGTCCGACGGACGCCGCGGTGTGAACGCTGCGTGGCGCCGCTCCGGCTCGCCGCCCAAGACCAAATCTGGCTATTTAAGTCGGCCGGCATCCCGCAACCCTAACCCATCCCCCTCCACCCCCTCCGTGCCGCCAGTCCGAGCCCATCCACCTCCTCCCTCTCCCGCTCCGGCACTCCGCCATGATCCGGAGTAAGATCACCTACTACGCCATGCTGACGCCAGAGCGCCGCTACAAGATCCAGCGGGAGATCCGGACGAGGCAAGCTGCGCGCGCCGCCCGCATCGCTGCCGGGCTGCATCTGGACTCGCCGGAGCCGAAGGAGGAGGAGCAGCTGGGGGAAGAGGAGGAGGAGGAGATGGCTCCGATGGAGGTGGAGGAGCCGGACCAGCAGGTGCCGGCCTTCAACTTGGAGCAGGCGGAGGCGGAGTTCACTGTCGCCCAGTCCGACGAGATGGCGGAGTAGCAGGCCATCCTGGAGTCCATCCAGTATGAGGCCTATGTGGAGGCCAACCAGGCGTTCCTTCGGCGGGAGCAGGCCGAGTCCGACGCGCTCTTCGCCGAGCTCGACGCAGAGATAGAGGCGGAGGAGGCCGGAGCGGAGCAACCAGAGCTGCAGCTGCAGCCCATGCTGCCGGAGCCGGGCCCGGAGATCGTCGTGATCTCCGACGAGGAGTAGCTAGAATCGACATAGTACGTAGGTTCTACTTCTTTTGCATATCTTTGTATGGATATAAGAATCTAGTATGAGATGTCTGGATGTAAGAAGTGAAATTTAAGGCGTGCTCGGTCATTGCCGGGCGCGTCCGCGGGCGTTGGAGGGGCCATATTTGTAATATGTGGTTGTAGATGCTCTAATGAATGCATAGTCTAATTCGTAAAAGAAAAAAAACTATACGGCTTAACATTGCCATCTAGAGTAATTACATTACATATAGCAGCTTTTACAGGACGCGATATGCCGCTGCATCCGTTCGGCCGTTCCGACTCTACAAGTTTCCACTTCCACTGTGATCGAAATGGAACCGGAGTCGGAGAGCCACCACGAGTCCATTACCGTGAGCAATACTATTTGGAAGAATCTTTGCCACTGCCTGCCACACGACCGCGGCCTATATAAACTAGTGCCACCGGCTCTGTATTTTCCCACATAGACACACACAGAGAGCTTCGTCCAGCCCACTCTGACGCTCTTGTTCTTGTGGTGGAACCTCCTCCGGCCTCCACTCGCCGATCAAATCCCCTGGACCGCCTAGCCTAGTTCCCTGCAATCCTGTAGACACCCCAACATCCATCTCCACTGCTCGGCACTCTATCTGCGGTATCCGGCTATCTGCATTTCGCCATGACTAACTCCGTGCTCGACTCACCACCGCAACTCCCGGCCGCCGGCGCCTGGGGCTCTCTGTACGGTGTACAAGAACCTTTGAAATGCCAGCGTGTCCCGGTGGTGCCGGCCGCTGCCAAGAAGAAGCAGCCGGCGTACGGGGTCAAGAGGAACCTAGAGATGTGCACCGAGGCGCTCGGGTGCGAGACTGGCGGCGTCGACGCAGCCGCCGACGATGTCGACGTGGGCATGGCGCGGAAGAGGCATGCCCGGGAGCAAGAGGAGGAGGAGGAGCCGGTGGAGCGGAGGGTGCGCGTGCTGCCCCCGCCGTTGACGACGCTGGCGGCCGGTGCACCCCGCATGCGCATGGTCCACGAGCGGCGCGACGGGCGGCTGGAAGTGTACGCGGTGCGGTCGTCCGGGATGGAGGCCGAGCGGAGCGGCGGGCGTCTCCGCCTCCGCTTCCTCCCCTGCGCCACCTGCAAGTGCAATGCAGCCAAGTGCAGCCAACAAGAATCGCAAGAAGGAGGGGAACAGGAGGCTGATCAGCGTCAGTGGCCGGAGGACGCACACGTCGTCGCAAAGTACGCGCGCGGTGGGCGGTGCGTGGAGGCGGAAGGTGGCGCGACGGCGGCAAGGCGCGGCGGGAAATGGGAGCCGGAGCAGGCGGCCGCGTTCTGGGTGGCCATCACCTGAACTGAAACGGATTCGCCGACTAGTAGTACTCATGGATTTCCTGCTGAATTAATGAAGCTTCCAACAGCAAATTTGCACCGCTAGTACTAGCATCTGGACTTTACCCACTGTACACTCGTACGGTCGACGAGCAGCTGGGCACTACTACTTGTCAACCTGAGAGAGATTTGTCAGAACGATGGTTCAGCTGGTCTACATTGCACAAATAGGATGTAGATCATGTTTCCTCGTATTGTATTAACTCAAAGTCTACATTGCACAGTATCTGAAGTTCACTTTTTTGTAGCATCGTTTCTGTTTTTATTCCCAGAGTACAAAATGTTTCATGAAATCACCTTGGAATTTGAAGTATTTTTAGCGATTTTACCGCATTTTGTGTTGGTTCCCGTGCTATGTGGGATTAATGGTGTGATGGGCTACGGTTTCCTCCGGCAGCATAGGCTCGTATCCTTACCTTACATGAATAAACGACACCTAGCCTGGTTCAACTGAACCATGGTTCAACCAACTATATATGCACCTGATTCTATGTCGTTGGAATTTTAGAGTGATCTTCTTCCCTTTTGAATAGGAGAACACTTGCATGGCGGTGGCGCCAAGGGTTGCTCTTTTTCATTCCTATAGCTAGGATGTTACTCCCTCTGTCCGGGTTTATTAGGCACCATGTTATTCTGAATCAAACTTTGACCTTAGATTCAATTTGTAAAATGTAAGCTTTACACCACAAAAACAATACCATTGAAAACTTCTTTCGAATACAAATTCAATCGGTTTTCGATAAGTTTTTCTTATTGACCGGTCAATTTTCTTCTTCTATATGAAAAGGCAGAACTACTGCCGGTTGCTCGAAAAGAAAAAACAAATCCAATAATATATTTTTTGTGAGATACAACTTAGAGTTTGTTAGTCAAATCTATGATTAAACTCTAACACAAAGTACGAGGGAGCCGACAAACCTGGACGAAGGGAGTAAACGAGGATGGGTCGATCCGCTAGAATGAGTTCATAAGCATGTACCCATGTGATTTTAGTAATTTTCAACAGAAACTTAATTCTTGAAGCATGTCTTAAACCATGGGTGAGCACGACTTCTTCGGCTATGGTCAACCCCCATATTGAAATATAACTTGTTGGCAATGACCTCTATGTCAGTCTCGCATAATAAAAGCAAAGGAGGCCGTGAGCGCCTAAGCCGGAAGAAGAATGAAGAACACTCAAAATAAATCCTACGTGTGTGAGTGTGTGTAAGAAGCCGAGCTTCAAGATTTTTGTCAAACCACTTTCGCCAATGAATATATTTCCCTAACGTTCTTTATGTTAGTGATATACCTGACCTTGTACTTGTGCAGGCAGCATAATTTGGACGGGCGAGGTAGTTGCATCTTTAATTAATTTGAGTGACATAAGCCCATATACCCATGAATGACTGATTCAAACTTAAATTTGCATTGTTAGGAGTATCTAGGGTTAGTTTTGTGGTACCAGCCTATACATGCTTTCCATATCTTAACTTAAGGCATATTCAGGGCAACTGCCTGTTTGCCTTTTCTTCTAAGTAAAATAATGGCCGAGCAATGTTGTTCCAGCAGAGATGGCATCAGAATGGTCCCCCTATCCGTTGATATTCAGATAGCTTCCTTTGACATTTGACGTCGTCATATATATTCGTCTTGCAGTAATTTGACATATGTAGTGCCGAATCACTTTGCTCTAGGTCTAGGATACAGTTTTTGGCTTTATTTTTTGGAAAAGGATACAGTTTTTGGCTTTATTTTGTGGAGAAAAGTTAGAAGCTGGTGTGGTGACAGACATAAGGTCATGGATCTCGGAAAGTTAGTTGGGCCAAGGTGATTGAAAATTTACGACAAATTCCATGGTACTAGTATCGTTTGATGCAGAGGCCAAGGACACTGCCTCCTTTCCGGTGAAAAATTACAGACACCAGATATGTTTCCAGAATTTCTAGCAGAAATGCACGTAGCGTGTTTCTAAACATAAAAAATAAAAAAATAAAAAGGCATTCACGTAGCAGGCCACTGATTAGAAGCTCGAAACCATAGCCCAGATCACAAGTGGGCAAACTAGCTAGCTAGGAAGCTGTTTTGTCCCCCCAAAACCCAAAGGGAACCCAGCTAGCTAGTCACCAACCCTTCCAAAGCTGAAACACGGCCGAATGATGTCAACTCAACTCGAGCGCCTTTTAAGCCGAGCCGGCCGAGCTAAACAATGGCCGGAACCTTTCTGCGCGCCTATCAAGCTTCTCTTCAAGTGATCACATATTGTAGTAGACTAGACGTAATTTAAACACAAAAGGTTTATATGCTGCCGATCGATGATGTAAGGAGGGGACCGGAAGGCATGCTTTACCGAAATTTGCTTAAACAAGGACAAACAGATGGGATTAATACTAGGAACTAGGCGCCCCGCTAAGGTTTCGGTGCCGTGAAAATTCAACTGATTGTTAATCAATCTGTGCTTTGAATACGAATAAAATTTTCGATCACTTGCTGGTACTACTACTACATTGCTCGCCGAATGTCTAGACTTTTAAGGGCCTTTTTTCCAGTCCTAGAGAAAGAATAAGTTCAGTGTTTGACATATGTTTCCCACAAGTTGCCCTTTTTTTATCCTGGAGAAAGAATAAGTTTGAGTGCTCACGCATATTGACAGCATCATGTTTACGCTACACGGGTACCTGCATATGTATATTGCATTTGCTTTCCACTCCCTCTATATTTAAATATAAGACGTTTTTGCAATTCAAATATTTAGATACCGAGGGAGTGCGAGATTAGTAAAGGCTTCGCACCTTTTCTACAAGGCCCGCTCATACACATTTGCCCGTGTGTTCCCTACGCACGGTAAAATAATACTTCATATGTAGTTATACGCACAATGACTCAAGAATGTTCTGGAATGTTCTTCTACATCGTGTGCACATTGTCCCCTCACGATTGTTCAGCTATCGGTTCTCAACTCTGTACTAAATTGACTAGTGGTGCGCATTCCATCTCAATGCCGAGCTAGGTTGGAATTGGCAAGATGTCTCAATTATTAAGAAAAAAATGAGGCAATATCACAGCAGCCAGTTTTTGAGCAAACTGAGGCTAGGTACTTCATCTAGACTCCAAAGGTAGACATGGAGCATATGAGCTTCTTGCCAATGCTCACAGGAACTGTCACCATCAGCTTATACAAAAGTGATAAGAAAAGAAGCATTTGGTCAATTAGTTAAACAGTTCTGCTCGTGGGGTTATCATTGTTAGAGTAGTGTAAATCTAACTTTCAGTTTTCATACTACTACTCAGCCCAAAAAGAAGATTCAAAATGTTCACAGCAAAGCTTAACTTTTCGCAACAGATGGATTTGTACATGCTTAATTCTCTCTTCTATGTTCAAACTGAAGCTGAAAGTGGGAAAGATTTCAAAGATCAGAAGTGGCAGCAAAAGATCATCAAGATCCCCCCTATACATAAGTAGCAAATGTCGCCTCCACAAGTTTTGTAGGTTGCTCTCTAGAACCACTTTGACAATTTTCATTTTCAGATTGCCACCAATCAAAATGCTTCCACTAGCCGGCAAGAAGCTACTATCTCTAAGAAGAAGAAACAAGTTCAAAGTATTAAGAAGCAACATATCCGATAATTTTGAGGCCTGAGGTCGGGAAGAATTCAGAGTTAGTGTATGAACCAGCAATCAATATTAACACATTGATTTCCAACACTACCATATAGGACAGTCGGAGTACTGATGTAGGTCCCTTCAGTTTGCAAAGCTTTCTGTGCCAGCCCTAGGGGCAACTACCTCGAAACATGATTCATGGCATTTGGTTGGAAGGTACAACATACATATATATTACAGACATACCTATCATCATACAGGAACTGCTCTACACCGGCATCATCACGGTACAGGACCAAACAAAATTTGATGAGCGGTGTGGACGACTGGACGTGCAAACGAATGAAGAAAACGTCAACAAAGGCAAGTGTCATCACGATCCGTGCAGATTTTGGATGTCGATTTTCAGAGTTTGGAGCTTACGCTCAACGGCGGACAACTCACCCTGAACACCCTGCAGCCAGTCAATTTTTCGCTGGCATGCTTCTTGGTACGGTTTGCTGGCAGTGTCTACGAACTGGACTAGCTTACTACCACTCTGAGATATATCCTTCTGAATAGCTTCATCAACTTTACGAGATAGTTCATCGGCAGCCTTGCTGACCTTCTCTACTGCAAGCTTCCGTCGACCAGGGAAATTCAATATTGCAAAAAACCTGAAAAGGGCAAAATGCACAGCAGATTAATATGCATATACTTTGTTAAGTATCTGCCCATCGCGTGCATTCCAAACATAACTTGTAAAAGAGTGGTTTATAATTATAAATAAAAATTACCCGCCAGCTGAGCAAAGAGCAAGAGCAAGTAGATCTTCGAGTGTAGTTGTTAGAACAGAAGTCAAAAGAGAGGCTGACAATCCAGCAACCCCAAGCCCTCCAAAAGTTCCCGTAGCCTTCACGACACAATAGCAGAGCTCAGAATGATAAACAGACATGAAAATACAAGTATAACAAAACCAGAGACACAGCCTCTAATGTAGACATGCTGAAGATTAAACTCATAACCGAACGAACAAGCATTTTGAACTTTGAAGTCTTTCCAAACTATGTGTTTTTTTTTATTGTTTGGATTGCTTACCACATATGTCACGTGGTATTCAAACTATGTGGTTTAAAGCTACATAGTATTCAGTCGAACCTAGCATTTAAAACCTTAAACATGGATTGTGCCTTAAATGTGGAGTGTACTCCCTCTGCTAAAACTAAGAGATTTTTGTTAGGAATTGTTGCAGAATACAAGTGTAAATGCTTTTCGTATACTACTCTCATTTTATTTTTATTTTTATTTTTATTTTTATTTTTATTTTTATTTTTGACATTAATTTGCAACACACTCAAAGCACTCTCCCGTCCTTCTCAAAATGAAGCGTGATAATTTATTAATCTCCCCTCATATCTTCCTCAAAACAGACTGGGTTACCAACTTAAATAGAATTCCACGTGCATGATTTAGTGAGAGGGAGGTGGTCAGGCGCATTATGCTCTTGACTATTTTTTATGCATCTTAAACACTGATACCACATCTGATCATTCCAAATACTCTGAAAAGGTATGCACTCACATAATCCAGTAAACCATCAAAGGTGGGTCATACAGGATTCTAAGGCCGGTCTAATTTCTTCAGAGCGTAAATTGCTAATTGTCCAGAAAGGCACAACCATGATGCTTATGCTCAGGAAAATTCGCATAAAAGTTTTATTTACATGCATTACTAGGAACAGAAGATTTGATAACCAATTATACAGAATGTGCATTAAATGATTAAAACAAATCTTCCCTCTATCTTGCTAAGAAAATAGATAAACAAAGTAACAGACACTAGTACCATGTTCCAGCAGTTTTCATTTTTAAATATTAATTAGCATAAAAAATCTTTGCTGAAATTTGAGGGAGTGGAAGTCACATTTTCTTTTCTTTTTTATTAAAACAATTTGTTTAGATAAACTTACCATAATGTTTAAGGAATGAAAATAAAGTGTGTGCCAAGAAAGGGAAAAACTATAAATTTTAGTAGACATACCACTTCACGAATTTCTTCTTCAAAAACCTTAGCAGCAGCAGTAGCACTGAAGCCATCCAGTGCTTTTATACTGAGTTTCTCTCCTTCATTACCAAGCTCAGTTCGATCTGATGAGACACTTTCTTCCTGACTAACCAATGAATTCCATCTTTCATGGAAACACTCCAGATATAAATTTGCTTCACGGGTATTGCTAGAACTCAACCATTTTGAATATTCACTCAATAAATCCTACAGAAAAATAAAAGAAATATTTATTTTCATAACATGAATCATAAGCATGGTGAAGCAAATAATAAAAGCATGTGGATGAAAAGCAAGAATTATGTTGAACAAACTATTGCAGCCTTATTATGAGGCTTAATAATACATTTAACAAAACGCTGCAATATTGTAACACTAAATGAAATCAACACATTTGAAAATCTTCGACGGATTAGGTAGGCATGCTATTATGAGGCTTAGTACGTTTCCAAAACGCTGAGATATTGTAACACTAAATGAAATCCACTCATTTGAGAAGCTTCAACATATTAGGTGGACATGCCTGTGCCCACATTCAATGAACTGCAAAACTCTACAAGAAATACAGAAATAATAGATGGAAGTGGGTGGTCTGTAGATAGCCTAGACAATGATCCTCTTAGCACAGATAATGTTGCTGGAGGTAACAAAGTACTGAAGGCCAGTTTTCACCTGTTCAACTTGGCTAATTCTTATGGTTAGCTCTGAGTTCGAGTCCCAGCTGCCCGATGATTACTCTAATTTGGAATGTTCACCTAATATGTTACTGCCAGTATGGTGTAGCTGGCTGGGAAGCAATAGGCAGCAAATTTTGTGCTATACCAGTTGTTTGCATCAAAGTTGGGAATATTCAGGCATGAGCCTCATAATACCAAATCTGGGGAAATACCAAACTGTAAAAAAATAAAACTTCATTTATTGAGCATGATAAATGTAGTTGCCAAACGTACAGCTGCATCGTCAAGGGCAGGACTCAGAATATCATTTTGAACAAACGATGTGGATTTGGTGGAAGGCCCTTTTTCTCCTGTGAGCATGTATGTAAAAATAAGGTCAATGTTTGACAACTGAAGTGTAGATTCCATGAGCGTTATAGCTCGACTTTTTGCTCTCTCAATCTGCATGAAGAAAAGAAAATAGAAGCACATTCTCGATCAGCAGGGGGGAAATCTTAGCTCTCACCAAATGGCAATTCTAGGTAAGCAACAGGAATATAAATATCACAATACATTTAGGGCATATGGACCACACAAGCAGACTAAGGTCGAAGGCAATGGCATGGTTAATGACTAACTACCCCTCCTAATTGCCTTTTTAAAGAAAAACCAAATACAACATAGATCCGCACACGCGCGCGCACGCACCCTGCCACAACTCCACAAGCACGCGCTCACAGGGCCTACTAAGGGGAAGTACAAGGCATGTGTGCCGTGGAGAGGGGGAAATAGATAAGCGAAAGGTAGGAAAGCATCATCAAATTTGTATGCCAATATTTTGCAGCAAACCAAGAAAACGAAGAAAAGTATGCCTTTGTTTTCCAAAGTGATATATCACAAACAGAACTTGAAAATATATGGATAAAACAAAAGAAATCATATTTGAAACACGTACAAGAGATGAAATCTGCTTCTGCCAGGAATTGCTATCAGCCTCAATTTTCAAAGCATAGCTGTTTGCACCAGAAACAAGATCCCTGATGGATGTCAAGTCATCAATAGCCTTTTCATATTCTAGTTTCACAAGTCTTTGACATGAAGTTAGCAAACGATCTGCAATACCAATTGGTGTTTCAAGTTTCAGTCGGACCCTTTCCTTTCCATTATCTGTTGAACCATCTAAAAAGCTCAGTAGGTAATGCTCAAGATCATAAAACTTGCTGCTTCTCCATCTAGGATCACTTAACAAAACTTCCCCGTGGTGCTCCCTATCATTGTTCTTTGAATATGAAAGTTTGACTTCCAGAGCAGAGCGTGAAGATACAGGAAACAGTGTTACATCCTCAGTGTTGAGTAATTTCCTTGCGTTTTCCTTGATAAAAGCAGTGGCCTCTTCAAGCTACAATTGGAGTGAGAAGCAAACCCGCAAGATCAGCAAAATGGCAAATATGGAAGACTATCATGCTGAGATCTGGAACACTGAACATATAAGTATCAAACCTCATCACTGTTCCGATAGAGGTCCAATTTGTTTAGAACAAATACAACTTTCTTCTTCCACTGCTGGACATACTGGAGAAATCCGACCTAGAAGTTCCAAACAAAGATTTTGGCTCTATTAGAGTACAAGAGAATATTTTTAAGAAAACAGACAACGCCGGTCGGATCGAAGCTAGGAAATGCATGCGCTGGTCTGGAAACCTCAGTAGAAATTTCCGGAAAAAAATACCATAACATCTTTCAAATGATAAATCTGAATTCTAGAATAAGATGAGCTTTTCTAACCCTAGGTCCAGCAGCTCCAGTGGCATGGACTGTCCAATTCATTTTCGTAATAGTGGGGATAGAAGTTTGGTTAGTAGATATGTGATGCAATCAGTTTGAGGTGAACAGAATCGTTGGGTAGTCAGTTGCAGGAAGAACTTTATAATTTACCTAGTATGCATCAGAGCAGAATCACTGCAGTACTCTGCAAAGGCCAGAACTAACATACTAAATTGGTTTTGTAGATATTATATTTGGGTCAGTTGGTATTGGCTACTTTGTATATTTAAGTTCATCTAACAAAAACCTCCAGAATTTCTTCCATAAGTGTACCAATACCAAACAAGGAATTAGGAATTATGTTCATACATTAAAAAAAAAGGGAGTTGTGTATGCCAAGTACAACACAGATGAACTGATCAAAGACTAGATTGATTGTATTACAAAAATGTCCCAGGTGTGTATTAGAGCATTCTAAATACAGGTACATTTGTCACTAAAATGGATTAAAAAATACCTAAAATTTTGATAGCACATACAATAACAAATAGATTAAGAGAATCACTAATAGGGAATTAACTAAGCTAGTCCAATGTTAAAAGCTGAGACAGCTCCGGCCTGTTTGGTTCATGGAAAAACTTTGCCAAAATAAGCTTCAGAAGGGCTGGCGAAGAAAATGACCAGAACAAGTATGGAAATAGCTAGTCCAAAAGCCGAGCAAATAACTCGCTGATGATGAACTAACAACTACCTAAGAAAGTGTGGTGTGGCAAACATCAAACCAAGTGAACCATAAAAACCATACAATGCATGTGAGTTACAAGCAGCTGGAGTGGAAGTTATATATATACTTCAATCCAAAAACTCATGCAGACCACCATGTGATTGCGTAACTAGTATGTGCTTCACAGATTATCAATCTGCTGAATATATTAGTGTACTATTTGATTCAGTTACTTTCACTGCACCATGTCATCCTCTCTTCACTAACAGCAATTACTATAAAGTGTATAACCAATTAGCATAATAAATTATAACCCTTACCTCACTCTCAGTCAATGGTCTATCTGATGACAGTACAAAGAGTATCAAGTCAGCTCGTGGCACATATTCTTCAGTGAGTCGCTGCTGCCTCTGGAGAATGACATTTGTTCCAGGTGTATCAACTAGGTTCATCTGTTCAATAGTACACAAAGAAGACATCACGAACAAGGACATGGAGTCATAAAACAAGGAAAATGCACTGCTAATTTGGCCTTGCAACTAGCAGCCATGCAACCTAGTACACTAAGAGAAAATAAGGTGGAACAGGGTGCCATTGCTTTTGGCACCTTTCTTAAGATGTAACAAATGCTGACCTGCAGCCAATTCGATACAACTATAACACAGGCTGTGTTTTGTGAGAACTACAGCATGTTGTAGGATAAAATGCTGTGTTCCTGATAATCCATCCTTATTCCTTATACTTGCAAAATGCTTCCTCAGAACTAATATATCGTCAAGCATTCCAGTGGGTTTAGATATCCACTATTCCCCTATCCCAATGTAGCTAGTTTATTCAGCTAACACAGTATTGGACAAAAGGCTAGCATCTTTGATTAGATGCACCGGAGAAAAAAGGTACTAGCATTTAAGAACAAAATTGCGTAGCGCACTCCTATGAGATAATCAAGGAGTACCAACATGATTGCACTTCAATTATATATTTACCTCTTTTAAAATTGGAGCCGATAAATAGCATGTGAATTGACCATCCGGGTGCCGCTCACATCGTTCCATGCTTTCAGAATCAACCTCTGAATATGAGAGCAGTGTGATCTCATTTGTCGTGGGTACAACTCCTTCCTGAAGATACTTCCTTCCAAGTAGAGCATTTATAAAGGTTGATTTTCCCGAGTTAAATTCACCCTGATATACATTGCAGGCATCCGGATAAGTGGTTTATAAAATTAATAGAAAAGCCAGCATGTCAGAAACATGAATGAGTTGAACATTACTGAGAAACCACGGCAAAAAAATTGTAGTGAATAAGAAGGTATGCTCATTTCAGTTCAAAGAAAATGGTTTTGCAGGACAACAGAAGACACCAGCAGGTTAGCTATGCAACTGTAGAAAAGGACATGTGCTCACCACTCTAATTAGATTACAATCTGATTATGTTATTGTGATACCAGCATTAGAAATCTACCGAGACTTATGTAGGCTTATGCAAATGCCTAACCATCAAGGAAGTGACTTGTTGAATGAGGATGTTAATGGACAGATTTTTCAGTACCGAGGAGTGGGTTTCGTTACCATCGGAGCGAGCATAATGGAAATACTATTTCTTCTATTATACTGAGGAAAGAAAGAAAGCACAAATAGAAAAGAGGACACGAATTTGAAGTTATGACCATATTTAGCAAGACAAGAAAAAAAATAAAAAACAGCACTAAATGCTAAGTGGTAATGGTTGATTCAACATGGTCAGAACTTTTGGTAGCTCTAAAACACTACACAAAATATCAATATCCCTTGGTGGAAAAAAAATGTTGATTTATGCTTTATGGAAAATGCATAGTAATAACCAAATTCTAACACATATGGATGATGTCATAACCAATATGTAATGTAAACACAAAATTACCACAATAACCAACAAAAATGGCTCACTCAGGCGAGAAGCAGCATCAACCAGAAGTTCAGCCTCTTCCATCTGTGACAATGTATCAAAAATTATATTCAAGTGAAGCATATTCTAGAGACGAAGACATGAAGTATACTGAGTTCATTCCAGGGATCTTCAACTACCAAATGTGTAACATTAGATGATCACCATTGGTGCTGCCTTGCGGATAACATCAACAGCTTCACTAAGAATAGGCTTTTCCGTCGCTATTAGCTGCATCACTTTTTCATCCAGTTTTGTAAATCCAGCAACTTTTGTCTTCTCACGAGTTAGGACCATTACATTGTTTGTTTCTTCCAACGCGCTAGCAGAAGAGTAAGTGACTTGTGGTACTCTATCGGTGCTATCCACTTTTAAAAAATCCCTTTCTATGATATTGTCAGTAAGATGTTGGATGCCAGCCAAAGACAAAACAATTCCAGATGCACCAGACTGGAACAGCTTGGATGTGGTATCAGAATAAGACCCTTCGCTTTGCAAATCATTTAAAGTGCAGAAAACTGGAATCTTCACATGCTGAGCACCAGCACCATTCAAAACACTCGAGAAGTCACCCGTCCCAGTATTTACGATAAGGAAATCAGCCCCCTCAGAACTAGTAGCGCTTCTGGCAGAGTCCGAGGACCGTATAGTTCTAGCGACAAGCGGGAGATATATGGAGTCAGAGTTTGATTTCATCATCATACTCCTTGCAACAATAGCAGGAATACCTGCATCAAAAACGAGACACAAACTTCTTAAGAAAATCATAATGCTGCAATGCAGTCGGTGATAATAATAACTTCCTGGTAGGCTAGAAAATGCAAAAATGAAACTGAAACGGTGCAAAATGTAAGTTCGAACGTTGCAAATAATTAACTGCCGGTCCACAAAAGCACAGCTACGCAACACGAGCTGGGAGAGTTCAATCAAAATTCGCCATATTCTGAATAACTAACTCCCCGTCAACCATATGTAAGCAAGCAGCTACGGTATGCAACAGGTGCTGGGGAGAATTCAGTCACCAACCATCGTCGGCTAGCACGACGCCGCTCGCCCCGACCGCGGAGGCGACGTCGACTCGCTCCGCGATGAGCAGGTACGCGCGGTCCCCTACCGCCGCCTTGAGCGCGCGCGCGGCCTCGTACGCGCGCCCGCCGCCCTCCTCCCCGGCCTCGAGCACGACGATCCCCACGCCCCGCGCCACGGCGGCGGCCACCGCGTCACCGGAGCCGAGCGCCTCGTCGACGCCAACGCGGAGGACGAGCGCCGGGACCTGGATCTCCGGCCGCTTGAACCCGCCAGGGAACAGCGTCCTGGGCGGCTCCTTGGCAGCGCCGCCGCCGCCGGAAGCGGCGGCGCTGCTGGCGTCGACGGCGCAGCGGTGGCGGGGGCGACGGCGTGAGAGGAGGAGGGAGTGCAAGGGTAGGCCCCGGCTGGCGGCGGCCGGGCGCCGCAAGAGGAGGCAGGTGGCGGTGGAAGGGGCCAACATGGAGAGCGACAAGGATCGGAGTGCGCGCGCGCGCGTGGACAGCGGAGCAGAGAGCAAGGCGAAGTGGGGAGTGGGAGGTGGTGGAGCAGAGTTTGTCCCGGATTTGGTTGGATAGGATGGGGGACGAGACGGAGTAGAGCACCGCCGCATGGCGGGGCCGCGGGGTTTTCCCCGGTGTCATTTCATGGGAGCCGACGCTGCTTTGACTAGTTGAACCACGGCTGGAAAATACGACGGAGACCCTGCTCACGCCACCCCCCTCAATCTCACCATTCAGAGCATCTCCTGGCTGCAAAAAACGCGCGTCGTAAAAGTGGCTTTTAGCGGGCGCTCCAGCGGGTGCGGGAAACTCAGGCGCACGGAAAAGGATCGTGCGCGCGAAAAAGCGGCCGGGCACGCGTTAGTTTTGGCGCGCGGCGTCCGGCGCGCGTTATAAAATCCAACGCTCTCTCTCTCGCCTCGCCGCTCTCGCCGCCGCTCTGTCCCCGCTCTTTCTCGCCTCGCCGCCGGGGAACGTCGTGCTACCGCGGCGTCCGCGCGCGCCCCTCCAGCGCCTTCTCCGTCGAGATCCGGTCCGGCGACATGCGCCTCGGCCTCGGCACTTTCGACACCGCCAACGAGACCGCCCGCGCGTACGACGCGGCGGCGTGGCGCCTCCGGCGGCCTCGTTGGGACCTCAACTTCCCCGACGTGCCGACGCGGGAGCGGGCGCAGGAGCTCGCGCCTCCCCCGCGTCTTATCACCGACGAGGATCGTCGCGAGAACCGGAGGCGGGAGCGTTGTCTCGGCATCGCCGAGATGGACGAGGAAGCCATGGCGCTGTGGCGCCAACGCTTCCCGCAGGACATCGTCAACGAGCGTGAGTTCTACGCGCAAAGGAGGGCGGAGCGAGCCGTCTATCGCGAGGACAGGCGTACGCGGAAGGCGGCCGCGCTCTTCAACATCGAGCTAGGAGCAGCGTCGACCTAGGACTCCGACGACGATCGGTATCTTGACGCCTTCATTGAGACGTCGAAGGAGGAGGAGGACATCACCGAGTCGGAGTCGGAGGAGGAGGGGGAGGACGACGAGGAGTAGATGAACTATCTTTTTTTTATCTATCTATGATATGATGAACTATCTATGTATCATTTTTTATTATCTATATATGCCTATCTATGGTATCGAGTTGGAGTCGAATGTGTATCGAGTAGGAGTAGAAGGAAAACCCTAAAAAATATAACGCGTCTCCTGAAGCGGCGCGCGCAATTTTTTACAGCGGCCGCTGAAGCTGCGGCGCGCAAAAACTGGTTATTCCGACGTTGTAAACGGTTTTTTAACGCGCCTGTCCAAGATGCTCTCGGTGGTCATCAACAGCCGTCCATAACTAGTAGTATCATCAAGAATTTTTATCGTGTATAATTATCACAGCCTCCTCGTATATCACTGGCATTTGCATTTAAAGTGGGTTCTCCTCACATCATCATTAAATGAACCCTGCACTCTCTGCAATCTCCTGCACCACGCCCAGGAGCTAATTAATTGCATCGCGAGAACTTAGCCAACCACCACGCATATAGTTAGTGAAATTGCTGCACGTAAGACGCTTGGATATACGATTCTGTACGATTCCTGATCAGGTGGTGGGCAGCGGCTTGCTCTGACACAAGACGGTGTGATATACAGTGCCGTATGAAAATCGTATGGAAATAGTCGTCCGTATAGCAATACTCTATAGTTAGTGCCTCAATTAACCTGTCTTGATTAATAGCGGGATTAACTCCTGCATGGTGAGTCCTTCAGAGCACGGACAATATGCAAACGCTAATTAATCATCTTGTTTTTGCTAAGGACTAGTAGGAGTACATCCAAAATGCTGTCATATTGTTTTTTGAACCAAGACTCTTTTGAGCCGAAATACTTCCAATAATTAATCACCTCGTTTTTCTCTAATTAAGGATCAGACGGCTAATTCATCTGAAATACTTCCATTTGTTTTCCGAAACATTCTTGAGCACAAATATTTTCACTAATTAATTTCCTCATTTTTGCTGTAATTAAGGATCAAACGCCTAATACATTCGAAATACTTTCACTTTGTTTTTTGAACTGAAACAATTTTGAGAAATACTTGCACCAATTAATCGCCTCATTTTTGCTCTAATTAAGCATCAGACGACTAATACAGCCGAAATACTTTCGCTTTGTTTTTTGAAACGAAACTTTTTTGGGCCAACATACTTGTACTAATTAATCACCTCATTTGTCAGTTGTTTGCTGCTGTTTGTTCCTTTAATCCAGAATTAATTATGGCATTAGGCGGCATATGCAATGGAATGGGTCATTTGGTTGAGGCATTAACCCCGTAAGACAAGCGGCAAGCAAGCTTGCTTTTTTTTTTGAGAGAGAGAGAGAATGCTGCATTTTATTCATTAGTATACATCAGTACGTAGAGTTTGCCTGATACATTCTGGAGTAGAATAGTACACAGCTTTTGAACTAGCAAACTCACAGGACCTAGCTAGTATGTGAGCAACAGCATTCAACGTCCGCTTGACATGGCAGAAGGAAACTGAAGAAAAACAAGCAACCAAACGCTTAATATCTGACACCACTACACCCACTTCAGACCTGTCCATGGATGAAGAGTTCATTCTTTGTACTAAGGAGAGGCAGTCTGAAGCGAAAATGACAGAGGTCAGTCCCTCATCACGGGCGAGAATCACGGCATGACGGAGCGCCCAGCTTTCAGCAAGTTCTGGCTGTACCATCCCTTTAAGTGGCTCAGAGCAAGCGACCAAGCATTCGCCTTTGTGGTTCCGAATCAGGATGCCAATTCCCAGTTTGTGCAGGTTTGAGAAGATAGCTGCGTCGACGTTAATAAGGACTGATCCGGGCGGCGGCGGAGACCATCTGACCGATGAATTTGATGGTGTCTCACGACTGTGTCCCGCAACAGTCTTAAAAAGATGCAGCAGAACCAAATCAATATAAGCATGGATCTTTGAGGCAACACGGTGTTGATGGATATTACTTTCACCATTTCGTACCGCATTCCTTGCTTCCCAAATATGCCATACAGTGATTGCCAAGACAGTGGACTGCTCCAGTGATGCTCTGTCAATGAAATCGAATAGCCACTGTTTAGTTGAACGGAAGTTCTTGCGACATAAGTGCATGTCGAACCCTTTTTTGACCTTGTTCCAAACCTCGGAAGCAAACTGACAGAACAACAAACAATGCTCAATACTCTCATCTCTCCCACAATGCGCACAAGCAGGATTTGTGGGGATATTCCGATGGCGCAATTGCAGTCCGGATGGGAGGCAGTCATATGCGAACCTCCAGAGCACTATGTTCATTTTGTTTGGGGCCTTGATTGCCCAGATTGCCTTCCAATATTTCTCCTCAACCTCCCTACTTGACGGGAGTCCACGGCCAGTCGTACTGTGTGATGAAAAGAAATCCGAAGATCGAGCGAGATTATATGCTGAACGGACAGTATATAGTCCAAAGCGAGTGTGAGGCCAATACACAAAATCCTCTCCTCCATGGCTGCTAATCTGCGTTTGTAATATGAGTTCAGCAGTCTCCTCCGGGAAGAAAGCTCTAACGTTTTCTTCATTCCAATGACCATGTCCATCCATGAGGCAACACACTTTAGCATATTATGGAATTGGAGATAGGGTTCGCAACATGTACGGTGGTCGCCCAGGAATCCAATGATCTGTCATGATTTTAACCTTTTGGCCATTAGCAATTCCCCACCGAACACCAGCCTTAACAAACTCTCGGCCATAGAGAATACTTCTCCAAGTATAGGATGACGACCTCGGCTTGGGCGCATCCCAAAAATCGCAGTGGGGAAAATAGCGTCCTTTGAGAACCCGAGCAAAGAGAATCTGGCTCAGTAAGAAGCCTCCAACATTGTCTACCAAGCATAGCTTGGTTGAAGAGCGAAAAATCACGGAAACCCAGTCCACCAAGCTTTTTTGGTGTGGATAACCATTCCCATGAACGCCAGTGAAGTTTCCTCTTACCATCTTCTCTACCCCACCAATAATCAGCAACAGCTTGTCTCATCCGTTCACATGTAGAAATGGGTATTCGGAAACAGCTCATAATATATGTCGGAATAGCCTGAACCACGGATTTCAGCAAAACTTCTTTTCCTGCCCGAGAAGGGGGTCTATCTGACAAACTAATGATGCGCTGCCAAACTTTGTCATTTAGGAATTTGAATGTCCTGGCTGGCGACCTGCCCACATGAATAGGCATTCCAAGATATTTATCGTGGAATGATTCATTTGTGACCCCCAAAATTCCCATTACCTTTTGCTTAGTATTGTCGGAGCAATGAGTACCAAAGAAGATTGATGATTTTTAGAGATTAACTTTCTGGCCTGAACCATCGCAATATAAATGCAAAGCCTCCTTCAGGGAGAGGACACTACGCTGATCACTTCTAGCAAAGAAGATGCTATCGTCGGCAAAAAGGAGGTGCGAGATAGGAGGGCCTTGACAACCATTTCGAATACCTTGTAGCTCACCACACGACTCCTTGTGCAAAAGCACACTGGACAAGCCTTCGGTGCATAGAAGGAACAGGTAAGGGCTGATTGGGTCTCCCTGTCGAATGCCCCTTGTAGGAATCACAGGATTAGTGAGCTCTCTATTGACCCGGACAGCATAACAAACCGAGGTTACACATCTCATCACCATGTTAATCCACTCCGGCGCAAAACCCAATCTGCTAAGGCATCCATGTAAATAGGACCACTCCACGCGATCATACGCTTTAGTCATGTCGATCTTGAGGGCAAAGTATGGTCTCTTCGATCTTTGTTGTCGAATTGTATGAAGACACTCGAAGGCAATCAGGGCGTTGTCGGTGATTAGTCTTCCCGGAACAAAAGCACTTTGATGCTCAGAGATGATTGCCGACAAGATAATCTTGAGCCTATTAGCCAATACTTTTGAAGCTATCTTGTAGAGGACGTTGCAAAGGCTTATTGGTCTGAAGCTGTTTAGGTGTTTTGGCCTCGCAACTTTTGGAATTAAGACAATCACGGAGTCAGAAAAACCATCAGGAATTGGCATTCCATTCAAAAAGCATCTGACAGCATGACAAATATCTTCCTTTAAGAAATCCCAGTGAGTTTGGTAGAAATGTGCAGGAAAACCATCAGATCTTGGTGCCTTAGTTGGGCCCATTTGAAACAAGGCAAATTTTATTTCGTCATCCGTATAAGGCTTGCATAGCTCAGCATTCATGGAATCATCCACTTTGCATGGAATAGAATGAAGAACTGCATCCAGGGAGGCACATGGTTCAGTAGTAAAAAGATTTTCATAAAAACTTTGCACCATACCTTTAATCTCCTCCTGGTTTTCAGTAACTGAGCCATCGTCGCGAGTGAGGCGGTTAATTCTATTTGTACGTCGACGTGCCGATGCCCGAGCATGGAAAAATTCTGTATTCCGGTCACCTTCCCGGAGCCAGTCCACCCGGGAACGTTGCCTAGCCATAATTTCTTCTCGCTCAAACAATTCACCTAACTGTCTCTCCAACGAGCGTTCCTCCACAATCGCTGCATCCGAGAGTTGACTGATTAGTCGACGCATTAAGTGTGCAGCTTTTGATTGACTGCACATTTATTTGTCTGACGTTCTGCTGCCTGAACTGATACCGTATTTCTCTGTATGCTGATTTGTGTAAAGAGTAAAAGCTCTTTTAACTAATAAAAACACTACTTTATCTGCACGTCTCAAAGCGCCTGCAGACGGACAGGATACAAGGGGCGCGCGCCGCCCAGAGCCAAAAGTGCACTTCCAACCACGGCTAGGTTGCCTTCCATTCGATTCTAAAGCAAAAAAATAGACTCATTTGGTTTGGAGGCTTTTGACAGGAAAATCATAAGAATTGGTGTTCCAGAAGAAAGTTCTCATGCAATTGATTTGTAGAAAACGTGCGCAGCAATGACTTTGATGTTGTTCATTCTTTGTTTTGGGAACAATGAAAAACTACACATCCAGTCAAATCCCGAAAGTTCGATGGGGCACGCACCTGCCCATGTGTGCTTTGCCGCACCGATACGCGGAGTCATTGGATTCTACCCGAGGGAACAACAAGTTTTAACTTAGTGATCGAAACACTCTTATATTTCTTTACGAAGGGAGTAGTTTCTAAAACTTGTGATTTCTGTCTTTTTCTCAACGAAATTCGGCAGCTGAAACTTAACAAAGTTTTTAAAACTCGCCAAACAAAGCTTCTCAGCCCGGAAGTTGTCTTCTTTTTCAAAGATGACCTCCAAAGTGATTTGGCCGAGTGGTTCGGCCTTCTTCCCTAGGACGATGTCGTGAAAGTGTGTAGGCGAAGATCATAGACCTGTTATGGGGAGGCCCATTTTCTGCAGTGTTGTAGAATATATGATATTGAGGCCGGAGCCGCCATCCATGAGTACTTTGGACAGCTGGTAGCCCCCGATGATGGGGTCGACGACGAGCGCATTCCTCTCTGGGTTGGATATGTAGCCTGGGTGGTCGTTGTGCCTGAAGGAGATCGTATGGTTCGACCAGTCCAGTAGCTGTGGCACTCCGGGGACTAGGGCGTAGACCTCTCGCACCGTCTGCTTCTAGGCCTTTTTGGACTCTGGGCCACAAAAAATCATGTTTACGCATGCGTGCCGGATTTTTCCTTCCGGCCTCCGCTTGGGGTTCTTTGGGAGGTCGCGCACGCTGCGATCGTCCTCGGTGTTAGAGCTCTCTCTATCCCTTGCATTCTTCTCTTGGGTGAGTTGCTCGTTCAGTTGGCACTCGTGTGTTGAGTGTAATGCTCTGTAGGCTTCGTGATTGTGGTATTTGCAGGGGCGGCTCATGATCGTCTCGTATGTGCGGGACAAGTGCCTTGTCATGCTTTCATGTTTGGTTTTCTTGTTGCCCGGTAGGTCGGCCTCCAGTCCAGTTGTCATTGTTGGTGGCCGCTCCTTCCGTTTTGAGTCTGTGGTTCTGGCCGTGCGTGGTGCGGCCTGCCTTGCCATGTGCCCTTGCTAGCTCCTCTAGTTGCTTGTGCTGGCGACCGGCGCGAACCATCTCCTCGCCTATGGCGAAGACATTTGCGATCTTCATGAGGGAGGCCACGCCGGGTAGTTGACCTTGCACCCTCTTTCTGTCGATCTTGTTCCTTAGCATGGGGTCCAGTGCTCCGTTGACGAATGCTTCGATTGCCATGCCGTCGGAGATGCTTGGTATTGTGTTTTTCTTCCTGAGCCATCGGGCGATGAAGCCGCGCAGTGGTTCCTATGCTCCTTGTGTTATATTGTAGAGGTTTACCAGGCTTCCTGGCCGGTGGTACGTCCCTTCAAAGTTGTTGAGGAACTCATGCTCAAAATCTTCCTAGCCGTGGAAGGAGTTTGGTGGGAGCCCGTTCATCCATGACTGTGTTGATCCTGGAAGGCATAGCGGGAAGTGGCGGAGGGCATTTCCGATGTCACTGTGTGCTACCTCTATGGGCGTTAGCTAGTCACTGAGCCAGAGGTCGGGTTTTTATCGGCCGAATTTTTTTTGACCCCGCGCACAATAAATGGCTGAGGGAATTGGTGTGTGACGACCTCGCTCCATGGCCCAGGCTCGTAAGTGGTCGCGAAGATCTGGGCGGAACCAAAGGCGTTCGTGAACCGACACCTCTTGGCTTCTTGCCTTCGTGGCTTTTATTGTGTGTCGGAGGTCGTTGGCGCCTAGCGTGTCATTGTACCTCTCGAAATCGCTTGCGTCCCGGCGTTCTGGTGTCAGCTCCTTATTGGGCGATTTTGAGGCGTCCTCTGTACTATGCATTTGCTTTTCTTGGAGCTCGGTCGTCCTGTGCACGGCTTTGATGAGGTCGGCGAGGATTTCGGGGTCCGCGAGTGCGGCTCCAAGCTTGTTGACTAACATGACCGCTTCTTGTATGCTCTGATCCGTTGTGGGGAGCTTTGTGGACCCATTTTGTCAATGGCTTCCTCATTGTCTTCCCATTCGCCGGCCTCTGAGTTTTGTTGACGACCTCCGCGTCGTCCTTGCCTGGTGTCGTGTATCATTGCTTTGTCTCTGTTCTATGGCTGCTTGTGATAGCACGTGTTGTGCGGCCCCAGACGTAAGGATCTTGTGGAGCCCGTCCTCCAGGGATTTGGGTGAGCTGCCTTCTTGAACAATTGGGTTTATGATTTTTGTGAATTTTTCAGGTGCCACGGTGGTGGTGGTAGAGTACGGCATGCTGTCGCTTGCCTCGACCTCCGCTTCTGCGGACATCACTTTGTGTAGCGAGATTGGCTGCGGGGCATATGGTTCGACCCCGCCCTGCGTCTCCCACTGAACATAGGATTTCGAGGTATTTTGTTGTTCGTTGTGGTCTTCATATTTCGGAGACTTGATCTTAGCTGGTGAAGTCGTGGTGTTTTCGGCCTCGACCTCTTCTGGTGAGGTCGGCTCGCCATTTGCGTCCTCATGGTCCGATAATGACAGTAGGTCTTCCGTGTCGATGCTGCAATCTGCGATCATTTCATCGGCGCGTGGTCGTTGTGGCAGTTGTCGTACACCATGGCGATGAGTTGTACGTTCTTCTGGAAGTGTTGGTGGAGCTCGTTGGTATGCAGCCCCCGCGTTCCTTAGTCCGAACGGGAAGCGAGCGGCGAGACCGGTCACCGAGGCCGCCGGGATCGGGGGCTGATACGTCTCCAACGTATTTATAATTTATGAAGTATTCATGCCATGTTTACAATAATTTTATATGGTTTTGGTATGATTTGCATGGAACTAACCCGGACTGACGTTGTTTTCAGCAGAACTACCGTGGTGTTGTTTTTTGTGCAGAAATGAAAGTTCTCCAAATGAGCTGAAACTTTTTGATAATTTTTTTGGAACAAAAGAGACCCCCGAAGTTTTGTGGGAGGGCCAGAAGAGCCACGAGGAGGGCACAACCCACCACGGCGCGCCTGGAGCCCAACCCGAGGCGTGGTGGGTTGTGCTCACCTCGAGGCCCATCTTAGCGTGAAACCAACGTAAAAAATTCCTATAAATACAGAAACCCCCAGAAATAACCCTAGATCGGAAGTTCCGCCGCCGCAAGCCTCTGTTGCCACAAAAAACCAATCGGGAGATCATTCCGGCACCCTGCCGGAGGGGGAAATCATCACCGGAGGCCATCTTCATCATCCTTATGGTCTCCATGATGAGGAGGGAGTAGTCCACCCTCAGGGCTGAGGGTTTGTACCAGTAGCTATGTGTTTAATCTCTTTTCTCTTGTGTTCTTGATTTGGCACGATCTTGATGTATCGCGGGCTTTGTTAATATAGTTGGATCATATGGTGGTTTCCCCTCTCTATCTTGTTGTTATGAATTGAGTTTTCCCTTTGAGATTTCGTTATTATCGGATTGAATATTTTTATGGATTTGAGAGCACTTGATATATGTCTTGCATATGAATGCCCGTGGTGACAATGGGGTATTATATTGATTCACTTGATATATGTTTTGGCACTCAACTCGCGGATTCCCGAGGTGACATTGGGGTAATCTATGCATAGGGGTTGATGCACGTTTTCGTCCTACTTTCTCTAGTAGAAATCTTGGGGCACTCTTTGAGGTTCTTTGTGTTGGATTGAGTATTATGAATCTGAAATTGTTTGATGCGTATCGTATAATTAACTCATGAATACTTATGGTGACATTGGAGTATCTAGGTGACATTAGAGTTGGTTGATGTGTATCATATGGTGTTATTTTAGTACGAACTCTTGGATAGATCGAACGAAAAAAATAACTTTGTGTTATTTTAGTACGAACTCTTGAATAGATCGAACGGAAAGAATAACTTTAAGCTGGTTTCGTACCCTACAAACAATTTCTTCTTATGTTCGCACGTTGAGGGATGGTTATATGATCCAATTAGATTACCATTGTTGAGAGATTGCACTAGCGAAAGTACGGACCCTAGGCCTTGTTTTCAAGCATTGCAATACCGTTTGTGCTCACTTTTGTTACTTGTTAGCTTGCTGTTTTTATTGTTAATATTACAAAAATCAATATCTACTCTCCATATTGCACTTGTATCACCATCATTTCGCCGAACTAGTGCACCTATACAATTTACCTTTGTATTTGGTGTGTTGGGGACACAAGAGACTTTTTATTATTTGGTTGCAGGGTTGTTTGAGAGAGACCACCTTCATCCTACGCCTCCCATGGATTGATAAACCTTAGGTCATCCACTTGAGGGAAATTTGCTACTGTCCTACAAAAGTCTGAGCTTGGAGGCCCAACACGAGTCTACAAGAACAAATTGTGTAGTAGACATCAAGCTCTTTTCTGGCGCCGTTGCCGGGGAGGTTAGGTAAGCGGCACTCACATCCCGTCAACGAAGCTCTTTTCTGGCGCCGTTGCCGGGGAGGTGAGTGCTTGAAGGTATATCTTTAGATCTTGCAATCGAATCTTTTAGTTTCTTGTTTTATCACTAGTTTGTTTTATAAAAGAAAACTACAAAAAATGGAATTGAGGTGGTCTCATATTGTTCATCTTTGTATTGTCTTTCTTGAAAATGATGGATCAGAAAATTGTGCTCAATTGATAGAAGAAGAATTCTATAAAATGTTTGACATAAAATCTTTGAATGATGAGCAAGATTGCAATGTTGCTAGTATTAATTCTTTGAATATCCATGATGCTAATGATATGCAAAGCCATAAGCTTGGGGATGCTATGTTTGATGAAGATGATATTTTTAGTCCCCGAAGTTTTGATGAGAAAATTTATTATGATGGAAGCATGCCTCCTATTTATGATGATTATAATTATGAAAGTGGATTTGAAGAGCTCATGACTTTATTTAATGATGATTCTACTATTTTGGAAGAGGTTCCAATTAATTATGAGAACAAAGTTGCTATTTATGATGATTATGGTGATGACATGTATGCTATATTGAATAATGATAACCATGAAACTTGTCATCATGATTTTAATTTTCAATCCCATGATAGTTATTTTGTTGAGTTTGCTCCCACTACTATTGAGGAGAATAAATTTGCTTATGTGGAGAGTAATAAAATTTCTATGCTTGTAGATCATGAAAAGAATGCTTTATGTGATAGCTATATTGTTGAATTCATTCATGATGCTAATGAAAATTATTATGAGAGGGGAACATATGCTTTTACATATTGCAATAATATCAAATTTCCTCTCTATGTGTTGAAAGTTTTGAAGTTATGTTTGTTTTGCCTTCCTATGCTAGTTGATTCTTGCTCGCACAATTTATTTTCTCACAAAATCCCTATGCATATGAAGTGGGTTAGACTTAAATGTACTAGTCACATGCTTCACGATGCTCCCGTTATGTTTCAATTCTTATCTTTTATGCAAGCATCATAGAAATCATCATGCCTAGCTAAAAATGCATTAAAGAAAAGCGCTTGTTGGGAGACAACCCAACACTTCTACCTACTGTTTTTGTGTGTTCGCATGATTAGGATACTGTAGTAATCATGTTTTATAGCTTTTGTTTCAATAAAGTACCAAGTAAAGCCTTTAGGATAGTGTGGATGATAGTTGACTTGATTCTGTGCAAAAACAGAAACTTTTGCGCCCAGTCAAGGAATTTCTAAAATTCACTGGAACGTGCTTTTGATATGAAATTTTTACATATGATTGATATACAAATTTTATACGTTGTCCTTATTTTTAAGAATTTTTGGAGTTGCAGAAGTATGGTCAAAGTTCATATTACTACAGATTGTTCTGTTTTTGACAGATTCTGTTTTCAATGCATAGTTTGCTTGTTTTATTGTTTCTATGGCTTATATTGCTCAATATGAATTGTGGAAATGATAGAGTACAATAGGCATTATGTGGAAGCAATTATGAATCTTGTCTTGACAGTACCAAAGTGAATGACTTGCTCTTTATCATACCAACCCATCTCACGAAGTTCCGTTAAGTTTTGTGTGATTGAAGTTTTCAAGTTTTGGGCGAGATAATGATATGAGGAGAATAAGGAGTGACAAGACCCTAAGCTTGGGGATTCCCAAGGCACCCCAGGTTAATATTCAAGGAAGATCCAAGCAACTAAGCTTGGGGATGTGTAACACCCCCTTGTAATGACCACAGTGATCAACTGCTAATAATGCCATGTCATCATCATTTGCTTTGCCTAGTCACTTGGGTTAATAATCCAATTCAAATTCAAATCTGAAAATCAAATTAAATTCCAAAGTGCAAATTGAAGTTGATCAAACTCTGCTGGAGAAATGTTATTTAATTAGCAAATAATCCAGTGGTCATGGCAAAATCATAATCATTATTTTTGGAGTTAGCTAAGTGAGTGAAACAACCTGAAACAGCACTCAAAACAGACTATTTACATCTATTAAATTAATATCAAATTCAAATGGAATCCAAATATGTTCAAACCACTTTTTGGTGAGAGCTAATATTGCATCACAATATTGGGACCAACTCCCATAATTTTTCAAAAGTGCACAAGTGGCCTAAACATTTTGAAACAGAAAAGGGATTAAAAGAAAAAGGAAACAGAAAATAGAAAATGTGAAAGCGAGGCACTGTGCACTGGGCCTTAGTGCACAGTGCCCCGACCGCGGCCCACCTGGCCCAGCTCGCTACAGTCGTCGTCCTTCTCCGTCGCCGTGTCGCCTCGTCCATGGACGCGCGCGCTCGCTCCGGTCGCTGCTCGACAGCGCGACGCCGCGGGCGCCGCGAGAGGATAAGGGCAGGCCCGTGCCTTCCCCCTGGTCATTTGCCTCATCCCCATCTCTCTCCATCGCCGCTCTGTCTCTTCCCCTTCCTCCAGATCCGAGCGCCACCGCCGCCGTTCTTGTTCGTCCCCGTGGCCACCGAGCCCTGCCTGCCGCTCTGCCATGTCCTGCGCCATCGCCATGGACTGCCACGGCCTTGGGCGCCGTTGATTGGGGCCGAGGAGCTCCACGTTGCGCGGATCGAGCCGCGCCCCTCTTCTGCATCTCCGGCGCGCTTCCGGCGACCTCGACCCCTGCAGCTCCTAATCCTCACACGGGCCACCTTGCGCCGCTCGGTGAGCACTCTCCCTCTCTCTCTGGCCTATCTGGTAGCCCGTCTGCACGCTGTAGCCGCGGCACCTCGGAGACCCGAATGTCACCGCCGCCATTGCCGCTGCAGCCAAGCTCCCGAGCTGTTGCTAGCTCGTTTGACTCCTCCGGCGAGCTCCCTGTGAGCCGTAGGCCCCGCACAGCTAGCTAGTTAGGTCGCCCGCGCGCTAGAACGTCGAACCCGACGAGCTCGAGCTTCGGACGTCCGCCTCGCTCAACGCCGGCGACGTTCCGGCCACCTCCGAGCCCGGCTGTTGGCTCAGCTAGATGCGCGAGGACGCCAGCTTTCGAACGCACCCAAGCCCGGCTCGAACCGAGCCCTATAGCTCGATTCCGGCGAGCTCCGGCGACGCGCCGCCGTGCGATTTGGTCGCCGGCGACCAGCCGCCGGCCCCGCTGACGTGGCACAGGCGGGGCCCACCCCTGGGTCACTGACCCGTGGGTCCCAGGGGCCCAGCCGGCCAGTTGACCAGTCAGCCTTGCTGACTGGACCGGCCCAGCCGCTGACACGTGGGCCCCACCTCCCTGATTAATTAATTAAAACATTTTAGAAATAAAAATAAACTAATTAACCTAATGTCTCACTGACATGTGGGGTCCACCCCCCTAATTAATCCTGGTAATTAAACTAATTCACTGGATAAAGAAACAGAGGCTGACATGTGGGTCCCACTGGACCCACATGTCAGGTTTGACCGGTACAGCCGGCTGCTGACTTGCTGATGTCAGCATGACATCATGCTGATGTCATAATTCATTTTCTGTTAAATAAAATAATTCCAGAAATTCAAATAATCTTTAAAAATTAATAACTTTTAAACCGTAGGTCGGATCGAAAAAGTTAAAACATGAAAGTTGCTCAGAACGACGAGACGAGTCTGATCGTGCCGTCTGTTTCTCCATCGGAACCTCCTACGTAGAAGAACTCGTAACTCCGGACCCGAATCCGGCAGATGAATAGTGCACACACGTCGGATATTAAATCCCAGAATAATTCTAAAAATAACTAAAATGACTTAGATGCATATTCAGGCAACCCTGCACTGCATCATAGCATAGCACGCACTGTGTGGCATATGATTGCACATTGTTTACCTGTTTCCTCCCCCTCTTCTCTCTCGATAGACCCCGACGTTGACGTAGCTCCCGAGGCAGACGCCGCACAGGAGTACGACTACGTCCCCGACGATACTGCTGAAGACCTTGCCCTTGCCCCCGAGCAAACAGGCAAGCACCCCCATTTTGAGCATGCCTATATCGCCTACTCTTTTCTCTCTTATGCTTGCATTAGAACTGCTACTGCTACTGTTTTCCTATATCTGCTGCATAGCCTGATTATTGTACCCTGCTTTGTTACCTTACTGGTTATCCTAGACTGATTATTATAGGCTGGGTAGAGACACGACAGAGACCTCCACTTGATCCTGACTGCCCTGCTGGACATCAGAAGACCCGATCATCGGGATTGAAGACCAGACCCTGGCACCGCACATCACTTCCCCTTTGTTGCCGACACTGCTGGGTTATCATCGAGTGCCGAGGGTGATACCTCGTCAGCACTTCTGATGTTAACCTTGTAGGTTAGTTACTCGGTCGTGGCAAGCGAGGGTGATTCCTTCTACACCACCCCCGATCACGACGTCGTCGCGCAACTCCTCAAGGTGGACCTCGAGGGTGATTCCTCCTTCGTTCACCTTGATGATAACATCGAGCGGGAATTCCATCGAGGGTGATTCCTCAGGGTTCCCTTCGGTGTCAGACACACAGTTACCTTGGATATTATGACTTGCACTAAACTATGATACTAAAGACGGGTCGGCCCTGAGGGGTACCCGCGCGAGCTTAACGCGAAGTGATGTGGAGTCGGGTTGACCTGGATGGTGCCCGCGAGATAACTACGAGGCGTGGCCGGGCATTCTTAGCCCTTGCCGCAAGTCCTCGAGACGGGGCGACGGGGTCACATCGATCGTGAGTCTCTGCTCGTTTCCGCGCGCTCCTAATCCACTACGGTTTCGATATTTGATCCGAGGGGCCTCTGGCCCGATAGCACTAACCATCACGTGGGCATAGTATGGGCGTTCTGCGTCGTACACATCAGCCGAAACTTGTTTGACGTCAGTAAGGAGCGGCGCACGCCGAGTTGGACTGGTAACGCAACCGCGCTTGTATAAGGGGTTGCTAGGTCTGCTCTTGGTGGCCCCGTAACGTGCAGGAGTTCCCGGGGCGATGGCCCAAGACCCCTGGGGGCATAGGTTTAGTCCGGCGTGCTGACCTCTCTTATAAGCCTAGGTCGGGTTGCGGCGTGTTGCTTAGCCGAGGCCGGGCATGACCCAGAAAAGTATGTCCAGCCGGAGTTAAGCAAGCGTGGTGGGTAAGTTGGTGCACCCCTGCAGGGAAGAAACTTCTATCGATAGCCTGTCCTACGGTAACGGACACTCGGAGTTGTATCCCGATCGGTACAACTAGAACATGTGATGAGAATTGGATAGTACGGCTCTGGGATTGCTTTCTCGCAGGGAGTCGAGAAAGGATCTCAGGTCGAGGTTGATGATATTACTACTACTACTTTACATTATGTTCATCTGCTCTCTCCTGATGCTGCAAGACTGTCGAAGATTGTTGAAGATGCTAGTCTTCGATAGGACTAGGCTTTCCCCCTCTACTCTGGCATTTCTGCAGCCCAGTCCACATATACAGCCATTCCTTTGACAATGATGCATATGTAGTGTAGATCCTTGCTTGCTGAGTACTTCGGATGAGTACTCACGTTTGCTTTATTTTCTTTTTCCCCCATTTTTCCATTTGATGCCACCAGACGATGGAGCCCCTGAGCCAGAAGCCTCAGCCGACGACCAGTACTACTATCCGCCTGGCGAGTACTACTACTACGAGGAGCCGTTCGACGACCAGGAGTAGGATCGGAGGGTCCAGGGCAGGAGGCCTACGCCTTTCGATCGTAGTTTTTATTTTTACCCCGCCTCTGTGAAGGCTTATCTCTCTCTCTGTATTATATCTGTACTCAGATATCTAATGCTTCCGCTGACGCTTGTATGCCATCGAGCTATGTATTCGAGCCCTCGAGGCCCTGGCTTGTAATATTAAGCTTGTATGACTTTATTTATATTTTAGAGTTGTGTTGTGATATCGTCAAGTGAGTCCTTAGGCTTGATCGTGCGCATTTGCGTGTATGATTAGTGCACGATTAAGCCGGGGTCGTCACAGGATGCCCCGGAAGGCATTCCCTCTTTCGTCTCCAACATTATCGGTAACCTTACTTGGAGCTATATTTTCATTCATCACATGATATGTGTTTTGCTTGGAGCATCATTTTATTTTATTAGGATTTTATTTCTGTTATTTGGAATAATGTTTTGTAACTTTTACTTCAATAAAAATGTCAAGTATAGCCTTTGCCATGCTTATTTTGCAAGTATATGAGTTGTTGTTTCAAAACAGAAAGTTGCACGTTGTTGTGTGAATTCTCTGGAAAAGTAAGAATGTGATAAAAGGTTGAAATTTTTGCACAATAAGCTATTATAAATTTTCTACAGTGTGGTAAATTTTCATAATTTTTTGAATTAAATAAATATGGATCTTGCTTCATCCTTTACAGACTATGATGTTTAGACAGACTGCTGTTATGATTGCATTGTTTGCATATGTTTACTTGTTTAATGGTTCTATTTGAGGATAGAAGTATTAAATATGCAGAGGCATTTAGTATGCAATGTTAAATAATAATTTTAGTGCTTTGCTACAGTAGAGAATGATAAGGTTATTGCATTGATTTATACTAACTTATCTCACGAGTTCTTGTTGAGTTTTGTGTGAATGAAGTTTTTAAGATGTAGGGAAACCGTGATATAAAGGAATTAAGGAGACACAAAAGCTCAAGCCTGGGATTCCCAAGGTATCCCAAGATAATATCTCAAGAAGTCTCAAGCATCTAAGCTTGGGGATACCCAGGTAGGCATCCCACCTTTCTTCATCAACAATTATCGGTTAGCCTCGGTTGAGCCTAAGTTTTTGCTTCTTCACATGATGTGTGCTATTCTTCGAATGTCATTTTATTTTGTTTTGCTTGTTGTTTTAATAAAATACTTAGATCTGAAGTTTTTAAATGGGAGAGAGTCCTCATATAGCTACCCATCTACTTAACTACTCGCTTGATCTTCACTTATATCTTTTTGGAGTAGTTTGTCGAACACTCTCATGCTTCACTTATATTATTTTGAGAGTTGATACTAGTGATGAAATTTGCACAAGCTTTGAAATTGGTCTTAATATGATGGATATTCAAGAAGGATATAATAAAAACTTTCATGTAGATCATTGGATATGATAAGTTTGATTCCTTGCAATAGTTTTGCGATATGGAGATGATAATATGTGAGTCATGTTAGTGAGTAATTGTGGTTTAGTAGGAATATTGGTGTTAAGGTTTGTGATTCCCTATGCATGCACATAAAGTCAATAGTTATGCAATGAAGTTATATCCTACTTGTGGTGCATTATTCGGTGTTAGTTATGCTTAATGCTTGTTTATGAGAATTTTTGTTTCTTGGTTGGTCGCTTCTCAATCTATTTGCTAGCCTCCATTTGTGCTAAGTGTAGGAGATATGCCCTAGAGGCAATAATAAATGTTATTTTTTATCTCCATGCTCATAATTATGTTTATGTTCCATGCTATAACTGTTGTGGTTCCCGAGCCCGTATATCCATAAAGGCTCTGGGGAAAACCCATGTGCACGTGTGGAATAATAAACGGTAAAATGTATTCCTATTCATGCCTCTAAGACTAGCTCAAGTGTTGCATGATGATTATGTTTTCCCAATCATGGGCATGTCTATGCCAGCAATTTTGAGGGCACAATGTTAGAAGAACATTTGTCTTGAATTGACCCGAATTGATGTTATGCTATGAGATACATTCGTCACAAGTTAATGGTTAACAACACGGAGATGGTTAATGTTTGCATGATTCCTTAGACCATGAGAGTATCAAGTTTCTTCATGCTTGCTTCATGAACTTTGGGGTTTGTTAAACGTCATCCGTAAATGGGTGGCTATTACGGCGGCTTACGGGTTCATGGAAAAGTATGTCAAGTAACTTGATAGCTCAAGATTGGGATTTGCTCCTCCGGCGATGGAGAGATATCTCTGGGCCCTCTCGGTGTTACAGTATCCATCATCGTCTGGCCAGACACAGGGTGATTTGATCACAGGGATGCCGGAACACGGGAACGAGAAAAGAGAACAATACCGGTAACGAGGTGACTGGCATAGTGGACAAGTTGTTGATCCACGGGGATGCCAACATGTCTCACCTCAGGTATTTGTAACATATCGCGAAGCAACAAGAATAGCACACGGCAACAGGAGGTTCACTCGAATATTTATTCGTGTGGGTATAGGGGTCAATATGGGTGTCCACGGCTCCGATGTTGATCATTGATCGGAAAGAGTTCCGGTCATGTCTATACTTCATCGAACCTATAGGGTCACACGCTTAAGGGTCATCTATCTGCTGAATTCTAGACAGGGAGTCTGAGAGAAATTGACCGAAAAAGTTTCGGAGACAATGGAAGAGTTCCGGAGAGAGAACACTGAAATAGTTTCGGTAAAACCAAAAAGTTGTTTCGGGGTATACCATTAAGTCAAATTGGTTTCGGGACACGCCTGATAATTCTTGGAGGGTGCCAGAATTATTCTGGAAACTTCTGGGAATTTTCCGGGATAAAAACCGGAAATGTTCCGGAGCTGCTGGAACCGGTTTGGTTGCTTTTTGCTGATGAAAATCACTAATCCGGAATTGTTTCGGAACGCGTCAAAAATTATTTTAGTGGGTACTGGAAATGTTCTAAGCGCACATAAATATTTTCGGTTCGAACGGACGCTGAAAAATGTTGTCGTGAATAGTGAAAGTGCTTTTTGGGTGGCTTCTTGGAGAAGCCACCTTGAGGGCCCTTTGGTATTTTTCCCCTTGGCTTCTTGGAGAAGCCACCCTTGGGCTTGGCCTATAAATAGGGGTGGAGGAGGCTGCCTAAAGACTAACTCTTTCTCACATACAAGTGCCATGCATGATCTGGCTTTCTCTCTCCCTCTCAGTGAAATAGTTTCGTAGAGCCGAAAGGCTATCTGGGTTCCGGTGGGAACTAGTTCTGGACGGCGAAGCCCTGCCGGATAGATGACACCGTATGTGTGCAACTCTGTAGAGAGATTGTAGTTTCAGTCTTAGTTCGAGAGTGCCTCCCGAAGGGCTGTCCGAGTGACCGTCCGAGTTTCGAAGGTCCTCTCGAAGGGCTGTCCGAGTGACCGTCCGAGTTTCGAGTGTGCCTCCTGAAGGGCTGTCCAAGTGACCGTCCGAGATTCTGAGGTTCTCCCAAAGGGCTGTCCGAGGATCCGTCCGGTGGGACTATCCGAGGGACTGTCCCGAGGCCTCCCGAAGGGCTGCCCGGAGATCCGTCCGAGGAGCAAACGAGGGAGTACATCCTCGCGGTTGGGAGGTTGTAAATCCTAGCTGCGGGGATCTGCACCGCCGATCATCATCGACTCTACTTCCACTGTGCTACAAGTTGGTAACGAAAAGATCAAACCTTGTATGCAGTCTCCATAGTGGTCCTAGGCTGGTGCGTAAGTCGGAAAAAATTTGTTTTCTGCTGCGTTACCCTACAGTGGCATCAAGAGCCATGCTATGCGTAGACGCAGGTTGCGATCTAGAATACATAGAGATGTATGGGTATTGCATAATATAATTTTGGAGTACTCCCTCCGTCCAGGTGCATAAGTCATCTTAGGTTGTGCACCACGACCAAGAAGGAAGGAAAAACAAGAGAGCTTAATGTTTATTTGCTAATTAATAGTATTGCATGCAATGAACTGACCACTGCATGTCGTGTTTGGTAGTCTCAAGTCACTGAAAGCATACACGCCCCACATCTCTTATTGGTTGATTCTTTTATTTATGTCAAGAAATAAGAAACGAGGTAGGAGTTAATGCACCGCGCCTAAGTGTTTTGGGATTATTTGGTTTTTGTAAGGTGACTTATACACCTAGACGGAGGGAGTAGATAAGATCTATTGTTGAAAGTTATTTATGCGGGTGGCAGATGAAATCTGTTACCCGATGTTCTTGTTGCTTCCCTAGAATTTGCATATTTCTGATTTTAAAACGGCATGGTGGAATTTCACAAAGTTCTAGCAATCCGCGATCCTGATTGATCAACGAAATGCTATTAGTTCTTTGGGTTCCACCATAGTTGAGAGAAAGATGAAATTGCGTAGACAAAAGGGCAATGCAGATATGATCTGCACAGGGGTCATGCGTATGACGAAGTTTAGTATGGGGTTTGAGATTTTATTATCTCGTGCTTCATACACCCCGCAAAGTTAATCTAGCGACTTGAATAATCATACTTGATGATGAACATTGGTAGCTGCGGTTTAAGTCAAAACCTTAGAAGCCACGTAAAATAATTTTTTGCATAAACCAATTAGAGGCGTCTAACTTGGTTTTGCAAGATGTGCATGTGATGTGGTATAGCAGTGCTCATATTAATTCAATTATGTATGAGATGACTATATGATGTAATTTGATTAACATGACCTGCGTGTCATGATTCGGCATGATGGCTGGAGCCATATGATTGTCACTTTAATGACCTGCGTGTCAACCTTAAGTAATGCATTTATTTTATTAGCTATAGAGATAGCAATATTATCTGGTGCATCGACAAGGTGGTGGCAATCTTCGCGAAGGTGAACACCGACGCGAATGCCGAAGACGAAGAAATACAAGACTTCTCTGTCAGAATGGGCTATACCATATCATGCTATTATGAATTGCCTAAGATGTTTATCCCTTTGGTGCACCCTTCTTGATTGCGCAGTAGTCGCTTTTATAAGGGTGATCTCTCACAAAAATATCAAAGTAGTTAGTGTTCTCCCAAGTGTAGCACCGTCACGGCACCTATCTTTTCGGGGTGCGCCATGTCACACGGGTACGAACGATTAGAGAAGTGTGAGGCGAGTGAGTTGAGACCTTGCAGCGAGATCACTTGGTTGTCTTGATGTTCAGGCATGACCGTCATGAGCTCGGAACACGCCCATCGAAAGATGAACAAGAGTCGCATAGAGATGTGATTAACAAGTTGGCCTACCGGTTGAGATTTTCGTCATCAGTGGTGTTACACCAATGGCAAACAATTGATATGCGAGTCTTATATCACTCACAATCAATTTTGAGAGATATTGATTTAAGTGGGAGCGCACTGTAGAATTAACTTGTTTAATTCTCGGTGCAATTAATTATGAACACTATCTAAGTGTGATTTGCATAATAGTTATAGAATAATGGCTCACGTTTCCACCCTCCCTATTAAAATTGAATAAGCTGTTTTTATCTGGTTAAAACTTTACGATTGGTAACGTAATGTGAGGATTGTCCTCAAGAGTGCCGAGAAGGACTTTGTCCTATCGCATGTTTTCGGTATCCTCCCGCAAATGCTATGGATGATGTGACTCTCGTCCTTCGATCCAAAAGCTAGAATTCCGTTACGCTCAAGTGCAAAATGTTTGCTTCCATGAGACCCGAACTTCGAAAGTTTGGGATAGTTATGTGATATTCATGGAACTGAAAATCGTTTTCAGATACAAACAAAGCAATGTTTGTTTGCAAAGAATTAGTAAAGTGTTTACTGGGAATTTGACTGTTAGGAGAGGGATCCAGAAGAACGCCTGTCATGTGATGATGGTGAATAAAACAACCACTTAAAGAGAAAGGGAATGTCCAAAGGGTGTTAGTGAGACTTCCACCCCTAGGATGTCCAGGGCTAAACGCCACTCGTAAAATTGGGTGCTTCTTCTGAGGGTAGGAGAAATACTAGAAGTTAAACTGTTAGAAGTGTAAAGGCAAATAGAAAGAAGACTGGAATATCCAGCTCATGTATTAATGTCATACAGGTTATTAATGTATGGAAGGCGAGTCAAAGAAATAGTTCTTGGGAATTATGATTAAACATGTTAATCACTGATTCTTGGGTATTGTGATTTGATCACAGGAATACCCGCTCGATTGCATTCAATTGCGACTCGATGCAAGAACTACCATGGCCTAAAGGACTTGCCAGAAATGAGGTTTAGATACACACAGGGAACATAGTAAATGTTACTATACCTTCCATCGGTGTATTACCGTTTGTATTTATTTTCATAAAACATTTTAGAGTTTTACACACTCTAGCCCATTGCATAAAGTATCTTGCAAGAAGGTTGTTCATAAGAGAACTTTTGATGTTCGATGTTATGAATAACAGAAGGGCCATACTTTCATTGTGAATGAGATGCATGCTATGAATAATGATAATAATATATTTCCTCTGTGTTTACTTTCATAATTCATTTTAGAGTTTCATACACTCTAGCCCATTGCACAATGTTGTTGCAAAAGGGTTGTTCATAAAAGAACAATTGTTGTTCAGTATTATGAATAACATAAAGGGCCATGCTTCCATCAAAGATGGGATGTATGTTATGAATATTGATGGTAATATGATACATCCATAACACTGATGCTAAATATCGCAAGACTAAAAGAATACCACACAAGTGTGGCACTGCATTTGGTCACATTGGAGAAACCCGCATGGAAAATTCCATTATGATAGATTTTGAAGTCGGTTGATTTTAAATCATCTAACACTTGCAACTTTTGTCCGAAAAGTGAAGTGACTGAAATACCGTTCACAGGCCATAAGGAACGAGCAAAGAACGTATTGGTAATCATACATCATGATGTGTGTAGTCCAATAAATGTTGTTGCTGGCAATGGATTTGTCTATCTTCTGAAATGACTCAAGTGGATATATTGATATTTAATTGATGAGACGTAAGTCTGGATCTTTTGAATTCATTCAAAAGGTTTTCAAAAATGAAGTAGAAGTTATTGTAACAAGAAAATTATGTTTCTACAATTCGATTGCAGAAAGGAATATTTGAGTTACAAGTTTAGCGAATGTCTGATGAGTTGAGAAAGGGGTTTCATAACTTACACCTCCCGGAACACCACTGCAAGTGGAAAGTCCGTGAAGATATAATCGAACCATTTATGACATGGTAAGATCAAAGATGACATAAATCAATTTGCCGTTATCCCTTTTAATAGTAATGCTTTAGAGACTGCGATTTTTACACTGAAAAGAGCTCCATCGGGTCTGTTGAAATGACGCCATGGTATGGTACGCCCAACCATGTTATATCTTTTCTTGACATTTGGAATATGGGTCTTGTGTAAAAGGTTACAAACTTATTCCAAATCAGACAAGTGCTACTTTGTAAGTTATCCCAAGTCATTGGGTATTCCCCCACCACTATACCGAGGCAAAGGATTTTGCCACAAAACGGTATGCTTTTAAAGAGAATAGTTCTTGCAAAAGGTGAGTGGGAGGACAGTGCAACTCGACGAGATAACAAGTATCTTCGTCATCAGGTTAAAGGAAAGGAACCTTGGAAGTAATTCCAGAGTTTCCTACTGCGACTGATGCAGAAGCCTCTACATGAGATGTATGGACTTCGTTCGAACTTGCAGCTGAACAACGTAGGCAAAGCTCATGCAAACCTCTCAGGTGCGCAAATGAAATATTGTTGTTAGACAACAGTATACCTATGATACACAAGAAAGCGTTGATGGGCCCTGACTCCGGAATTGGCTAAATGCCAATATAATCTGAGATAGTTTCCATAAATGATTCAAGATTTAAATCTTGATAAACCCTCCGAAAGACTTAGAGTCTAACGGATTGTAATGGGACTATAAACTGATATGGATAAAAATGTTTTATCCATTAAGCTCGACTTGTTGCAATAACAAGTTCAAGAAGTTGACTACAATGAGATTGTCTCACTGTAGCAATGCTTAAAGTCGGTTCAGGTTAAACTAGCAATTAATACATATTTCAAACATGAGATATGAAACATGGGTGCCAAAAGGATTTCCATGAGATGGAAATACAACCTAGGACTTGTATGTGATACAATCCAAAGTATTGTGTCGGTCCAGAGGATGCTAGTAAGTATGCAAACTTTAGAGTTCCAGCGATGGACAGAAGAGAGCAAAATGGAGTTGGAATCTTCGTTTTTTATGGAATGGTCAAAGGGGTTTGACTTCATCAATGGGTAACGAAGATGCTTGTGGTTTCAAGAAAGTAAGTGGGTGCATAATAATATTTCTGAAAATCTTGTGTGCTTGACACATTGTTAATTGGAAATAAATTTCTTGACACGAATTAGGGCTTCATTTGAAAATAGTTTTTTGATGAAGTGCTTGGGCTAAATAGCCTTGATATTAGGCATAATGATCTATGGAAATAGATTTACCTAATGGGGCTGAGAAAAAATACATATTGACAAGATGCTAAAACCGTTTAGCACTAAGAACGACAAGGAGTGATTCTTGCCGAAGTCACATGGAAAGAGTTTTTGCAAGACTCGGTGTCCCATGTTTGGATTCCACACACTCCTGTGTTTGGATTAATCATGTATTCCATGGTATGTAAAACAACCAGATATGTCCAATACTCCCAAGCTGTTGCGAGTATAGATACCAAAGTGATCAAAAGTACTGATCATGGAACAACAGTGAAAAAAGGTCATTGAGTACTAAAGTAGCACTGATGACATGTTCTCACGCAAGTTGAGATCATGAAGAGTTCGTTGTAAAAGGTTACATCGATACAGTCTTCATCATTTCTCCATGCAATTTTTGATTTAAATTGAGGGTTTTGTGTAACACACAATATGGTGGCACAGTTAGTTGGAAATTGTTCCAAACAAGTTACTATGGCAAATTCTATAACAGAGGCGAAGTATGTTGCCGCTTTCGAAGCGACAAAGAAGATGTTGAATCATATAGTTCATTCATGAATTTAGTATGGATCCAAGATGGCTTTGGTCAATGGGACACTATTGCAGATAGTTGCTCCATAGTTCAGTCTGAGGAATCAAGGTTCGACCTGTGATTCACATATATACAAAGCCAAGTCCACACAAAATATGAATTTTGTGAAAGCATGAAAACGCGAGGATATGCAAAGACACACACGGAGTTGAAGTTGTCAGATCCGTTAGACATCAGGCTATACCACATGCGAAGCATATTTTACACCAGTGTGCCATAGGTGTAAAGTGCATTAGCATTAACTAGATTATTGACTCTAGTGCAAGTGGGAGTCTGTAGGAGATGTGCCCTAGTGGCAATAATAAATGTTATTATTTATCTCCATGCTCATAGTTATGTTTATGTTCCATGCTATAACTGCTGTGGTTCCCGAGCCCGTATATCCATAAAGGCTCTGGGGAAAACCCATGTGCACGTGTGGAATAATAAACGGTAAAATGTATTCCTAGTCATGCCTCTAAGACTAGCTCAAGTGTTGCATGATGATTATGTTTTCCCAATCATGGGCATGTCTATGCCAGCAATTTTGAGGGCACAATGTTAGAAGAACATTTGTGTTGAATCGACCCGAATTGATGTTATGCTATGAGATACATTCGTCACAAGTTAATGGTTAATAACACGGAGATGGTTAATGTTTGCATGATTACTTAGACCATGAGAGTATCGAGTTTCTTCATGCTTGCTTCATGAACTTTGCGGTTTGTTAAACATCATCCGTAAATGGGTGGCTATTACGGCGGCTTACGGGTTCATGGAAAAGTATGTCAAGTAACTTGATAGCTCAAGATTGGGATTTGATCCTCCAGCGATGGAGAGATATCTCTGGGCCCTCTCGGTGTTACAGTATCCATCATCGTCTGGCCAGACACAGGGTGATTTGATCACAGGGATGCCGGAACACGGGAACGAGAAAAGAGAACAATACCGGTAACGAGGTGACTGGCATACTGGACAAGTTGTTGATCCACGGGGATGCCAACATGTCTCACCTCGGGTATTTGTAACATATCGCGAAACAACAGGAATAGCACACGGCAACTGGAGGTTCACTCGAATATTCATTCGTGTGGGTATAGGAGTCAATATGGGTGTCCACGGCTCTGATGTTGATCATTGATCGGAAAGAGTTCCGGTCATGTCTATACTTCATCGAACCTATAGGGTCACACGCTTAAGGGTCATCTATCTACTGAATTCTAGACAGGGAGTCTGAGAGAAATTGACCGAAAAAGTTTCGGAGACAATGGAAGAGTTCCAGAGAGAGAAGACCGAAATAGTTTCGGAAAAACCGAAAAGTTGTTTCGGGGTATACCATTAAGTCAAATTGGTTTCGGGACATGCCCGATAATTCTTGGAGGGTGCCAGAATTATTCTGGAAACTTCTGGGAATTTTTCGGGATAAAAACCGGAAATGTTCCGGAGCTGCCGGAACCGGTTTGGTTGCTTTTCGCAGATGAAAATCACTAATCCGAAATTGTTTCGGAACGCGTCAAAAATTATTTTAATGGGTACTAGAAATGTTCTAAGCCCACATAAATATTTTCGGTTCGAACGGAAGCTGAAAATGTCGTCATGAATAGTGAAAGTGCTTTTTGGGTGGCTTCTTGGAGAAGCCACCTTGAGGGTGTTGGGTAACGTAGCATGCAATTTCAAAAAAATTCCTACGCTCACGCAAGATCTATCTAGGAGATGCATAGCAACGAGAGGGGGAGAGTGTGTCCACGTACCCTCGTAGACCGAAAGCGGAAGCGTTAGCTTAACGCGGTTGATGTAGTCGAACGTCTTCGCGATCCAACCGATCAAGCACCGAATGTACGGCACCTTCGAGTTCAGCACACTTTCAGCTCGATGACATCCCTCAAACTCTTGATCCAGCAGAAGTGTCGAGGGTGAGTTTCGTCAGCACGACGGCGTGGTGACGGTGATGGTGAAGTGATCCGCGCAGGGCTTCGCCTAAGCACTACGACAATACGATCGGAGGAGTAAACGGTGGAGGGGGGCACCGCACACGGCTAAGAACAATTGGTGTGCTTTGGGGTGCCCCCCTGCCCTCGTATATAAAGGAGGAGAGGGGAGGAGGCCGGCCCTAGGGGGCGCGCCAAGTGGGGGGAAACCCACTAGGACTCCTAGTCCTAGTTGGTTTCTCCCTTCCTTTCTTACGGAGGGGGAAAGGGGAAGTGGAGGGAGAGAGAGAGGGAGAAGGAAAGGGGGGGCCGCACCCCCTCCCCCTTGTCCAATTCGGACTCCACATGGGGGGGGGGGGCGCGCCACCTCCTGCGGCCTGCCTCCTCCTCTCCACTATGGCCATGAGGCCCATTACTTCCCCGGGGGGGGGGGGGGGGTTCCGGTAACCCCTCGGTACTCCAAAAAATACCCGAACCACTCTGGAACCATTCCGGTGTCCGAATATAACCTTCCAATATATCAATCTTTACCTCTCGGCCATTTCGAGACTCCTCATCATGTACGTGATCTCATCCGGGACTCCGAACAATCTTCGGTGACCAAAACACATAACTCATAATACAAATCGTCATTGAACGTTAAGCGTGCGGACCCTACGGGTTTGAGAACTATGTAGACATGACCGAGACACATCTCCGGTCAATAACCAATAGCGGGACCTGGATGCTCATATTGGTTCCTACATATTCTACAAAGATCTTTATCGGTCAAACCGCAATGACAACATACATCATTCCCTTTGTCATCGGTATGTTACTTGCCCGAGATTCGATCGTCGGTATCTTCATACCTAGTTCAATCTCGTTACCGGCAAGTCTATTTACTTGTTCCGTAATGCATCATCCCATAACTAACTCATTAGTCACATTGCTTGCAAGGCTTGTCATGATGTGCATTACCGAGAGGGCCCAGAGATACCTCTCCGATACTCGGAGTGACAAATCCTAATCTCGATTTATGCCAACCCAACAAACACCTTCGGAGAAACCTGTAGAGCATCTTTATAATCACCCAGTTACATTGTGACGTTTGATAGCACACAAGGTGTTCCTCCGGTATTCGGGAGTTGCATAATCTCATAGTCAGAGGAATATGTATAAGTCATGAAGAAAGCAATAGCAATAAAACTTAACGATCATTATGCTAAGCTAACGGATGGGTCTTGTCCATCACATCATTCTCCTAATGATGTGATCCCGTTCATCAAATGACAACACATGTCTATGGTTAGGAAACTTAACCATCTTTGATCAACGAGCTAGTCTAGTAGAGGCTTACTAGGGACTCGGTGTTTTGTCTATGTATTCACACATGTATCAAGTTTCCGGTTAATACAATTCTAGCATGAATAATAAACATTTATCATGATATAAGGAAATATAAAATAACAACTTTATTATTGCCTCTAGGGCATATTTCCTTCAGTCTCCCACTTGCACTAGAGTCAATAATCTAGATTACATAGTAATGATTCTAACACCCATGGAGTCTTGGTGCTGATCATGTTTTGCTCGTGGAAGAGGCTTAGTCAACGGGTCTGCAACATTCAGATCCGTATGTATTTTGCAAATCTCTATGTCTCCCTCCTTGACTTGATCGCGGATGGAGTTGAAGTGTCTCTTGATGTGTTTGGTTCTCTTGTGAAATCTGGATTCCTTCGCCAAGGCAATTGCTCCAGTATTGTCACAAAAGATTTTCATTGGATCCGATGCGCTAGGTATTACACCTAGATCGGATATGAACTCCTTCATCCAGACTCCTTCATTTGCTGCTTCCGAAGCAGCTATGTACTCCGCTTCACATGTAGATCCCGCCACGATGCTCTGCTTGGAACTGCACCAACTGACAGCTCCACCATTCAATATAAATACGTATCCGGTTTGTGACTTAGAGTCATCCGGATCAGTGTCAAAGCTAGCATCAACGTAACCATTTACGACGAGCTCTTTGCCACCTCCATAAACGAGAAACATATCCTTAGTCCTTTTCAGGTATTTCAGGATGTTCTTGACCGCTGTCCAGTGATCCACTCCTGGATTACTTTGGTACCTCCCTGCTAAACTTATAGCAAGGCACACATCAGGTCTGGTACACAGCATTGCATACATGATAGAACCTATGGCTGAGGCATAGGGAATGACTTTCATTTTCTCTCTATCTTCTGCAGTGGTCGGGCATTGAGTCCTACTCAACTTCACACCTTGCAACACAGGAAAGAATCCTTTCTTTGACTGATCCATTTTGAACTTCTTCAAAACTTTATCAAGGTATGTGCTTTGTGAAAGTCCTATTAAGCGTCTTGATCTATCCCTATAGATCTTGATGCCCAATATATAAGCAGCTTCACCGAGGTCTTTCATTGAAAAATTCTTATTCAAGTATCCTTTTATGCTATCCAGAAATTCTATATCATTTCCAATCAACAATATGTCATCCACATATAATATTAGAAATGCTACAGAGCTCCCACTCACTTTCTTGTAAATACAGGCTTCTCCAAAAGTCTGTATAAAACCATATGCTTTGATCACACTATCAAAGCGTATATTCCAACTCCGAGAGGCTTGCACCAGTCCATAAATGGATCGCTGGAGCTTGCACACTTTGTTAGCACCTTTAGGATCGACAAAACCTTCTGGTTGCATCATATACAACTCTTCTTTGATAAATCCATTAAGGAACGCAGTTTTGATGTCCATTTGCCAGATTTCATAATCATAAAATGCGGCAATTGCTAACATGATTCGGACACACTTAAGCATTGCTACGGGTGAGAAGGTCTCATTGTAGTCAACCCCTTGAACTTGTCGAAAACCTTTTGCAACAAGTCGAGCTTTGTAGACAGTAACATTACCGTCAGCGTCAGTCTTCTTCTTGAAGATCCATTTATTCTCTATGGCTTGCCGATCATCGGGCAAGTCAACCAAAGTCCATACTTTGTTCTCATACATGGATCCTATCTCAGATTTCATGGCCTCAAGCCATTTCGCGGAATCTGGGCTCATCATCGCTTCCTCATAGTTCGTAGGTTCGTCATGGTCTAGTAACATGACTTCCAGAACTGGATTACCGTACCACTCTGGTGCGAAACGTACTCTGGTTGACCTACGAGGTTCGGTAGTAACTTGATCTGAAGTTTCATGATCATCATCATTAGCTTCCTCACTAATTGGCGTGGGCATCACTGGAACTGATTTCTGTGATGAACTACTTTCCAATTCAAGAGAAGGTACAATTACCTCATCAAGTTCTACTTTCCTCCCACTCACTTCTTTCGAGAGAAACTCCTTCTCTAGAAAGGATCCATTCTTAGCAACAAAGATTTTGCCTTCGGATCTGTGATAGAAGGTGTACCCAACAGTTTCTTTTGGGTATCCTATGAAGACGCACTTCTCCGATTTGGGTTCGAGCTTATCAGGCTGAAGCTTTTTCACATAAGCATCGCAACCCCAAACTTTAAGAAACGACAGCTTAGGTTTCTTGCCAAACCACAGTTCATATGGTGTCGTCTCAATGGATTTAGATGGTGCCCTATTTAACGTGAATGCAGCTGTCTCTAATGCATAACCCCAAAACGATAGTGGTAAATCGGTAAGAGACATCATAGATCGCACCATATCTAATAAAGTACGGTTACGACGTTCAGACACACCATTACGCTGTGGTGTTCCAGGTGGCGTGAGTTGCGAAACTATTCCACATTGTTTTAAATGAAGACCAAACTCGTAACTCAAATATTCGCCTCCGCGATCAGATCGTAGAAACTTTATTTTCTTGTTACGATGATTTTCCACTTCACACTGAAATTCTTTGAACTTTTCAAATGTTTCAGACTTGTGTTTCATTAAGTAGATATACCCATATCTGCTCAAATCATCTGTGAAGGTCAGAAAATAACGATACCCGCCGCGAACGTCAACACTCATTGGACCGCATACATCGGTATGTATGATTTCCAATAAGTCTGTAGCTCGCTCCATTGTTCCGGAGAACGGAGTCTTAGTCATCTTGCCCATGAGGCATGGTTCGCAAGCATCAAATGATTCATAATCAAGTGATTCCAAAAAGCCCATCTGCATGGAGTTTCTTCATGCGCTTTACACCAATATGACCTAAACGGCAGTGCCACAAATATGTTGCACTAGCATTATCAACTTTGCATCTTTTGACATCAATATTATGAATATGTGTATCACCACGATCGAGATTCAATAAAAATAGACCACTCTTCAAGGGTGCATGACCATTAAAGATATTACTCATATAAATAGAACAACCATTATTCTCTGATTTAAATGAATAACCGTCTCGCATTAAACAAGATCCAGATATAATGTTCATGCTCAATGCTGGCACCAAATAACAATTATTCAGGTCTAAAACTAATCCCGAAGGTAGATGTAGAGGTAGTGTGCCGACGGCGATCACATCGACCTTGGAACCATTCCCGATGCGCATCGTCACCTCATCCTTAGCCAATCTTCGTTTAATCCGTAGCCCCTGTTTCGAGTTGCAAATATGAGCAACAGAACCAGTATCAAATACCCAGGTGCTACTACGAATATTAGTAAGGTACATATCAATAACATATATATCAAATATACCTTTGTTCACTTTGCCATCCTTCTTATCCGCTAAATACTTGGGGCAGTTCCGCTTCCAGTGACCAGTCCCTTTGCAGTAGAAGCACTCAGTTTCAGGCTTAGGTCCAGACTTGGGCTTCTTCCCGGGAGTGACAACTTGCTTGCCATTCTTCTTGAAGTTCCCTTCTTTCCTTTGCCCTTTTTCTTGAAACTAGTGATCTTGTTAACCATCAACACTTGATGCTCTTTCTTGATTTCTACCTCTGCAGCTTTGAGCATAGCGAAGAGCTCGGGAATTGTTTTATTCATCCCTTGCATATTATAGTTCATCACGAAGCCTTTGTAGCTTGGTGGCAGTGATTGAAGAACTCTGTCAATAACACTATCATCCGGAAGATTAACTCCCAGCTGAGTCAAGTGGTTATGGTACCCAGACATTCTGAGTATGTGTTCACTGATAGAACTGTTCTCCTCCATCTTGCAGCTATAGAACTTGTTGGAGACTTCATATCTCTCAACTTGGGCATTTGCTTGAAATATTAACTTCAACTCCTGGAACATCTCACATGCTCCATGACGTTCAAAACGTCTTTGAAGTCCCGATTCTAAGCCGTAGAGCATGGCACACTGAACTATAGACTAGTCATCAGACCGTGTTTTCTAGACGTTCAAAGCGTCTACATTAGCGGTAGGGGGCTTGTCACCTAGCGGTGCATCAAGGACATAATTCTTCTGTGCATCAATGAGGATAATCCTCAAGTTATGGACCCAGTCCGTGTAGTTGCTACCATCATCTTTCAACTTAGCTTTCTCTAGGAACACATTAAAATTCAAGGGAACGGTAGCACGGGCCATTGATCTACAACATAGATATGCAAAAACTATCAGGACTAAGTTCATGATAAATTAAGTTCAATTAATCATATTACTTAAGAACTCCCACTTAGATAGACATCCCTCTAGTCATCTAAATGATCACGTGATCCATATCAACTAAACCATGTCCGATCATCCCGTGAGATAGAGTAGTTTTCAATGGTGAACATCTCTATGTTGATCATATCTACTATATGATTCACGTTCGACCTTTCGGTCTCAGTGTTCCGAGGCCATATCTGCATATGCTAGGCTCGTCAAGTTTAACCCGAGTATTCCGCACGTGCAAAACTGTCTTGCACCCATTGTATGTTAACGTAGAGCTTATCACACCCGATCATCACGTGGTGTCTCAGCACGACGAACTGTCGCAACGGTGCATACTCAGGGAGAACACTTATATCTTGAAATTTAGTGAGGGATCATCTTATAATGCTACCGCTGTACTAAGCAAAATAAGATGCATAAAAGATAAACATCACATGCAATCAAAATATGTGACATGATATGGCCATCATCATCTTGTGCCTTTGATCTCCATCTCCAAAGCACCGTCATGATCTCCATCGTCACTGGCTTGACACCTTGATCTCCATCATAGCGTCGTTGTCGTCTCGCCAACTATTGCTTCTACAACTATCGCTAACGCATAGTGATAAAGTAAAGCAATTACATGGCGATTGCATTTCATACAATAAAGCGACAACCATAAGGCTCCTGCCAATTGCCGATAACTTTTACAAAACATGATCATCTCATACAATAACATATATCACATCATGTCTTGACCATATCACATCACAACATGCCCTGCAAAAACAAGTTAGACGTCCTCTACTTTGTTGTTGCAAGTTTTATGTGGCTGCTACGGGCTTCTAGCAAGAACTGTTCTTACCTACGCATCAAAACCACAACGATGTTTCGTCAAGTTTGCTGTTTTAACCTTCAACAAGGACCGGCCGTAGTCAAATTCGATTCAACTAAAGTTGGAGAAACAGACACCCGCCAGCCACCTTTATGCAACAAGTTGCATGTCTATTGGTGGAACCGGTCTCATGAACGCGGTCATGTAAGGTTGGTCCGGACCGCTTCATCCAACAATACCGCCGAATCAAAATAAGATGTTGGTGGCAAGCAGTATGACTATCATCGCCGACAACTCTTTGTGTTCTACTCATGCATATCATCTACGCATAGACCTGGCTCGGATGCCACTGTTGGGTAACGTAGCATGCAATTTCAAAAAAAATCCTACGCTCATGCAAGATCTATCTAGGAGATGCATAGCAATGAGAGGGGGAGAGTGCGATCATGTACCCTCATAGACCGAAAGCGGAAGCGTTAGCTTAACGCGGTTGATGTAGTCGAACGTCTTCGCGATCCAACCGATCAAGCACCGAATGTACGGCACCTCCGAGTTAAGCACACGTTCAGCTCGATGACGTCCCTCGAACTCTTGATCTAGCAGAAGTGTCGAGGGAGAGTTTCGTCAGCACGACGGCGTGGTGACGGTGATGGTGAAGTGATCCGCGCAGGGCTTCGCTTAAGCACTACAACAATATGACCGGAGGAGTAAACGATGGAGAGGGGCGCCGCACACGGCTAAGAACAATTGGTGTGCTTTGGGGTGCCCCCTGCCCCCGTATATAAAGGAGGAGAGGGGAGGAGGCCGGCCCTAGGGGGCGCGCCAAGTGGGGGGAAACCCACTAGGACTCCTAGTCCTAGTTGGTTTCCCCCTTCCTTTCTTACGGAGGGGGAAAGGGGAAGTGGAGGGAGAGAGAGAGGGAGAAGGAAAGGGGGGGCCGCGCCCCCTCCCCCTTGTCCAATTCGGACTCCACATGGGGGGGGTGCGCCACCTCCTACGGCCTACCTCCTCCTCTCCACTATGGCCCATGAGGCCCATTACTTCCCGGGGGGTTCCGGTAACCCCTCGGTACTCCGAAAAATACCCGAACCACTCCGGAACCATTCCGGTGTCCGAATATAACCTTCCAATATATCAATCTTTACCTCTCGACCATTTTGAGACTCCTCATCATGTCCGTGATCTCATCCAGGACTCCGAACAATATTCGGTCACCAAAACACATAACTCATAATACAAATCGTCATCGAACGTTAAGCGTGCGGACTCTACGGGTTCAAGAACTATGTAGACATGACCGAGACACATCTCCGGTCAATAACAAACAGCGGAACCTGGATGGTCATATTGGTTCCTACATATTCTACGAAGATCTTTATCGGTCAAATCGCGATGACAACATACGTTATGCCCTTTGTCATCGGTATGTTACTTGCCCGAGATTCGATCGTCGGTATCTTCATACCTAGTTCAATCTCGTTACCAGCAAGTCTCTTTACTCATTCCGTAATGCATCATCCCATAACTAACTCATTAGTCACATTGTTTGCAAGGCTTTGTCACGATGTGCATTACCGAGAGGGCCCAGAGATACCTCTTCGATACTCAGAGTGACAAATCCTTATCTCGATTTATGCCAACCCAACAAACACCTTCGGAGACACCTGTAGAGCATCTTTATAATCACCCAGTTACATTGTGACATTTGATAGCACACAAGGTGTTCCTCTGGTATTCGGGAGTTGCATAATCTCATAGTCAGAGGAATATGTATAAGTCATGAAGAAAGCAATAGCAATAAAACTTAATGATCATTATGCTAAGCTAACGGATGGGTCTTGTCCATCACATCATTCTCCTAATGATGTGATCCCGTTCATCAAATGACAACACATGTCTATGTTTAGGAAACTTAACCATCTTTGATCAACGAGCTAGTCTAGTAGAGGCTTACTAGGGACTCGGTGTTTTGTCTATGTATTCACACATATATCAAGTTTTCGGTTAATACAATTCTAGCATGAATAATAAACATTTATCATGATATAAGGAAATATAAAATAACAACTTTATTATTGCCTCTAGGGCATATTTCCTTCAGAGGGCCCTTTGGTATTTTTCCCCTTGGCTTCTTGGAGAAGCCACCCTTGGGCTTGGCCTATAAATAGGGGTGGAGGGGGCTGCCTAAAGACTAACTCTTTCTCACATACAAGTGCCATGCATGATCTGGCTTTCTCTCTCCCTCCCAGTGAAATAGTTTCGTAGAGTCGAAAGGCTGTCTGGGTTCCGGTGGGAACTAGTTCTGGACGGCGAAGGCCTGCCGGATAGATGACATCGTATGTGTGCAACTCTGTAGAGAGATCGTAGTTTCGGTCTTAGTTCGAGAGTGCCTCCCGAAGGGCTGTCCGAGTGACCGTCCGAGTTTCAAAGGTCCTCCCGAAGGGCTGTCCGAGTGACCATCCGAGTTTCGAGTGTGCCTCCCAAAGGGCTGTCCAAGTGATCGTCTGAGATTCTGAGGTTCTCCCGAAGGGCTGTCCGAGGATCCGTCCGGTGGGACTATCCGAGGGATTGTCCCGAGGCCTCCCGAAGGGCTGCCCGGAGATCCGTCCGGGGAGCAAACGAGGGAGTACATCCTCGCTGTTGGGAGGTTGTAAATCCTAGCTGCGGGGATCTGCATCGCTGATCGTCATCGATTCTACTTCCACTGCGCTACGAGTCGGTAACGAAAAGATCAAACCTTGTATGCAGTCTCCATAGTGGTCCTGGGCTGGTGCATAAGTCGGAAATTTTTTGTTTTCTGCTGCTTTACCCTACACTAAGTGGGAATACTACTTGTGCATCCAAAGTCCTTAAACCAAGTTGTGCCATATGAGTCCACCATACCTACCTATATGCGGTATTTCCATGCCGTTCTAAGCAAATTTGTATGTGCCAACTCTAATATTCAAATAAAGTTCCCTTTGTGTGTTCGTACCGCTCATGAAGCGGTAGGGGGTGGCCAATATTTTTCCATGCTAGATGCGTTATTCTCAAGATGAGTGTTTATTCACTTGTCATTTCACGAGAGTATGGCAAAGGTAATAGGGATGCCCAGTCTGAAAATGAAAAGAATTTTACTTTATGTTGACAAATAATAAATTCCTTGGAAAGTGTTGGTATGGAGGGCACCCGTGGATACGGCTAGGCATGGATTGTGAAAGAATGGTGGAAAAAGGAATAAACTTTATTTTCTGTTTGGGAACCGCCTATGATGTATCTAGCATGGAAAGTATTGGGAACTACTCGATCGTTTTCGTTGACGGGAAAAACATGCCACCCAAAATAATTTTATCTCTCAATTTTTGCTTTGAGCTCTCGCACCTCTACAAATCTCTGCTTCCCTCTGCGAAGGGCCTATCTATTTACTTTTATGCAATTTTTATTTTGAGTCTCCACCTTCTCTTATAAAGCACCAACTAGGGAGCACTATGATCATACTTGTGCATTGGATGTAGCTAATATTCGAATGTGTTTCATGAATGGATCAATGATTGAGCATAATGGGCTAGGGATAGCTTTCTTTAGTGTTGATAATTTGAAAGACATGGTTGCTTGTTGATATGCTTGAGTATTGATGTCCTCATGTCAAATTATAGACTATTGCTTTGAATCATTAAAGTCCAAATGTCCATGCTACAAAAGAAAGAGTATATGATGAATATGATAGGTAGCATTCCACAACAAAAATTCCGTTTTCAATTGCTACTTTGTCATGATAATTTTTGTGAGAAAGAGTTGTTGTTATTATGCTAGGAAAAGTGATTGAAATTATCATTGATCAAACTTATGCACTATGCTAGCATTCACACTTCATAAATTATTTCTTTTATCATTTACCTACTCGACGACAAGTAGGAATTAAGATTGGGGATGCTGATACATCTCCAACGTATCTATAATTTATGAAGTATTCATGCCATGTTTACAACAATTTTATATGGTTTTGGTATGATTTGCATGGAACTAACCTGGACTGACGCTATTTTCAGCAGAACTACCGTGGTGTTGTTTTTTGTGCAGAAATGAAAGTTCTCCAAATGAGCTGAAACTTTCTGACGATTTTTTTGGAACAAAAGAGACCCCCGAAGCTTCGTGGGAGGGCCAGAAGAGCCACGAGGAGGGCACAACCCACCACGGCGCGCCTGGAGCCCAACCCAAGGCGTGGTGGGTTGTGCTCACCTCGAGGCCCATCTTAGCGTGAAACCAACGCCAAAAATTCCTATAAATACAGAAACCCCCAGAAATAACCCTATATCGGAAGTTCCGCCGCCGCAAGCCTTTGTAGCCAAGAAAAACCAATTGGGAGCCTGTTCCGGTACCCTACCGAAGGGGGAAATCATCACCGGAGGCCATCTTCATCATCCTTATGGTCTCCATGATGAGGAGGGAGTAGTCCACCCTCGGGGCTGAGGGTTTGTACCAGTAGCTATGTGTTTAATCTCTCACTCTCTCGTGTTCTTGATTTGGCACGATCTTGATGTATCGCGGGCTTTGTTAATATAGTTGGATCATATGCTGTTTTCCCCTCTCTATCTTGTTGTGATGAATTGAGTTTTCCCTTTGAGATTTCGTTATTATCAGATTGAATATTTTTATGGATTTGAGAGCACTTGATATATGTCTTGCATATGAATACCCGTGGTGACAATGGGGTATTATATTGATTCACTTGATATATGTTTTGGCACTCAACTCGCGGATTCCCGAGGTGACATTGGGGTAATGTATGCATAGGGGTTGATGCACGTTTTCGTCCTACTTTCTCTGGTAGAAATCTTGGTGCACTCTTTGAGGTTCTTTGTGTTGGATTGAGTATTATGAATCTGAAATTGTTTGATGCGTATCGTATAATTAACTCATGGATACTTGTGGTGACATTGGAGTATCTAGGTGACATTAGAGTTGGTTGATGCGTATCATATGGTGTTATTTTAGTACGAACTCTTGGATAGATCAAACGGAAAGAATAACCTTGTGTTATTTTAGTACGAGCTCTTGAATAGATCGAACAGAAAGAATAACTTTAAGGTGCTTTCATACCCTACAAACAATTTCTTCTTATGTTCTCCGCTAGATAAGAACTTTGGAGTGATTCTTCATCGCACGTTGAGGGATGGTTATATGATCCAATTAGATTAGCATTGTTGAGAGATTGCACTAGCGAAAGTACGGACCCTAGGCCTTGTTTTCAAGCATTGCAATACCGTTTGTGCTCACTTTTGTTACTTGTTACCTTGCTGTTTTTTATTGTTACTATTACAAAAATCAATATCTACTAACCATATTGCACTTGTATCACCATCTCTTCGCCGAACTAGTGCACCTATACAATTTACCCTTGTATTTGGTGTGTTGGGGACACAAGAGACTTTTTATTATTTGGTTGCAGGGTTGTTTGAGAGAGACCACCTTCATCCTACGCCTCCCACAGATTGATAAACCTTAGGTCATCCACTTGAAGGAAATTTGCTACTGTCCTACAAAAGTCTGCGCTTGGAGGCCCAACACGAGTCTACAAGAACAAGTTGTGTAGTAGACATCAGGAGCCCGCCGCGTCCTCTGGGTTGGATAGGTGGCAGGCATAATCGGAGGTCGCCGCATGTGTTGGTGACGAAGGCGACGTTACCGATGTGGATGATGCACGTGGGACGAACCGGTAGGCTGACGTTGACTCGGCCCGCATCGTTTGTGGTGAACGTTAGGGAGCCGAAGGTTGGGCTCTCCCTCTGCGGTAGGCCGCCGGAAGTGGAAAAAGATCCGATCCATGATCGGTCTCCAACCGGCGCCGCACGTGCCTGGCGCGCCAACAGAGGGAGAGAATTCCCGTCAGATCCCTCGGTAGGGGTCTGAGCGCAGCTGGAAGTCATGGATCGAAGGTCACATGAGGGGTTTATCCAGGTTCGGGCCTTCGGAGAGTAATACCCTACGTCCTGCTGGTTTTGGTCATTCATGATGGAGGGATACCTTGTGAGAGGCGTTACAATGGTGTATGATATTGCTACTGAGAGTTCTCTTATCTGAGGATAGATGATCAAGAGGAATCCTAGACCTCCCCTTATATAGACAGGAGAGGCCTAGGGTTTACATGCTAGATGCGATCTGGGTAGTCGCCGTCCTCTAGTTTTGGGCGTCAAGAAGGTTGTTTGGCCTCCTAGGGTTCGTGCCATGTACTGGGCCTATTGGTCCCCCTTGTGGTAGATGAGGCTGGGCTCCTTGGCGTTAGCCACCCCCTATTTAGGACCCCGTCAGTGGCCCCAGGTGTCCATTGATGAGCATGCTCGTAGGAGTGGTAGAAAGGAGTATGGTGATCCACTCGCACCATCGTGGTGCAAAACCAAGGTTTTGCAATGTCTGCAAGAGGAATGGCAAGGAAACACTGTCGAAGGCCCGTGCAATATCGAGCTTGAGGAGCATATGTGGCATCTTGAGGTTGTGAAGGAGTCGGGCGGTCTGTCGCACCAAGAGGAAGTTGTCGTGGATGCAACATGCCACAATGAACGCGCTTTGATTGGTGGACACCATGGATCCCAATCTTGGCGCTAGCCTTAGAGAAAGGACCTTCGCGATTGATACGTCTCCAATGTATCTATAATTTTTTATTGTTCCATGGTATTATAGCATCAATCTTGGATGTTTCATATGCAATTATATATCATTTTTTGGGACTAACCTATTAACCTAGTGCCCAGTGCCAGTTACTGTTTTTTTTGCTTATTTTTGGCTTTTCTGGAAATCAATATCAAACTAAGTCCAAACAGAGAAAAAACTTTGGATTAATATTTTCTAGACCAGAAGAGACCCTAGAAGGTTCAGGAGAAGACCTGACGAGCCACGAGGGAGTGACAAGCTCGGAAGGCGCACCCCCCAGGCTTGTGGGCCCCTCATGGCACCTCTTGACCTAATTCCGCCTCTATAAATTCTCAAATATTCCGCCGCCGCAAATTTCTGTTCCCACGAGATCCCATCTGGAGGCCTTCTCCGGTACTCTGCAGGAGGGGGAATCGTTCACGGAGGGGCTCTATATCAACCTTGTTGCCCTTCCGATGATGTGTGACTAGTTCACCACAAACCTACGGGTCCATAGCTAGTAGATAGATGGTTTCTTCTCTCTCTTTGATCTTCAATACAATGTTCTCCTTGATGTTCTTGGAGATCTATTCGATGTAATGACTTTTTCCGGTGTGTTTGTTGGGATCCGATAAATTGTGAGTTTATGATCAGATTATCCATGAATATTATTTGAGTTTTCTCTAAACTCTTTTATGCATGATTGTTATAGCTTTGTATTTCTCTCCGATCTATTGATTTGGTTTGGCCAACTAGATTGGTTTTCTTGCAATGGGAGAGGTGCTTTGTAATGGGTTCAATCTTGCGGTGCTCAATCCCAGTGACAGAAAGGGATATGACATGTATTTGTATCGTTGGATAAAAAGATGGGGTTTATTCATGCGTGAGTTTACTTTTTCTACATCATTTCATCTTGCTTAAGGCGTTACTCCGTTCTTTATGAACTTAATACTCTAGATGCATGCTGGATAGCGGTCGATGTGTGGAGTAATAGTAGTAGATGCAGGCAGGAGTCGGCCTACTTGTCTCGGACGTGATGCCTATATACATGATCATTGCCTTGGATATCGTCATGATTATTTGCTTTTCTATCAATTGTCCAACAGTAATTTGTTTACCCACCGTATGCTATTTTCAAAAGAGAAGCCTCTAGTGAAAACTATGGCCCCTGTGTCTACTTTTTATCATATATTAAAATCAAAAATATCTTGCTGCAATTTTTTTTTTTGTGTTTTAATTATCTATCTATCACTACGAGACTTGACCCTTGCAATTAACCGCCGAGGGATTGACAACCCCTTGTTCGTGTTGGGTGCAAGTATTTCTTATTTTCTGTGTAGGTACTACTAATGAGGTGTTGCTTGGTTCTCCTACTGGATTGATAACCTTGGTTCTTAACTGAGGGAAATACTTATCTCTACTATACTGCATCATCCTCTCCTCTCCGAGGAAATCCCAACGCAGCTCACAAGTAGCAGGAAGAATTTCTGGCGCCGTTGCCGGGGAGATATCATCAACATCTATCAAGTACCATCGCATAAACTTTCATCTCCTTACATTTACATTATTTGCCATTTGCCTCTCGTTTTCATCTCCCCCCACTTCTAAAATGTTTTCACAAAAATACAAAAATATTTTCCATTTGCCTTCTTGCTCGTTTGCCTTTTGTTTGCTTGTTATCTTGGTTGCCTAGGCACGATATTTCGAGAAAATTATCATGATACCTCTTATCATGAAATATTAGTTGAAATCGAGAAAACTACTAAAGATTACATGTCTACGCAATTTGAGCACAACAAATTTTTTACCGAAGAACTTAAAGAACACTCTACTTTGTTAGATTCTATTGCAAAACAACTCGATGATGTCAATAAATAAGTTGCTAATCTTCAATCTCAATTTGCTCTTACTGAAAAATCGCTAGGAAAAATTTCAGATGCATAAGCTACGCTAGTAAATCAAATGGCAGCTAAGCCGGAATCGTTTGCACTTGGTAATGATGAAGATATTAAAATGATTGGTGTTTCTCCCCTTGAATCTTTGTTTAGTGATATTAAACTTGATGAAAAGGGGACTGAAGAAGAGTCAACTTTAGCTAGAAGGCGTCCCCATAATTCGGAGGGTGAAAATCTTAATGAAAAAAATTGATAAAAGTGGGTTTGGAGAGGTAAAAACTTTAAATAGCGATGTGCCCACTCTTTTGGATCACAAAGATTTTAATTATGATAGTTGTTCTTGAGTGTATTTCTTTGTTGCAATCCATGCTAAATTCACCCAATGCTTATGAGCAAAATATGGCTTTTACTAAACATATCGTAGAAGCGATGATGAAAGCTTTAGAAGAAAAGCTAGAATTGGAGGTTTCAATACCTAGGAAATTATATGATGAGTGGGAACCTACCATTGAAGTTAATATTAAAAAGTATGAGTGCAATGCTTTATGTGATTTGGGTGCTAGCGTTTCCACAATACCAAAAACCTATGTGATGTGTTAGGTTTTACCAATATAGATGAATGTTCTCTTAATTTGCACTTAGCGGATTCCATTATTAAGAAACCTTTGGGTAGAATAAATGATGTTCTTATTCTTGCAAATAGGAATTATGTGCTCGTTGATTTCATTGTGCTTGACATTGATTGTAATTCGTCTTGTCCCATAATACTTGGCAGGCCTTTCCTATGAACTATAGGTGTCATTATTGATATGAAAGAAGGGAATATAAAATTTCAGTTCTCGCTAAAGAAGGGAATGGAACACTTACTTAGAAAGAAAATTAGGCCACCCTATGAATCCATTATGAGGACTACCTATAGAATTAATCTCAAGGATGACAACACGTGAAACTATGCATTACGCCTAGCTAGGGGCTTAAAACGATAGCGCTAGTTGGGAGGCAACCCAATAGTTATCTTAATTTTCTTGTTTATTTTTCTAGTTTTTTGTGTGCACACAATTATGCTACTGTTATGGTTGTGTTCTTGTGTTTTAGTTGGTGTATGTGCCAAGTAAAGCCTTTGGATGATTTGGTTGATAGTTGCTTTGATTCTGTGCAAAAACAGAAACTTTTGCATCCAGTAGAAGGATTGTTAAATTTTGCTGGAGCATGATAAAATTCTGAATTTTTACACATGATTGATATATAAATTGCCCATGTTGTACTAATTTTCAAGAATTTGTGGAGTTACAGAAGTATGGTCATTGTTCGAATTATTACAGACTGTTCTGTTTTTCACAGATTCTGTTTTCGTTGCGTTGTTTGCTTGTTTTGATGAATCTAGGGATTGTATCGGGAGGATATAAGCCATGGTGAAGTTAGAATACTGTAGGTATAATGCAATAATAAAATATGAATGGGTTTACAATAGTACTTAAAGTAATGATTTGCTTTGTTATACTAACGGATCTCACGAAGGTTTTGTTGAGTTTTGTATGCTAAAGTTTTCAAGTTTTGGGTGAGATCACGATGGACGTAGGAATAAGGTGTGGCAAGAGCCTAAGCTTGAGGATGCCCGAGGCACCCTAAGGTAATATTCAAGGACTCCCAAGCATCTAAGCTTGGGGATGTGCTACTTGTGAGCTGCGTTGGGATTTCCTCGAAGAGGAGAGGATGATGCAGTACAGTAGAGATAAGTATTTCCCTCAGTTAAGAACCAAGGTTATCAATCCAGAAGGAGAGCCACACAACACCTCCTTAACAGTACCTACACACAAGATAACAAATCCTTGCACCCAACGCGAACAAGGGGTTGTCAATCCCTCGGCGGTTACTTGCAAGATTAAATTGTATGGTCATAGATAGATAGATCGAACAGGAATACAAAATTAAATAAATAAAGAAAAATTGCAGCAAGGTATTTTTGGTTTTAATGTATGATAGAAAATAGACCTGGGGGGCATAGTTTTCACTAGAGGCTTCTCTCTTGAAAATAGCATATAGTGCGTAAACAAATTACTGTTGGGCAATTGATAGAAAAGCAAATAATCATGACGATATCCAAGGCAATGATCATGTATATAGGCATCACGTCCGAGACAAGTAGACCAAAACGATTCTGCATCTACTACTATTACGCCACACATTGACCGCTATCCAGCATGCATCTAGAGTGTTAAGTTCATAAAGAACGGAGTAATGTCTTAAGCAAGATGACGTGATGTAGACAAAGAAAACGCACGTATGAATAAACCCCATCTTTTTATCCTCAATGGCAATGATACAAATACGTGTCATGTCCCTTTCTGTCACTGGGATTGAGCACCGCAAGATCGAACTCATCACAAAGCACCTCTCCCATTGCAAGAAAAATCAATCTAGTTGGCCAAACCAAATCAATAGATCGGAGAGAAATACAAAGCTATAACAATCATGCATAAAAGAATTCAGAGAAAACTCAAATAATATTCATGGATAATCTGATCATAAACTCACAATTCATTGGATCCCAACAAACACACCGCAAAAAGTCATTACATCGAATAGACCTCCAAGAACATCGAGGAGAACATTGTATTGAAGATCAAAGAGAGAGAAGAAGCCATCTAGCTACTAGCTATGGACCCGTAGGTCTGAGGTAAACTACTCACGCATCATCGAAAGGGCAGCAAGGTTGATGTAGAGCCCCTCCGTGACCGATTCCCCCTCTGACAGAGTACCGGATAAGGCCTCCAGATGGGATCTCGTGGGAACAGAAACTTACGGCGACGGAAAAAGTATTTCGGGTGGCTCTATGATGTCAAGGAAATATTTGAGAATTTATAGAGGCGGAATTAGGTCAAGAGGTGCCACGAGGGGCCCACAAGCCTGTGGGGCGTCCCCCTTGGGGCACGCCTTCCAAGCTTGTCGCTCCCTCGTGGCTCTTCAGGTCTTCTCCCGAACCTTCTAGGGTCTCTTCTGGTCCAGAAGAAAGTAATCCAAAGTTTTTTCTCCATTTGGACTTTGTTTGATATTGATTTCCTGAAAAGCCAAAATAGGCAAAAAAAAAACAGCAACTGGCACTTGGCACTAGGTTAATAGGTTAGTCCCAAAAAATGATATATAATTGCATATAAAACATCCAAGATTGATACTATAATAGCATAGAACAATAAAAAATTATAGATATGTTAGAGACGTATCATGATGCCCCGGAAGGCATCCCCGCATTCTTCTACCAACTATCGGTAATTTTACTTCAAGCTATATTTTTATTCATCACATGATATGAGTTTTGCTTGGAGCGTCGTGTATTATTTGAGTCGTTGCTTTGTTTCATTTTTAGTTTGTAAAAATCATCTTTGCTGGACACACCTTTTTGAGAGGGACACACATTATTTGTGATTTGTTAGTGCTTCACATATATCTTTTGAGCTAGGCAGTTGCTCTAGTGCTTCACTTATATCTTTTAGAGCACGGGGGTGGTTATATTTTAAAGAAATAGTTGCACTCCCATGCTTCACTTATATCTTTTTTAGAGTTGATAATAGTAATGGCAATTAGTATGGGTTGTGAATTTGGTCCTAATATGATAGGTATTCAAGAGGGATATAATAAAAACTTTCATGTAGATCACTGAATGATAAGTTTGATTCCTTGCAGTAGTTTTGCGATATAAAGGTGGTAATATGTGGGTTGTGCTAGTCAGTAATTGTGGTTTAGTAAGAATATTGGTGTTAAGGTTTATGATTCCCGTAGCATGCACGTATGGTCTCCTGTTAAGCTAAGAAGCTGGAGCATGATTTATTATTGATTGTCTTCCTTATAGTGGCGGTCGGGGACGCGCGATGGTCTTTTCCTACTAATCTATCCCCCTAGGGGCATGCATAGTAGTACTTTGCTTCGAGGGCTAATAAACTTTTGCAATAAGTATGTGAGTTATTTATGACTAATGTGAGTCCATGGATTATACGCACTCTCACCTTTCCGCAATTTGCTAGCCTCTTCGATACCGTGCATTGCCCTTTCTCACCTTAAGATGTGGTGCAAACTTTGCCGGTGCATCCAATCCCTGTGATATGACACGCTCTATCATATATAAGCCTCCTTATATCTTCCTCAAAACAGTCACCATACCTTCCTATTATGGCATTTCCATAGCCATTTCGAGATATATTGCCATGCAACTTCCACCGTTCCTTTGTATTATGACACACATCATCATTGTCATATTGCTTTGCATGATCATCTAGCTGACATAGTATTTGTGGCTCAGCCACCGTTCATCATTTTTTATACATGTTACGCTAGATCATTCCACATCCCGGTACACTGCCGGAGGCATTCATATAGAGTCATATTTTGTTCTAGTATCGAGTTGTAAGTAAATAGAAGTGTGATGATCATCATATTCATTATTAGAGCATTGTCTAAAGTGAGGAAATAAAAAAACAGGCCAAAAAGAGCTAGCCCACAAAAAAAGGCAAAAAAGAGCCCAACAAAAATAAGGAAAAAAATGAAAAAAATGAGAGAAAAAGAGAGAAGGGTGTAACACCCCCAGTGTCATGCTAACCAAAAATGTTTCTTTAAACAGCTAACCAAAAATGTTTACCATGTGTCATAAAATCCCTAAGTATTGGTAAAAATATTATCAAGCCCTTTTGAGTTCCCAAAATGCCCCTGGATTTTAAAACAGTGGACCAGCAACACTTTGTCAGCACTTTCAAATACCAGCAAAATTCAAGTGGATTCCGAACGGCCTCAAACTTTTTATACCTACTCAGTATATTGCAAAGTATGTAATTTGATCAGTGGCACATTTTACAACAGTCAATTGGTGCTCTAATTAAATGCAAAACAGTGAGAGAGAAACAAAGGAGAAATAAAGAAAAAGAAAAGAAACTTAACTACTATGCGATGGGCTCTAGGTCAATAGTGGAGGCCCAGCCCACCAGCTCCCCATCTTCAACCCCTGTTCATCAGGGGGGTGCTGGCCGTTGCTCGTGCGTCCATGGACGGATCATCCACGCACCATGCATCCGTGGCTCCCCAGCGAGCTATAAGACCCCGACCCCTGGCGAAACCCTAGCCAATCCCCTCCCCATCTCCCTCGTCCTCCCCCTCTGCTTCATCCGAAGACGCGCGCCGCCATGGCCGCCTTGTAGCCGCGCCCGCCGTCAACCTCGCGCGCTTCCACCGAGTCCAGGAGGGCTGCCGCCTTCGCCTTCGTCCTCCCCGAGCATAAGGACAAGCCGGGCGCCCCCGCATCTTGCCATCTTCATCGTCTTCTCCGCGCGCGGCCGGCGGACGCCAATGTCGCGCACGTCACCGTCGAGCCACCCCCGGCCAAACCGAGCTCTCCCGGGAGCTCACGGTGAGCTCCGTAGACGATTCCCCCTCCTCCCTACGATTTCTTTGCCATAGGGCACCAAAATCGCCGTGGCCGAAGCTCACACCTGCGCGCCCGCGCCCTTCGACCACGCTCGCCGCGAGCCACTAGCGCTCCGCCCGCACCCCGCCTGCGCGCCTCACGCCCCGCGCCCACCACGGTGACCATGCCGTGTGCACCCAGCGATGTGCCCGCCGTCGCCCGAATCCGTCCGAGGCCGCGCCTGGAGCTCCGCTCCCCCCCCCCCCCCCGCACTCGCCTCCCTCTGCATCGCCCAGCGCCTGTGCACGCCCGGGCAAGCCGTTGTTAGCCCCCCTGGCTGCCCCTACTCGTGCCCGGGGCGCACCCTACGCGTGCGCCTGCCGCAGGTGCTCGTGCTCACTACCGCTCTTGCTGCCCACCTCTGCCCCCCCCCCCCCGCTGCTTCTCGCTCGCCGTCAGCAGCCGCCGCTGCCTAGCGCCGCCGCTCGTGCTGCCTACTGTCGCCGGTTGCCGTGAACCGCGCCCCTACCACTCCCCAACACGCTCTTCGCTCCCGCCGCTGTCCGCCGGCCGAGCACCGAGGCTACCGGCCCGCCGTGCACGAGTGCGCTTGCAACCTCCCCTGTTGACAGACCGAGTTAATTAGACAAAATCAGTTTAACCCTAACCCCCTGACCCTAGCAGCCACTAACGTATGGCCCCCACCTTTATTTAAACTAATTTAACTACTTTGTTTAGTATCTGAGTCAATGACATGCGGGACCCTCATGCACTATTCGTGTGTTGACTGGTCAAAGGTAGACGGGGTCAACCGCTGCTGACTGGACCCTGCTGGCCCACTGTCGGCCTCTCTGGCTGTGTACATAGTGGGTACACATAGTGTTTTCCCCATTTAATTTGATTTAGCAATATTTTTAGAAAATGTTTAAAACTTCAGAAAATCATAATAAATAAACCGTAACTCCGATGAAAATAATTTATATATGAAAAATGATCAGAAAAATACGACGAATCCGGATATGTCATCCGTCATTTGTCACGTGCCTCTAGCATAGCGAACATGGATCTGTCCCCTCCGTTTCATCTGACCGATAAATGCCCGGAGCTCGGAAAATATTCCCAGATATTTTCCCGCTCCGTCTGCAATGTGTAGCCTTGCGTTAGGTCACCCCTAGCACCGCTTATTGCTGTGTCATGCTTTGTGTACATTTGTTTGCCCGTTATTTATTCATTTCTCCCTCCTCTTTCTTCTCCGATAGACCCTGCGACTACTGCCGATGCCCCTGTGATCGACTACGTCACTGACGACCCTTCTTCCTTTTCAGCTGAGCAACCAGGCAAGCAAAACCCCTTGATCATTCATATATCGCCCATTCCTTCCCTCTCATGCTTGCATTAGATTTTGCTACTGTATTTGATTGCTCCTATTCTAACACATAGCCTGCTTTTGTAACCTACTCTTGTACTTTACCTGCTTATCCTAAACTGCTTAGTATAGGTTGGTTAGTGATCCATCAGTGGCCCCTCACCTTGTCCTTGTTGCCCCCATTGGAATTACCAGGTGACTAGATCAACGTGATCGACGTCCAGGGCCCGACACATCACCTCACCCCCCTTTTGTTGTACGACTCTGCAGAGCTACTATCGAGTGTCGAGGGTCATACCTCATAACGCACTCCCGATGATAACTCTATAGTGTAGCTATTCGGTCGTGGTCATCGAGGGTGATTCCTCCTTCACCACACCCGATATGACTCTGTCATGCAACACCTCAAGCGTGAACCTCAAGGGTGATTCCTCCTAGTCCACCTTGACGATTACATCAGGTGGATTCCATCGAGGGTGATTCCTCGGATCCCCCCTTGGTGTTTTGGACAATCGGTTACTTTGACTTTACCATAGAACCATGTTGAAGTCGGGTTGGCCCTGAGGGGTACCCGCGAGTTGATGTGTAGTCGGGTTGACCTGGAGGGTACCCGCGAGATTTCTACGTGGCACGACTGGGCATTTCGGGCCCTTGCCGTAAGGCCACGAGACGGGGTGATGGGGTCACATGATCGTGAGTCTCTGCTCGTTACCGCGCGCTTCCAAGATACTAACGAGATTGGGTATTTGATCTGAGTTGGCTACTGGCCTATACGCACTAACCGCCATGCGGGACAAAATATGGGCAACCAGCGTCGTAGTATCAGCCGAAGCTCTTCAGACGTCAGCGACTGACCAACGCGCGCCGGGTTGGACTGGAACGCCTGGGCTTGTATAAGGGGGCTAGGTCTACTCCCGGCCACCCACGCAACATGCAGGAGTGCAAAGGGCAATGCGCCCAAGACCCCTGCGCGCTTAGGATGTAGACCGGCATGCTGGCCTCTCTGTTGAGCCTAGGTAGGGCTGCGACGTGTTGATCTTCCGAGGCCGGGCATGACCCGGGAAAGTGTGTCCGGCCAGAGTGATCGAGCGTGTTGGGTAATGTGGTACACCCCTGCAGGGAAGTTTATCTATTCGAATAGTCGTGTCAACGGTAACAGGATGACTTGGAGTTGTATCCCGACCTATACAACTAGAACTGGATAATGAGATGTGACTTGGATATGATGGCTCCGGGATTGCTTTCTCGCAGGGAGTCGAGAAAGGATCTCTAGGCGTTAATACTACAACATACTTGCTTAATAATATGATATTCTGTACTCTTCTAACTGTTGCAAGATGCTTGAAGATGCTAGTCTTCGATAGGCTAGGCTTTCCCCCTTCTCTTCTGGCATTCTGCAGTTCAGTCCATAGATACAACCCATTCCTTTAATACTGATGCATACTTAGTTTAGATCTGAAGTAAGTCTTGCGAGTACTTTGGATGAGTACTCACGGTTGCTTTGCTACCCCTTTTTCCCCTATACCCGATTGTTGCGATCAGATGACGGATCCCAGGAGCCAGATGCCACTACCGCCGACTACTTCTACCCGGAGGGTGCCCACTACTACGTGGAGGCCGTCGACGACCAGGAGTAGTTAGGAGGCTCCCAGGCAGGAGGCCTTGCCTTTTCGATCTATGTTGCTTTTGTGCTAGCCTTCTTAAGGCAAACTTGTTTAACTTATGTCTGTACTCAAATATTGTTGCTTCCGCTGACTCGGTTGTATTCGAGCTGATATATTCGAGCCCTCGAGGCCCCTATCTTGTAATATAAAGCTTGTATTATTTTAATTTGTGTCTAGAGTTGTGTTGTGATATCTTCTCGTGAGTCCCTGATCTTGATCGTACACATTTGCGTGTATGATTAGTGTACGATTGAATCGGGAGCGTCACAAGTTGGTATCAGAGCCGACTACCTGTAGGATCCCCCTTTCGATCTCCTTGCCCGAAGTTGATTCTAGTCTTTAGAAAACTTTTACTAACATTGTTGTGTGGCTTACGAGCCCACATCACAAATGGGTGGTATTAGGATCTTTTATTCCTCGTGTTTACTCTGGGACTCTGATCTCTCTTCTATTCGGGTTAAATGATTCTGCTAACTCTAACTCTAGGTTCTCGCAAATACTTTCTCCCAGAGAGCCCCTCAGTCCAGATGATCGCTTGCTTCACCAGAAGATTCTAAAGATACTCTCCGATGTTCTCCCGAGAACTTCTGCTCATCGCTTTTGAAATTTCCTTCCACCGTCAACCCGTACGGATAACTACATCCACCTGTCGTTCTTGCTTTCATTCCAAGTTGCTCTTGTTATTACAACATGCCTCGAAATACTCTCGTTGTCCCGAGAATCCATTGTTCCTGCTGCCTTGCAGTTCTTTACCACATGAATACCCCTACGGATAATACCTCGCACTTACCGAGTATCCGTTCGTCCCCAGTTGTTCTTCTGTTCCACAAAATTCTTTGGAATACTTTCGATCTTCCAAAAATCCTCAGTAGCCTCGATTGCTCCTGTTCTTCCTTACCCGCTTGCATTATGGTTAATTCCATATGTCAAGCAATATTCATTAAACTCCTTTGCGATTGCCATTCTTACCCTATTGATTCGACATGTGCGTGAATGCACACAATCATTAGTTATTCCCTGGTAATTATTTTACCTTCTAGCTCAGACGTCATTCTGGATATGAGCTGGATCTTGACCAACCGATTGGTTGTGTCTCACTATTCAGCTTACTCATATTTGATCGAAGCATCTGATTTTGATCCCCCGATTTGAAATCAATAATTCCTTTGTACTTAAGCTTTGAAATTATCCAGATGTTTTTATAATCTGATGCCTTTGCAATTATTTCTTCTTCTAGTTGAACATCGATACTCGCATCAGATTCTTTACGATCCGCCAGATCCTTTGGTGGATTATTATCCAATCGTTCCTGCATATTCTCAAAATCTTGAGTTCCTTCCCCTGATACATAATGCCTTTGGTAAATTGTATCCCCTACTTTTGTCAACCATGCCCTACTTTCGAGCTTGTGTTGTTTACTCTTGAAGCTTGTGGTATATGTTCCTAAGATGCCCCGATGGGTTGAACCTATGCTTTCCCTAAACCGTATGCACTTGAGAGTCTTCTGGTGTTTTGCCAGATAAAATTTCAACAATACAACTACTTCCAAACGAGAAGTGAATGGAAGGTTATGCGTTGAAGAAGTTGGAGTCGACCTTGAACTTTGTGTTCATGCCCATGGAAATGATGTAGATCTTATCATGAAAGCTTCTCGTAACAATAATTATTCCCCTGGTATAATTTGATCTTGTATCTGTGATTTAATCCTTCGCAATTGTGGTTCCGACCATCTTCTGTGATCCCATTCCTTGGACAAGTTCAAGCACTTGTCTTTTGCAAATCAATATGCCTGTCCAACCTCTATTCTGATCTACCTCGAGTATTGCCCCATGTTATCTCGAGTATATCGTGCCATTGCACTATCTCTTTTGAATTCTTGATGGAATATTACTCTCACCGTTTTAGTCACTCCGCAGGTCTGCATTGTCCGTCACTCGAGAACTTTGACAAGTGACTCGAATCCACACTGTGATTCAGTACTCCTAGTACCTTGTTGCTGGGTAGTTTAATATCCCATCACATCATTTCTAGCCTGATCGGCAATATCATTATTGTGCTAATTTTTAACTGTGCTACCTGGTCCTTCTTCCCAGAGCATAATTTTCAGTGATAAGCTAAGCTTACGTCGATCTTCCTCATCATATCATTTCGCCTTAAACAGCAAGCATGATTCCGAGTTGGTGTCGTATCCTTGGTTCCGATAACCTTTCACTTCACCATTCCTTTTGCTTGACATCATCGCTGATCGATTACATCTTCATGAAACCTCTTGAAAAATGTGTCATGATCATCATCATCATCATCATTCTGAGCTCTTCCATGATATCAATCGAATTCATGATGAGAAATACCATCCTTGCCCCTCGATGATTTGTGTTATCATCGGCAACTTTATCGCCTTCCCTCCAACACAAACTTGATCATGTTTTGTGTAGTACCTTGAGTTCCTTTATATACAGCTTGTGATATGTTCTACCTTGGAATATTACCATCTTTCATGTCAAGAAAGTTGTGGGAAATTCACCACCTCTTGAGAATTCTTGATACAAGTGATACTTATCACCATCACCATTCTTTGCTTGGTCCCCGTGTTGTTTCTAACCAGAATACCGACAAATGAACTATGATGTGTGCATTCAAAACTTTTCTAGCAACCCTATTGCTTTGAAGTAAATGGTCGATAGTTCCATTCTAGGTCTTTTGGTCATTGAATCACCATTCTAACATCGATCGTGCTACTTACTCCATCCTTCCAAGTGCATGTTTCGATCAATGTTTTCCTGTGGATGTTCTCCTCGAACATGCTTCATAATATACTTTGGTGTGTCCAATGCTATCACCTTGTTTACTTAATTATGGAAATCCATGTTTATGGAAATCTCGATGAATTGTTGCTGAGCCCATCGACCACATCCTCATCTTTTCCTTGCTGAAATTGTATGACTTATTTTATAAGTTGTTTCCGATGGATCCTTTGTGTATCCAAAGTCCGACCTTTACCTGATGACCATGTCAATGCTACCTCGAAGCATGACTGTGGTACTCAAACATCAACAAGAACTTTCGAAGCATAATGCAAAATTTTCTTGATCAATTATCCATACACCGTTGTATGGGTAAACCTCATAAATTCCTCGCCCCATTTTCCAAATGGATACTTACCTGTTGCCCTGTCATGCATAACAAGATCTGTTTGTCCTTGGGCAAGATATACTCCTTATACTTGGGTATAATCACATTTTCCTTTCCAGTGTTTTGTTTAACATTTCTTGTAATCTAACTTATCTGAACGGAGATAATTCCCCGCTTATGTAAACACCTCGGTGTGCAACTCTGTCAGTAAGACCTTGTTACTATTGTTGTTGACATTCCGGTAACCACCGATGGACGAGAACTTTGCCTATTGGTCCACCTCGTTTCAACGAGCAGGAAAATGGTTCTCTTCGTCCCTCGCCCTTGGTACCAACGTTGTTGCCAACATAAATGACAGGCTATCCTCTGACATGCCTTGCTATCATGACCATGCAAGATGTCAGCGCCCTTCCTACTTTTAACCCACATGGTGGGCCCATAACCCATAGTTCCACAGGATCGAAACCTAACTCTCCTGTACACCTCTGTTTCCAAAGTTATTCCTCATGCTTGGCTTCATATGAGATTCACTTCGTATGAGATTCACGAGCCACCTTCCCACTGATCTATTCTGTTGTCAGACACAACACTTATTCACGTTGCTCTGAACCCCTCTCACACTCTGTTTCAGACATCGAACATTTGCCTACCCGCTTCAAAATTCTCATGCCTACTTTTCTTTCTCTCGATATATTTCCTGAGTTTCAACTCGAGAGATACTCATATGTTCATTCATGGGTTAACCTTAGATGATTACCCTTATAGCATTCTATCGTTGCCGAGCTGCCCCTTACCTATTCGTAAGTACGATGAAGACCCCAAAGTAAGGAAGATGACTTCATCATGATGACCTGAAGCAGAGAAATGAAGGCATCAATGAAAGGGATCAACTTCTTCGAGAAGAGCAACCAAGAATGAGAAGATCCGTTAGAATTTCGTAACCAGAACTTTCCCCCTTACTCCACCTCTTAAATCTCGGGACGAGATTTCTTATAGTGGAGGAGATTTGTAACACCCCTAGTGTCATGCTACAGTAACCTCACCCTAATGATGCCATGTCACCATGCCTTTTAAGCATAATTACCCCTTAATTAAAACCAAGTTCAAATTCAAATTTTAAACAAGTCAATATAAATATTTCTTTAAACAGCTAACCAAAAATGTTTACCATGTGTCATAAAATCCCTAAGTATTTGTAAAAATATTATCAAGCCCTTTTGAGTTCCCAAAATGCCCCTAGATTTTAAAACAGTGGACCAGCAGCACTTTGTCAGCACTTTCAAATACCAACAAAATTCAAGTGGATTCCGAACAGCCTCAAACTTTTTATACCTACTCAGTATATTGCAAAGTATTTAATTTGACCAGTGGCACATTTTACAAAAGTCAATTGGTGCTCTAATTAAATGCAAAACAGTGAGAGAGAAACAAAGGAGAAATAAAGAAAAAGAAAAGAAACCTAACTTCTATGCGATGGGCTCTAGGTCACTAGTGGAGGCCCAGCCCACCAGCTCCCCATCTTCAACCCCTGTTCATCAGGGGGGTGCAGGTCGTTGCTCGTGCGTCTATGGATGGATCGTCCAGGCGCCGTGCATCCATGGCTCCCCGGCGAGCTATAAGATCCCGACCCCTGGCAAAACCCTAGCCAATCCCCTCCCCATCTCCCTCGTCCTCCCCCCTCTGCTTCATCAAAAGACGAGCACCGCCATGGCCGCCTCGTAGCCACGCCCATCGTCGACCTCGCGCGCTCCCGCCGAGTCCAGGAGGGCTGCCGCCTTCGCCTTCGTCCTCCCCGAGCACAAGGACAAGCCGGGCGCCCCCGCATTCCATCTTCGTCGTCTTCTCCGCGCGCGGCCACTGGACGCCAACATTGCGCATGTCGCCGTCGAGCCACCCTCGGCCGAACCGAGCTCTCCCGTGAGCTCATGGTGAGCTCCGCAGACGATTCCCCCTCCACCCCTACGTTTTCTCCGCCATAGGGCGCCAAAATCACCGTGGCCGAAGCTCACACCCACGCGCCCGCGCCCTTTAACCGCGCTCGCCGCGAGCCACTGGCTCTCCGCCCGCACCCCGTGTGTGTGCCCCGCGCCCCGCGCCCGCCGTGGTGGCCACGCCATGCGCACCCAGCGTTGTGCCCGCCGTCGCCTGAATCTGTCTGAGGCCGCGCCTGGAGCTCCGCTCCCCCCGCACTCGCCTCCCTCTGCATCGCCCAGCGCCTGTGCGCGCCCGGGCCAAGCAGCTGCTAGCCCCCATGGCCGCCCCTACCCGGGCCCGGGGCGCCCTCTACGCGTGCGCCCGCCACAGGTGCTCGTGCCCACTGCCGCTCTTGCCGCCCGCCTCTGCCCCCCGCTGCTTCTCACTCGCCGTTAGCAGCCGCTGCTGCCTAGCGCCGCTGCTCGTGCTGCCTACTACCGCCGGTTGTCGCGAACCGCGCCCCTGCCGCTCCCCAACGTGCTCTCCGCTCCCGCCGCTGTCTGCCGGCCGAGCGCCGAGGCTGCCGGCTCGCCGTGCACGAGTGCGCTTGCAACCTCCCCTGTAGACCGGCCGGGTTAATTAGACAAAACTAGTTTAACCCTAACCCTCTGACCCTAACAGCCACTGACGTACGGCCCCCACCTTTGTTTAAACCAATTTAACTACTTTGTTTTGTGTCCGAGTCAATGACATGCGGGACCCTCATGCACTATTCGTCTGTTGACTGGTCAAAGGTGGACTCGCTCAACCGCTGCTGACTGGACCCCGCTGGCCCACTGTCGGCCTCTCTGGCTGTGTACATAGTGGGTACACATAGCGTTTTCCCTATTTAATTCGATTTAGCAGTATTTTCAGAAAATGTTTAAAACTTCAGAAAATCATAATAAATAAACCATAACTCCGATGAAAATAATTTATATATGAAAAATGATCAGAAAAATATGACGAATCCGAATATGTCATCCGTTCATTTGTCACGTGCCTCTAGAATAGCGAACATGGATCCGTCCCCTCCGTTTCATTTGACTGATAAATGCTTGGAGCCCGGCAAATATTCCCGGATATTTTCCCGCTCCGTCTGCAATGTGTAGCCTTGCATTAGGTCATCCCAAGCACCGTGTATTGCCGTGTCATGCTTTGTGTACATTTTTTGCCCATTATTTATTCATTTCTCCCTCCTCTTTCTTCTCCGATAGACCCTGCGACTGCTGCCGATGCCCCTGTGATCGACTACGTCACCGACGACCCTTCTTCCTTTTCAGCCAAGCAACCAGGCAAGCAGACCCCCTTGATCATTCATATATCGCCCATTCCTTCCCTCTCATGCTTGCATTAGATTTTGCTACTGTATTTGATTGCACCTATTCTAATGCATAGCCTGCTTTTGTAACCTGCTCTTGTACCTTACCTGCTTATCCTAAACTGCTTAGTATAGGTTGGTTAGTGATCCATTAATGGCCCCTCACCTTGTCCTTGTTGCCCCCGCTGGAATTACCAGGTGACTCGATCAACGTGATCGACGTCCAGGGCCAGAAACATCACCTCACCCCCCTTTTGTTGTACGACTCTGCAGAGCTACTATCGAGTGCCGAGGGTGATACCTCGTAACGCAATCCCGATGATAACTCTGTAGTGTAGCTATTCGGTCGTGGTCATCGAGGGTGATTCCTCCTTCACCCCTCCCGATACGACTCTGTCATGCAACACCTCAAACGTGAACCTCGAGGGTGATTCCTCCTAGTCCACCTTGACGATTACATCAGGTGGATTCCATCGAGGGTGATTCCTCGGATCCCCCCTTGGTGTTTTGGACATACGATTACTTTGAATTTACCATAGAACCATGTTGAAGTTGGGTCGGCCCTGAGGGGTACCCGCGAGTTGATGTGTAGTCGGGTTGACCTGGAGGGTACTCGTGAGATTTCTATGTGGCATGGCTGGGCATTCCGGGCCCTTGACGTAAGTCCACGAGACGGGGCAATGAGGTCACATGATCGTGAGTCTCTACTCATTACCGCGTGCTTCCAAGATACTAACGAGATTGGGTGTTTGATCTGTGTTGGCCACTGGCCTATATGCACTAACCGCCACGCGGGACAAGATATGGGCAACCAGCGTCGTAGTATCAGCCGAAGCTCTTCAAACGTCAGCGACTGAGCGGCGTGCGCCGTGTTGGACTGGAATGCCTGCGCATGTATAAGGGGGCTAGGTTTGCTCCCGACCGGCCATGCAACGTGCAGGAGTGCAAAGGGCGATGGGCCCAAGACCCTTGCGCGCTTAGGATGTAGACCAGTGTGCTGGCCTCTATGTTGAGCCTAGGTAGGGCTGCGACGTGTTGATCTTCCGAGGCCGAGCATGACCCGGGAAAGTGTGTCCGGCCAGAGTGATCGAGCGTGTTGGGTAATGTGGTGCACCCATGCAGGGAAGTTTATCTATTCGAATAGTCGTGTCCATGATAACAGGACGAGTTGGAGTTGTATCCCGATCTATACAACTAGAACTGGATAATGAGATGTGACTTGGATATGATGGCTTCGGGATTGCTTTCTCGCAGGGAGTCGAGAAAGGATCTTTGGGCGTTAATACGACAACATACTTGCTTAATAATATGCTATTTTATACACTTCTAAATTCTGCAAGATGCTTTAAGATGCTAGCCTTCGATAGGCTAGGCTTTCCCCCTTCTCTTCTGGCATTCTGTAGTTCAGTCCACAGATACATCCCATTCCTTTGATACTGATGCATACTTAGTTTAGATCTGATGTAAGTCTTGCGAGTACTTTGGATGAGTACTCATGGTTGCTTTGCTACCCCTTTTTCGCCTATACCCAATTGTTGCGATCAGATGACGGATCCCAGGAGCCAGATGCCACTACCGCCAACTATTTCTACCCCGAGGGTTCCTACTACTACGTGGAGGCCGTCGACGACCAGGAGTAGTTAGGAGGCTCCCAGGCAGGAGGCCTTGCCTTTTCGATCTATGTTGCTTTTGTGCTAGCCTTCTTAAGGCAAACTTGTTTAACTTATGTCTATACTTAGATATTGTTGCTTCCATTGACTCGGTTGTATTCGAGCTGATGTATTCGAGCCCTCGAGGCCCCTGGCTTTTAATATAAAGCCTGTATTATTTTAATTTGTGTCTAGAGTTGTGTTGTGATATCTTCTCGTGAGTCCCTGATCTTGATCGTACACATTTGCGTGTATGATTAGTGTACGATTGAATCGGGGGCGTCACGAAGGGGCAATGTTATTATCCTTTCCATACTTGTGCTTCAAAGTAGCACCATGTTTTTCATATAGAGAGTCTCCTATGGTTTGTTTCCTATAACTAGTGGGAATTTTTCATTATAAGAACTTGGCTTGTATATTCCAATGATGGGCTTCCTCAAATGCCCAAGGTCTTCATGAGCAAGCAAGTTGGATGCACACCCACTTAGTTTATTTTTGAGTTTTCATACACTTATAGCTCTTAGTGCATCTGTTGCATGGCAATCCCTACTCCTTGCATTGACATCAATTGATGGGCATCTCCATAGCCCGTTGATTAGCCTCGTCAATGTGAGACTTTCTTCTTTTTTGTCTTCTCCACACAACCTCCAACATCATACTCTATTCCACCCATAGTGCTATATCCATGGCTTGCGCTCATGTATTGCGTGAGAGTTGAAAAAGCTGAAGCACGTTAAAAAGTATGAACCAATTGCTCGACTTGTCATCGGAGTTGTGCATGATACATACTTTGTGTTAAGAAGATGGAGCATGACAAGACTATATGATTTTGTAGGGATAACTTTCTTTAGCGTTGATATTTTGAAAGACATGATTGTTTGTTGGTATGACTTATTATTATTGTTTTTACGTCAAACTATAGACTATTGCTTTGAATCATTCGGATCTTAATATTCATGTCACAAAGAGAAATTACATGATGAACATGATAGGTAGCATTCCACATCAAAAATTCTGTTTTTATCATTTACCTACTCGAGGACGAGCAGGAATTTAGTTTGGGGATGCTTGATACGTCTCCAACGTATCTATAATTTTTTATTGTCCCATGCTATTATAGTATCAATCTTGGATGTTTTATATGCAATTATATATCATTTTTTGGGACTAACCTGTTGACCTGGTGCCCAGTGCCAGTTGCTGTTTTTTGCTTGTTTTTGGCTTTTCAGGAAATAAATATCAAACTGAGTCCAAACGGAGAAAAAACTTTGGATTAATTTCTTTTGGACCAGAAGAGACCCTAGAAGGTTCGGGAGAAGACCTGACGAGCCATGAGGGAGCGACAAGCTCGGGAGGCGCGCCCCAGGGGGGCGCCCCCCAGGCTTGTGGGACCCTTGTGGCACCTCTTGACCTAAGTCCGCCTCTGTAAATTCTCAAATGTTCCCCTGACATCACAGAGCCACCCGAAATACTTTTTTCACCACCGCAAGTTTCTGTTCCCACGAGATCCCATCTGGAGGCCTTCTTCGGTACTCTGCCGGAGGGGGAATCGATCACGGACGGGCTCTACATCAACCTTGCTGCCCTTCCGATGATGTGTGAGTAGTTCTCCACAGACCTATGGGTCCATAGCTAGTAGCTAGATGGTTTCTTCTCTCTCTTTGATCTTCAATACAATGTTCTCCTCGATGTTCTTGGAGATCTATTCGATGTAATGACTTTTTGTGGTGTGTTTGTTGAAATCCGATGAATTGTGAGTTTATGATAAGATTATCCATGAATATTATTTTAGTTTTCTCTGAATACTTTTATGCATGATTGTTATAGCTTTGTATTTCTCCCCGATCTATTGATTTTGTTTGGTCAACTAGATTGATTTTTCTTACAATGGGAGAGGTGATTTGTAATGGGTTCGATCTTGCGGTGCTCAATCCCAGTGACAGAAAGGGAAATGACACATATTTGTATCGTTGCCATTAAGGATAAAAAGATGGGTTTATTCATGTGTGAGTTTACTTTGTCTATATCATGTCATCTTGCTTAAGGCGTTACTCCGTTCTTTATTAACTTAATACTCTAGATGCATGCTGAATAGCGGTTGATGTGTGGAGTAATAGTAGTAGATGGAGACAGGAGTCGGTCTATTTGTCTCGGACATGATGCCTATATACATGATCATTGACTTGGATATCGTCATGATTATTTGCTTGTCTATCAATTGCCCAACAGTAATTTGTTTACCCATCATTTCCTATTTTCAAGAGAGAAGCCTTTAGTGGAAACTATGGCCCACGGGACTACTTTTTTTTATCATATATTAAAATAAAAATATCTTGCTGTAATTTTTCTTTATTTATTTTATTTTGTATTTTAATTATCTATCTATCACTACGGGATTTGATCCTTGCAATTAACCGCCAAGGGATTGACAACCCCTTGTTCATGTTGGGTGCAAGTATTTGTTATTTTGTGTGTAGGTACTGCTAATGAGGTGTTGTTTGGTTCTCCTACCATATCGATAACCTTGGTTCTTAACTGAGGGAAATACTTATCTCTACTGTACTGCATCATCTTCTCCTCTTCGAGGAAATCCCAACGCAACTCATAAGTAGCAGCGATGAGCTTCGAGAAGAGGTGGATAAGACTGATGGGCTGGAAGTCCAAGTGTGATTGCGCGTTCGCTCGCTCGCTTCGGGTGCAAGGTGAGGAGAGCTTCGTTGAGCTTCCGGATGTCCCTCCCGTTCATGGTGTATAGCTTCTGGAATGCCTTGCAGATGTCATTCTTGACCGTGTCCCAACATGCAACGAGGAATTCGGAGGTGAACCCGTCGGGGCCGGGCGCCTTGCCGGTAGATAAGCTCTTGATGGCATTCCAAATATCGTCTCGGACTACTGAACACGCAAAGTGCGGAGGTCTAGTGTGATGGTGCTTTCCGTGGCGCTCCCGAGAACATCAGAGAAGTTGTTGTATGCATCCTCGGCCATAGCCTCATGTTCGTTCACCACATGATCACCGGCCCAGAGAGATTTCATGAGATTTCGTTGCTTGCGGTGCGAGGTGTGCACTTTGTAGTAGGAGATGGCGGAGTCATCGCTCCGTAGCCACGATAGACGGGTCTGCTGCTGTGCGATAGAACGCTCCAGGGAGGCAAGGCCAAGATAGGACGCCTTGAGTCTCCACCGAAGCCAAGTCTCAGAGTGTGATAGCGGGCGCAAGTCTTGGGCAGCGTTGAGGCATGCAATGAGCTCATGGGCCACCTTGAGTTGCAGTGAGACATTGCCAATGGATCTCATACTCCAGCCCTGTAGATGTCTGGTTGTTGCCTTGAGACGGGCCATGATGCACCAGAAAGGATCGGGGTCCGACGCCACGGAGTTCCATGCCTCGGAAACCGTGAGGTGGAATCCTTCCAACTTCGGCCAGAACCACTCAAAGTGGAATCGTCGTGCACTAGGAGGATGTGCCACGCAGTTGACGATGAGCGGGCAGTGATCAGCTGCTGCCGAGGAGAGGCAATGAGGGCGCGCAATCTCCCAGCCCGAGGTGCAAAGGACACGGTCGTTGCGAACGAGAGTCAGGGTGTCGCGCTCGCTAGACCAGGTATACCAGCGGCCATGCAAGTATAGGTCACGGAGCTCCTCATCGGCGATGAAGCATCGAAATCGACTCATGACACGATGGTTTAGGTTAGAATTGTTCTTGTCAGCGGCCGAGGTGATCATGTTGAAGTTGCCGCCTAGCAACCACGGGCCAATGCGGGGGAAACTGACCATGTTACCGGCGAGCTAAAAAAGTTCATTGTGCGTGATCGCTATGATGTTGGCGATGATGCATGTCGCGAATGGGTTGGGAATGGCTATACTCCATATTGGTCACACATTAATCAATGATTGATCAATGCATTTTTGCAAAAAAATGTATGTTCCTAAAGTCTATAGGAGTGTTCTTTCCGTTTGCAGACTTGCATCCGATGGTCATTCTTACTAGGAATTTGATCCTAACCATTCTTGTACTGAGGATCGATTAACAAGGGCAATGAGGGTGCAAGGCAGATGTAAATGAGTGATGTATCCTTTTATGGCATCTCCAACGCTAACCCTCAAACCTCCCGCAACCGTCCGGACCGCGGAAGGCATCCAACGCGGTCCTGTATCGGTCCGCGGCGTGGTCTGGATGCGTTTTCTCCTGTAAACCAGAGATAAATGTGGAGGAGGTTTGCGGGAGTCCGGACCGATCCCAAGCCCGTTTCTGACCACCCCGGCCCAACAAAACCCTCCTCCCGCGCCCGCGCCAGCTGCCCGCATTCATGCCACTGTAGAGCGGCCGCTCCACATTGAAGAGCGGACACGACCTCTCACTGGCACCGGCAGTGAAGCTGCTCGCCGGCCGAGGGCGCCACCCGCGATGCGTCTCCGGTGTCCGCCCCTTTTCAATGCCGGAGACGCATGACTGGACAGGCGGGACGGATATCTACCACGTCCGTTCAATGCCCTGTCCGTCCGTATGCCGCCATTAAGCAGGCTTGCCGACCGAGAAACCCACTCTGTCGTCCCGCATTTACGTCTGGCCTCACCGGAATCCGCTATTTAAGGGCAGCCACACCCGGCTATCTCCATGACACAACACATCCGCTCCACATCCTCCTCCTTTCCTCCACATCCGCCATGACCGCCAGCAGGAAAGCACTGTGGGACAGTCTGTCGCCCGAGATGAAGCACGCGGTGGCCGCCCTTGTTGCCATGCCTGGCAGGTCGAGGCTGGTTTGCCGGCCAGCACGCCCGAGGTCTTTGACAACGAGGATGATACCATGATGGAGACGGACTCTGACGACTCTGCCCCGGCTCCCGCGCCTCCTATGCTCGCCGGCTTCACCATGGAGCGGGAGCAGGCGCACTTCAACGCCGCCATGGCGGAGGTGCAGCCTGTGCCGGCGCCTCTGTCGATGTTCCAGCATGCGCAGGAGGAACAACGGTACAACCTGTTCCTCCTGGGGCAGCACCTGCTGGCGGAGGGACAGATCTACGACAAGCACGCGAGCGATGAGGCCGTGGCGGCGATGGCCGCGATGAACCCCAACTTTGTCGCAGAGCAGCGTGCCATCTACGATGTCGTCTGTGCTCAAGCCACCATTCGCCAGGAAGCGGCCGCCGCGGAGGCGCAGCTACAGGCGATCGTGGAGGAGAACAATGCCAGCTGCACCTCCTACGCGCCGCCGATGAACCATTAGCCGGCCCGGTGGGATGAAGACAGCGTGGGTGCCACCATTTCCATCGTGGACCTCACGTCCACCGGCGACGGACAAGTCACAGACACCTCCAAGGATGAGTAGGCCACGGGAGGTGGCGGTGCCTTGTGTCCCATGTGGGCCGGTCCGTCTCCCGTGTTCTACTCTTCCTTGCCGGAGACCGCACCTTCACTTCATCGGTCTTATCACCGGTGCTCATGGAGACGGCGGATGGAGGAGGACACGGGCTAGGATGCCGGGCACCGACGTCGTAGGATAGGTTTAGGGGTGGGTCTTTTTTTCTAAATGTTCAAAATGTAATGAAAACCGTCGTGTTTGTATGAAATCCGGCCGTATTTGCATGAATTTCATCTGGTTTGTTGAAACATACTTTGTAATGTATGCAGCTAGAACTGGATGTCATCCTCCCACATCCGTGTCCATGGACTGCTCGCCCCCCCCCCCCCCATTCGCGGACGGATGCGGGAGGAAATTTGCGGATTGCTGTTGGAGATGCCCTTATGCATGTGTCTTAGAGCATTTACAGTCGGACTTGGAAAATCAGACCCCTCAAACGCCCGCAGATTCGACCGGACGCGTCCGTGGACAGTGACCAATCACGCTTCAAATTTCCTCCTCTGCATCCATGTCTCTTATATTTCATCCCCTAGATCCATACAAACCATTCAAAAATAAACCTAGGTACTATGACACACTAGCTATGATTTTTCGTCGGAGATGTCCACGATGTCGGTGCCGGGCGCCAGGTGGATAGGCGCGTAGGAGGGCTCAGGCTCCTCCTCATCCTCCTCCTTATCCATGTACGTGAGCATCTCGCCAACTTCCGCGGCTTGCTCCACCTCCATCTCCTGCCGACGGCAGCGTCTGGCCTCCGCATCCGACTCCGAGCGGAGGGAATCGAGGATGGCCTGCTGCTCCGCGTGCAGATCCACGTCCCCAGCGTCCCCCACATCCTCCTCCTCCTCCTCCTCAGCCTCCTCCTCCTCAATCTCATCCTCCTCCGGATCCACCGCAACCAGAGGTAGCCCCGCGACGATCCGGGCTTCGCGCCTTGCCCGGACCTGATCAAGGAGTGATGGAAATATGCCCTAGAGGCAATAATAAAGTTTTTATTATTATATTTTCTTATTCATGATAAAGGTTTATTATTCATGCTAGAATTGTATTGACCGGAAACTTAAATACATGTGTGGATACATAAACAAATACTGTGTCCCTAGTGAGCCTCTACTAGACTAGCTCGTTGATCAGAGATGGTTAAGGTTTCCTAATCATAGACATGAGTTGTCATTTGATAACGCGATCACATCATTAGGAGAATGATGTGATGGGCAAGACCCAACCATTAGCATAGCATATGATCGTTCAGTTTATTGCTACTGCTTTCTTAATGTCAAATACATGTTTCTTCAACCATGAGATCATGCAACTCCCAGACTCCGGAGGAATGCCTTGTGTGCCATCAAACGTCACAACGTAACTGGGTGATCATAAAGTTGCACTACAGGTATCTCCGAAGGTGTCTGTTGGGTTGGCATGGATCGAGACTGGGATTTGTCACTCCGTGTGACGGAGAAGTATCTCTAGGCCCTCTTGATAATACAGCATCACAAGAAGCTTGCAAGCAAAGTGACTAAGGAGTTAGTTACATGATGATGTATTACGGAATGAGTAAAGAGACTTGCCGGTAACGAGATTGAACTAGGTCTGGAGATACCGACGATCGAATCCCGGGCAAGTAACATACCGACAGACAAAGGGAACTACGTATGTTGTCATAAAGGTTCGACCGATAAAGCTCTTCGTAGAATATGTAGGAACCAATATGGGCATCTAGGTCCCGCTATTGGCTATTGACCGGAGAAGCATCTCGGTCATGTCTACATCATTCTCGAACCCGTAGGGTCCGCACGCTTAACATTCATTGACGATATAGTATAATACGAGTTATGTATGTTGGTGACCGAATGTTGTTCGGAGTCCCGGATAAGATCACAGATATGACGAGGAGCTCCGGAATAGTCTGGAGGTGAAGATTGATATATGGGATAATAGTGTTTGGTCTCTGGAAGGGTTCCGGAATTCACCGGAAGGGGTTTCGGATGCTTCCCGAAATGTTCGGGTACGAGAACACTTTATTTGGGCCAAGGGGTAAAGTCCACGAGGCTTTTGGAAGGTGCAAAAGGTAGTTTTGCGGAGGCCAGGGGGCCAGACGCCAGGGACCCTGGCGTCTGGTCCTGGAGTCCGAGAAGGACTCTTGCCTTGCGGGCTAAACCGACTTTGAGGAGGCTCTTTCTCCAAGTTACGACCCCAGGGCTCAACATATAAATAGAGGGGCAGGGCTAGCAGCTAGGACACATCAAGATTCACCAAGCCGTGTGCCGGCAACCCCGCCCCCTCTAGTTTATCCTCCGTCATAGTTTCCGTTGTGCTTGGCGAAGCCCTTGCGGAGATTGTTCTTCACCACCACTGTCATCACGCCGTCGTGCTGCCGAAACTCATCTACTACTTCGCCCCTCTTGCTAGATCAAGAAGGCGAGGACGTCATCGAGCTGAACGTGTGCTGAACGCGGAGGTGCCGTACGTTCGATACTTGATCGGGACGGATCATGAAGGTGTACGACTACATCAACCGCATTGATAAACGCTTCCGCTTAGCGATCTTCAAGGGTATGAAGATGCTCTCCCCTGAAGGAAATATGCCCTAGAGGCAATAATAAAGTTGTTATTTTATATTTCCTTATTCATGATAAAGGTTTATTATTCATGCTAGAATTGTATTGATCGAAAACCTAAATACATGTGTGAATACATAAACAAACGCCGTGTCCCTAGTGAGCCTCTACTTGACTAGCTCGTTGATCAAAGATGGTTAAGGTTTCCTAACCATGGACATGAGTTGTCATTTGATAACGGGATCACATCATTAGGAGAATGATGTGATGGACAAGACCCATCCGTTAGCATAGCATAATGATCGTTCAGTTTTATTGCTATTGCTTTCTTCATGTCAAATACATATTCCTTCGACTATGAGATTATGCAACTCCCGGATACCGAAGGAATGCCTTGTGTGCTATCAAACGTCACAACGTAACTGGGTGATTATAAAGATGCTCTACAGGTATCTCCGAAGGTGTTTGTTGAGTTGGCATACATCGAGATTAGGATTTGTCACTCCGAGTATCGGAGAGGTATCTCTGGGCCCTCTCGGTAATACACATCATAAGCTTGCAAGCAAACGACTAAGGAGTTAGTCACGAGGTGATGTATTACGGAACGAGTAAAGAGACTTGCCGGTAACGAGATTGAACTAGGTATGAAGATACCGACGATCGAATCTCGGGCAAGTAACATACCGATGGACAAAGGGAATTACGTATGTTGTCATAACGGTTCGACCGATAAAGATCTTCGTAGAATATGTAGGAGCCAATATGGGCATCCAGGTTCCGCTATTGGTTATTGATCGGAGAGGTGTCTCGGTCATGTCTACATAGTTCTCGAACCTGTAGGGTCCGCACGCTTAACGTTCGATGACGATATAGTATTATATGAGTTATGTGATTTGGTGACCGAATGTTGTTCAGAGTCCCGGATGAGATCACGGACATGACGAGGAGTCTCGAAATGGTCGAGAGGTAAAGATTGATATATAGGACGATGGTATTCGGACACCGGAAGTGTTTCGGGGGGTACCGGGTACTTATCGGGTCACCGGAAGGGGTTCCGGGCACCCCCGGCAAAAGATATGGGCCTTATGGTCCAAGAGGGGAAACGCACCAGCCACAAGGGGCTGGTGCGCCCCTCATATGGGCCGGCCTAAGGAGGAGAAGGAAAGGGGAGAAGGGAAAGGAAAGTGCGGATTAGGATTCCCACTTCCTTCCCTCTCCCCCCCTCTTTCCTTCACCCTCCAACAAACATGGCAGGGGGGTGCGGCCAAGGGCAGGAGCCCAAGTAGGATTCAGACCTACTTGGGGCGCCCCTTGGCCTCTCCCCTCTCCCTCCCACCTATATATATGAGGGGGGGGGGGTTCCTAGCACACCCCAGACAATTGCCTAGCCGTGTGCGGCGCCCCTCTCCACCGTTTACACCCCCGGTCATATTTTCGTAGTGCTTAGGCGAAGCCCTGCGGAGATCACTTCACCATCACCGTCACCACACCGTCGTGCTGACGGAACTCATCTACTACATCGACGTCTTGCTGGATCAAGAAGGCGAGGGACGTCACCGAGCTGAACGTGTGTAGAACGCGGAGGTGCCGTCGTTCGGTACTTGATCGGTTGAAGCGCGAAGAAGTTCGACTACATCAACCGCGTTGTGAAACGCTTCCGCTTACGGTCTACGAGGGTACGTAGACACACTCTTCCCCTCGTTGCTATGCATCTCCCTGGATACATCATTGCGTGTGCGTAGAATTTTTTTTTGTTTTCCATGCAACGATTCGCAAAACATCCCCCTCTCGTAGCTATGCATCCCCATGGATAGATCTTGCGTGTGCGTAGAAATTTTTTGTTTTCCATGCAACGTTCCCCAACAAGGAGCTGCAGCCGGTGCTCTGGCGTTTGATATGGGTAGCTCCTTACTCGACGACGTGGGGGCATGGCTGCTAGTGGTGGCGGACGGTGAGTGGAAAGTGGCGCCGGCGACATACGAGAGGGGGGAAAGGTGGACGGGTAGGGTTTCGGTGCCAGCGGTTGGCTTAAATAGCTCGGCTAGGCACTACGCGGCCCACTGGAGCAGCGCCACGCGGCGCCATCGGTCCGACGGAGGAGACGAGCTTCGGACCGCTGGGTTTCGGAGTGTTTTCCAGTGGGACCCAGCGCCAGTCCGACGTGACGGACGCGCCGGGCGCCCCCGTATCCGCTCCATATTTGGGCTAGATATTAGGGTTGCCGGTCAGCCCTGGCATTTCAGGCCTGTTTAAGGTGCCCGTCTGGGTCGCATTTTCATGACCGGTCAGTGACCGGGCCGTCCGTCCAGACGTTTGAGGTGGGTTTGAGACGTTCGGCTGTATCTCTTAGTTAGCTGAGCCGGAGAATTAGACTCTTAGTGTGCAGAAGCCTTCCGTGGATCAATAGTGTCGACACTTTGGGCACCCGTCTTTGACAAACAGTTGTCTAACACATCCTTGGAGATTTTTGTTTTCCTTCACTGGATAAATCTAGACATTGATTTAATGTGTGATGCATGTTTTCGTGAATACGCATTGTTATGTATCATTTCATTGATAGGTGAAAATGACGTACATGATGTCCCGCAAGGGAACGTACACGAACCGGCGTTCCCAGGAGCGTAGCATGAGCTTGTTGGAGGTGCTCAGCCTCGGTACACACGTTCTAGACTATAGGGATCACTAGTGTTAGTCCTTGAGCACCGTCCGTGCCCAAAGCCGAGCCTCCTCCTTGATGTTGTGGACAAGCTCGTCAGTAGACTTGTGAGTCGAGTGCTTCAGTGAAGATTGTTTTGCAGATGTTTGGGTCGCCTTATGTTGGCAGAAATAAGTACTATGTGAACTTTGTAGACGATTTCAACAAATTTACATAGATTTATATATATACTCGAATATAAATACAGTTTTGCTAAGTCTCAGTCGACTTAGACTTCGTTATGTCTCAGTCGATAGTATTTTGCATGAAGATTCATGCAAAAAAAAAATCAATTTTTATTTTTTCTTCTTACATGCTATATCACTTGATTTAGATGACTGAGACCTAGCCACACCCATATAAATATGATGTTTTTGTTGCTTTTGTGGGTACCAACAACATGTAGAACACCTGTTTAATCGCAAAAAAAAAATCCCTTTAAGTTGATTGGGAAGGTAGTATCAAAAGCTTAATTCGTTCTTCTAGCGCGTGGGTATTTCTCATCCTTTGTCATCTTCATATGGTCAACAACAGAGTAGCCCTTTGCAGCTCAATGTCAGAGCTCGGTGGTCGATAGACGTACTATACCTCTCCCGAGGGGCATAAAGGTGTTCTGCCCGCGTGTCTCCATTCCATACGACCATGCCATCGCCTTCCCCAATGGCGCCACTTTCCTGCCGTGACCTCTCCCCGCAGCTCTCCTCCCTCCCGCACCGCGGCACCGCCGCCACCACCACCCACACACAAATCTCCCTCCGGCGCGCTCCAGCCCCGCGCACACCGCTCACCACCGCCAAAAGACTGCAGCTCGCCTCCGCGGCCACCAGGGACGACGCGCTCGCCTCCCTCGTCGGCCAGCTAGAGCAGAACCTCGCCCAAGACGAGGAAGAGGACGACCTGTACCTTCCCGACGATGCTTCGTCCGGCCGGCGCCGCGGAGCACAGAAGCACCAGGACGAGCTGCCCGCGCGGTGGCGCGAGATCCACGGCAGCGACGACTGGGCGGGGCTTCTTGACCAAAGTAGCCGGAAAGGGGGAACGGTAGGCCGTCCCTCGATCCCGATTCATGGACATGGAATCGGATTCGGTACGATTCGATGAAGAATCGGCGTCCCCGCAGCCTGCTCCTCGATTCATGTTCGAGGATCCAACAGCCAAAACGCGAGGCATAATTTACTCAGGCCGTCGTTTCTTTTCTCAAGACTCCTCGTTCTTCCTCCAGTCCATTAATTACAAGGGATCCATTAACAGCAAGGAATGCTGACCGTCAGGGAGTCGTCGTTCTTCAGGAACTGCGTTCCTCGACGACCCATGGTACCGTACCGGATTCATCGTACCGGAATTGATTGGATCGCGTTTCCGCTTTAGAAAAATCGTTCTAGAGATATATACCTCCGCTGTACCCTATTTTTTCCAGCCTCCGACTCTCGTCCCCCGTTCCCGTTCCATGTTCCCACCGTACCGGAAACATGGCAACTATGTTCTTGACCCGATGGACCCGCTGCTCCACTCCGAGCTCATCCGCTACGGCGAGCTCGCGCAGGCCTGCTACGACGCCTTCGACTACGACCTGGCCTCCCGCTACTGCGGCAGCTGCAAGTACCCGCGGCGCGCCTTCTTCGAGCGGCTCGGCATGCCCGACGCGGCGCGGGCTACGCCGTCACCCGCTACCTGTACGCCACGTCCAACTTTCGGTTCCCCAACTTCTTCTCCGGGAAATCCCGCGCCGACGCCAAGCTCTGGAGCCAGCGCGCGAACTGGATCGGCTACGTGGCCGTGTCCACCGACGAGGAGTCCGCGCGGCTGGGCCGGCGCGACATCGCCATCGCGTGGCGCGGCACCATCACGCGGCTCGAGTGGGTGTCGGACCTCATGGACTACCTCCGGCCCGTCTCCGACGAGGGCATCCCGTGCCCGGACCCCGAGGTGAAGGTGGAGTCCGGCTTCGTGGACCTCTACACCGACAAGGACCCCTCCTGCCGCTTCTGCAAGTACTCCGCCCGGGAGCAGGTCCTGGTGGAGGTCCGCAAGCTCGTCGCCCACTGCACCGCCCTCGGCGAGGACGTGAGCATCACCGTCACTGGCCACAGCCTCGGCAGCTCCCTCGCCATCCTCAGCGCCTACGACATCGCCGAGTCCGCCGCCAACCTCTCCAACGGCAAGGTACGAGTGTTGGAAATTATGATCTTAAATATTAATTGTGGCTGTTATGTTTCTAAGGTTAAAGATTAAGAATTAATCTAATGAGCTACAGTAGGGCGGTGGATACTGTAGCTAACTACAGTTCACTGCTGAGCTGCCTTAATCAGGGGCAGCTTCTCTCCAACCAGGTGGAGGCCCCCTGGTGCACTGTGCATTAAAGAAAACTGGGGGATAAGGATAAGAGGAGAGGTGGCCGGCTGCTGCTGCTCTAAGCAAGCTACTCACACACACATCCACCTCTTCCTCTCTCTCTCAAGAACAAGCTGCTGATCAAGCTTGCACAGGAGCACTGGGAAGTTCCTTCACTGCCACCTGATCTGGTTTCTAGGTGGTGCAGATTTACTAAGAAGGAGATGGCAGGACCTTCAGAACAAGGTAATTTACATCTCCTGATAAGTTTGTGGCTCAAACTTATGCTAAATGATCCTGGAGGATCCAACAATGGCACCAGAGCCACTAGCTTTAAGTTTGAGCCCTACAAGCTCTAGATCATGCTTAATCTGTTATGTTTAAGCTAAGGAATCAAGCTGTTCTTCCTCAAGATCATGGCTTGATCTTATTTGGCCCTAAAGTTTTAAGTAATTAGCCCTAACAGATTATATGATGTTCTGGGGTTTCATTTTGATGATGATTTGAAGGGGATTAAAGTTACAAGTCTAAAGCAAAATCCTCAATTCTGGAAACCCTAGAAGAAATCCCTCTTCTCCCTCCTCTGTCATGGTTATGGTTTCAATTTATGCCTTGAATTAAAGGGGAATGAATTGATTATGCATAAACACTAAAGATCATTCCCCAATTTGAAACCTTAACCTAAGGAATCAATTAATTTCTATCTTTTATGGGGCTGTGGTTTCGACTTATGCATGAATTAAAGGGGAAACATATTAGTTAAACATGCATATTAAAGTTTCCCCAAAATCTGAAACCCTAGCTGATCAAATTGATTGATTCCCTCCTGGATTAATGTTGTGGTTTCGATTAAAGACTGATTGGGTTGGGGATGATGTGATCTAATGCAAATCCTAACTAAAGAAATTCCCCAATCCTCTGACGAACCCTAACTCTAAAGTAATGAAATTTCCCCAAATTGGGGCAAATCCTAATGCTAATGGTGATGATTTAAGAGCAGCGGATGCTCACCTTATGGGCCTCGTCGTCGTCGCTGGCCACGGCGGCGTCGGAGCCGCCTCCTTATGTTTGCGGGTGCGCTCGGGCTCACACCCGAGCGGCCTTGCCATCCGCTGCACCGGTGGTGGTTGTGCCTCCTCGCGCGCCCGTCGTCGTTGGGGTTCAGCTGCCGTGCCGGAAGACGGTTGCGCCGTCGCAGGGACGCCTGCTCGTGTGCCGCCGCCGCAGGGACGCCGGCATAGCCCCGCTCGACGGAGTCTCGCGCAGGCCAAAGCCGCACGGGACCCCGGCGAGTGAGACTCACCGGCGCCGTCACTCTCCTCTACTTCTGGTCGGCGGTCGCCGCTGCTCCTCGCTCTCTCTCTCTCTCGCGTTCGCCGCTGCTGCGTGGAAGAGAAAGGGGATCGGGGAGGGAAGCGAATGTGTTAGGGTTCGGGGTTGCGGCTGTTTTGGCTGCTGTGGCTGGCCGGTTCGGCTGGGCCAGCAGGCCATTGCGGCCCAGCTCAGTGGCAAACTATTTTTGCCCGAAAAAAAATGTCAGATATTTTTCCTGATAATGTTCACATTTATGCAATAAAGTGAACATTTTTAGGGCTAAATTTGATGTATGAATTATTATGTCGTTTTAAACAATTTAATTCTTTAAATATTTAATTTCTATTATATTTTAATGTGTCATGCCATGCCATGTTTAAATTATTCTTGCTGCAAATTAATTATGTTAAGTTATTTTCCATTATGGTGTTTTTTATTTTGATGATGAAATTAGTGTGGTCATTATGAAATAATGTTTCCGCTGCGAAATAAAGTTTAATGGATCCTCAAATTAAGTGTGGTTTTATGCTTTGTCATTCTGACCAAAGTTGTTTAACGGGCATTTAAATCACAAAATTCTTTTATTAATCCGTTTCACTTCTGGCCAAAGCTGATGTGAACCGGGTTAGTAGAAGAAACTAATAAAGTGAGGATCATTAAAGTGTGGCTTTTATTTATCAATTTGGCCAAAGCTAATTGATGAATATTTGTCCACAAAATTTTGTTGTTCATTTTCATCTCTGGCCAAAGCTGATTTGAATATGATCAATAAAATTTAAATATGATGATGATGCTTACTAAAGCATTTTGAATTTTCTTTTGCAGCACCTAATGTCTCTCATATTGCTGGAATGCTTAATGGCATTGAGCAACTTAATGGTAGCAATTATGCTACATGGAAGGAGAAACTTGAAATAACGATGGCCTTACTCAATATTGATTATGCTCTCCTTAATGATCCTCCTGAGGCACCTAAAGAAAATGATGAAAATTATGATGCCCTCAAGAAGGATTATGATGTTACGAAGGCTAAGTGGGCTGACTCTAATCGCAAATGCCTTATGATGATAAAGTCTTCCATTACACAGAGTATGAGGGGAGCCCTTCCTGACTGTGAGACAGCTAAAGGGTATTTTGCGAAAATTGAGCATCAATTTAAGGGGTTGTAACACCCCTATGTAATAGCCACCATGATCAGCTGTTAATAATGCCAAGTCATATCATATGCAGTGATTAAACATAGTGGTTAACCAAAGTAAATCAACTCCATTTTTAAAATCAACTTAAATTCATAAGTGAAATATAAGGTTGATCAAACTCTGCTGGAGAAATGTTATTTAATTAGCAAATAATCCAGTGGTCATGGCAAAATCATAACCAACATTTTTGGAATATGATTGGTGAGTCAAACAAGATGAAACAGCATCCAAAACAGCAATATTAATTCATTTAAAATCATTGCAGATTCAAATGAACTCCAAAACTGTCCAAACCACTTTTTGGTGAGAGCTAATATTGCATTGCAATATTTGGGCCAACTCCCACATTTTTCGAAAGTGCACAAGTGCCCTAAACATTTTGAAACAGAAAAGGATAAAAGAAAATGGAGAAGCTAAAACAGAAAATCAAAAGCGGGACACTGTGCACTGGGCCTTAGTGCACAGTGCCCCGAGTCGCGGCCCAGCAGGCCCACCTCGTCTCCCTCCTCCCCGTGTCGTCCCCGCCGTGGCCGCGCGCGCGCGCGCCAGTCGGCCGGCGACACCGCGGCGCCACCGACGCTACAGGGAGGAGGAGGAGATAAGGCCGGAGCCACTCGACCCCCCTGGCTTCCCCTGGCATTCCCCATCTCTCTCCCTCGCTCGCTCTGCCTCCTTCCTCCTCAGATCCGAGGCGTCCGAGCGCCACTGCCGCCGTTCTCGTTCGTCCCCGCGGCCACCGAGCCCTGCCTGCCGCTCTGCCATGTCCTGCGCCATCGCCATGGACTGCCACGGCCTTGGGCGCCGTTGATTGGAGCCGAGGAGCTCCACGTTGCGCGGATCGAGCCGCGCCCCTCTTCTGCATCTCCGGCGCGGTTCCGGCGACCTCGACCCCTGCAGCTCCTAATCCTCACACGGGCCACCTTGCGCCGCTCGGTGAGCTTCCAGCCTTTCTCTCCTATTCTTTGCGCTGCCCGCCGTCGCCTGTAGCTAGCAGCCGACGACGCCGTGAGCCCGACGCCGCGGTTCGCCTCGCCGCCGTGGCCATGGCCCCTGTCGTGCTCGTTTGAGCACGGCATTCTGTTCCTACTGCTTCCAGGAGTCGAACGCGCCCGCGCACACGCTCTCCCGTACCCCCTAGCTAAGGATTCGTCGAAGCCCGAACTCCGGCGACCGCTCCACCGCTCGCCGCCGTCGCTAGAGGCCGTGTTCGGTCAAACTACCACCGTAGTTAGATGCGCGGGCGAGAGACCGATCGAACGCAAGTGGTTGCGGGCGATTTGACGCAGCGTAGCGGATTTCCGGGCAGCTCCGGCGAACTTCCGCCGCTGGGAAGGTCGCCGGCGCGTCTCCGGTCGCCGCGCTGGCGTGGCACCCACGTGGCACCACCTGGGCCACTGACTGGTGGGCCCTGGGACCCCACTTTGACCTCGTTGACCAGAGTCAACGCGGCACTGTTCACCCCCTCTCTCTGACATGTGGGCCCCGGCGGCTAATTAACCTAATTAAGCACTTAATTAACTAGAATTAATTAATTTAGCCTAATGTCTCACTGACATGTGGGGCCCACCCCTCTAATCACCCTGTTAACTGGATTAATCCACTGTTAATCTTAACAGAGGCTGACATGTGGGTCCCACTGGACCCACATGTCATATTTGACTTAGTCAGCCGACTGTTGACTTGCTGACGTCAGCAGCACGCCATGCTGACGTCATAATTCATTTTCTGATAAATAAAATAATTCCAGAAATTCAAATAATCTTTAAAAATTAATAACTTTTAAACCGTAGCTCGGATCGAAAAAGTTAAAACATGAAAGTTGCTCAGAACGACGAGACGAGTCTGATCGTGCCGTCTGTTTCTCCATAGAAACCTCCTACGTAGAAGAACTCGTAACTCCGGACCCGAATCCGGCAGATGAATAGTGCACACACGTCGGATATTAAATCCTAGAATAATTCTAAAAATAACTAAAATGACTTAGATGCATATTCAGGCAACCCTACACTGCATCATAGCATCACACGCACCGTGTTGCATTTGTTTGCATTATGTTTACCTGTTTCTTCCCCCTCTTCTCTCTCGGTAGCCCCCGACGTTGATGTAGCTCCCGAGGCAGACGCCGCACAGGAGTACGACTACGTCCCCGACGATACTACTGAAGACCTTGCCCTTGCCCCCGAGCAAACAGGCAAGCACCCCCATTTTGAGCATTCCGATATCGCCTATTCTCTCCCCTCTTATGCTTGCATTAGATGATACTGCTGCTGTTACTATCCTACTCTGTTGCATAGCCTGTTTACTTGTAACCTACTTTTGATACATTCCTGTTATCCTAAACTGTTTAGCATAGGATGGGTAGAGACACGACAGAGACCCCCACTTGATCCCGACTGCCCTGCTGGATATCAGAAGACCCGATCATCGGGATTGAAGATCAGTCCAGGGCACCGCACATCACTTTCCCCCCCTTTGTTGCCGACACTGCTGGGTTACCGTCGAGTGCCGAGGGTGATACCTCGTTAGCACTTCTGATGTTAACCTTGTAGGTTAGTTACTCGGTCGTGGTAAGCGAGGGTGATTCCTCCTACACCACCCCCGATAACGACGTCGTCGCGCAACTCCTCAAGGTGGACCTCGAGGGTGATTCCTCCTTCGTTCACCTTGATGATAACATCGAGCGGGAATTCCATCGAGGGTGATTCCTCAGGGTTCCCTTCGGTGTCAGACACACAGTTACCTTGGATATTATGACTTGCACTAAACTATGATACTAAAGACGGGTCGGCCCTGAGGGGTACCCGCGCGAGCTTAACGCGAAGTGATGTGGAGTCGGGTTGACCTGGATGGTGCCCGCGAGATAACTACGAGGCGTGGCCGGGCATTCTTAGCCCTTGCCGCAAGTCCTCGAGACGGGGCGACGGGGTCACATCGATCGTGAGTCTCTGCTCGTTTCCGCGCGCTCCTAATCCACTACGGTTTTGGATATTTGATCCGAGGGGCCTCTGGCCCGATAGCACTAACCATCACGTGGGCATAGTATCGGCGTTCTGCGTCGTACACATCAGCCGAAGCTTGTTTGACGTCAGTAAGGAGCGGCGCACGCCGAGTTGGACTGGTAACGCAACCGCGCTTGTATAAGGGGTTGCTAGGTCTGCTCTCGGTGGCCCCGTAACGTGCAGGAGTTCCCGGGGCGATGGCCCAAGACCCCTGGGGGCATAGGTTTAGTCCGGCGTGCTGACCTCTCTTATAAGCCTAGGTCGGGTTGCGGCGTGTTGCTTAGCCGAGGCCGGGCATGACCCAGAAAAGTGTGTCCGGCCAGAGTTAAGTGAGCGTGGTGGGTAAGTTGGTGCACCCCTGCAGGGAAGAAACTTCTATCGATAGCCTGTCCTACGGTAACGGACACTCGGAGTTGTATCCCGATCGGTACAACTAGAACATGTGATGAGAATTGGATAGTACGGCTCTGGGATTGCTTTCTCGCAGGGAGTCGAGAAAGGATCTCAGGTCGAGGTTGATGATACTACTACTACTACTTTACTTATGTAATCTGCTCTCTCCTGATGCTGCAAGACTGTCGAAGATTGTTGAAGATGCTAGTCTTCGATAGGACTAGGCTTTTCCCCTCTACTCTGGCATTTCTGCAGCCCAGTCCACATATACAGCCATTCCTTTGACAATGATGCATATGTAGTGTAGATCCTTGCTTGCTGAGTACTTCGGATGAGTACTCACGTTTGCTTTATTTTCTTTTTCCCCCATTTTCCATTTGATGCCACCAGACGACGGAGCCCCTGAGCCAGAAGCCCCAGCCGACGACCAGTACTACTACCCGCCTGGCGAGTACTACTACTACGAGGAGCCGTTCGACGACCAGGAGTAGGATCGGAGGGTCCAGGGCAGGAGGCCTACGCCTTTCGATCGTAGTTTTTATTTTTACCCCGCCTCTGTGAAGGCTTATCTCTCTCTCTGTAATATATCTGTACCCAGATATCTAATGCTTCCGCTGACGCTTGTATGCCATCGAGCTATGTATTCGAGCCCTCGAGGCCCTGGCTTGTAATATTAAGCTTGTATGACTTTATTTATGTTTTAGAGTTGTGTTGTGATATCTTCAAGTGAGTCCTTAGGCTTGATCGTGCGCATTTGCGTGTATGATTAGTGCACGATTAAGTCGGGGTCGTCACAGGTTGGTATCAGAGCCGACTGCCTCTAGGCATCCCCCTTCCCAATTCCTTGGCCGAAGTTGAGTCTAGTGGTCAAAAATTGTTTTACTAACTTGGCTGTGTGGCTTACGGGCCCACGTCGCCAACTGAGTGGTATTAGGATCTTTTATTCCTCGTCTTTACTCTGGGATTCTAATCTCTCATCTATTCGGGTTTAATAAAATTTACTAACACCGACATTTAGGATCTCGTTAATTCTATCCACCCGGAGAGCTGGATTCAGTGCGATTTCCCTGTCTTTGATCTGATTAGTCTGATAATCATTTTCCTTTCCATTGTTTTGTTTAACCTTTCTCTCCGAGTTGTATTATACTCCGAGTTGTCATTCGATAAGACCGGATTCTGCATCAGAGTGCACACGGAGAGTAGGATCCTGCAAGTTGATCGATCTTCGGTGTTTTCTAAACTCGACTTGAGGATGGGTTATCACCAGATCCGTGTCCGCGAAGAGGATATTCCGAAGACTGCATTTGTTACTCGTTATGGCTCTTACGAGTACACAGTCATGTCGTTTGGTTTAACAAACGCTCCAGCTACATTCTCCCGCCTAATGAATTACATATTCATGGATTACCTCGACAAATTCGTCGTGGTATATCTGGATGATATTCTGGTTTATTCGAAGAACAAAGAAGAACATGCTGAGCACCTTCGACTAGTTCTGGAGAGACTTCGAGAGCACCAATTATATGCCAAGTTCTCTAAATGCGAATTCTGGCTTCCTGAAGTGACCTACCTTGGACATGTGATTTCCAAGGACGGTATTGCCGTTAACCCGGAGCGTGTTCAGGCTATCCTTGACTGGACTCCTCCGAAGAATGCCAAGCAGGTCCGAAGCTTTCTCGGTCTAGCCAGCTATTGTCGCCGATTCGTCGAGAACTTCTCCAAGATCGCCAAGCCCCTGACTAATCTGCTTCACAAAGGCGTTAAGTTTGAGTGGACAGATAAATGTCAGGAAAGTTTCCAGACCCTCAAGGACAAGCTCACTTCTGCTCCAGTGCTTGCTCCTCCTGATTCTCGCAAGGACTTTGTCATATATTGCGACGCCTCTCGTCAGGGATTAGGCTGCGTCCTAATGCAAGAGCGGAGAGTAATTGCATATGCTTCACGTCAATTGCGTCCACATGAAGAGAATTATCCAGTGCATGATCTTGAACTTGCAGCAGTGATGTATGCATTGAAGTTATGGCGACACTACCTTCTGGGTAATCGGTGTGAAATTTATACCGATCACCAAAGTCTGAAATACTTATTCACTCAACCGGATCTTAATCTCCGACAACAACGATGGTTAGAAGCTATTGCGGATTATGACTGCGGTATTTCTTATACCCCGGGCAAAGCTAATGTAATGGCCGATGCCCTGAGTCGCAAGTCATATTGCAACAACCTCATGGTTAGGCAAGCTCAACCTCGTCTTCACGCAGAATTGACTCAGCTGAATCTGCGAATTCTTCCCCAGGGTTCTCTTAATAACCTTGTGGTACAGCCAGACCTTCTGAAGGCTGTTAAAGAAGCGCAAGCCAAAGATGCTGAAATTGACTTGATGAAGAAGGAGCTTCACCTTGCTAAGTATCGGGATTTCTCAGTTGCTGAAGATGGTACATTATATTTCAGAGACCGCATCGTAGTACCTCGCTTCGAGCTGATGACTGACAAAGTCATGAAGGAGGCCCATGATACACCGCTGTCTATCCATCCGGGTAGTACCAAGATGTATCGAGATCTTCGTCAAAGGTACTGGTGGTCTAGGATGAAGCAGGATATTGCTCGTTATGTTGCCGAGTGTGACGTTTGTCGTCGCGTGAAGGCAGAACATCAAAAACCTGCTGGAATTCTGCAACCGCTCCCTATTCCTCTATGGAAGTGGGATAAAGTGCAAATGGACTTCATTACTGGTCTTCCCAAGTCTCAGAAGGGTCACGATGCCATTCTTGTCGTCGTCGACCAACTCTCCAAGGTTGCACACTTTCTGCCAGTTAAGGAGACTATTACTGCTAGTCAGTTAGCAGAGCTATATATCTCCAGAATTGTTTCACTCCATGGTATTCCCAAGGAAATCAGTTCAGACCGTGGCAGCATTTTCACTGGCCATTTCTGGGAAAGTTTCCAGAAAGCAATGGGAACTCATATTACCTGGAGTTCAGCTTATCATCCCCAATCTCAAGGCCAAGTTGAGCGCGTTAATCAAGTGCTTGAAGACATGCTACGAGCCTGTGTTATATCCTTCGGTAAGAAATGGGAGGAATCTCTCCCGTATGCCGAGTTCTCTTATAACAACAGTTATCAAGCCAGCTTAAAAATGGCCCCATTTGAGGTTCTTTATGGACGTAAATGTCGAACCCCTCTGAATTGGTCAGAAACTGGGGAACGACCTCTTGTTGGACCGGACATTATTCAGCATGCCGAAGAACAAGTCCGAATTGTCCGGGAGAATCTCAAAGCAGCTCAAGACCGTCAGAAGAGTAATTATGACCGCAAGCGATGGGGTGTGATCTATCAACCTGGTGATCAAGCTTATCTTCGTGTCACTCCAATGAAGGGCACCCGTCGTTTCGGAATCAAGGGCAAGCTAGCTCCTCGCTATATTGGTCCTTTCCGCATCGTGGCTAGACGTGGACAGGTGGCATATCAATTGGAGTTGCCACCGTAATTCTCCCATATTCATGATGTCTTCCACGTGTCGCAACTCCGTAAGTGCTTCAAGGAATCCCCGCACCGTGCAGTGGATCATGAGATGCTCGAGCTACAAGATGATCTTTCCTATAAGGAGCATCCGATCCGCATCCTCGACGAAGCCGAGCGTCGTACTCGTCAGAAGACGACCAAGTTCCTAAAAGTGCAATGGTCGAATCATACTGAAGATGAAGCCACTTGGGAACGCGAGGATCATCTTCGGGAAAAATATCCCGGACTCTTTCCTTCTACCTCCTAAATTCTCGGGACGAGAATTTCTTTTAGTGGAGGAGAACTTGTAACACCCCTATGTAATAGCCACCATGATCAGCTGTTAATAATGCCAAGTCATATCATATGCAGTGATTAAACATAGTGGTTAACCAAAGTAAATCAACTCCATTTTTAAAATCAACTTAAATTCATAAGTGAAATATAAGGTTGATCAAACTCTGCTGGAGAAATGTTATTTAATTAGCAAATAATCCAGTGGTCATGGCAAAATCATAACCAACATTTTTGGAATATGATTGGTGAGTCAAACAAGATGAAACAGCATCCAAAACAGCAATATTAATTCATTTAAAATCATTGCAGATTCAAATGAACTCCAAAACTGTCCAAACCACTTTTTGGTGAGAGCTAATATTGCATTGCAATATTTGGGCCAACTCCCACATTTTTCGAAAGTGCACAAGTGCCCTAAACATTTTGAAACAGAAAAGGATAAAAGAAAATGGAGAAGCTAAAACAGAAAATCAAAAGCGGGACACTGTGCACTGGGCCTTAGTGCACAGTGCCCCGAGTCGCGGCCCAGCAGGCCCACCTCGTCTCTCTCCCTCACGTGTCGTCGTCTTCCTGGCCGAGCGCCCGCGCTCCGGTCGCCGCGCGACACGACGACGACCCCGACGCCCGCGGTCGCCGCGAGTGGATAAGAACGGCGCCCGTCCTCTCCCCCTGGTCCTCCCCGTCATTCCTCCTTCAGCCACGCTCGCCTCGCTTCTCCTTCCCCCTCAGATCCGGGAGCAGCCAGACGCGGCCGCCGCCGCTCGACGCCGTGCACGCGGCTACCGGCCTCGCATCGCCTCGTCGAGATGTCCCTCGCCTCCGCCGTGGTCGACCGCGTCGCCTGAAGCTCTCTGGTGGAGCAGGGGAGCTCCACAGGCGTCGTTCTTCTCCGCCCCCTTTGCTTCGGTCGCCGGCGCCTCTCCGTCGATCCCCGGCGCAGCAGCTACTAAACCACTCGCCGGGCCTACGTGTGAGCCTGCACGGTGAGCTTCTCCCCCTCCTCTCTCTCGCTGCGCCATAGGAACCGCCGTAGCTAGCCGCCACCGTAGTCGTGCTTTGGCCGCCGCCGACGAGCTCGTGCTCGTGGCCATGGCCGCTTCCGTGCTTGGCTAAGCACCGCGCTGTGCTCCTGGCAACCCCGGAAGTCGAACGCGCCCGCGCACACGCTCTCCCGTACCCCCTAGCTAAGGATTCGTCGAAGCCCGAACTCCGGCGACCGCTCCACCGCTCGCCGCCGTCGCTAGAGGCCGTGTTCGGTCGAACTACCACCGTAGTTAGATGCGCGGGCGAGAGACCGATCGAACGCAAGTGGTTGCGGGCGATTTGACGCAGCGTAGCGGATTTCCGGGCAGCTCCGGCGAACTTCCGCCGCTGGGAAGGTCGCCGGCGCGTCTCCGGTCGCCGCGCTGGCGTGGCACCCACGTGGCACCACCTGGGCCACTGACTGGTGGGCCCTGGGACCCCACTTTGACCTCGTTGACCAGAGTCAACGCGGCACTGTTCACCCCCTCTCTCTGACATGTGGGCCCCGGCGGCTAATTAACCTAATTAAGCACTTAATTAACTAGAATTAATTAATTTAGCCTAATGTCTCACTGACATGTGGGGCCCACCCCTCTAATCACCCTGTTAACTGGATTAATCCACTGTTAATCTTAACAGAGGCTGACATGTGGGTCCCACTGGACCCACATGTCATATTTGACTTAGTCAGCCGACTGTTGACTTGCTGACGTCAGCAGCACGCCATGCTGACGTCATAATTCATTTTCTGATAAATAAAATAATTCCAGAAATTCAAATAATCTTTAAAAATTAATAACTTTTAAACCGTAGCTCGGATCGAAAAAGTTAAAACATGAAAGTTGCTCAGAACGACGAGACGAGTCTGATCGTGCCGTCTGTTTCTCCATAGAAACCTCCTACGTAGAAGAACTCGTAACTCCGGACCCGAATCCGGCAGATGAATAGTGCACACACGTCGGATATTAAATCCTAGAATAATTCTAAAAATAACTAAAATGACTTAGATGCATATTCAGGCAACCCTACACTGCATCATAGCATCACACGCACCGTGTTGCATTTGTTTGCATTATGTTTACCTGTTTCTTCCCCCTCTTCTCTCTCGGTAGCCCCCGACGTTGATGTAGCTCCCGAGGCAGACGCCGCACAGGAGTACGACTACGTCCCCGACGATACTACTGAAGACCTTGCCCTTGCCCCCGAGCAAACAGGCAAGCACCCCCATTTTGAGCATTCCGATATCGCCTATTCTCTCCCCTCTTATGCTTGCATTAGATGATACTGCTGCTGTTACTATCCTACTCTGTTGCATAGCCTGTTTACTTGTAACCTACTTTTGATACATTCCTGTTATCCTAAACTGTTTAGCATAGGATGGGTAGAGACACGACAGAGACCCCCACTTGATCCCGACTGCCCTGCTGGATATCAGAAGACCCGATCATCGGGATTGAAGATCAGTCCAGGGCACCGCACATCACTTTCCCCCCCTTTGTTGCCGACACTGCTGGGTTACCGTCGAGTGCCGAGGGTGATACCTCGTTAGCACTTCTGATGTTAACCTTGTAGGTTAGTTACTCGGTCGTGGTAAGCGAGGGTGATTCCTCCTACACCACCCCCGATAACGACGTCGTCGCGCAACTCCTCAAGGTGGACCTCGAGGGTGATTCCTCCTTCGTTCACCTTGATGATAACATCGAGCGGGAATTCCATCGAGGGTGATTCCTCAGGGTTCCCTTCGGTGTCAGACACACAGTTACCTTGGATATTATGACTTGCACTAAACTATGATACTAAAGACGGGTCGGCCCTGAGGGGTACCCGCGCGAGCTTAACGCGAAGTGATGTGGAGTCGGGTTGACCTGGATGGTGCCCGCGAGATAACTACGAGGCGTGGCCGGGCATTCTTAGCCCTTGCCGCAAGTCCTCGAGACGGGGCGACGGGGTCACATCGATCGTGAGTCTCTGCTCGTTTCCGCGCGCTCCTAATCCACTACGGTTTTGGATATTTGATCCGAGGGGCCTCTGGCCCGATAGCACTAACCATCACGTGGGCATAGTATCGGCGTTCTGCGTCGTACACATCAGCCGAAGCTTGTTTGACGTCAGTAAGGAGCGGCGCACGCCGAGTTGGACTGGTAACGCAACCGCGCTTGTATAAGGGGTTGCTAGGTCTGCTCTCGGTGGCCCCGTAACGTGCAGGAGTTCCCGGGGCGATGGCCCAAGACCCCTGGGGGCATAGGTTTAGTCCGGCGTGCTGACCTCTCTTATAAGCCTAGGTCGGGTTGCGGCGTGTTGCTTAGCCGAGGCCGGGCATGACCCAGAAAAGTGTGTCCGGCCAGAGTTAAGTGAGCGTGGTGGGTAAGTTGGTGCACCCCTGCAGGGAAGAAACTTCTATCGATAGCCTGTCCTACGGTAACGGACACTCGGAGTTGTATCCCGATCGGTACAACTAGAACATGTGATGAGAATTGGATAGTACGGCTCTGGGATTGCTTTCTCGCAGGGAGTCGAGAAAGGATCTCAGGTCGAGGTTGATGATACTACTACTACTACTTTACTTATGTAATCTGCTCTCTCCTGATGCTGCAAGACTGTCGAAGATTGTTGAAGATGCTAGTCTTCGATAGGACTAGGCTTTTCCCCTCTACTCTGGCATTTCTGCAGCCCAGTCCACATATACAGTCATTCCTTTGACAATGATGCATATGTAGTGTAGATCCTTGCTTGCTGAGTACTTCGGATGAGTACTCACGTTTGCTTTATTTTCTTTTTCCCCCATTTTCCATTTGATGCCACCAGACGACGGAGCCCCTGAGCCAGAAGCCCCAGCCGACGACCAGTACTACTACCCGCCTGGCGAGTACTACTACTACGAGGAGCCGTTCGACGACCAGGAGTAGGATCGGAGGGTCCAGGGCAGGAGGCCTACGCCTTTCGATCGTAGTTTTTATTTTTACCCCGCCTCTGTGAAGGCTTATCTCTCTCTCTGTAATATATCTGTACCCAGATATCTAATGCTTCCGCTGACGCTTGTATGCCATCGAGCTATGTATTCGAGCCCTCGAGGCCCTGGCTTGTAATATTAAGCTTGTATGACTTTATTTATGTTTTAGAGTTGTGTTGTGATATCTTCAAGTGAGTCCTTAGGCTTGATCGTGCGCATTTGCGTGTATGATTAGTGCACGATTAAGTCGGGGTCGTCACAGGGGTCTTCTAAGGTTTATGCAACAATTCTTATTAGGAGACTAATTGATGAAAAGTATGATCCCACTGGAAGTCTTCGAGAGCATATCATGAAGAAATGCAACATGGCTGCCAAACTCAAGACTATGGAAATGGAAATCTCTGATGGTTTTCTTGTCCATTTTATTATGTCATCTCTGCCCCAAGAGTTCGCTCCATTTGTGATTAACTATAATGCAATGGATGTGAAATGGAGCATTGATGAAATGATGGCACGCTGTGTGCAAGAAGAAGAAAGCCTAAAGGCTGACAGAATTGAGCATGCAAATCAATTCAAGGTTTCACAAAAGAAGAGGTACAATAATTTGTGAAAAATTATATGAAGCCTAAGCCTAATAAATTTAAGGATAAAGGCCAGTCTTCCAAAAGCTCTCAACCAAAGAAGGCTGAAAAAGCTCCTAATGAGGAAGGGAAAGATCCCGATGGATGCCACTTTTGTGGAAAAGGTGGGCATAAGCAAAAGGATTGCTTTGGTTTTAAGAGATGGCTCAACAATAAAGGTACTGATGTAATTACTTTTGTTGAAGAATCCCTTTATGTTAATTATGCCACCAACACTTGGTGGATTGATTCAGGTGCGACAATTCATATTTCAAACTCGTTGCAGGGATTCCATATGAGGAGGACCCTAAAAAGAGGGGAAAGAACCATTAGAGTTGCTAATGGTGTTGAAGCTGACACCGAGGCACTTGGAGATTTTACTCTCATGCTTCATACCGGCTTCAAGCTTCTACTTCATGATGTTCTTTATGTACCCTCAATGAAACGGAATTTAGTTTCTGTTTCATGCTTAGATGATGATGGTTATGTTTGTCACTTTGGGAATAAGCAATGTATAATTATGTATGACAGTAATAATGTTGGTCTTGCCTTCAGACAAGACAAACTTTATGTAATTTCCCTCTGTGATGATGTGAATAATGTGGGTTCTACCTCGAATATGAATGTCAGTACCAAACGCAAGCACAATGATAATGAGACTTCTTCGAAATTATGGCACTATCGGTTAGGCCATATTTTGAGGGGGAGGATTGAGCGTCTCATTAAAGATCAAGTTCTTCCTTCTCTCGATTTTTCAGATGCGGATGTTGATCATTGCATCGACTGCATCAAAGGAAAATATGCAAAGCAAATTAAGAAAGGTGCAAACCGAAGCACGGGAGTTTTGGAAATAATTCACACGGATATATGTGGTCCGTTTAATGTGAGATTGGTGGATGGTTTTAATTCCTTCATAACGTTCACCGATGATTTCTCCCATTATGGATATATTTATCCCATTAAAGAAAGAGCAGAGGCATTAGACAAGTTCAAGATTTTCAAAGCTGAGGTTGAAAATCAAAGTAACAAAAGGATTAAAGTTGTGAGATCTGATCGTGGTGGTGAGTACTACGGCAGACATACTACTTATGGCCAAACTCCTGGACCGTTTGCAAAATATCTACAGGAAAATGGCATTATGGCCCAGTATTCAGCACCGGGCGAACCTCAGCAAAATGGGGTGGCTGAAAGGCGGAACCACACTCTTATGGATATGGTTCGGAGTATGTTAAGCCACTCCACTTTGCCGATAAATTTATGGATGGAAGCCCTTAAGACAGCAGCACATATTCTCAATAGGGTTCCCAGTAAATCGGTGCCTAAAACACCGTATGAATTATGGACTGGGAGGAAACCGACCCTGAATTATTTTCATGTATGGGGCTGTCCAGCTGAAGCAAGGATTTTCAATCCAATTATGGGAAAATTAGACCCCAAGACAGTCAGTTGCCGTTTTATTGGTTATCCTGACAAATCTAAAGCATATCGGTTTTATTGTCCAAATCAGGCAACAAAATTTGTTGAAACAAGACACGCTGTGTTCTTGGAAAATGACATGATGAGGGGGAGCATGACACCCTGGGAAATAATTTTGGAGGAAAAACGGGAATATGTCCCGACTCCAATTATTCAAGAACCTATTTTCCCGGTGTCTGCTGATGTTGCACCTCCTGCTGAAAGGATCATTAATGCAACACATGCTGAGACTCCTGTGACTGTTTCAGATGTCACACCTAATGATGTTTCTGTTGAAAGTTCTCAGCAGTCTCAAGCTACTAATGATGTGCCAATTAATGAACCTCTCAGAAGGTCACAGCGGACTAGAAAGCCTGCTATTCCTGATGATTATCTCACTTATATGAGTGAAGATTTGAATGAGTTGACGTTGGACAATGATCCTACATCGTTTAAGGAAGCTATGCAAAGTGAATTTTCATCTGAATGGCTTAATGCTATGAAAGATGAAATGAAGTCTATGAGTACTAATGATGTATGGGACTTAGTAGAAATTCCCAGAGGAGCCAAAACGGTTGGATGCAAATGGGTCTATAAGACCAAACGTGACTCCAAAGGGAATATCGAAAGGTTTAAGGCAAGGCTTGTGGCAAAAGGCTTCACTCAAAGAGAAGGGATTGATTATAAAGAAACATTTTCATCCGTCTCTTCTAAAACCTCATTCAGAATAATTATGGCACTTGTGGCCCATTATGATTTGGAGCTGCATCAAATGGATGTCAAAACGGCATTTCTAAATGGAGACTTACGTGAGAATGCATACATGGCACAACCGGAAGGTTTTGTTATGGAAGGGAATGAACATTTAGGATGTCATCTGAAGAAATCCATCTATGGCTTGAAACAAGCATCGAGGGAATGGTATCTCAAGTTTGATGAAGTAATAAGGAAATTTGGTTTTGAAGAGAATAAAGTGGACAATTGTGTTTATGTCAAGTTCAGGGGGAGTAATTTTATCTTCCTGATACTGTATGTTGATGACATACTTTTAGCCAGCAGTGACAAAAATATGTTGTTGGAAACTAAGAGGTTTTTATCCTCGAAATTTGATATGAAGGATCTCGGTGAAGCAGGTTATGTTTTAGGAATTGAAATTCACCGAGATAGATCCTGAGGGATCTTGGGGCTGTCTCAGAGAGCATATGTTGAAAAGGTACTAAAAAAGTACAATATGCGTAAGTGCTCAGCCTCGCCTGCTCCTGTTGTTAAGGGCGATAAATTTGGGACTTTTCAGTGCCCAAGAAATAATCATGAATCTGCGCAGATGAAGTCAATTCCTTATGCCTCAATTGTTGGAAGCATTATGTATGCACAAGTGTGCACTCGCCCTGATTTAGCATTCGTGACCGGGATGCTTGGCAGATATCAGTCTAATCCAGGTTTGGATCACTGGAAGGCTGCTAAGAAAGTGTTGCGTTACTTGCAAGGCACTAAAGGCCTCATGCTTACATATAAGAAATCTGATAACCTCGAGGTGGTGGGTTATTTAGATGCTGATTTTGCGGGGTGTGTTGATACTAAGAAATCCACGTCAGGTTATGTCTTCACCCTCGCAAATGAAGCTATATCGTGGAAAAGCTCCAAACAAACTGTCACTGCATCGTCGACAATGCAGGCAGAATTTGTAGCATGTTTTGAGGCCACCGGGCAGGCAGTATGGCTGAAGAATTTTATCCCGGGACTGAGAGTGATTGATAGCATTTCCAGGCCAATCACACTCTACTGCGATAATCAACCCGCAGTGATATTTTCGAGTAACAACAAGTCAAGTGATGCTGCCAAGCACATTGACATCAAGTTTCTTGTTGTGAAAGACAGAGTCCAGGATCAGACAATTAATGTCAGATACATCAATACTAAGTTGATGTTGGCGGATCCGCTCACAAAAGGCTTACCACCCAGTGTTTTCAGAGAGCACGTTACCGGTATGGGTTTGGTTGAAAATCTTTGATCCTGGCGAAGTTGGGACCGTTATGACACCATCTCCCCGAATGGGTTCATTTTGAGATCAAATGGGAACCATAGTCAATTGGTTCAGCAATACTTAATTGACTGTTGTAATCTATTGTCTTGGTGTACCATTTTATCAAGAGATGAGCCTGTAATGTTTGTAATGTTTATGATGCTTATGTAAAGAATAATGTAAATTAAGTTGATGGTTTATGTGAATAAAGTTTATGGAGCTCATAAGTATAAGAAGTTTTATTTTGATATGGAATGATGTATCATAGTCACTGGGTTCAGTGGTACTTAATTGACCACTGCAATCTTTTCGTCTTGATGCGTTATTTTGTTGAAAGATGAGCTTATAATGTTAGCCTTACGATCAAGGGGGAGAATGTTGGATATTATGATCTTAAAGACTAACTGTGGCTGTTATGTTTCTAAGGTTAAAGATTAAGAATTAAGCTAATGAGCTACAGTAGGGCGGTGGATACTGTAGCCAGCTACAGTTCACTGCTGAGCTGCCTTGATCAGGGGCAGCTCCTCTCCAACCAGGTGGAGGCCCCCTGGTGCACTGTGCATTAAAGAAAACTGGGGGATAAGGATAAGAGGAGAGGTGACCGGCTGCTGCTGCTCTAAGCAAGCTACTCACACACACATCCACCTCTTCCTCTCTCTCTCTCAAGAACAAGCTGCTGATCAAGCTTGCACAGGAGCACTGGGAAGTTCCTTCACTGCCACCTGATCTGGTTTCTAGGTGATGCAGATTTACTAAGAAGGAGATGACAGAACCTTCAGAACAAGGTAATTTACATCTCCTGATAAGTTTATGGCTCAAACTTATGCTAAATGATCCTGGAGAATCCAACAACCAGCAGAACCAACTCTCCCGATGATTCATCCTCCATTCTATGCACGCGTACGTGCTCATGATCAACTAACCGAGACGTCCGATGGGTGTGCAGAGGGCGGCGGTGTGCGTGTACTCCTTCTCGGGGCCGCGGGTGGGGAACGGGCGGTTCAGGGAGCGGTTCGAGGGGGAGCTCGGGTGAAGGCGCTGCGGGTGACGAACGTGCCGCGGATGCCGGGGATATCTGAACGAGGGGGTGCCGGAGATGGTGCGGCGGGTGGCGGAGGGGCTGCGGATGCCGTGGTGCTACAGCCACGTCGGCGTGGAGCTCGCCCTCGACCACAAGCGGTCGCCGTTCCTCAAGGACACGCTCGACCCCGGCTGCTCCCACAACCTGGAGGCGCACCTACCTCCTCGACGGGTAAGTTGCACGTTCGCATCCATCACCTCGACACCTCCATATACATTTCCCCGCCCTCTGATTTGCCAAAATTAATCACCTCTCGATCGCTGTCACCTCTGGCCCTCCGCACCTACCCATGGCGACTTGTGTGGAATGATGTGGTCTAGCAATCACGTACGTGGCCACTGAGTACGTGTATTTAAGATTATTATTACAAGGCCAGTGTCAGTTTCTTGCCTCGCACTCTCCACTGTCCCCGAGTCCAACATTGCCGGTGTGAAGACGTCTCTGTTGATCAGCCAGCTTTTAACCCGGGGTGGTTGTAGCTGTACCCTCGTTTATATGGCATGCATGGGAGCCTAATGCATGTCATATCATATAGGAGTAATTCGTTTTGTACTATACCAAACATCATGTGCCTGAAATTTTCGCACACATTATTCCGCCGAGACCGAAGATGGAAGTGACGTGACGAGCGACAACGAGGAGCGTCGATCCCGGCGGGGTTGAGCCAGGACCTCGCCGAAGACTAGGACGATGCTACGAGCGGTAGCGAGGGGTGGGAGGGACGACAGCACCGCCGGCCGCAGTAACAGGAGCATGCGGTAGTACGGGCGTTGGTTACATAGTACTCCCTCCGTCTCACAATAATTGTCTCAATTTGTACTAACTTTAATATAAAATTATACTAAGGTTAAGACATTTACTTTGGGACGGAGGGAATATATTTCTTTACATACTATATAGGAAGATGAAAGGGAGGAGTAAGAAAAGGACGAAGAAGAAAAAGAATAATAATAAGAAGAAGAACGCATGTGCGATCGTGGTCGTTGATGGTGATCTAACGGTCCAAAGAGTGATGTTGATGTTTTTTTTTCAAGTACCTGATGAATAGGCCGTACCTATAACTTGGCGTTGATAATGAGGGGGCTTCATGAAACGGAAGGACAGATCACTTGGCCCCAGTTTGATGGGTCAAACTAAGAAGTGTACAAGCTTGCATTAGACACATCTGCACGTTTTTTTTTTTGGTTAAGGTCATTATTTTTGGATCGGGACAGACGTGTGCCACGATATAATTCCTGCCATCCGTGTCACTGCGTGTGTGGGACAGATGTAGATCAGGTCATCCATGCCGTACATGGAGGAGCAATTATACGAGTGATCTTGAGGAGATCTTTATCAGTTGGCCGATTGATCTCTAGCGAGACGCCAAGGCCATATACTCCTTGACTTGCACCAATAATTTGGTTGGCATGTTCACACGAATACTGACACTTCCTAACACCAATACGTATTGTATATACTCCACTGCAGTACTTGTCGTTGTAAACCCGTCACGCCTTTCTACGTACAACCCATGTGATAACTCGCAAAAAAAAACATGTGATATGTACTCAATTAATCTAAACACAATATGACAAGATCTATCTGCATTTTCTAAAGGGATTTCGGGTCGTGTGATTGATGCGTGGAGTTTATCAAGAGGACCGGTGCGTAATGCCGAGATTAAATAATATATAGGTCAGGTCCATTGAAATACTCCTGCTGATCTGTTGTTGGCAGCCATGGGCCTCATGCATCATGCATGGTGATGCATGGCACTATCTCTTGCTGTCTGAACGTTGTATTTTCGTTATGGAAGTAATGGAAATGGGATAAAACCCAGTTTGAATCAGTGTTGGAACGGCAAAAAGAAAAGAGGGTTGTCATTGGTGCTAATTATTACCACGAGGGGGCAAACCTTCATGGGCGCAATGATCCCAGGGATCCTTCTCCAGAGGTCCAGAGATGAAGAGAGGGTACATGAGAGGACGAGGGGAAAAAAGCAAAGCGAGAAATTCTGGGGGAAATCGTTAAAAGGTAGATTTCACTTGTGCAACGGTTTTTCCTAGTACCATCAAAACAAAGTTGATAGATCAGAGTAGGGGAGAAGCAGTGATAAAAAGGAAAGGATTTTAAGGAAAGTAGTCTTTGGATCAAGCTAGTATGAGTTCTACTAGTACATTTTTTTCGAAAAGAAGGAATATCCCTCGGCCTCTACATTGAGTGATGCCAGTGGCGGATCCAGGCCCCAGGCCGGGGGGGCCTGGGCCCGGGGCGTGAACAGCAATTCCTTTGTAGACTGTAGCTGCATCTGCACTGTTTGACACTATAGCGACACTGTAGCAAGCCTGGGGCCCGGGGCTTGGCCGAATCGTGGATTCGCCACTGAGTGATGCACTAGTAGGCCGTCAACCAAATCGGTTGAACAAATTTCAAGAGACCATCTACCATCAAAATAACATTACACATGTGCACATTTCTTTCTTGTTAAGGTCCTTGTTAGGATCGGGACAGACGATATTATTCCAGCCACCTGTGTGGGACAGACGCAGATCAGAATAGATCATCCACACGCCGTGCGGTACATGGGCGATCACAATCCCACGATCTTGATTAGTTGGCTGATTGATCTCCACGGAGACGCCAAGGACATGCACTACTTGACTTGCACCAATAATTTGGTTTAAAATGTTTCAAAGAACACTGACATTTCCTAGTGGAAAAAATATGTGGCTGGAACGTACGTTCGCGCGTACGCGTCTGATCATGTCACGCATGCAGCAGATGTGCGCTCCACCGCTTCCTCCCGGTCACCGTGATGCCCTGGCTGACGTGAGGTGTTTACGGACGTCACGGTGTTTGCCCGTTGCGCCGTACTGGTGTTTGCAGCTGGCGGTACGTCCAAACTACTAATCACGTATGGCGTACTGCGAGTCTACGACCAACTTGTCATGCTAGCACGATACGACAAATTCTATGTGCATTTTCTAAAGGGATGTCAGGTCGTGTGATAGATGCTTAGAGTTTGGCAATAGGACCTGTGCGTAACGCCGAGACTTAACGTAACACCCAGTGGTTAGCTACAATAATTCCTTTTTGATAATGTCATGTCATCATGATTAACCGTGCATAATCATCATTTGCATCATATTGCATTTCAGCTCCTAATTCATAACCTCAAATAAAATTAAAAATAGAAAATAAAAATTGTTCAAATCCAATTACTAAAATGTTCATAAGGTTGTAAATATTCCAGAGACTATTCTAAAATTATCATCAACATTTACTAAATTAATTATGTGACTCAAACAGCCTAGAACAGCAACAAACAACACCCATTTAATCCCTTTTCATTTAATAAAACTCCAAACGAAGTCATATTTTTCCCAAACTAGTTTTTGGTGGAACGTATTAATGCACTGCAATATTTGGGTTAGGTCACATATTTTACAAAAGTCCATAAGTGGTCTAACATTTTTGTAAACAGAAAAGAAAAGAGAAAACAGAAAGCAAAAAGAAGAAAAGGAAAAAGGCCTATGCGCCTGGGCCTAAGTGGCACAGTGCGGCCCAGCCCACCGCCAGCGCCTCCCACCTCCGCACTGCTCCTCCTGCGCTGCTGTCGCCGCGCCCGCACGCCGCGCACCGGCCCGCCTCGCCTCTGCTCGACAACGCGCGTTGCTGCCGCCGCGAACGCCTACAAGGACCCCCCCTCGACCCCTCGAACGAACCCTAGCCGCCTCCCTCTCTCTCTTCGTCGATCTGGATTGGGGCCGAACACCACCGTCGCCATGACCTCGACGTAGGCGAGGCCACCGAGCTCCCCCTGCCTATTCGTCGAGTCCCTCCGCTCCGCTGTCGCCTTCCCCATCGCCTGCTACCGCTGGGTCAAGCCGGGAGCCGTTGTGTCGAGCGCCACGAGATCGTCATCTTCCTCGGCTCCGACGAACCCCTCCGGCGATTGCGACCGCCTCTGCTGCTCCCGTTGCTCGCCGGGCCTACTTGTGCCTCCTCGGTGAGCTCCTCTTCCTCCTCGCCGTTTTTACCTTTGGTCCCGCGCTCGTAGACGCCGTGCTAGCCGTAGCCGTACCCGTCGCCGCCGTCGATCTCGTAGTCGTGGCCAGGTTCGCCGTCGAGCTCGTCCGTGCTCGGCATCGTGCTCAGCACGCTCGCAGGGTTCGAACGTCGTCGCCCCCGTAGCTTACCGAGCCGCGCTTCGCCGTTTTCGCTCGAGCCCGAACTCCGGCAACCGCCGCGCCGCTCGCCGTCGTCACCACACGCCGTCTCCGGCCGTGCCACCACAGCAGAACGACGCACCTCGCTCCCCTCTTTCGAATGCCGCCTCGCGCGCGCAAAATGGTGGCCGGAGCCGCTGACCTGGCGCCGTGGGCCCCGCCCCCTGTGTCGCTGAACATTGGGCCCCGCGGGCCCAGTTGACCGGGTCAACTACCAACGTGGCACAGTGGCCCACTGACATGTGGGCCCCACCCCATTTAAATGTTTTAAATAAATAGATAAAAGTTAATTAACCTGTTAATTCTAATTAAGTTAATTAATTAACTAATCTGACACTGACAGTAGGCCCCACTAGCTAATTAACCCATTTAGTTAAAATTAACCCTGTCTAATTAACTAAGCCACTGACATGTGGGGCCCACATGCCAGGTTTGACCTGGCCGGCCGGTCAGTTGACCTGCTGACGTCATCTTGAGGTCATGCTGACGTCAGCCCCGCACTGTTCTGGATAATGTTGATTCAAATAGTTAAAATAATTCCAGAAATTGTTTAAATCTTTAGAAATTCATATAAAATAAACCGTAGCTCGGATCGAAAAACTTTATACATGAAAGTTTCTCAGAATTTGGAGACGAATCCGAATACGCGGTCCGTTCGTCCGTCACACATCCCTAACCATCCGAACATGGAACCGTTGCCCTCCGGTCATCTGTTTGACAAATGTCCGGAACCGGGAAAACATTCCCGGATGGATTCCCCCTTCCTCGGTGACGTGCAACTATACATTAGGACACACCCGGCACCGCGTATCGTCATGATTATATTTTGTGATGCTTTGTTTGCTCCATATTTACTGTTTCTTCCCCCTCTTCTCTCCGATAGACTACGAGACCGACGCCACTGCTGCCCCGATCGACTACGGTGTTGACGGCCTTGCCTTTGCCGCAGAGCAACCAGGCAAGCCCCCCCCCTTTGATTTCCCGATATCGCCCATTCTATTTTCTCATGCTTGCATTAGAATTGCTGCTGCTACTGCTTTACCTATTCTGATGCATAGCCTGTTTATTGTAACCTACTATTGATACCTTACATGCTTATCCTAAACTGCTTAGTATAGGCTGGGTAGAGACCCACTAGAGAACCCCACTTTGTCCCTTGTTGCCCCGCTAGATTATGAGAAGACCCGATCAACGGGATTGAAGACCAGGCCCCGGCACCGCACTTCACCCCCTTAGTTGTACGACACTACTGGGTTACTATCGAGTGCCGAGGGTGATACCTCGTCAGCACTTCTGATGTTAACCTTGTAGGGTAGATAATTGGTCGTGGTCATCGAGAGTGATTCCTCCTTCTCCACTGCTGATACGACCCTGTCACGCAACACTTCAAGTGTGAACCTTGAGGGTGATTCCCCCTAAGTTCAACTTGACGGTTTACATCGAGTGGGCATCCGTCGAGGGTGATACCTCGGATTTTCCCTTGATGTTTGGACACACGGATACTGTGACTTTACCCTGAATCATGCTACAGACGGGTCGGCCCCAAGGGGTACCCGTGAGACTGTTACTGCAGGACTGGAGGGACAGGCGGTACCGCCCAGTAGAGGTGGACCTGAGTTCCCGACAGTCTTTTGGGAAGTCGTGTTGACATGGAGTTTAACTGTGAGATGAATACGAGGCGCGGCCGGGCATTCTTAGCCCTTGCAGCAAGTCCTCGAGATGGCGCGACGGGGTCACATCGATCGTGAGTCTCTGCTCGTTACCGCAAGCCCCTAGTCCACTAACGATTTGGATATTTGATCCGAGCAAGCCTCTGGCCTGATAGCACTAACCATCACGTGGGCATAGTATGGGCGTTCTGCATCGTAGCATCAGCCGAAAGCTCTGTCAGACGTCTAGTTCAGCCTTGCGACCGGGACGGACCGGTGCCCTCCTGGTGCCTGGCTTCACCATGCTCGCAACGACCCGGAGTGCATAGGGCGATGGCCCAAGACCCCTGAGCGCTTAGGATGTAGACCGGCGGGGACCTCTCTGCTGAGCTGTAGGTAGGGCTGCGGTGTATCGTTTGGCCGAGGCCGGGCATGACCCAGGAAAATGTGTCCGGCCGGAGTTAATCGAGCGTGTTGGGTAAGTTGGTGCACCCCTGCAGGGAAGAAAACATCTATCGATAGCCGGTCCTACGGTAAAGGACACTTGGAGTTGTATCCCGATCGATACAACTAGAATTGGATACTATGGCTCTGGGATTGCTTCTCGCAGGGAGTCGAGAAGGGATCTCTGGACGAGGTTGATGACTGTATGGCTCTGGGATTGCTTTCTCGCAGGGAGTCGAGAAAGGATCTCTGGGTGAGGTTGAGACTTAATGATACTACTACTTTATATTGTACTAATCTACACTCTTCTAATGCTGCAAGACCTCTGAAGATGCTAGTCTTCGATAGGACTAGGCCTACCCTCTATTCTGGCATTTCTGCAGCCCAGTCCACATATACAGCCTCTCTTTGATAATGTTGCATATGTAGTGTAGATCCTTGCTTGCTGAGTACTTCGGATGAGTATTCACGGTTGCTTTGCTTTCTTTTTCCCCCATATCCTTTTGGTGCAACCAGATGACGGAGCCCCTGAGACAGCTGCCCCCGCCGACGATCGCTGCTACTACCCCGAGGGTGGATACTACTACGAGTTGGCCGACGACCAGGAGTAGGTTCGGAGGGTCCTAGGCAGGAGGCCTGCGCCTTTCGATCGTAGTGTTTTATTTTGCCCCGCCTTTCTAAAGGCCTTTCTGTTTCTGTTTCATATCTGTACTCAGATATCTGATGCTTCCGCTGACGCTTGTATGCGAGCTTATGTATTCGAGCCCTCGAGGCCCCTGGCTTGTAATATAAAGCTTGTATGACTTTATTTATGTTTTAGAGTTGTGTTGTGATATCTTCCCGTGAGTCCTTAGGCTTGATCGTGTGCATTTGCGTGTATGATTAGTGCACAATTGAGCCGGGGGCGTCACAAGTTGGTATCAGAGCCGGCTGCCTGTAGGATCCCCCCTTTCCAACTCCTTGGCCGAAGTTGAGTCTAGTAACCAAAAACTGTTTTACTAACTTGGTTGTGTGGCTTACGGGCCCATGTCGCCAATTGGGTGGTATTAGTATCTTTTATTACTCGTCTATACTCTGGGACTCTGACCTTTCTTCTATTCGGGTTAAATGAATTTTACTAACGCCGACACTTAGGATCTCGTAAATCTCGTCTACCCAGAGAGCTGGATATCTGTGCTTAATTCCTTACCATTGATCTGATTAGTCTGATAATTATTTTCCTTTACATTGTTTTGTTTAACCTTTCTCTCTGAGTTGTAATATACTCCTCATTGTCATTTGACAATCCTGAATTTCCTCTGTTTCAGATGGATCGTTTGTTTCCACCACGCCCTACGACGCAGCTTGTGCTTCGTGAAGAAAATATGCCCTAGAGGCAATAATAAAGTTGTTATTTATATTTCCTTATATCATGATAAATGTTTATTATTCATGCTAGAATTGTATTAACCGGAAACTTGATACATGTGTGAATACATAGACAAAACACCGAGTCCCTAGTAAGCCTCTACTAGACTAGCTCGTTAATCAAAGATGGTTAAGTTTCCTAACCATAGACATGTGTTGTCATTTGATGAACGGTATCACATCATTAGGAGAATGATGTGATGGACAAGACCCATCCGTTAGCTTAGCATAATGATCGTTAAGTTTTATTGCTATTGCTTTCTTCATGACTTATACATATTCCTCTGACTATGAGATTATGCAACTCCCGGATACCGGAGGAACACCTTGTGTGCTATCAAACATCACAACGTAACTGGGTGATTATAAAGATGCTCTAAAGGTGTCTCCGAAGGTGTTTGTTGGGTTGGCATAGATCAAGATTAGGATTTGTCACTCCGTGTATCGGAGAGGTATCTCTGGGCCCTCTCGGTAATGCACATCACTAAAAGCCTTGCAAGCAATGTGACTAATGAGTTAGTTACAGGATGATGCATTACGGAACGAGTAAAGAGACTTGCCAGTAACGATATTGAACTAGGTATGATGATACCGACGATCGAATCTCGGGCAAGTAACATTCCGATGACAAAGGGAATAACGTATGTTGTTATGCGGTTTGACCGATAAAGATCTTCGTAGAATATGTAGGAGCCAATATGAGCATCCAGGTTCCGCTATTGGTTATTGACCGGAGATGTGTCTCGGTCATGTCTACATAGTTCTCGAACCCGTAGGCTCCGCACGCTTAACGTTCGATGACGATTTGTATTATGGGTTATGTGATTTGATGACCGAAGTTTGTTCGGAGTCCCGGATGAGATCACGGACATGAAGAGGAGTCTCGAAATGGTCGAGAGGTAAAGATTCATATATTGGAAGGCTATATTCGGACATCGGAAAGGTTCCGAGTGATTCGGGTGTTTTTCGGAGTACCGGGGAGTTCCGGGAATTCACCGGGAGAAGTAATGGGCCTTATTGGGCCATACGGGAAAAGAGGAGGCAGGCCAAAGGGGAGGTGGTGCGCGCCCCCCCATGGGTCCGAATTGGACTAGGTGAAGGGGGCGGCGCCCCCCTTGCCCTTTCCTACTCCCTCTCTCTTTCCCTCTTTCCTTCTCTCCCACTCCGAAAAAGGAAAGGGATTCCTACTAGGACTTGGAAGTCCTAGTACGACTCCATACACTTGGCGCGCCCCTAGGAGGGCCGGCCTCTCTCCCTCCTTTATATACGTGGGCAGGGGGCACCCCAAAGGCACACCACGATTTGTCTTAGCCGTGTGCGGTGCCCCCCTCCACAGTTTAACACCTCGGTCATATCGTCGTAGTGCTTAGGCGAAGCCCTGCGCCGGTAACTTCATCATCACCGTCGCCACGCCGTCATGCTGACGGAACTCTCCCTCGTCCTCAACTGGATCAAGAGCTCGAGGGACGTCATCGAGCTGAACGTGTGCAGAATTCGGAGGTGCCGTACGTTCGGTGCTTGATCGGTTGGATCGCGAAGACGTTCGACTACATCAACCGCGTTAAGCTAACGCTTCCGCTTTCGGTCTACGAGGGTACGTGGACACACTCTCCCCCTCTCGTTGCTATGCATCTCCCAGATAGATCTTGCGTGAGCGTAGGAAATTTTTTGAAATTGCATGCTACATTCCCCAACACTTCGCACTTGGTCTCGTGGTGCCCCTGGTTTTCCAGCTGTCCTGATCGCCCTCCTGACCAGGCTGGGCTACCGCTGGTACCCCGAGTACATGGTCTACGAGGATTACCGCGAGTTTAACCAGGAGCAGTACCATGCTGATGTTTGTATCTATGATCAGCGCGATGACTCAGACACTGAGCTGCACCTTTTCCACGGTATCGGCGTGACGATTGAGATGGCAGTACATGATGCCGCCTACTCTGCTGTCGCACGTCTCCGAGGAGAGTTCAGCGATAGCTTGGGTGCCTCTGAGTTCCGATACATTCCGTATGCCCCTACTGGAGATGCTACTGGATACTACACAGCTATCTGTGCCCCGTACGAGCGTCGTCGATACGACCCGCACGTTCTGATTCAGTGCACTCAGGCTCTGGATCGCACTGTTCGGGCTCTTGCCGTCGAGTTGGTTGCCACTCGAGCACGCCTCTACGATGCTATGACACAGTTGCTACCAGCTGTTCATGCAGGGATACATCCAGAGTACATCCTTTACCCGAGCAGGACTCAGATGTATGCTGGTATTGATTGGCCTGTTGTTGGAGGTCACACACCTGTACGTGGACCTCTTCTTTCAGCTCGAGACCGGATTCTGCATCAGAGTGCATATGGAGCGCAGGATCCTTCCGCGACGAACATTAGTCGTCCGCACGTGCAGCTACCCCGTTTCAGTGGATCTTCCCGATGTTGATGTAGCCTTTGCTATGTCTTGTGGTGTACTTCCTTACCGCGTGCCTGCGCGCCGCCTACCATATCTAGCTTTTGAATTTGCGCCGTTATGCTATTCGCATGTAACTGACTCTGTGTATAGATCTGTATGTCTTAATTGACTACTGTTAAGTATCTATGACACTGCTTAATTATTGTCGTGTTACATCATGCTTGTCGCTAAACACCCGCAACTGCTTTTTACTGAACTACCCCTATTGAAACGTAGCAGGATGGTTAGACCAGGTGGTCGTGGTCGTGGTCATGCCCCTGAACGCCCACCACCGCCAGATTATATGGCAGCTATGATGCAACAATTCGAGCTCAACCACCAGTTCATGACTGGGATTATGACTCAGTTTCCGCATCAGAACAACCAGAACCAGAACCCTCCTTCAATAACTCCGCCGGAATTTATGCGTCTTAACCCCACTCAGTTCCGCAACTCTGAGAAGCCACTGGATGCTGATGACTGGATTCGCGATATCACTCACGAGATGGAGTCTGCAAATGTCCCCTGCCAACTTTGTCGCCTTCGCTTCCTTTTTCCTAAAGGGTCCCGCTGCTCAATGGTGGGACAACCACAAACGTACACTGCCTGCTGGAACAACCGTTACTTGGCCTGAGTTCCAGGCTGCCTTTCGTGCCTGATATATTCCTCAAGGAATCATGGACCGGATGAAAACCCAGTTCCGCAACCTCACTCAGGGCAATAAGACTGTCGAAGCTTATCAGCGGGAATTCCTTGACCTGTCCCGCTATGCTGAAGAAGATATCGCCACGGATGCCCGTAGACAGAAGAAGTTCCGTAATGGACTCCACACAGACATCGAGCTTCAACTCGCTGCTCAAGACTTCAACGACTTTTCTACTCTTGTGAACAAGGCTATTCTGGCTGAGACCGCTCAGATGAAACACAAGGACTCGCAGAAACGCTATCGTGATGTTGGCTCATCTTCGGGCTCAACACAGAAGCGAAAAACATTTGGTCGTGGACACGCTTACAACATTGGTATCAAACAAGTTCAGGATCAATCTGCCACTGTGATGGGTACTTTCTCGTTAACTCAGTACCTGCTTCTGTTTTGTTTAATTCAGCAGCATCACATTCACCCATCTATGAAAAATTGCATTTATGCATGACCTTCATTATGAGTAAATGAATACTCCGTTAGTCAACTCGGCTAGTGAATTACCGTGCCCAGACAACTCAAAAAAAAGCCGAGGCTAAAATATACACCTTGGATGCGTTGAACGCTTCTCCGCTTGAGGGGATCAAAAACATTCCAGTCGTTCGAGATTTTCCGGACGTTTCTTCGGAAGAACTTCCAAGAATATCCCGCTTTCTTTCAGTCTCCCTCTTAATTCTCGGGACGAGAATTCTTATTAGTGGAGGAGACTTGTAACACCCCCAGTGGTTAGCTACAGTAATCCCCTTTTGATAATGCCATGTCATCATGATTAACCGTGCCTAATCATCATTTGCATCATATTGCATTTCAGCTCCTAGTTCATAACCTCAAATAAAATTAAAAGTGGAAAATAAAAGTTGTTCAAATCCAATAACTAAAATGTTCATAAGGTTGTAAATATTCCAGAGATTATTCTAAAATTATCATCAACTTTTACTAAATTAATTATGTGACTCAAACAGCCTAGAACAGCAACAAACAGCACCCATTTAATCCCTTTTCATTTAATAAAACTCCAAATGAAGTCATATTTTCCCCAAACTAGTTTTTGGTGGAAGGTATTAATGCACTGCAGTATTTGGGTTAGGTCACATATTTTACAAAAGTCCATAAGTGGCCTAACATTTTTGTAAACAGAAAAGAAAAGAGAAAACAGAAAGCAAAAAGAAGAAAAGGAAAAAGGCCTATGCGCCTCGGCCTAAGTGGCACAGTGCGGCCCAGCCCACCGCCAGCGCCTCCCACCTCCGCACTGCTCCTCCTGCGCTGCTGTCGCCGCGCCCGCACGCCGCACACCGGCCCCCCCTCGCCTCTGCTCGGCAACGCGCGCTGCTGCCGTCGCGGACGCCTACAAGGACCCCCCCTCAACCCCTCGAACGAACCCTAGCCGCCTCCCTCTCTCTCTCTTCGTCGATCTGGATCGGGGCCGAACGCCACCGTCGCCATGACCTCGACGTAGGCGAGGCCACCGAGCTCCCCCTGCCTATTCGTCGAGTCCCTCCGCTCCGCCGTCGCCTTCCCCATCGCCTGCTACCGCTGGGTCAAGCCGGGAGCCGTTGTGTCGAGCGCCACGAGATCGTCATCTTCCTCGGCTCCGACGAACCCCTCCGGCGATTGCGACCGCCTCTGCTGCTCCCGTTGCTCGCCGGGCCTACTTGTGCCTCCTCGGTGAGCTCCTCTTCCTCCTCGCCGTTTTTCCCTTTGGTCCCGCGCTCGTAGACGCCGTGCTAGCCGTAGCCGTACCCGTCGCCGCCATCGATCTCGTAGCCGTGGCCAGGTTCGCCGTCGAGCTCGTCCGTGCTTGGCATCGTGCTCAGCACGCTCGCAGGGTTCGAACGCCGTCGCCCCCGTAGCTTATCGAGCCGCACTTCGCCGTTTTCGCCCGAGCCCGAACTCCGGCAACCGTCGCGCCGCTCGCCGCCGTCACCACATGCCGTCTCCGGCCGTGCCACCATAGCAGAACTGTTGGAAATATGCCCTAGAGGCAATAATAAAATGGTTATTATTATATTTCCTTGTTCATGATAATTGTCTGTTATTCATGCTATAATTGTGTTATCCGGAAATCGTAATACATGTGTGAATACATAGACCACAACATGTCCCTAGTAAGCCTCTAGTTGACTAGCTCGTTGATCAATAGATGGTTACGGTTTCCTGACCATGGACATTGGATGTCATTGATAACGGGATCACATCATTAGGAGAATGATGTGATGGACAAGACCCAATCCTAAGCCTAGCACTAGATCGTGTAGTTCGTTTGCTAAAGCTTTTCCAATGTCAAGTAACTTTTCCTTAGACCATGAGATTGTGCAACTCCCGGATACCGTAGGAGTGCTTTGGGTGCACCAAACGTCACAACATAACTGGGTGGCTATAAAGGTGCACTACGGGTATCTCCGAAAGTATCTGTTGGGTTGGCACGAATCGAGACTGGGATTTGTCACTCCATGTAACGGAGAGGTACCTCTGGGCCCACTCGGTAGGACATCATCATAATGAGCTCAATGTGATCAAGGAGTTGTTCACGGGATGATGTGTTACGGAAACGAGTAAAGAGACTTGCCGGTAACGAGATTGAACAAGGTATCGAGATACCGACGATCGAATCTCGGGCAAGTATCGTACCGATAGACAAAGGGAATTGCGTACGGGATTGATTGAATCCTCGACATCGTGGTTCATCCGATGAGATCATCGAGGAGCATGTGGGAGCCAACATGGGTATCCAGATCCCGCTGTTGGTTATTGACCGGAGAGTCGTCTCGGTCATGTCTGCGTGTCTCCCGAACCCGTAGGGTCTACACACTTAAGATTCGGTGACGCTAGGGTTATAGAGATATTAGTATGCGGTAACCCGAAGGTTGTTCGGAGTCTCGGATGAGATCCTGGACGTCACGAGGAGTTCCGGAATGGTCCGGAGGTAAAGATTTATATATGGGAAGTCCTATTTTGGCCACCGGAAAATGTTCGGGATTTTTCGGTATTGTACCGAGAAGGTTCTAGAAGGTTCCGGAGTGGGGCCCACCTGCATGGGGGGACCCACATGAACGTGGGTAGTGGGGGCAAGGCCCCACACCCCTAGTCAAGGCGCACCAAGATTCCCCCTTAGAAGGAATAAGATCATATCCCGAAGGGATAAGATCAAGATCCCTAAAAAAGGGGGATAACAATCGGTGGGGAAGGGAAAGGATGGGATTTCTTTCCTTCCACCTTTGCCAACGCCCCAATGGACTTGGAGGGCAAGAAACCAGCCCCCTCCCCCCCTATATATAGTGGGGAGGTGCATGGGAGAAACAGCTCAGCCCCTGGCGCCTCCCTCTCCCTCCCGTGACACCTCTTCCTCCTCCAGTAGCGCTTGGCGAAGCCCTGCTGAAATCCCGCTGCTTCCACCACCACACCGTCGTGCTGCTGGATCTCCATCAACCTCTCCTCCCCCCTTGCTGGATCAAGAAGGAGGAGACGTCTCTGCTCCGTACGTGTGTTGAACGCGGAGGTGCCGTCCGTTCGGCGCTCGGTCATCGGTGATTTGGATCACGACGAGTACGACTCCATCAACCCCGTTCTCTTGAACGCTTCCGCTCGCGATCTACAAGGGTATGTAGATACACTCCCCTCTCACTCGTTGCTAGATGACTCCATAGATTGATCTTGGTGATGCGTAGAAAATTTTAAAATTCTGCTACGTTCCCCAACAGTGGTATCAACACCAGTACTCTATGGGTGTTCGATTCATCACAATGTAACTAGATTATTGACTCTAGTGCAAGTGGGAGACTGTTGGAAATATGCCCTAGAGGCAATAATAAAATGGTTATTATTATATTTCCTTGTTCATGATAATTGTCTGTTATTCATGCTATAATTGTGTTATCCGGAAATCGTAATACATGTGTGAATACATAGACCACAACATGTCCCTAGTAAGCCTCTAGTTGACTAGCTCGTTGATCAATAGATGGTTACGGTTTCCTGACCATGGACATTGGATGTCATTGATAACGGGATCACATCATTAGGAGAATGATGTGATGGACAAGACCCAATCCTAAGCCTAGCACTAGATCGTGTAGTTCGTTTGCTAAAGCTTTTCCAATGTCAAGTAACTTTTCCTTAGACCATGAGATTGTGCAACTCCCGGATACAGTAGGAGTGCTTTGGGTGCACCAAACGTCACAACGTAACTGGGTGGCTATAAAGGTGCACTACGGGTATCTCCGAAAGTATCTGTTGGGTTGGCACGAATCGAGACTGGGATTTGTCACTCCATGTAACGGAGAGGTACCTCTGGGCCCACTCGGTAGGACATCATCATAATGAGCTCAATGTGATCAAGGAGTTGTTCACGGGATGATGTGTTACGGAAACGAGTAAAGAGACTTGCCGGTAACGAGATTGAACAAGGTATCGAGATACCGACGATCGAATCTCGGGCAAGTATCGTACCGATAGACAAAGGGAATTGCGTACGGGATTGATTGAATCCTCGACATCGTGGTTCATCCGATGAGATCATCGAGGAGCATGTGGGAGCCAACATGGGTATCCAAATCCCGCTGTTGGTTATTGACCGGAGAGTCGTCTCGGTCATGTCTGCGTGTCTCCCGAACCCGTAGGGTCTACACACTTAAGGTTCGGTGACGCTAGGGTTATAGAGATATTAGTATGCGGTAACCTGAAGGTTGTTCGGAGTCTCGGATGAGATCCTGGACGTCACGAGGAGTTCCGGAATGGTCCGGAGGTAAAGATTTATATATGGGAAGTCCTATTTTGGCCACCGGAAAATGTTCGGGATTTTTCGGTATTGTACCGAGAAGGTTCTAGAAGGTTCCGGAGTGGGGCCCACCTGCATGGGGGGACCCACATGAACGTGGGTAGTGGGGGCAAGGCCCCACACCCCTAGTCAAGGCGCACCAAGATTCCCCCTTAGAAGGAATAAGATCATATCCCGAAGGGATAAGATCAAGATCCCTAAAAAAGGGGGATAACAATCGGTTGGGAAGGGAAAGGATGGGATTTCTTTCCTTCCACCTTTGCCAACGCCCCAATGGACTTGGAGGGCAAGAAACCAGCCCCCTCCACCCCTATATATAGTGGGGAGGTGCATGGGAGAAACAGCTCAGCCCCTGGCGCCTCCCTCTCCCTCCCGTGACACCTCTTCCTCCTCCAGTAGCGCTTGGCGAAGCCCTGCTGAAATCCCGCTGCTTCCACCACCACACCGTCGTGCTGCTGGATCTCCATCAACCTCTCCTCCCCCCTTGCTGGATCAAGAAGGAGGAGACGTCTCTGCTCCGTACGTGTGTTGAACGCGGAGGTGCCGTCCGTTCGGCGCTCGGTCATCGGTGATTTGGATCACGACGAGTACGACTCCATCAACCCCGTTCTCTTGAACGCTTCCGCTCGCGATCTACAAGGGTATGTAGATACACTCCCCTCTCACTCGTTGCTAGATGACTCCATAGATTGATCTTGGTGATGCGTAGAAAATTTTAAAATTCTGCTACGTTCCCCAAACAAGAACGACGCACCTCGCTCCCCTCTTTCGAATGCCGCCTCGCGCGCGCAAAATGATGGCCGGAGCGCGATTTCCGGCGACGTCCGACGCGCGCCGCCGCGCAAATTGGTCGCTGGCGTTGAGCCCCGCCGCCGCTGACCTGGCGCCGTGGGCCCCGCCCCCTGTGTCGCTAAACACTGGGCCCCGTGGGCCAGTTGACCGGGTCAACTGCCGACGTGGCACAGTGGCCCACTGACATGCGTGCCCCACCCCATTTAAATGTTTTAAATAAATAGATAAAAGTTAATTAACCTATTAATCCTAATTAAGTTAATTAATTAACTAGTCTGACACTCACAGTAGGCCCCACTAGCTAATTAACCCATTTAGTTAAAATTAACCCTGTCTAATTAACTAAGCCACTGATATGTGGGCCCACATGCCAGGTTTGACCTGACCGGCCGGTCAGTTGACCTGCTGACGTCATCTTGAGGTCATGCTGACGTCAGCCCCGCACTGTTCTGGATAATGTTGATTCAAATAGTTAAAATAATTCCAGAAATTGTTTAAATCTTTAGAAATTCATATAAAATAAACCGTAGCTCGGATCGAAAAACTTTATACATGAAAGTTGCACAGAATTTCGAGACAAATCCGAATACGCGCTCCGTTCGTCCGTCACACGTCCCTAACCATCCAAACATGGAACCGTTCCCCTCCGGTCATCTGTCTGACAAATGTCCGGAACCAGGAAAACATTCCCGGATGGATTTCCCCTTCCTCGGTGACGTGCAACCATACGTTAGGACACACCCGGCACTGCGTATCGTCATGATTATGTTTTGTGATGCTTTGTTTGCTCCGTATCTCTCTGATAGACTACGAGGCCGACGCCACTGCTGCCCCGATCGACTACGGTGTTGACGACCTTGCCTTTGTCGCAGAGCAACCAGGCAAGCCCCCCCCCCCCTTTGATCATCCTGATATCGCCCATTCTATTTTCTCATGCTTGCATTAGAATTGCTGCTGCTACTGCTTTACCTATTCTGATGCATAGCCTATTTATTGTAACCTACTATTGATACCTTACCTGCTTATCCTAAGCTGCTTAGTATAGGCTGGGTAGAGACCCACTAGAGAACCCCACTTTGTCCCTTGTTGTCCCGCTAGATTATCAGAAGACCCGATCAACGGGATTGAAGACCAGGCCCCGGCACCGCACTTCACCCCCTTAGTTGTACGACACTACTGGGTTACTATCGAGTGCCAAGGGTGATACCTCGTTAACACTTCTGATGTTAACCTTATAGGGTAGATAATTGGTCGTGGTCATCGAGGGTGATTCCTCCTTCTCCACTGTCGATACGACCCTGTCACGCAACACTTCAAGTGTGAACCTCGAGGGTGATTCCTCCTAAGTTCAACTTGACGGTTTACATCGAGTGGGCATCCGTCGAGGGTGATACCTCGGATTTTCCCTTGATATTTGGACACACGGATACTGTGACTTTACCCTGAATCATGCTACAGACGGGTCGGCCCCGAGGGGTACCCGTGAGACTGTTACTGCAGGACTGGAGGGACAGGCGGTACCGCCCAGTAGAGGTGGACCTGAGTTCCCGACAATCTTTTGGGAAGTCGTGTTGACTTGGAGTTTAACTGTGAGATGAATACGAGGCGTGGTCGGGCATTCTTAGCCCTTGCATCAAGTCCTCGAGACGGGGCGACGGGGTCACATCGATCGTGAGTCTCTGCTCGTTACCGCAAGCCGCTAGTCCACTAACGATTTGGATATTTGATCCGAGCAGGCCTCTGGCCTGATAGCACTAACCATCACGTGGGCATAGTATGGGCGTTCTGCATCGTAGCATCAGCCGAAAGCTCTGTCAGACGTCTAGTTCAGCCTTACGGCCGGGACGAACCGGCGCCCTCCTGGTGCCTGGCTTCACCCTGCTCGCAACGACCCGGAGTGCATAGGGCGATGGCCCAAGACCCCTGAGCGCTTAGGATGTAGACCGGCGGGGACCTCTCAGCTGAGCTGTAGGTAGGGCTGCGGTGTATCGTTTGGCCGAGGCCGGGCATGACCCAGGAAAGTGTGTCCGGTCGGAGTTAATCGAGCGTGTTGGGTAAGTTGGTGCATCCCTGCAGGGAAGAAAACATCTATCGATAGCCGGTCCTACGGTAAAGGACACTCGGAGTTGTATCCCGATCGATACAACTAGAATTGGATACTATGTCTCTCGGATTGCTTCTCGCAGGGAGTTGAGAAGGGATCTCTAGACGAGGTTGATGACTGTATGGCTCTGGGATTGCTTTCTCGCAGGGAGTCGAGAAAGGATCTCTGGGTGAGGTTGAGACTTAATGATACTACTACTTTATATTGTACTAATCTACACTCTTCTAATGCTGCAATACCTCTGAAGATGCTAGTCTTCGATAGGACTAGGTCTTCCCTCTATTCTGGCATTTCTACAGCCCAGTCCACATATACAGCCTCTCTTTGATAATGTTGCATATGTAGTGTAGATCCTTGCTTGCTGAGTACTTCGGATGAGTACTCACGGTTGCTTTGCTTTCTTTTTCCCCCATATCCTTTTGGTGCAACCAGATGACGGAGCCCCTGAGACAGCTGCCCCCGCCGACGATCACTGCTACTACCCCGAGGGTGGATACTACTACGAGTTGGCCGACGACCAGGAGTAGGTTCGGAGGGTCTCAGGCAGGAGGCCTGCGCCTTTCGATCGTAGTGTTTTATTTTGCCCCGCCTTTCTAAAGGCCTTTCTGTTTCTGTTTCATATCTGTACTCAGATATCTGATGCTTCCGCTGATGCTTGTATGCGAGCTTATGTATTCGAGCCCTCGAGGCCCCTGGCTTGTAATATAAAGCTTGTATGACTTTATTTATGTTTTAGAGTTGTGTTGTGATATCTTCCCGTGAGTCCTTAGGCTTGATCGTGTGCATTTACGTGTATGATTAGTGCACGATTGAGTCGGGGGCGTCACATCAGGTCCATTGAAATACCGTACTCATGGGCCTCATGCTGTCATGCATATATGCATATAGCTGTATTAAAGAAACGCCTACTCACTGATCAGGTCCATTGAAGCACTCATGGGCCACATGCTGTCATGGGCAAGACAGCCAAGCGAGAGGTGAGAGTCGGAGTAAGCATCATACTACTGTCGATCAGACGCAGTAGGTGTAACTACTCGCCAATACAATACAACATCACAATATATAAGATCGATTCGCTCGTGTACTGCATGGGCTCCGTGCCCACTGCTTCGTTGTTAATGATGAAAAATAATTAAATCATCAACTGCTACGTAAATTTTGTACTCCTGTATGATTCGACCGATGAATGCTTTTCCGCAGGTACCATGGCAGCGGGGAGCGGTTCGTGCTGGCGAGCGGGCGCGACCCGGCGCTGGTGAACAAGGCGTCCGACTTCCTCAAGGACCACCACTGCGTGCCCCCCTTTTGGCGCCAGGACGAGAACAAGGGCATGGTCCGCGCACCCGACGGCCGCTGGATCCAGCCCGACCGCCGTGGCCACCTGGACGAAGATCACCACCACGACGGTCACCACGTCGTCGACGGCGACCACCACGGCCACTTCCGCCTCTTCCGCCAGCCGTAGAAAACGAGCGCGCCCGCGAACGGTCGTACGCATTGTCAAATGAGCTTAATTGCCGTGATTTACAACCGACAACCGTCCGGCACGGGCGCTCGACGGCGTTGCGTTAGTAGTACTTGTGATTTGAGAAGCGCGGGGTGATCTGTTTGATCGAAGTAAATTTTAAAAAAAATGACATCACGTTTGGAGCTACTCCGGTGTTATCACATAGCACCAAAAAAAAAACATCACGACTGAGGCATGTGTGTAACACATAGCACTTATTCAATGATTTTCTCATCTTAACATCAAATCTGACAGTTGAGCCCTGCATGTTTGAGCTGATGTGGCAAGATAGGGTGAGAGTAGGCCATTCCTAAACGGCGCTAGTTCCTTCATTGTATGCAAACGGGGGCACACCCCCCGCACCGCGCTAGGCCGGCCCATATCACCTTCCTCTTTTCTGTTTGACAATGGCGCAGAATAGACGGGAGCAGCGGGAGCGGTGGTTTTCGAACCCATGACCTCACGTTGTGTTAGTTACGATAGCCAACTAGACCAAACACACACTCCATCCATTCCTAAATATAAGTCTTTTAGAGATTTCAAATGGACTACCACATACGGATGTATATAGACATATTTTAGAGTGCAGATTCACTCATTTTGCCCCGTATGTAGTCACTTGTTGAAATCTCTAGAAACACAAAAATTTAGGAACGGAGAGAGTAGACGTGATTAGTTGCAACCTTTTCATTTCTTTGTTCTTCGTTCTTTTTCTTGTTCTTTTCGTGATTTTTTTTTCAAAATCAATGAACTTTTTAGAAGATTGATGAACTTTTTTTCAAATTCGATGAACTTTTCTTTAGAATCGATGGCTTTTTCCAAATTCAATGGATTTTTTAAAAATTGATAAAAAAATTCAAATTCGATGAACTTTTCTTTAAAATTTATGATTTTTAAAAATTCGATAAACTTTTTTCAAAATTGATGAATCATTTTTAAAATTTGATGAAGTTTTTTTAACTCGATAAACTTTTTCAAAATCAGTGAACGTTTGTTAAATTTTGATGAACTTTTTTCAAATCAGTGAATAATTTTTCAAAATAAATGAATGTTTTTCTAAAAAAATTGTGAACTTTTTTTTAATTTTGTGCACATTTTTTTCAAAATCTTTGACCTTGTTTTAATTCATGATTTTTATTTTGATTTTTTTGCAAATTTTTCTTTTTTGTATTTTTTGAAGTCAACAACCGGGCAAACTGCGCTGGAGCGAACAGAGTGCTCGCCTTACATGGGTCGGCATGGGGCGGTTTGCGCCCGTTCTCCCAAGTGGCGCTTAGGATGGGCACCAGGATTAGTTTCCTGCCAATTAGCAGTTAATCGGTTAAATCTTGGTGTTGCGCGAGGCGTCGATGCAAGGTGTTGCGTCGAGCGCTAGCTCCTTTTTCTACCAGCTGGAAGCGCTCGGCTGTTTAATTTACTCCACAGAATAAGCGTCTGCCGTTGCATGCGAGGGCGCTTAGGTGATTTTTTCTATTTTATTACTATCTCTTTTTTTTTTTGCTGGTAAGCGCCTGTATAAGCTTTGACTAGATTTTTTTAAGAAGAGCTTTGACTAGACGAGGTGGCAGGAAAAACTTCTACTAGCGGTGCTGGCCCACAGACATACGGGCCAGTGGCAAGACAAAAACATGAGGCCCTTCTTGACACACAAAGCTTAATTTTTTATTTATTTTAAAAAGCGAAGTAAATATTCATACATGATACGTACTAAAGATTGATGAAACAATATAGTAGCTCCATAACTAATCGATTTCCTAGTTGTTACAATGGAGACATTTTTTTCTGCAAAACAAATAACGTTGTCTTAACTGGTTGCTATAAAAAAATTGTGCTACCATGAGATATAAAGTTAATGCATGAACTTACAGTTGTTCTTGATGGAGCACAATATCCTTTTCTCTGGACCCTTCTCAACTAAATAATACCTAGCCTTCTCATACAGCAGATTGTCCCAGTTTGTGGATAAAAGATATCAACAGTGAATGGTTGTTGTTCATCGACACACGGTATTTCTGAGTTTGGTGAATGAGCTAGGTTTTCTTCCTTACTAGAATTATTATCACTCTCACTAATATCATCAGCAGCAGCACCAATATTGAGCTAATATCATCAGCAGCACCACCAATATTGTCAGTTGTTTGCTCTTTACTTTGGCCAATTACAAAGAATACCGAGAAGAATTGCTAGTTTTGAAAAATTTAGCAGTTGATCCTTTCTAGGAATCTACCAGTTCATCTATCCGTTTTTCTCTCTTCTTTTTATCACCACCAGAAAAATACTTTCTTGGAGACATGTCACTAAAAAAAGATGCATAAAAATGGTTAATACATGGAACAAAAGCACCTGGAAATGGATTGATGTGGTTTACCTGGCCTATGGGCCGGGCCTGTCTACTACCCCCTCAACATTCTCCGCGGTGTCATTCCTGAGGTTGAATCCCGTCGAGAGGTGTCCTCCAGACCAGTGGTGGTGGTTGTGTATATTTGGGCAGAGTTCAACTGGCCGGTGGCGGTAGAAGTCACTCCCAGTGGCGGAGCCAGAAAATTTAGCCACTGAGTTCACTCATTTCAAAATGGCAATGGAGATTATTACCTAGTCGGGTATTCCCTTCCCAAACCCATCCCAATAACACCTCTTTCGTGCCTATCCCTGCCCGCGGGGACAACAAAGATTCCTATCTTTGTCCCTGTTGTGGTTTTCATCCCAGCGGGAACCTTACATCATGCTTGTGTTTATTGTGTTGGAGTGAGTACAGAGTACATGGATCTACCAAGAGATTGTGTGATATCTCTATGAGCCAGGCCCCTCGGTTTATATAGGTACGGGGGTCCTAGGGTACATGGATCCTAGTTGGCTACGTACAGAGAGATAGAAAACGTCCACCAATTCAGCGCCTTGAAGTATACGTCGAGTCATCTGGATCCTTCTAATTATATGTCATGGACCGTCCGATTTGGCACAGGTCGGAAAAGACATGCTCTCAGCCCAGCCCACCAGGGCGGGAGTTGACATGATCAGAGGCCCCTAGCCGACATCATCAGCGACGCTGCAAGGAGTGGTGGGAGGTGAGCGACGGGGCCACTGCAAAGCACTTGTGTTTGTTTCGACGTCGCGGGGTGCGACCCTGCAGGTGGTTGTGTGAAAGGGATGCAGGGTTGCTGTGAGGGCTCCGCCGTGATGCACGAGTGTCACGTGGTGCTACGGGAGCATCGATGTTGTTGTAATGGAGCATCGACGGGCCACCAGAGCATACCTGGTGCTGTAATGGAGCACCGTCATCCGCCGTGTGGTGCTATGGGAGTATCGATAGTGCTGGATTGGAGCATCGCCGAGCCACCGGAGCATCGTCGGTCTGCAATGGAGCGCGCTATCGATGCAGCTCTTGCCAAAGCTTCGTGCGCAATGGTGCGAAGAACAAGGATGGTCGAGGCGTTGTGGGGGAGACGTGGGCATGCTGGGGAGGGAAGCGATGACATGGCCTCGGTGTGACACTGTCACTAGGGATTAAGCGGGCCAAATTAGACTATGCGTGGGCAAATCAACGGCTGGATATGCGGCTGAGCTTTCCTAAGATCAGTTGGCTGACGCCTAGCAGCCGCCTTATGGTATAATACATTATTATCATTTCGTTTTGGCGATTATCATTTAGATATAACTAGCCTACTAAATCGTCATATATATTGGAACGGAGGTACTAGTAGATACTACCGCATAGACGAGATCACGAGATGAAACCCTCGGTAGGACTACCCATCCCTACACCAAACGACATGTGTGAAGCGAGAGAAGTTCCAACCCTGCAAGCCAATCCACCGCGTGTCCTATGGACCGGAGTCAACTAATGGTATTCTGTCGGTCAAGCTGTCGTTTCTTGAAGATCAAGAAAGCCAATGAACGCGTAACAATCAGCCAGAGAATTTCTTCGAACTTGAGCCAAAACAAATAACAGTAATGCTATGCAGACGACTAATTCTAGACGATCTTCGGACGTCACTTCACACACGCCATTGGATTACCTCGTTTCTTCAATCTGCATGGCTTCAAATCACATCGTCTTGGAATCGGCTATCAAGTGTCGTCCGCGTATCTATTCCGAACAAATAAACATCAGCGGACAAACACGCCGGTCCAACAAAAAAAACAAATAAACATCGAGTCGGCCTGCAACGCCGACGGCCAGCAATAGATAGAAACAAACGAAGGGCTGGTATCTAGGCAGCTCCTTCCGGTGGAGCCACGGATTCCCGACTCACTGCCGAGTCGGTTTGGAACCGCCATAGCCACCTTCCGATCACGTACACAAATCAAAATAATTAAAGACCCATCAGCGGAAGCCCGGATAAAGCGGTCGCACGTTTACCCCTTCCTTTGAAACCGACTCTGCTCTCCGGGGGAGGCGGCGGCGTCGCGGTCGCGGCCGGGGTCGACGAGAACGCGGTGTGTCCCTGTCCGGCCGGCCACGCCATGGCGAACGAGGAGGGCCAGCTCAAGACGCGGGTGTCCGACCGTCTCATGGCGCTCGTGGGCTACTCCGAGGTCATGGTGGTGCGCCTGGTGCTCCGCCTCGCGCGGGACAGCGCCTCGGCGGCCGACCTCGCGCCGCGCCTCGTCGACCTCGCCGGCCTCCCCTCCTCCGCCGACACCGTCGCCTTCGCGGAGGACGTGCACGCCATGTTCCCCCGCAAGGGCTCCCGCGTCAGCGAGTACCGGAAGCAGGTGCAGGAGGCGGCGGCGTTCGCCAGGAGGCAGAGCGCCCTCAAGCTGCTCGACGATGACGCTGAAGACGCCGGCGCCACCGCCACCGCTTCGTCCTCAAACAACAACGGCAGGAAGCGTTTCAGGCAGAAGGCCGCGGGCCAAGGGGACGACGACGGCGAGGAGGAGGCGACTGTAATGCGCGATTCAGGGCGGAAAGTGCGAGCGCGGCGTGCTCCCGCGAAGGACGGCGGCGACTCTGGTGGGGAGGAACTGGAGGAGATGGACCGCGACCAGATCGAGAAGGCTCAGCTAGACCAGCACATCAGAGAACGCGACGCGGCCAGCACTAGGAAACTGACGGATCGGAAGCCGTCCAAGCGAGAACAGGGCGAGCTCGCCCGGCGCTCCGAGGCGATGGACAGGGGCGACACCTCGGAGCTCAGGACGGCCTCGCGGCACGCGTACCTGGAAAAGCGGAAGAAGATGAAGGTGGAGGAGATGCGAGACGAGATCATCGACAACGAGCTTATCTTCGACGGCTTCAAGATGACGAACGCCGAAGAGGAGGAATTCAGGCGCAAGAAGGAAATCTACGACCTTGTCAAGGACCGCGTCGGAAAGGACGCCGACGCCGGCGACTACTATAGGATGCCAGAGGCATACGACGCCGCACAAAACGTGGATCAGGCTAAGCGGTTCGCCGTTCCGAGGCAACGGTACGATGACCCCGAGGCGGCGGCGAGGGACGGCAAGAGGAGCAATTTCTTCTCGGAGCAGGAGGCCTGGGAAGAGCAGCAGATGAGGAAATCTCGGCTGCACTTTGGATCAGATGATGGTGGCCGGGCCGGCGGCGGAGGCTACGAGCTCGTCTTGGAAGACGTGGTCGACTTCGTCAAGTCGACGGTCCAGGCCGGCGCCGAGCCGGACGGCGAGATGGACGAACTGGCCGAGGCCGTCGACGCCAAGGTCAAGTTACAGCGGGAGCTGCCGGACGAAAGGAAGAATCTGCCCGTGTACAAGTTCAAGGACGACCTGCTCAAGGCCATCGAGAAGTACCAGGTGCTGATCATCGTCGGAGAGACCGGCTCCGGCAAGACCACGCAGATACCTCAGTACCTCCACGAGGCCGGGTACACGGCCATGGGGAAGAAGATCGCGTGCACGCAGCCGCGGCGCGTCGCGGCGATGAGCGTGGCGGCGAGGGTGGCGCAGGAGCTGGGCGTCAAGCTCGGGCACGAGGTCGGCTACTCCATCAGGTTCGAGGACTGCACCTCGGAGAAGACGGTGATCAAGTACATGACGGACGGGATGCTCCTGCGCGAGTTCCTCGGCGAGCCGGACCTGGCGAGCTACAGCGTGGTGATCGTGGACGAGGCGCACGAGCGCACGCTCTCCACCGACATCCTCTTCGGCCTGGTCAAGGACATTGCGCGCTTCCGGCCGGACGTGAAGCTGCTCATCTCCAGCGCGACGCTCAACGCCGAGAAATTCAGCGACTTCTTCGACGAGGCCCCCATCTTCAAGATCCCGGGGAGACGGTACAAGGTGGACATCCACTACACCACGGCGCCAGAGGCGGACTACATCGCCGCCGCCGTCGTCACGGTCCTGCAGCTGCACGTCAAGCAGCCCGCCGGCGACATCCTGCTGTTCCTCACGGGGCAGGAGGAGATCGAGACGGTGGAAGAGTTACTGAAGCAGAAGATGAGGACGTTTGGCAGCAAGATTGCGGAGCTGGTGATCTGCCCGATCTACGCGAACCTGCCCACCGAGCTCCAGGCCAAGATCTTCGAGCCGACGCCGGAGGGCGCCCGCAAGGTGGTCCTGGCGACCAACATCGCCGAGACGTCGCTGACCATCGACGGTATCAAGTACGTGATCGACCCGGGCTTCTGCAAGCTCAAGTCGTACAACCCGCGCACGGGCATGGAGTCGCTGCGCGTCGAGCCCATCTCCAAGGCGTCGGCGGACCAGCGCGCCGGCCGGTCGGGGCGCACGGGGCCGGGCAAGTGCTTCCGCCTCTTCACGGAGTACAACTTCAGGCACGACCTGGACGACGACACGGTCCCGGAGATCCAGAGGAGCAACCTGGCCAACGTGGTGCTGAGGCTCAAGGCGCTGGGCATCAACGACCTGGTGAGCTTCGACTTCATGGACCCACCGGCGTCGGAGGCGCTGCTCAAGGCCCTGGAGGAGCTCTTCGCCCTCGGCGCGCTCAACAGCCGCGGCGAGCTCACCAAGACCGGGAGGAGGATGGCGGAGTTCCCCCTGGACCCCATGCTCTCCAAGGCCATCGTGGCGTCGGAGAAGTACGGGTGCTCCGAGGAGGTGGTGACCATCGCGGCCATGCTGTCGGCCGGCAACGCCGTCTTCTACCGGCCCAAGGACAAGCTGGTGCTCGCCGACACGGCGCGGCAGGCCTTCCACGCGGGCAACGTCGGCGACCACGTGGCGCTGCTCAACGTGTACAACGCGTGGAGGGAGTCGGGCTACTCGTCGCAGTGGTGCCGCGAGAACTTCGTGCAGCCGCGCACCATGAAGCGCGCGCGGGACGTGCGGGACCAGCTAGAGGCGCTGCTGGAGCGGGTGGAGATCGAGCACTGCTCCGGCGCCGGCGACCTCGACGGGATAAGGAAGGCGGTCACCGCGGGGTACTTCCGCAACGCCGCGCGGCGGCAGAAGGACGGGTCGTACCGTGCCGTCAAGAGCCGGCAGACGGTGTTCGTGCACCCGAGCTCCGGGATGGCGGAGGCGCCGCCGACGTGGGTGGTGTACCACGAGCTGGTGCTGACCACCAAGGAGTACATGCGGCAGGTGACGGAGCTCAAGCCGGAGTGGCTGTTGGAGATCGCGCCGCACTATTACCAGCGCAAGGACATCGACGGGCACCAGCCAAAGAAGACGGCCAAGGACAAAGGTCCAGCGGCGAGGCAAACCTGAACCCCGAGAATATTTCAATCTGTAAATCATGGAATTCAAACTTGTGTATAAAGATTATTCTTGTAAGATTTTACTCCACTTGTTTGTGTAAGATAAAAATTCCAGTGGCAACGCACTGCTACATTCTCTCCATTTCAAATTAATTGAAGTATGCCCCCAAATAAGCTTCTTTTAAGTGTATAAACAAATTCTAACATCTACAGCAACAAATATATTTTATGATGAATCTAATGAAACTAAGTACTATATGTTGCTGTATTTTTTCTATATAAATAGTTGATCAAACTTTAAATTAGTAGGACCAAACTAAAACTTCTCCATAGCTAAATGACATTAATTATCATATCAAGCCCAGCAAAAGGCACATCAGTTAAATTAAACTTGAAATACAAGTATCAGTGCATAGGTTTCCACTTATCATGGGCAATTCGTACATGCCATGGCCTTCTCGAAAAAGAAAAAGAAATCTACACGACATGGTATTGTTGAGATGCTACATACTATTGCCAGTTTCCATACTGCTGCTGCTGGTTTCGAGAGCCAGCTTGAGGGGGATAGTTTGGCCCCCGGCCTGGGCCGCCAGGACCACAAGGACCGGCTTGTGGAAAGTTTGGAGCACCACCATAGCCACCGCTGCTGCCACCACCCCTTGGGCCACCGCCAGGGTACGGAGGAGGCCCTCGACCGTAAGGGCCACTGCCATAGCCGCCACCTTGCCCTCCACGGTTCGGATACCCTCCACCACCTTGGTTCCCGCCTGGTGGGTACCTGTTTGGCCCTCCTGGCCCTCGGGGCTTTCCATAGTGATGACCTGACCCAGATGCCATTGGTGGATGTGGGTTGTTGTTAGGCTGGGCTGGCCTGATTTGATGGCCTGATTGCTGGATTGGGGGCAAACGGGCATGAGGAGGCTGAGGATGATGCGTCTTTTGCCGCTTTGCAGCAGCATCATCAGCTTGCCGCTGCTGTTGACGTCTTTTCTTCGTCTGATATTCATGTGAAGCTTCATACTTTGGCAAGCTGCATCAGCAAACACAAAAGGAAAATGGACACCAATTAATTAATCATAGTGGGGTATGTCTTAATAGAACTTAGGATGATTATGGCAAGCCACGAGTCAGGGAACGGAAAAGGCCTACGAGCATCACCTTTTAGGATCACATGGTAGGGGATCAGTCCAGAAATATTCAGAATCAAGAGCTTCATTTGCAGATATCCTCTGGACAGTGCAAGTCATGTCAAATTATGGTCGAATAATAAAAAGAATTGGCAGTTACGAAAACATGAACAAACAAGCCAGTCTCACAAACTTTTTGCATATCAAAGCATATATAAATGTAAGCGAACACCAAAAAGAAGCAACTATACCTTTGACGGGTCCAGAGTTAACATCCTCTCCAGCAGATCCAGAGCATGAAAATCAAAACTAGAACCACACAAAGTAAGCAAACGCTCTTCCGAAAGGGCAACTGAGCAAGCCTCAAGTACAAAAGATGAGAAGAGAAGTATAATACATAGTACTTACTGTTTGAAAGCATCCTTAACATGCCTCTTCAATTGGCGGGGAGGCTTCAAATTATTATACCATGGCATTTTTGTCACACCCGGCCAAATCAATTCATCAGGGGTACCACAAAGCTCGAATATTTTGGTCAGTTGGTCTGGCTGCACAAAATATCAGAGACAACGGATTACTCACGATTGCAGTAGACTACAAGTTCAAGCTTGGAACAAATACACTTAGTGCTAGGTGATTCCAGATACTGACTGAAAGTCCCTCAAAGTAAAGAACAGCTGGGCTAGACAGGGAGCAACTATATTTTTATAACAACGAAAAGAACCACGCAGATTTTGGAAGAAATTAAAAGTAAAGATGAAGGTGGACGGAGGAGTTAAGTTCAGGTTTCTCTTGGCAAAGCAGAGAAGCATTCCCTAACATCCAAAACATTTATAATGAGATTGGTGCACTTATATTTTGACATAACAGGGTTACTACAAGAATGGAATCTGTTTCCCTACTGTAACCAAGTTTAAATGTATAGCTAAAGATTATTGTAGATATGGGGAATTTTGTAAGAGTGTTCAAACTAACAACAGCAACATTTTCACATAACAGGAGTACAAACATAGTAGTTTGTGTTTTTCCTTCCATAACCAAGTTAAAATGTCTAGCTTCACATGGCTAGATATTATCCAAGTAGGATTTGTTGTAGGATATATATCCAGCAGTGTACAATCTCTTGGAGATATTCCCCGAGTAGTACAAAAATAGTAGGATGTGTTGCCGTCAGATAGATATGGATAATTTTGCAACATTTTACAATCTCTAGTACTCCCCAGATGTGTTACACATGGCTGCTAGAGTCTCTTTACCTAGATGCTCTAGCTTCACATTATGACATATATTCCAAGTCTCTTCATAATCATGAAAAATGATTCTTGCACTATTAGGTTTGAGAACTAAATGAATTAAAGATATTTAATTGATAATAAGTATATTCCAAGTCTCTCCATAATCATATTCAATTGATAATAAATTAAAGATATTCCAAGTCTCTTCGTAATCATAACATTAAGTATTTGACAGCTAATAGGAATTATGATAATAACTAACCTCGTCACAGCAATTCATAAAAATAATCTGTCCAACACCTTTAGAAACCATACCTCATTCTTTCCAGGTAGTATTGGCTTTCCATTGAGAAGCTCTGCAAAAATACAACCCACCGACCACATGTCCACCGCTGGCCCATATTTTGTGCTTCCTAGCAGCAACTCTGGAGGTCTGAAATTATTAACCCAACAAAAGAGTCAGCAAGATCCAATTACTAACACTGCACTAGACTAACTTGCAAGACGAAAGGACAAGACTGCAATACCTGTACCACAGAGTGATCACACGGTTAGTGAGGTTTGCGTTATGATCACTCGAAAATGATCTTGCTAGGCCAAAATCAGCCAGTTTTAAGTTACCCTCATTGTCTATCAAGAGGTTAGATCCTGCGGGAGTAAATTTTGATACATGATTAGCATAAAAACAACAAAGTCACTGTCACAAAATAACCAAATTCATGCAAGTTGTCTGCCGTAGATACCTTTAATATCACGATGCAGAACTTGATTGATATGGCAATAGTGAAGGCCCGTGAGGAGTTGCTTCATGTAGCACTGGTACATGACATTATATCAGGAACTACACTTGTAGCAACCAGTACCATCATCATACACTTATGGATGGTTTTACCTTAATCTGTGGAATGGTGAAGCGCATCCCAGGCTTATCAGCCAACCCAGTCAAGTCATGGTCCATGTACTCAAAGACCATGTAAATGCTCCCTTTGTACTTGTTGCCATCGACTATGGAACAACAACACCACAGGTCAAATGGCAAAACTAGGCAACTGACCATTCATTTTAGTTTTTTGAGAAGAATCAAAAACACTAATATCGTTCTTAGAAAGAACCGTACTTTGCTTCCCCTGCTCGTCTCTGTCCGGCCCTGCAAGAATCAATCCAATCCATTAGTCCTCTGGACGCAGCCAGTTAACAACCAAACATGATGTCCTTCTGATTCGTGGGATGATTAGTCGAACCTGGGGATGTGACGATCTCCTTGAGCTGGATGACGTTCTGGTGGTGCAGCTTCTTGAGGATTTTGATCTCGCGGATGGCCGTGATAGGGAACTGCGTCGAATCGAGAACAGAAAGCCTCAGAGCCAAGAACATCATTTATATTTAGGAAAAAATGAAGACGCGGCAGGATACTTACGCCCTCGCGCTCGTTGTCCATGCGGATCTTCTTGAGCGCGACGATCTCCTTCGTCTCCGTCTCCTTGGCCATGAACACTTGCCTGGCAACAACAAAGACGAGGCAGCCGAATCAGACCGACGCGTAGGCGTTTCGCGGGATTTGGGGGGATTGGGATTGAGGGGTAGATAGGCGCGTACCCGTATGTGCCCTCGCCGATCTGCTCGAGCTTCTCGAAGCAGTCGACGCCGCGGGAGCCCCACGACGGGTAGTCGTCGAGGTTGAGCTGCCCCGGCGCCGCCGTCGCCATGGCTTCCGGCGCTTTCCGCTCGCGGCGAGTTAGGGTTTAGAGGACAAGACGCGAGGATTGGGTTGGTGGGGGGCGTGGGAAAGGAAAGGAAAGGAACGGGGCCGAAGAGGGGTGTGGTGTGGACTCTGAAGCCTGAACAAGAGTCGGGTTGGTTGTCGTTAGGCTGCAAACGAGTCGAGTTCGAGCGAGTTGCACATGGCTCGGCTCAACTCATATTAAAATTCGGGCGAGCTCAAACTAAGTGAAGCTCAAAGTCGAGCTGTAAAACATGACTCATGCTCAGCTTGTAACGATCTCGAGTCGATCTCGAGCTAGTTTCGAACTAAATGAGACGATTAAAAAATATAAATCTACGACTATTATTCCAACTAGATAAGGCACAACACGACATAAAAAAGCACTAAAAAATATTATTCCATCAGAATGATGATACTTTAAATTTCTTCGATGTAATTTGACTTATTCTCTCACAACCGAATGTCTAGTATCAACATAAGATAACGATTCACAAAATATATAATTGGGAAAACGAAGCAGCTGGTGGTCTTCAGTTGAAGGTACGACCATCGCTTCATAGTCGGGAGAGCTCATCTTCTCTTGGACCAACAGATGGTGGTCTTCGTGGATGAAAGAAAAGAAAAAGAAAGGTGCATATGCCGGGAACTTTTGCTAGAAACAACATAATATTTAACGCACGGCCGACCACATACCATACTAAGGTCTAAATTTTCTCTGCAATTAATTAAGCTTCCATGCTTGCTTGGAAATAAAACAGAGAAAAATCGTGAACGTCATATATGGCATAAATTATCCTATTTCCATTTAATATATGACATGATCATTTAGCATAATAATATTACGCCGAGCTATCGAGCTAAAATCGAGCGAGCCATTATTGGCTCAAGATCGGCTCATTTCTCGACCGAGCTATAGAAAGTGTTCCTACTCAGCTCGTTTATTTTTGAGTCGGTCTCAAGCTGAGCCAAAAGACGAGTCGATCTCGAGCGGCTCACGAGCCTCGAGTTTTTCTTGCAGCCCTAGTTGTCATACGTTTCATCGGGTCCGTTCGTTCGAAATCAGCGCCCCCGGCAACGATCAGTCGGCGAGCGCTCCGCGCGCGACAAGTGTCACGCGCGGGGCGCTCGTGAGACTTTTCCGTGACACTCCGCGCGCGACACTTGTCGCGCTGAGGGGCACTCCCGTGATTTCCGGTTTCCCCTTTTTTTCTGGTTTTTTTTTCACTTTAGTCCTTGTACTTTTAGTGTTTTGTAATACACTTTTGATCTGTTTTGAGATCTGTTTCTCTCTGGTGTCGTCGAATCGTCGCCGCCGACTGTCCTTTCGTTGCCGTCGTCGCCGCCCGTCGCGCCCGCCGCTCTTGTCGCGTGCTTACGGCGGCCCCCGTCGCGCCCGCCGCGCTTGTCGCCTGCTTACGGCGGTCCTTCTTTACCGTGGACGGCGCTTCCCCGTTCGCTCGATCGTCGTTTTTTACCGGTTGCATTCGTGGGTTTCTTGTTTCCTTTTTGTTTCCCTATTTGTTCCCATTATATTTCCGGGATATGGAGATTTATGGGGTAGTTACGGGTGGGGACTTACAATACTATCAGATGTCAACTTTCAACTCGGTTTGTGCAATTAGTTCTTGATAATCATTGTGTTCTTTGCAGGTATGGCTTGTCATTTTTGCCGTATGCCGGGTGGCCCGTGTTCGTCTGTTGATTCTTTTGTAGATGTGTTCACTGTGGTTCTGGATCGGCGTTGTTCGACTCGTGTTGTAAGAATAAAATTTTATATTTGATCAATTTTTGGCACACGTACCTATTTCTTTTGGTGCTGTTGTTGCTGTTTTTAATGGAAATTATTCTAGGTCTTCTTTTTTTTTATTATGATCATTCGTTTTGCAGTATGTTTCGTGCAGTGTTAGAGCTCATCTTGCTCGTTACATCGAGGAGTGTAAGGCTTTAGCCATAAGGAGGGGTGACAAACATACTGATCTTGCTCTTCACTCTAGTGAGGGTTATTTGTATGGTGTTCTGTTTAGTCATGGTCGGGTGAGGAGCAAATTCCATGGTCCTTTCTGGGAAGATTTGGTCATTGATTATGGTCTTCGTCATCGTGATAGAATGACCGTTAGGCTTGAGCGCTATGGAACGTTGATTGGTGTTGGCTTTTATCGGGGTGGAGATATATTGTCTCCTTTACTTTCTGTTGGTAAGGTTTATTTTTAAGAAAGAATTTAGCTTGTTTCATTTCACATGATTTTTCTGTTCCCTTGAACCTGTGTAATTTTATTTTGTAGCTCTTGATGGTTTGAGCGACTCCGAGAAGGAACTTGTTGGGAGTTGTTTTTACACTCGTGGTGTTGATCTCAATTATCAGCAGATGTATTTCATGACGCATCAACTCTTTGATGACGAGTACATACTCTGTTGTCCTTTTGTTCACAGGATTAATTCCATGAATGTTAATGGTCATCGTATGGTCAGATTTATTTTCCACTGTTTTTCTTTGTTTTCTGTTTATTTATTTATTATTATTTCTTTTATTTATAGTTTTTGATTTTTGTTCTATTACTAATAGCTTGATGTTTTTGTTAGGTTATTTCTGGTATGGTTGTGAGGAGTTTGAAGGAGTTCGTGTCATTTCCTAGGACTGGAGTTTTAACTCTTGAAGTTACTTTGGAATCTCGTGATGATGATATATATGTGAGCACTCCTTGCTCCTACTTCATTGGCTTGGGTAATAGAATGGTGTTCAAAGAGGAAGGGTTCAATGATTTTCTCCAGGCATCGTCTATTGAAGTAAACAGCTTGGTGCTCATAACTTTCAAAGAGCGTGATGGGAGGCTTGTTGTTATCTTCAATCTTTTGCCGCAGTGATGTTAGTTATAGCCTTTGAACAGAATGGATATTGTTTAAAAATCTATGCTACAGTATAATGTTATTTAGATATATAAAACGGATATGAACCTAACTGTTCATTGTTGTACTTCGTTTATAGAAGAGGCATGACTGTGCATCTCTTTTTTAGATGTTTTTTTGGACGGATGTTAGTTAATTGGAGGCATAGTTATACATAGATTAGAGGCACGTGTGTGCCTTTGTTTTTCTATGTTTCATCTGACATGGGTTGTAGAGACAGGAACGTCTGTGCAGCAACGAAGAGGCACGGGCGATCACGCGTGAATAGCTTGTAGAGTCACGGCGCGTGTTACGCGAGGCACGAGTGTGTAGGCACCAGAGTCACGTGAGTGAAGCCTCTATAGGCAGGAGGCACAGGTATAGGTTGGTGGCATCCGGCAGCATATGGGTGTACTGAGAGGAATGTGTGTGCAGCACCAAAGTTGCACGGGCAATCACGCGTGCGGAGCATGTAGAGTCACTGTGGGTTTCATGTGAGGCACGTGGATTGAGTCACCGGAGGCACGGAAATGAAGTCAGTACAGGTACGGAAGTGAAGTCACTACATGCACGGTTGTGTGGCTTCTCGAGGCACGGGTATCAACCCTCTTGATGTACAAAAGGTGTGAAGGTCCTAGAGGCACGAAAGTATGGCAGCAAAGGCATCGGTCCGAATACTTGGTTAGAGAGGCTCGGTTGTGGATGCACAAGTGTGAAGTCTTTTTTTAAAAAGGACAAAATACTTGCCGCATTCATTAATTAAGAGAGAGTTTTAGAAACAAGTTTGGCGCCCTAGGGCAAGTAGCCAGTAATACAAAAGCCTACTCTCCCAGCATAAGATTACACAAATGAGTTGCGCCCGCAAGCCCCCAATTCCTCGCCTCGCACCGGATTTTGGCCATGATAACTGTCGACGTGGCAAATTTGTTGTTGAAGATCCTTGCGTTGCGCTCGTTCCATAACTCCCAAGACACAAGCATTGTAATAGAACCCATAGCCTTACGACGCCCGAAGCCGTCATGAACCATGGCGTACCACCAAGATTCGACATCTTCAAACCCCTGCCAATTATTTGGGTATAACCCTTCAAGCTGAAGCCAATCGCGCACCATGGACCACACTCTTATGGAGAATCTACATTGGAAGAGTAGGTGTGTTGCTGATTCTGGAACTAGGTGTGAAGTCTCTAGGGTCACGGGCGTGTGGCACCACAGGCATGGGTTCGAATAGACATTTAGAGAGCCACGGTTGTACATAGGTCAATTGCACACAGTAGTGTAGTTTTGTGGCATTCTGCAGGATGGTTGTACGGAGAGGAACCTGTGTGCAATAGCAAGGAGGTTCTCAATGCACACAGCAGTATTTGATGTGAAATGGCCATTGTGTGATTTTAAATTTTTTTCTATGTGGTTACACTCTTAAAGTGCTTGTCCCTTGCGTCTGTGTACCGAATGTTGTTCTGCAATATTTATGAATTGTTCACGCCAATCTTAAATAAGCATTTTACAGAAAGTTAACAACGATACAATCACATATTTCTTGCAACGCACGATGCATCTTGTGCAAGATAAGTATGAAAATTATAATACAATATCGTGCGACATATTTGTTCTTCTATAATCATAGATACAACATATGTTTGCTCAATAGGAGATAACTTACTAACTACATTTAGACATGCAAAACGTACTATGCATTTGTACATGAGCACACCACTGTGTTCAACGTAAAACAATAATACAGTACACACAACATCTGTGATCAACAACAAATCATAGTTTAAACATAGGCTCATTCAATCTAAATTATCAAACTACTAGGTACTACTAGTTTAATGTAGACATCCCTTTTCTCGCAATTCACCACCCGCTGTTTCCCTTCCGGCGCTTCCAGCCGCTGGAAGATCCCTCGTCTTTGTTCTTACGTGGGCGGAGTCTTTCCTTCAATGGTTGTTGGTGGAGGTGACGTAGCCCGTCCTTGATGATTAGGATTCTACAGTACAACTCGTAGCTAACATACCCGTCTTTTGCTGCGTACTCAAGGTGTAGCGGGGAAAGCAGTTTCCACTCCGAGTACTGGTGCTTCTCCTTTGGGAATGATTTCTTCATGTTCTTGTAAGAGGGGTCGATGATGGCCGCTGCAAGGTCACCCATGGAGTCCCTTTCTCCACCACCCTTGATACATAATTGCCTCTGGATGTCGACATGGTGGCTGTCTGGAATTTTAATCCATGCACGGGCAAGCATGGTCTTGTCGCCCTGGTGTCGACACTAGCGAAAGTTACCGCTTTGCGTTGCAGGAAGTCAAGCAACGCCTGGGAGCGCTCGGACCTGCAGTAGTGGTATACGAGGACATGCTCGCGCATGGCAAGTTGCACGACGGCGATCCCTTGACATATGTAACTACTCTTACGTGTGTACTCAAGGTCGAGGCCGACGAACTTGTTCTTCTCCTCCTTTAGCCATTCTTCATACTTTTTGATGATTCGCTCCACTGTCTTCGGGTCATTGGTGTACACCACCTCCAGTACGGTTGTACCGTGGGCAGTAATACGTTTGGTGTCTGTTGTTAGTTTCCCGTCGTCCATGGCTGCAGGTATGCGGTGGTGAATTGTTGCGGCCGACGAGAAACGTCCGAGGAAGAAGATGGAAATGGATTCGGTAAAATGAAAGGGATCTTTACTTTGTCCTGCAAAAAAGGTAACCGTCAAAGAGCAGTTGGTAGTCATCCGGCGGTTCCAGGGGTAGATTTATGGAAACAGGTGTTTGTTGGATCAGTTTTTTTAAGAATTTCACTTATCTTGTTCAATGAAATGTTTTATTCGTCGCGTGCTGCCTGCGTGATCCATGTGTGTGTATTCCATCTTTGGCTGTGAAGGTAGTCGAGTAACGGTGGAACACTCAGCAGAGTCATGGTCGTGCCTTTGTTGTCTTGTCGAAACATTTTTTCGGTTAACAACATTCCTTGGTCAACGAGGCACTGTTGTTATGTTATTCGGTGCACAATTGTATGTTTAAAAAAAGTTGGTGAAGTAAACATAGTGTGCACTTGAAAATGGAGTCATGTTTGGTGTTTAATTGATATATGTTTCACTAGATGGTTTGAATAACTTTGATAATATGGTATTGCTATAGATTTTGATGCAAAAACTGATTCTTGATTTGTTTGATTTTTGACTCAGAGTTTAACAGGAAATGATTTATTTATTTTTATTTTTGGAGTTGTGAATATTTCAAAGGTTAACCAGCTACTTGAGTGTCCATAAGAACTACATTAGTTCCAAAAGATCATTCCGACAGTTCAAACAGTCAGTTGAGGGTCCATAAGAGCTACATTAGTTCCAAAAGATCATTCCGATAGTTCAAGCAATCACTTGGTCCATAAGAGCTACATTACTACCATTCTAATAAGCAAACTTACAGTAACCAGTCATTTGCTCCTGGGAGGCATCATCATGAAACGACCACTGAACATCCTAGGAGATGCACCGTTTCTTCCATTTTAAGTGCTAGTTCCAACGGAATCTATGGAATGCGCTGAATGATGATGGACACAGAACGATCATGCGCTCTTTGAAAGTGATCAGAACAATGTTCTCTTCAACAAAGGATGCAACTGATATGAAGCCTATGAAAGAAGACTTTTCAATTACCATCCTGCCGTCTTTTTTGCTGATGTAGTACGACGAAGGAGTGATGACATGGGTAGGTTCATCAGGAGCTTCAAGGGTCACCCTGCCATTGGTTGGCACGTCCACCCATCTCTTCAGTGTCGAGACAACACTCCTCGGAATTTTCTATAAGAAACCAAAATTAAATAGAAATTAAAAGCGTTGGTTTGCCACTTGGACATTAAATAAAAGAATGGCTGAATACGGTGAGTGCGCAATCATTAAGAAATTCCATATTGAAACTAATATATTTCTTGGCATGTTCAGGTTCGCGAATAAGCAGATAAAACAATATATTAAGATCAGGTCAATATCCTTTCTTTATAATTTTACATATAAGCAAGATTAGGTCAATATCGTTTGTTTTATGAGAATACGAAGCAAAATATGTTTGGTATTTTAATAAGGACAGTTGTAACCAACCATGATGCAATCTTTGGTGTTAGTGGGAGTTAACACATGGACAAATGGACGGCAACGGATGAAAGTATCTCAGAAAAGGCGTTGTAGAAAGAATCGTGTCTGATCGTAGGTAAGCTCAATATCCTTAGAGTAGACACAACACTGAACGTGGTCGAAATCGTCAGAAGAAAGATCGTCGAGGGCTAGAAAAAGAACAAATATTCAAAGTTAGATAAAGTTATATCCAACACGGGGTTAATATTTTTTAGTATGATGCATGCATATAAAAATACAACGAAAAAATTTATTTTGGAATATTAAATACCTACCAACGTGGGGTAATGGAAGCAGCCTTTTGTCACCCCGATATGTTTGTATTTTCAGATTCAGTCCCTCGTCTGGTAGTTCAAATTCTATGCGGTCTCCAGCACGTTGTTTATAATCATCCGCAAAGATGCACCACTCACCACCGCAGAACTTTGTGTAGTTCGCCATATGCTTAAACAAAGCATTGTAAGACCTTCCTTCATGTGTAAGAAGGGCTGGCTCTACCTGCTCTTTGCGCAATATTCTTGCATTTTCCTTCCTCTCATCAATGTATTCAGCGAGAAAAGCTCTGACATTACAAGGTACATACTGGAAAAAATAGTAAAAATAACAACCTGTAAATATAAATTTGCACTCACTGATCATTAATGTTAAAAGTTTTTTTAGCTTGCATCTGAATATTTGATAACAATTAAAGATAACAACATAATGGTATGATAAATTGATGGATACAGATTTTGGCATAGGTTGACGAATTTTAATTAGAACTGAAGATGCACTATAATAAATAAGGCATAGGCAGGCAAACTAATGGAAAAAGAAAACAGAGGAGAGGTGCAAAGAAGTGACAGCAGGGGAGCCTAGCATAGGTGCAAAGGGGTACGAGTAAGAGTGACGATTTCTATTGTCTTGTAAGCAACTAATAGTTGTAATTCTACCAGACGACCATTGTTTAAGATAAAAAAAGATAAACTATATGTTAGAAATGCTTACTAACCATGCGGCTCCAGCATTTCTCATCAAGAATAACCTCAAACTGCTAGAGAGCTTCAGGGTGTGGTTCGCAAGGGCCGCCTGGTTGGCAGCAGGGGCAAACCATACCTAAATAATTCAGAACAACTATGTTAAGAAAACAAGAATATCATAACAATTTAAAACAAGCTTTAACGTTAACCAAATTAAAAATATGCGTGCCAGGAGCTTGACGATATAGGTATGAAGGTAGACAACAACTACAAATTTACCAGAAATCTTCTCATCTACTCCCTTCAGAAAAGCAGTATGACAGTGTTTAGATCACTTGTTTAGATTTGCAAATGCTTTTATATTTCTTTAGAGAATGAAGTCATTGTACCGGATCTAATACTTCAATAACTAAGAAATGAAAAACCTAAACGTAAAATAATAATAATTAAAATATCGTTTTCAAAACATAAATACGGATTGAAGCATGCTTACGCTTATGCTTTTTACCTGGGAAAGAAGAACAACAGCCGTCGACAAACAGAGATGGGGGTAGGGGAAGCTTAGGGAAAGCACCCACGAGCAGTCTACGAGAGAAGTACGGCTTAGAAATTAATCGAGAGACCCAATAAAAACCCTATAATAACTTGTTTGAAATCAGATTGTGTGCGGGGAAGAAGCACGAACCCTAGAAGCAGACGACTGAGAAGGCAGATGGGTAGCGATGTGGCTCAGGGAGTCAGAGCGGATTGAAATATAAAGGAGACACGAGAGAGCAAGAGTAGTATTGAATGCTTGTTTTTTTTCTGCAAAATGGAATGAATGCTGGCTGTAGATGGTGTGTGCATTCCGAGGTGTTATGGGGACACGAGACGTTTGACTCGTTCAGCGGCCTCCCACTGGAGTTGTCCAGCTGTGATGCCTCCCACTGGATTCTTCCATGTGCCTATCGTGCCTCACAGACCTATGTGAGGCACGGTTATAGAAGCTGAAAAGCATAGTCGTGCTTCTGTGATTAAACGTTTTTAATCACATGTTTAATCAGATAGGGTTGGGTGTCTCTTTACGAGAGGAACGGTATTGACGCTATTAGATGCACGGTCGTGAAAGCAGGAGAGGCATGATCGATACATCGGGGGAGGAAACTTCAGGAGAGGCATGATCGTTCCCAAAAGAGAGTCACTGAGGCACTGTTGCACCTGAAGTGGAGTCACGGTTCGTGACTCTGTGTTTGCAATGTTTTCAGCTACTTGTTGACCCAGAGAGCAACTGTTTTTCAAATGTTCGTTGGGTTCAGGCGGGAATCTGTATGATAGCCTACGGTTATACGTATGTCAGAAGCATGGCTGTGCCTTTGTTTTGGCTATGTTTTTGGTGGTACGCAGACATAGAGATGCAGGTCCGTCGATATCACTGAGGTTTCTCTTTAACAAAGTGGCTTTGCTGCTAGCCGAACCATGCTTCTATTTTGGTTCACTCCCCGTGTAGTATATGTATTCCAGAGATCTAGGTTGCACGATAGGGTCATCGTTTGCCTCCTCGCATTCTTCTGTCGGTCAAAAGATGTGTTGGTGACCGATGGGATGGCTGTTGGATGTTAGTATTCAATGTGCCAGATACCGTGCTAGAGTTAATCTAGAGGCTCCTCGATTACAGCGTGGCAGTCATGACTTTTGAAGTGCACGGTTCCACAAGCTGCAGAAGCACAACCGTCTATTCACCCCGATGCAATTTAATGGGCGCATGGCAACTGAGTCGTCTCTCCCCAAGGTTAAATACTGGTCTATTCCGGGAGGTCACCCCGTCTTATTCTCATCACAGAACTGCAGGCAGTTCCCATCATCCTCACCACGTACGAGTGACGTCGGAGAAGCACAGTCAAACTCCATTGTCACTCTCACCCTCGTTTCCATGGACGACTTCAGGAACACTACTGAGCGTCTCTTTATAGATGCCGACGGTAACACCAAGCTCGAGGTGTGGTACACTAACGAGCCCTACAAGGTGGAGGAGACTATTTTTCTTTATGAGCAATGGCTGCGTGAGGACAAGTACAAGTTTGTTTGTCTTGATCTGTACTACACACGAGAGGATTATTTTGATCAGAGCAGAAAAGTCGCCATCATGCAACTGGCGATGCGCAAGCATGTTCTCGTCTATCACTTGTGCAAGGCCAGGACGGAGTGCCCTACTCTAAAGGATTTCCTTGGGAACAAAGGTATAACTTTCGCTAGTGTCGACGTCAGGAATGATAGAGAAGTTCTCTCAAATAGTTTCCTCAAAATTCCAAGTGAGTATCACATCGACCTTCAAGAGGAGCTCATGATCAAATGCGGAAATCTAAGGGACTCCATGGCAGATCTGGCGGGAGCCGTCATAGACAAATCTTACTCGAGTATGAAGTCATCTTTTCCACGAGGTCAGCATGACTACTGGGAATGGAAGCTGCTTTCCCTTGACCACCTGAAATATGCGGCAATTGTAAGTGAAAATTTCGTTTATGTGGATTTTCTATCTTTATATTTTTGTTTTATTGCAAGAATAGGACTTTTTTCCTTTACGTATATCTTCATTCTCATCCGTTTTTTGTTTTAGGATGGGTATGTCAGCTACGAGCTCTACCGTCGAGTTCTGTCGATGAAGGACATGATGCATCCTCGTTGTCTTCCCGACCGCAGACGCCATGGACGTTTGTGAGCAGAACTCCAACTGAGTAGAGTGGACGCCGTGGACTTTTATGTGGACGTTTGTGAGCAGAATGGATGGCTGGAAGGCTTCAAAAAGAGATACCTCTATGGAGATAGTAGTTCATTTCTTTTTTTGCGGGGGAGATAGCACTTCATTTCATGTATAATTAATGTCGTAGTTTTAGTTCAATCCTATGGAGTACCATTTTGGGATTTTGGTTTTATTTTCACAGTATCATGTTTGGCTTGTCTCATGTTACGGGAATATAATTTTTCTATGTTTTTTTATGTTACAAGTTCATTGTTGACGTCTGCGCGAGTTCAGATACATTTTAGAGAATCCGTCAAAGTGGCGCATATATATATTCAGTGTCGTGCGTTTGTGTTTGTATTGTTGTGTTTTACACGTTCGCAGAAGAAAGGCACGTCTGCTAACGTACGAGGCAACATTGTGCATGAAGGCAGATCTATGAATTTGGCATTTTAGTTTTAAATGTTTCCTTTTATTTGTTCATCCTAAGATGCATGGCCTTGGAATGCTAGAGGCATGCACTACTGCAGGATGCTGCTAACGCGACACTACAATCAGAGACCCTTCGACGAAACTGTGTGCGATGCAATAATCGCAAATGGTGGTGTAAAAAACCCGTCAAAAAAGGTGCAAAACATTTGCGATGACGGATGCATCAAACACGGTTCAGATTTTAGTTGCGTGTGTGATGCAGGGCATACGGTTCAGTTTAATTAACTGTTTGCGATGAGGAGGAACAAAAGAAACGGGCAGCTAGATGAAGGTGTGTGCGATATACATCATATGGTTCACTCGGATGAACTATTTGTGATTAGGCAACACAAAAGAAACGGTCAGTCAGATCAAGGTGTGTGCGATATACGGCATGCGGTTCACTCGAATGAACTGTCTGCGTTGAGACAAGAGAACAGAAACGGTTCAATATAACAAGATGTGTGTGATACGCGGCAAACAGGTCTGTAATCAGAAATATGTGCGAAGACCGATAATAACACAGACGATTGCTGCTAATAAGACATGTGTGTTGTGCGATGGGATTGCATACATAACAACAACATATATATATACACACTTATAAGGACATGGTTGCATAACCAAATTAAACATCCAATTACATAGGTGGCTACTACAACCATGGCATTTGATCATCATCTGATCATCATCTACTTCTTGTGACGCTTGCCACTACTGCTCTACTTGTGGCTCGATCCGGCCTCGTCGATTTCGGTAACGAGGCACTTCCTTATGTCAATGATCCGCCTGTGCATCTCGTAGCATGTGTACACGCTCTTGGCCGCGAACCTGAGGTGAGGTTCATCCAGTTGCCGCATCCAGGCCCCGTGCCAGGATACGGGACGTGTTCTGTTGGCATCCTGCTTCATCTTTTCGTAGTATGGGTCGATGATGGCCGAGGCGAGTTCAACCAGGGAGTCCTTCTTCATGCTTATCCAGACCCTGTAGTGCTCATGGATTTCGACAAGGTTCTTGCAGGCCAAGCCCGAAACCCTGAGCGCTTTTACATCATCGGTGGTTTCCACCATAGCGAACTTGTAGTCGGTGCTGTTGACAAACCTGGCGAAATGGTCGGAAGGCTCCATGGCCATGCAGTAGTGGTAGATGAGGACATGATGGCGCATGCACAACTGGGCAACGGCAACCTTCTGATCTATCTTGGGACGACCGGCGATGTACTGGAGGTCGATGCCGACCACCTTGTACTTGTCTCGAGCAAGCAACTGCTCAACGGTGTTGATGTAGTCGTCCACCACGGCCGGGTCGATGGTGTACACCACCGAGAGATCCGTCTCCCTCACGTGGGTCTCCACTTTATGCTCGCCGAACTCCATTGGAGCACCGCTAGACATCCCCTCTCTATGTTTCGTCGTGGGTGTGCTTGTTGTGTTGTGGGGCGCGATCGAAAGTTTGAAGAGACTAAAGTTATAATGGCCGCGGGAATTAAAGGGGAAGCCGGACGGCCTGGAATATCAGCACGCCCTGATGGCAGTTCTAATTTGCAGCGCGTAACTCCATCGTGCCGCACGTAACTGCATCGCGTGGCGACGCGCGCGGCGCAACCGCATGCATATGGGGCCCCCGACATGATCGTGCGCAGGCCCAACCGCTAGCAGAGCGTGCACGGAGGGACGCGAGCAGAGCGCTTCACGGTCGCCTCAACGGCGAGCAACCATATATATGCATATAGCAGTTGAACACGCAAGAAAAAGCTGTCCACAAGCCGAGCGCGCCGACGGATGCGAGCAGAGCGCGCCGACTGACATGAGCAGAGCGCGCCGCGGCGCCTAACGGCGAGCAGAGCTTGCCGAGGGACGCGAGCAGAGGCCGGCACAGTGATACGTGGCAAATAAGACGAACTGTGTGAGCGATGTCAGAGACATCAAGCACGAATCAGATTAGAGTTGCGTGTGCGATACGTGGCATACAGTTGATCCATCCGAGCTGTTTGTGATGGAATAAGCCGTGTGTGTTGTGGGCAAATGCTTGCTGGTATATAACCTTAAATTTAACCAACAAAATGTTAATGCATGTTACAAAAATTATATAACTGGAAACTATGTTCAAATACGAATCCAACGATATAATCTTTGGCGACATGCATTCGTATTTTATTAGTTAAATCCTACTTATAAACTATGATGGGGGTATAGTAGGTAATTAAATTGCAAATGTTTTTTTATTAACCATATGTGTACGTGTCCTTTCATCCTCCTCTCGCATGTCTTGTCACCCCGCTGCTGCAGACGGCTTCGAGCGCAAGCTTGAGCAGCGCGCGGGGGCGTTCTTTTGGCCAAACGGTGGTGAGCCCATTCCCGTGCAACCGTGTAGGTTCCCACGCAAGCTTCCCGCCCGACTCGGTGAAATCCCCCAAAATCCCAATGCTTACCAGCCTACTATATAAACCCTCACGGTCGGCGAGTCGTGCGTCGCATTTTCCCCTTCCTCCCTGTAGCTTATCTTGTCTGCTTCTCCCACAATCGCCAATGGCATCGGTCCGTCGTCGTCGCTCAGCCACTCCGCCGTCATCAGAGGACAGCTCCAGCTGGGAGGCTACACCGTGGCGGCGGCGCAGTCCCCGGCGTAGTGTAGTGCGCATGGCATCCCTGTTGGGTGTGCGCGGAACACCCACCACACGCTCCGCCGCCGCTACCCGTCGGCAGCTGTTGCCGGCCGCCATTGCCGCCACACCACCGTCGAAAGCCAGGGCCATCGCCCGCTCCGCCGCCGCGGCCCGAAGGCGGGAGGTGGCCGTCGTGGCCGCCACTCCACTGCCGGCCACCGTGGCCATCACCCGCTCCACCACCGCGGCCCGAAGGCGGGAGGTGGTGGTCATGGCCGTCACCCCATCATCGGCTGCCGTGGCCGCCAGCCCACCATCGACCGTCGGGATCATCACCCGCTCTGCCACCGCCGCCCGAAGGAGGGAGGCAGAGGTGGAGGCCCGCACGTGCGTCGGTGACCTTGAGCGCTACATCAAGTTCCTGCGGGAGGAGGAGGAGCGCCTCGTCGAGCACGCAAAGAGCCTTACCGCAGCCGTGGCCGCAGCACACGCCGACGCAGAGGCGAGGAATCAGGAGATCTACGAGCAGTCCGGTCGCTTCGAGAGGGGTCGTCTGGAGTGGCAGAGGGCGTTCGAGGTGAGCGTCGCTGAAGGTGCAGCAGCGGCAGGCACCGTATTGCAGTTGTCCAGCTCGTCGGTAGGCTCCTCCTCCTCTTCCTCTTACTGAGCGAGCTCGGCAGAGGAGAGGCTGCCGGAAGTAGTACAAAGCCCCTCCGTAGTAGTAGTAGTATTTAGGGGCTATTTTGTTCAGTTCATCTGACTATAGATGTGGTGGAACTGTACAACGTACTTAAAATTAGCTAGTATATATAGTTGAACTAGCTATTTCAGTACGTGGTTGGCAAGAATTAGGGAAAAGTTTGGTCGGTTTAGCTGTCGAGTTGAACTGTTTGTATAAATTAAGAATGACTTCTTAATCTATGAATGAAATCTATGATTAATTACTGAATTTTAGTTGCAAAAATTAGATAGTGCTAGTGATTTTTAGCTGCATATTTTGACAAATATCAGTGTTACAAGGATTGACAAATGGCAATATTACTAGATCAACAAATGTCAATCTTTCCAGTTTGACAAATGGCAATATACCCAATATGACAGATGCAAATCTTACCAAATTGTCTGTGCGTGGTTGCACACGGGTCATCCAAAAAAACGTTTGCGTTGAAGGGAGGTACAAATCCTGCTTGCCAAATTTTCTCTTGGCTTAGCGCCGAAGTCTCGCTTTGCATACCTTATTCAATCTGAACCGTTTGCGTTGAAGAGATGCACAAATCCTGTGCGGCGAATTTTCCCTTGGCTTACTGCGGAAGACCATAGCTCTCACTTTGCATACAGGTGTTCTATCTAAAACGTTTGCGATGAAGAGCTGCACAAATCCTGCTCGGCACATTTTCCCTTGGCTTACTGGGGAAGCTATCGGTTTACATACGGGTGTTCTATCTAAAACGTTTGCGATGTTACAGTGGCAGCTATTTGTTTCAAAATGCCTTTGTTGGCTGTTATTCGAGTGCGCCTACTCTCAAAATGGACACGAAACATACCACAGCATGGCGGGTGCCATTCTATGATAGCATGCCAAGTTTCATGAATTTCAGATGAGTTTTGGATTTACTAGAATTTAAAAACAAAGTATCTCAACGTTTTGCCGGCAATCAACAGTGCCCTGGTGTTTGAAATTCATTCCCATTTCTTGCATGGGACCTAAGCATGCACCCAAGGACACATATTTGATTTTTCAACCAATTTATATGCACTGGAGCATGTGCATGTAGTTCAAATTTGAATTATGCGCATAAAATGCCTAGAAAACCTAGTTAATGTATAAAAATATCCAAACGAACCCCGAAAAATTCCAAAATTTAACACAACACTCATGTTGTTCTATGTTGACACTAGAATTTTTTTTGAAAGCAATAAGAGGCAACGGATATCGTTTCGTCCCAAAGGTGTCACGTTCCCTACCGAAACCATCAGGTTTGTTGTGAGAAGCTTATACCCAAACCTGCCCCAAATGGGACAAAAATTTTACCATGGCATGTTGATGCCGCTCCATGATAGCATGCCAAGTTTCATGAATTTCAGACGAGTTTTGGATTTACTAGAATTAAAAACCAGGTATCTCAATGTTTGCAGCCGAGTGACGGTGGCAGGGTGTTTGACATTCATTCCCATTTCTTGCATGGGACCTAAGCATGCAACCAAGGACACATATTTGAATTTTCAACCAATTTATATGCATTAGAGCATGTGCCTGTAGTTCAAGTTTGAATTATGCACATAAATGCATTGAAAACTCAATTAATGTATAAAAATGTCCAAACGAACCCCAAAAAATTCCAAAATTTAACACAACACTCCTGTTGTTCTATGTTGACACTAGAGAAAAAATTGAAATCAAGAAGAGGCAACGGATATAGAAAGGTGAAACGTTCCCTACCGTAACCATGAGGCTTATTGCGAGAAGCTCTAGTTTGTGAGAAGCTTATACCCCAACCTGCCCCAAATGGGACAATATTTTTACCACTGCATGTTGATGCCGTTCCATGATAGCATGTCAAGTGTCATGAATTTCAGACAAGTTTTTGATTTACTAGAATTTTAAAACCATGTACCTCAATGTTAGCGGGCGAGCGATGGTGGCAAAGGTGTTTGACATTCATTCCCATTTCTTGCATGGGACCTAAGGTTGCAACCAAGGACACACATTTGATTTTTCAACCCGTTTATATGCACTGGAGCATGTGCATGTAGTTCAAATTTGAATTATGCACATGAATGCATAGAAAACTCAGTTAATGTATAAAAATGTCCAAGCGAACCTCGAAAAATCCCAAAAATTGACACAACACTCCTGTTGTTCTATGTTGACACGAGAAAATTTTTGAAAGTAAGAAGATGCAACAGATATCGTTTCGTCCCCCAAGGTGGCACGTTCCCTACCAAAACCATCAGGCTTGTTGTGAGAGAAGCTCTGGTTTGCGAGAAGCTTATACCCAAACCTGCCACAAATGGGACAATATTTTTACCACGGCATGTCGATGCCGTTCCATGATATCATGTCAAGTTTCATGAATTTCAGACGAGTTTTCGATTTACTAGAATTTTAAAACTATGTATCTCAATGTTAGCGGCCGAGCGACAGTGTCAAGGTGTTTGACATTCATTCTCATTTCTTGCATGTGACCTAAGCTTGGAACCAAGGACAAACATTTGATTTTGCAACCCGTTTTTATGGACTGGAGCATGTGCATGTAGTTCAATTTTGAATTATGCACATAAATGCCTAGAAAACTCAGTTAACGTATAAAAATGTCCAAACGATCCCCGAAAAAATCCAAAATTTAACACGACACTCCTGTTGTTCTATGTTGACACCAGGAAAAAAATTGAAAGGAAGAAGAGGCGACGAATATCGTTTTGTCCACAAAGGTGACACGTTTCCCTAACGGAACCATGAGGCTTCTTGTGAGAAGCTCAGGTTTGTGAGAAGCTTATACCATAACCTGCCCCAAATGGGACAATATTTTTTACCCCAACATGTTGATGCCGTTCCATGATAGCATGCCAAGGTTCATGAATTTCAGACAAGTTTTGTATTTACTAGAATTACAAAAGCAAGCACCTCAATGTTTGTCGGAGAGCCACGGTGCCGTGGTGTTTGAAAATTCATCCCCATTTCTTGAATGGGACATAAGCATCAACCCATGGACACATATATCATTTTACAACCCATTTTGGTGCACCGGAGCATGTGCATGTAGTTTAATTTTGAATTGTGCACCTGAAATGCCTAGAAAACCAAGTTAATGTATAAAAATGTCCAAACGAACCCTGAATAATTCTAATTTTTTTGACGACACACCTATAGTTGCATGTTCACTTTAGATAAAAATTCTAGCAATTCAAACACCATCCTTTGCAGCTGTGACCGCATTATGTAATTCAAATCAAGACGAAAAATCAAGTAGATCGCACACAGCCTATTATCACCAACCGTGTGAGAGGTAGCACAAAATATCTTACGGCTTACGCGAGAAGGTGCATTGGCTACAGTCCACAGCCGGCGTGTCAAGCACACTAGCTCGCTCCCCAAATATCATTTCACTGTTCAATCATCATCGGTGAAAGATGGGGACGTTGACCCGCTTCGTGAGGGCAACTTTGGCGGCCCACTTCGACGAGAGCGCGGCCGCAGCCGCCAGGCGCGTGCTAACAAGCTTCGTGAGCGCGGCCGCAATCTGCGTCCGGGTAGCCAAGGCAGCCCAAACGTCCGATGTTGCTTCTCAGGTGGCGGCAGCAACATCTGCCTCGGGGATAACAACTGGCAAGAGCGGCACAGCAGCTGTTCATTCCGCAGCGGCGGCCTTAGCCATGTTGGAGGCCGCCCACGACCATGTCGAGGCCACCCACGCCCAGCTCATGGCGGTCACCACACAAATCGAACGAAGCTTCTCCGACAATGGTCGGCAACCCACGGCCGAAGACTTGGCAATCGCCGAGAGCGTTCGAGCAGCCGTCCGTTCCTGCGCGGCATACCTTGCCACGATGGAGCCCGCCCAAGCCAAGATCATGGCCACCCACGCCAAGCTCGTGGCGGCCTATTCCAAAGATATGGCAGATGCGGATGGCGAGATGCTTGCTGAGTATGGTGCGATGGATGCCATGGAGCCCCTTCCCCAGGAGATCGTCGGGCGCGAGCTGGACATGGAGGAGGCGGAGGAGATCGACGAGCACCAACCGTAGTAGTACTTTTTGTTTTGTTTAATTAAGAGCACCGGTCTTTAATTTGTTAGAGTAATGTTTAGGTCAGCTAGCTCTATTTAATTGCTGAAATTGCTCGATTAAGAAGTGTGGGTGTGTTGTAGTCTCCTTTGTGTACGCAAATTATGCAATGACGTGGATGACCACTGTAACCAGGGAAATTCGAACCAAAATTTTTCATGTTCAAACTCATCACACACGGGTTAAGCTATATGAATCGTTTGTGATGTTCACATATCGTACACAGTGCTGAATAAGGGACCGTGTCCGATGACACTTTGCGCGCCAGTTTTTTCGCTGAACCGATTCAAAATTTTCGGCTTCCGCGGAAATATCTAACTCCCCCCCTTACCAAAAGCCACATTTCCCCTGTTTCCGCCTTCCTTTCCAAGTTGAAATCTTCACTCCTTGCTTGCAGCGCCGCCTCCTCACCGGCGACCCTCCTTCACGCTGCTCGGCCTTGTCTATCCAGGCAGGTAATCCACACCCGACCCCCATCCTCCTCCTCCTTCCACATCCCACATGCCCCGACTGCCGGCGCGACACCTTCCACCCAAATCACCGACCCCTCCACCAAATAAGTGCCACCCTAAGCCATGGTGCACGCAGTATAGCCAGGAGCTCAAGGAGCATTTGGCAGCGGAGAAGCAAATCGCGGCCGCACGCGCGGATGAGGTCACGATGGTTGCCATTCGTGCCGCCCCCCAGATCTTGGAGGAGCACCTCGCTGTCGAGGCCACCGTCGACGCCTCGTGCGCCGACGCCGCGACGCGGTTGGCTGCTTTAAACGACAGTTCGTGGCATTTTCTCGAGTCCACCCTCGGTGCCTTCGACAAAGACTACGAGGTGTTTTCTCAGCGTGCACGTGCTTACCTCAGCTCGATAGCCAGTAGGTTGGTGCCCGGAGCGGCTCAGGCAACTCACCACTACGACGAGGGCACCCACGATGCGGAGGCCTCGCCCTCTTCCATGTCCAAGGAGCCAATCGTCATCGATATCTCCAACAATGAGGAGTAGCTTGTCTTATTAGCTCACTATAAGGACCCATGTTCAGTTTGCTAGCTACTGCCTTTCCTTAACAAATTCTAGTGAATTGTGCTATGTACTTTTACCATGCAATCTGTTGCTCTAGTGTATATGTTCTATATGTCGTGCAATGTGGTGCTCACTTATTAACTATTTGGTTAATTAGTTGTCGTGTTCAGTTAACTGTTTGGTTCAATTCTGCAAATGTGATGTTCAATTCTTCAGGGTGCAATTTTGTATTGTCTTCCATGTGATAAATAAATCGAATTTTTCTTTACAAAATACATGAGAAACAAATACAATTGCTATATTTCCAAGTTGTCAAGCATGCTTGGTTTGATTAACTGTCTGATCTTCTAGTATGTTATACATTGTGCAATGTGGTGCTCAGTTAACGTTTGGTTCATTTGTTGTGGTGTTTAGTTAACTGTTTGGTTCAATTCTGCAATGTGATGTTCAATTGTTGTGGGTGCATTCTGTTATTGTATACCATGTGAGAAATAAATCGAATTTGGCTGTACTAAATACATGAGAAACAAATACAATTGCTATATTTCTAAGTTGTTAAGCATGCTTGGTTTGGTTAACTGTCTGATCTTCTATTAGGAGTATGTTATATTGTGCGATGTGGTGCTCAGTTAATGTTTGGTTCATTTGTTGTGGTGTTTAGTTAACTGTTTGGTTCAATTCTGCAATGCGATGTCCAATTGTCGTGGGTAGAATTTTGTATTGTTATGCATATGAGGAATAAATCGAATTTGGCTGCACTTAATACATGAGAAACATATACAATTGCTATATTTCCTAGTTCTTAATCATGCTTGGTTTGGATAAATGGGTTTTCCATGTGGCTTGAATTAATCTGATGAATCTGCAATGTGCTTATTTTTCATCAACATATTTTACTAATAGCATGCGAACCCTCACTTAACCTGATCACTAACTACCTTATATGTGTTGCAAGGAAACAATGGGAAGCACTGAGGTTTACAATCGAGGTTTGCACATGCATGGTCTTTTGTCTAATAGCACATTATTGTGCAATTGCAGGAACCATTCTAATATTTAGGTTTTTAACAATTTGGTCTTGCACATGTTGGTCCTGCTGTCAGAGATTTTGACCCACTGTTCGACCCTTTTTGCATATGGGGAAATGAGTTGTCCATGAATATCAGTCAAGTCAAGAAACTCAGAAAGATTGTTAGGATAAAGAAATTAGCGACAAAAAATAACAAGATCTTTGTCTGCACAATGAAGAAGACATCAGTTCACTACAGGATGGTACTAACTATTATACCTTGCCTTTTTTATTCCTTTGCCCCATTTCCAATATAGAGAAGATATTTATACACATCTTTGTTTTCAGGCCTTTCCAAAGCAGTTCACTAACGATTACCTCTCAAACCACCTGTATGGTCAGGAGGCGAGGAAGGTATTCATACAACACCCATGGTTCAATATTGAAGTGTTCCTGAAGAGGACAAAGGATGGACGGTCAATCATCCACAGGCACTGGCCTAAAGTTGCAAAGACCTTCAACATTAATGAAGGCTCAATATTCGCCTTCCGCTTCAGCAGTTTTCCAGATGAGATACATCTGTCTATGTACCGTCTATGATGCTAATTTCGAAAGGTTATAGATGTTGCATGTGAAACTTGGCGCTGGTGCAGTTGTGTAATGGGGTAGCTGAGTGCTGAAGCTATATGATGTTGTACTCTCATGTATTTCAATTATGAAATCATGCTTCCTTAATATGAAAATGAAATATATTGTGTGCTTAATATGAAATGTCAATTAGATTAATAAATGGATTATTAATAATAGGACAATTAGCCTGCTAATTGGGTTTTTCTATTGCAAACGGTTATTGAGAAAACACCGTGGGCGATGACCTCAAGCAAGGCACACCGTTTCTAAGAATAAACCGTGTTGGATTAATGAACAATCACACACGACATCCTCTTGAAAACTATTTGCGTTAGGCCACCTGGCGCAAATGTTTACCACATAAAAACTGTGTGTGATGGACATCTTTTGCCACACAGTTTCTTCTACGCACCGTGTGTGATGCATTCAATAACGCAAACGATAAAATTGTTAATACCGTGTGCAATGGAAACGCTATCACAAACGATTTTACGGGGAAAATTGTGTGTGATGTACCTGCGAACAGAATCGTTTTCCTTGGAGCGACTATGTGGGATGTATATATGAACGAAAACGTTTAGCGGGGACTGACTGTGTGGGATGAACTTACGACCGGAAATGATTTCGCCTGTATAATTGAATTTTTTTAGCACTACTGTACGTATAACCGTATTTGATCGCTCGCCGGTCGCACACGACCTCATTTTGCCGAGCGTGTGTGCCAGGAGGGCATATCCCCGACGGTTTCTAGGTCGTGTGGGAAGGACCCCCCTATTGCAGTCACTCACTAGGCGACGGTTCCAAATGCCGTCGCGGAAAGGGGTTAAAACCCGTTTATATAGCACCTCGTTGTACTAGTGGTTTATAGACTTGCTATCAAAGTGTGATTTCCTCAGGTAACACCGATACTGCTGCAATGCTTCCTTGAAAAGCTCAAGCAAGCTTTGCTTGTCATGACTATCCAGATTGACCCTCGCTTACTTACAACAATGTAATGTAAATCATTGATGTGTTCAATCAGCAGAAAATAGGAAAATAATCACCATGAATAATAGCACTTACACGTAAGTGGGACAGGAAGATGTGAAAATGGTGTTTGTCTTCACTATAATCTTCCCATGATGGGACTATATGCACGTAGTCCCTACCAACATTGAAAGCATTGTCTTTTAAACTAGGAATAACTAGAATGGGGTTCCAATCTGCAGGAATTGGCTGTCTCTGCAGTTGGGATAGGTCTTCGGCCGGTGGACTTGTTGTACTTTTTGCTGGAGTGGGATTTTTCTGTGGTACGGCTGGTGCTATAGCAACTGAAATTGCTGGAGTGCAAGTCCTGTGTGGTGGGGCTAGTGGTGTGGCCAGTGAAGTATGAGTACAGTCTGCTGGAGTCGGTCCTACGTTTTGTGTCACTGGTTGTAGAGCCAATATAAGTGGGGTGCTATCTGATTTCTCCGGCACCACCACGTTTTTCAAGGACTTTGCTGGTGCTCCTTCAGGTTCGGCAATCACCCTCTTCCTTTTTGATGTTTGCGCGTGTTACAGATGTTTTCTTTGACGTTTCACGATGAGACGCACGGGAGGTGAGGCCACCAGTGCTAACCCTCCCATGGAAATGGCGAACCATCTTAAATCTTCGACCGTCCATTTGGACATCAAGATTGGTGCAACTTTCTGTGTGCTTCGATGAGCTTGTTTTTTGCTTGCTTGCTTAACTGTCAGTCGGTGGGACGCTAGCATTTTTTGATTTTAGTGTGGTGACACCCACGGGGGCATGGTTTGGCGTTACTCAGAGTCACGTTCATGGTTCTTTGTGTTCCAAATGATTCCGCTCGCCAGTTCATTTGGAGAGGCATGGACATGAAGTCAAAGGAAGCATGTTTACCCTGTTAGACAGAGTCATGTTCCCACGGGGGGCTTTTGGTATTTCCAAATGATTCCGCTCACTCGTTCTCTTGGAGAGGCATGGACGTGAATCCGGCGGAGGCATGTCTTCTTATTAGCCAGAGTCACGTTTGTGCTTGCGTGTGTTACATACGTTTTCTCTGGCGAGTCACTGTGAGGTGCGTGGAAGTGAAGCCGAGTTGGCACTGTGTTACTAATGCAACAGGCACATTCGTGACTCTGTGTATGAAATGTTTTCCCTGTCAAGACGTTCCTTTGTTCTCCAGGGAGGCATGGTTTGGTATTAGACAGAGTCACGTTCGTGCCTGCGTGTGTTACAGACATTTTCACTGAGGAGTCACCTTGAGACGCGTGCAAGTTAATTCGCGGATTTAGTAAGATTTTGATATAAATATCATTTCAAAACAAAAAATGGGACAACGGAAAATAGTAGGAATTTGACAGTAACTTCTCTGGACTACAGACGGACGTAGGCAGTAAGTTTACTTTGAGAGTGGCGAACTTACCTGCAAAGAAGGCACGTTCGTGAAGTGAAGCACAGACATGCCTCTGTGGGCCAAATGTTTTCAGTGAGATGAGTTAACTGTGTTTGAGATGTCTTCTGTGGAATATATACGGACCATTAGGAAGAAGTTGAGTGGTTGTAGTGTGGACAAACGCACGGGCAGACGAAAGAAGAGTACTGGTGTTTCCTAGGCGTGCAGAGTTCAAGGTATTTAAGAGAGATTGTGAGAATTCGAGGCGTCGGTTACTCCGTTTGACCGTCTGACCGGTGTGCATATGTTATAAAAGGTACCTACTCATGGAACACTCCACGTTTGTACTCGTCCACAATTCTCCAGAGACATGCACCTCTTTCTTGCTGGTAGCTCCTTGCTTGCGCCATGGCCGATAATAGGGGTTCTGGGTGTTCAAGTAACCAGGCAGCGAGGACCAAAGCCGCGGAAAGAAGAGATAGGTGCCGCCGCTACGCGGTAGCGGCGGTAGGGATATTCTGCCCCGTTGCGCAGGTGTCGAACGATCTCTTGCATGGAGGCGATTTCTCTCACAATTGCATTCGCCATGGAGACGATCTCGGCAAGATGGCAGTACCGAATTCCTTAGCCAGCGACGACGTGCTCGATGAGCTAATTAAGTAGCAGGAGTTCATCGCTCGCTTGGAAAAGTTGGTGCAGCAGAGCAATGCCTCGGTGGAAAAGTCCACTGGTCTCAAATTTCGAGTTGTCTGTGAGAATGAGAAGCTTGCCAATGAGCTCGACCAGAAGGATCAGGAGGCCGCCCACTGGAAGAAACTGTATGAGGAGAGCAGTGCGTTGGTGGAGAAGCTGTCGGGCGTCGCGGGGGAGCTTATGGATGAGAAGGCGGAGCTCCTCGTCAAGTACAAGAGCCTGGTGGAGGATTCCTTTGCTGCTGTCAAGGAAGGTCATGAGGCAACGAAGAAGGAGATTGAGGATATCCGCGCCCAGCAACTGATCAAGAAGGTTGCTGGAGTGTAGGTAGAGAGCTTGGAGTGGGTCATTTTTGTGCGTCTTCCTTCTTCTTTTGTCATCTTCTCTTCTGCGTGTTTCTTCGTTGCGTTGCCGCATGTGGCCTTTTGTACTATCATGAATTTGTAAGGCATTTATGCATTGCATTATCGTCGTGTTATTTTGTTTGTTGGTACATGTAGATGAGTAGGCTCGAAGCATGGATGTCGCGTGTTAGCAGTAGAAGCACGGTTGTGCTTCCACCAGAGGCACTTCGTAGGGCCCTGGGAAGCACGTTTGTGTGGTCATGGTGCCTTTATCAAAATGTTTTTGCGACTGATTCGTTTACATTCATGGATGAACGGTCAGTACATCCAGCACGTGCGTCTTTGTGGTCCAAATGATTCCACTTACTCGTTCACTTGGATAGGCACGGCCGTCAAGCCTATTGAGGCACGTTTTTCAATTAGGCGGAGTCACGTCACTACAAAAAAATACACTTCCGTGATGATACGTGTTTGTCACAGTAGGTCACGTTTTCTGTCATGCATGTACATCCATGATGATTTTATGACAGAATCAAGATAGTCATACATGTGCTGTTGTAGAAGTGTTCCATGACATTACCAAACTTATCATCACGGAAGTGTCCACTTCCATGACGATAAATCACGCGTCATAGGAGTGCTTTCGTCAAGGGTAACTGACATGTGGCATCCACTGTAACGGGTCACCGTTAAGCTATCGGGTCCAGTTTTGGATCCGATAACCCGCTAACAGCCACGACAATGGCGATTTTCCATGTGTAAAATTCTCATTGGCCGACGGAACCACATGTCAGCTCCGCATTGGCACATATGTCACTCATCCAATGGGCGAGATGCGCCTATGATATGTTGACACGTGGACCGGCCCAGAAGTGGCCCATAAAGATTAAATGGGCTGGCCCAGCTAAAGGCCCACAAGATTTTGCAGACCATAATGGGCCGGCCCAGCTAAAGGCCCACAAGATTTTGAATACACTAGTGGGCCGGCCCGTTAACAGGCTGCCATGTTTTGGGCCAAATGCCGGCCCATATTTGATCCGGTCCATTAACAGCCTGCCATGTTCTGGGCCTAATAAGGACCCATATGAGATCTGGCCCGTTAATAGCCTACCACGTTCTGGGCCATATTACGGCCCATATATGATCCGGCCCTTTAAGAACCTTTCATTCTTTGGGCTAAATTATGGCCCATATCAGATTCGACCCGTCAACTGGACGCTGTGTTTTTGGGCCCACTTGAGGCCCGGTCAGGATTTCTGTTTGCTAAAGGCCCATTTAATAGTACAGCCTAATATTAGTTTCGGCCTGTTAAAGGCCCGTTTAACATTTTGGCCCTATATTTTATTTCGGCCTGTTAAAAGCCCATCATATAGTTGGGCCTAATTATGGCCCACTTTGCTTCTGGCCTACTCACAGCCGATAATCTGATTGGGCCAAACAAGGACCGAGACAATTTTGGCCTGTTAACGGCCCGTGATGTGATTGGCACAATCATGGGCCGGGGTCTATTTCGGCCTGCTGTCGGCCCGTGAGCTGTTCGACACGTTTCAGGCCCAACCTACTTTTCAGCCTACTAAGAGCCCATTGAATTTTCTTGCCAAAATAGGGCCGGTGGTTTACTCGGCCTATTAAAAGCCCAAAACTACTAGTGGGCCAGTTTACATTTAGGCCTGTTAACGGACCAAGATGACTGGTCCCATGATGCGGCCCATATATAGTGATTTGCATGACGGCCCGATTATGTACCGTAATTTTACAGTTTGGCCGGTTTACTTTTCATGGAGCGAAGACAGGATATATATACAGTAAAATAACTGCAGCATCGTGAATAAGAAAAAACCTAGACTATACAATAAAGAAATTACGGCATATTACATCCACTGGGCATCAAAGTTTGCCACTATGATAATAAAGCACAAGCAGACAGTAGAGTACATACACTGGGCATCAAAGATCGCCACCAGTGCAAATAAACACGCCGACAAAATAATATACAAAACCGACAGCACTTCAATAGATTTCAAGAAAGGTTAGCCCTGCTCGGGAGCTGCAGCGCAAGCAGCTGAGCAAGCTGATGAGACTGCGCTTGTTTGACGCTTATATCCTCCTCACTCTGAAAGAGAAATAAGCAAACATATGACAGGTTTTGCACATATAAGTATCTGTGCTGATAATTCATCACATTTCTTATTGGCGAATAAAGAGACACAATTTAAAATAGCATTAACACAATATGGTATTGTTCAGGTTAAGACATGGCAGGAAATGACATTGTGAAGGAGTTGGCAGCTTCACGACACCACTGGATTACAGATCAAGAACTCATAAGTATCAATGATTAGTGTGCTGTCAATTTATCCCATTTCAGATTGGCAAATAAAGAGACGGTTTAAATAATAGTAGAATGATATGAAATTGTTCATAGCTAAGACATTGCAGAATATGACATTGTGCTGTAGTGGGTAGTTTCACCACACCACTGGATTACGGATCAAGAACAGAAGCATACATGCAGTGCAAAAGAAGATCACTTGCTCTGTATAGTTTAATTTACATGGTATGAAGAAGGAACTTGGTTGTACAACTGAAAACTTAAATTGAGAAGGACAAACTTTTGTTTATGAACTTCATAATAAACTTTAAAATGCAATTTGATGCAAACACCAAAAATAAACAGCTGTTGTAGTCATTCCTAACCAAATATACACAACAAAGTTTGAAGGCTTGAGAAGGACAAACTTACATTAGTGGTGAAGACCGGCTCTATAAAGCCCTTGTCCATGTTGATGGGGGGGGGGGGCAATTCAAGAAGTTTACCTCAGAATCTTCTTCATAAGCATTGCTTTTATTCTACATTTTGTTAAGAGTAAATATAGATGTGATAATATAAGAAAAAATGGAGAATATTTAAGATAAGATGAAGAGTGATGCTACATAACCAAGTAGCTATAAATGTAAGTACAGCGATACAGGCAAAAGGTACAACCAAGAGCAATGCAGAGCTAAACTTCTTCAGTACCATTGGTGTTATCCAACCTTATGGTAAGAGTAAATATAGATCTGATGTGTAGAAAATGGAGGGCAAAGGAAAATAAGCTGCAGAGTGATGGTACATGAACAACTAGCTGTCAATATAAGTACATTGACAAAGAACAGCAGGTACTTACAAGAACAATGCAGAGTTAAACTTTTTCATTGGCATTGGGTATATTCTACATTAATGTAACCATTAATACAGATCTGATAATTTGGAGCGGACAATTGATAAGCAAGCTATCATGCATACTGCTGTCACATAATGAACCAGGAATGAATGCAAGTACAGTGATACAGGACAACAGGTACTAACAAGAGCAAAGCAGCGGGCAGCATATTTGCGATATCCTGTCGTCCTTTTCAAACCGGAATTCTTCTTCAAGCAAATTTCTTGCAAAAGAGATCCGTAAGGCACATGCGGAAAAGTAGAAGTTCAAATTGTCATGTGATATCATAGATAGTACCTCATCCTGGGAACAAGACCAGTGCATAACAAGGTTTTTCCATTCAATGTCTTCTAAATTTAGCACAGGAGACTTCACCAGAAGTTCGTTTATAGACTTGCCATCAAAGTGTGATTTCCTCAGGTAACACCGATACTGCTGCAATGCTTCCTTGAAATGCTCAAGCAAGCTTTGCTTGTCATGACTATCCAGATTGACCCTCGCCTACTTACAACAATGTAATGTAAATCATTGATGTGTTCAATCAGCAGAAAACAGGAAAATAATCACCATGAACAATAGCACTTACACGTGAGTGGGACAGGAAGATGGTGTTTGTCTTCACTATAATCTTCCCATGATGGGAATATATGCACGTAGTCCCTAACAACATTGAAAGCATTGTCTTTTAAACTAGGAATAACTGGAATGGGGTTCCAATCTGCAGGAATTGGCCGTCTCTGCAGTTGGGATAGGTCTTCGGCCGGTGGACTTGTTGTACTTTTTGCTGGAGTGGGATTTTTCTGTGGTACGGCTGGTGCTATGGCAACTGAAATCGGCATACCTTTTGCTGGAGTGCAGGTCCTGTGTGGTGGGGCTAGTGGTGTGGCCAGTAAAGTATGGGTACAGTCTGCTGGAGTCGGTCCTACATTTTGTGTCACTGGTTGTAGAGCCAATATAAGTGGGGTGCTATCTGATTTCTCCGGCACCACCACGTTTTTCAAGGACTTTGCTGGTGCTCCTTCAGGTTCGGCAATCACCCTCTTCCTTTTTGATGTCTGATGCACAAGAACAGCATTTGAGTGGAAAAACTTCGTATGATGACAGATGGAATATGTATTGATAATGGATGGGCATGGCATCTTGACATATATGATGAGTAAACTAAGCAGATGGCAGTGCAACAAAGTAGAAGAAATGCAAGACACCTTATGCAAGATACGCGTAATCAATAAAACCTTGCCAAATTAGAACAGGCACCTTGATGGGTGAACAGGACAGGCCATCTGCCTTCGACTCCTCAAGGTCAGAATAGTCATTAGGATCATATTCTGAACAAGAATCTGCAGGTGGGGGGCGTATGAGTTTCATTGCATCTAGAATAGAACTCAATGCCTTGGTGCCAATTTTGTTAGTCATTGCAGTGTTCCATAATATTCTTCTGATGCGCGCATTCTCATATTAATTGTGATTACGTACAATATCTCAGAAGCATGAAAACATAAATAGTAGTGAGATTATCTTTGTAATGCAGAGGATATTCTAATATAGGGGCTCCCTGTAAACCCTTGTGTGCTATCACTGGATTCTGATGAGAGAGCCCATGTGTGCTGTAATATGATGCGTGCATTAATATAATCTGGCACAAGTACACAAAAAAATAGGCTCCAGAAGTAAGGATAGTTGGCAGATGATAGGTTCATAATATACTGTATAGAGAGTTTATTGCCAAACCATGATAACAAGAGCACACAGCAACTAGGCAGATCGTAGTGTACATAAAAGGGGTACACCATAACTAGCATATATAAATCGGGAAAGTAGAACTGGCTGGAAAATATGGTGTTGTATTGCCGCTACTAATTGAAAGCCTATCGATCACGTACAGGCCAGCTCTATCAGCTGTTGACTGCAGATGTCCCTGCTCCCCTTCCTGACAAGGAACATACTGTACGTACTAAATACAGAATAACAAAAGAGGAACATGTTAAAGAACAGAAGAGGAAGCATATTTTTGAGATTCCGCTTCTTTCAATACAATGTTGGTTGCCCACTCATGATGAATCACAGCGCCCAAAGAAATGCAATTCCATGCTGTCTCTCTATATGTGGCCACATGCATTTGGAAAATCAAGTGGGAGCATTAGCTGACCAATTAAATGTGTGTCTGTTAACTAATATCAGTATCATATCACAATTCGTATTTGAAGAAGTAAGCTTTGGACTTATGATTGGTGTGTTGTTTAGCTTCAAGAGTGGACTGCTGCTAGTGCGACACAAAGCAGCTACACAGATCATAGTGTAGATATAACGGGAAAACCGTAAGCATCACAAGTAAAATTAGGAAAGTGGAACTTGCTGGAAAATATGGGCTACTATTGCCGGTACGGCTAGAAAGGCTTCGGATACTAGCTCTCTTCATTTGAAGGTGTGGTACTGTTAATATCAGTGTAACTCTCAAAGGCGACATAGCTCCCCGCATTTCCTTGCTAATCTTATAGGATTCAAGTGGGCAGGACACTACAATTCCTATTCCTATGTTTACAAAATCCTACGAATCAAAGAGGCACGAAGAGTTGAAAGTGTCCATCACAACCGACTGAATAGACCTCTACACTGTAAATGTCCCTGCTCCTCTTCACTACAAGGAACATACTGTACTACTATTATACTCCCTCCGTTCCAAAATATAAGTCTTTGTAGAGATTTCCACTATGGATCACATACAGATGTATACAGATACATTTTAGAGTGTAGATTCACTCATTTTGCTACATATGTAGTCCATGGTGGAATCTATACAAAGACTTGTATTTAGGAACGGAGAGAGAATACTTATTAAAGAAGAACAGAAGAGGAACATGCTAAAGAAGAGCAAGCAGATTTTTTATAATAAAATGTTCGTTGCGCAGTGCCCACACATGATGAACCAGAGCGCATTAAGAATGCAACTCCCTGTTGTCTCTCTATATGTGGTGCACGTGCTTTTCGAAAGTAAAGTAGGAACATTAGCTGACCAATTAAACATTATCTGTTTTAGTAATATCGGCATCATATCACATTCGTATTTGGGCAACAAGTTTGGAATTATGAGTGGCACATTGTTTAGCTTGATGGATTGAGCAGTGCTAAGCAGCTACGATGATGGTACTGAATATAAAGTAATGTCTGCATGCAAGTCGCGTGACTTTCATCATTTGGGTCAGTCGACCATTTCAGGAGGTTGGATGAAGATCCGACGTCTCCTAACCCTTCTTCTTCCTCGTCTCTGATTCTTCCCCTACAGAACATCGCACGGGCCGCCGGCCGAACCATCGGCCCCGACCCCCCTGCCCTCCCCTGAACCGCCCCCACCGTATGTGTTCCTCCGCCACCCCCACCCCCGCCCCCACCCGCGTCGAGTTTTTTTTCGTTCGGCGAGGCCCCACCACCGCCAGGCCACCGCCCCCACAACCACGTCCCCACCCGAGCCCTTTCCTTCCCTCCGGCGAACTCCGGCGAGCTCTCAAAAATTGACTGACCCAATTTTGAAATTTAGTCTACTGTCATTTAACTAGTGTGGAATATAAAAGGGGAAAACCATAAGCATTGCGAGTATAGTGTTGAGCGTGCCATAGCGGATCTGAAGGTGCAAACCGGACAAAGGCAACTTCACAACCAATGTTTGCTTTCAACTAACAAGTAAGATCTTAAGTGATGGACAAGAAATCACAGTAAAGCAGCGGCGATCTATTTTCTTGCTGCGATAAATAAGTTGAGCAGATACGAAAGAGTACCGCCTCTGGTGCGGCGCCGTGTATGCATCTGCTGGGATTTTGATGGTGCTGCGGTAGTGATGGCTGTCGGCGGCGTGGAAGCAGATCTAGGAGGGTAGACGATGGTGGTGGGGGAAATATCCCGACGCGGTGGGCAAGACGGTCGTAGGAGCGGCACCGGCAAGGTGGACGATGGCGGGGATGAAGCGAGAGGACGGGATGCAAGGATCCTGGTCCGAAGTTGTGGATGAGAGACGTCGATCTCTTGTAATGGACGACGGCATCGGGGTATCAGCTCCGGCATGGTGGAGGAGGACGGCGGTGGTGGGGTGGCGGACGGAGGAGGCTGGGGTGGAGAGGGTGTTTTGGCGCCCATGGAGTACGAATGGGGAAATGGAGGGAGAAAGGTAGGGGGGAACCATGTCTTTGGGACGCGCTTGTCTCAAATGCGGGGAAGGTTACCAACTTATCCCCTGTTTAAAATTTCAGACATCACAGGAATATTGGGCTGCTGGGGATAGGACGGTAATCTCGCATACACCGAATATTTGCCGACGGAGATTTCGGCCGAGGAGAGCTTGTTTTGGTGCCCACCGTGTATGAATCCAAGTGAGAGGCGATTTCGGCCGAGGAGACACTGTGTTTTGGTGCCCACCGTGTATGAATCCGGGTGAGAGGCGGTTATGTCATGTTTGAGTGAAATTACAAACCTGCCCCTATCAAGACCTATTGAAATCGAGCCGACTTGTGTTGCATGTCAGGGACAGGCAGTAATTTGCATCTCCCATATTTTGGTTTCGGGCGATTACTGCGAGTTTGGCCGCTTCGTTCAAATTTTTTAGAAAAATCTTGCACGTTTACTGTGCCAACTCAATTCCAATCCATTTTGTATTCTTTTTTTTTCGGGCAGGATCTATTTTTGATTCAAACAAAATTCTATATACATCATTTTTTTATATATACTTTCAAAAGCACAACAAAGAATTCTACTCCTTTATATATATAATATGATTTACAAATACAATGATCTCAAAATCATAAGGTTGAATTCAAATTTTTTAAACCAAATTATGTTCTACTCAAATGTATTGATTAGTAATATCTAGATATTAAATAACATAGATGCGCGCGAATTCATATGAGTATGCATGTTTGATAGATCAATTTTGGTTCGAGTATGAATTACATGTATCATCATCACAAATTCAAATATTTGAATCCCTTTTATGTTGACATTTTCTATACACGCAACTAAATATTTGAATCTTTTTTCACGCCCATCTCTCTTGCGTGCTCCTTCGTGTAGCTATCACTCTCTTTTCTCCAACTCACCCGCACGCTCACTTCATGTTTCTCCTATTTTCGCAAACATGGTCTTTCGCCGTCTCCCTTGAGAAGTGTCACACTCTCCCTATCATTATACATTACACGGTTTTCATTATCTCTCATGTCTCTATCATTCTCTGGTATCACTAGGTACCTAAGCTTTCTTTTTCACCGCCACACACATACTCTCACTCGTCTTTCACTTTGTCTTTCTCTCTAGGGTTCTCTTACACACCCTATATCTTTCTAGATATGACTCCTACCACTAGAATTACTCTCTCCCGCACACACAACGTTTGTTGGGGTCTCCTTTCCGTCTTCATCTCAGTTATAAAACTGACATTATTCATTTGTTTACCGATCAGACAAACTCTCCCCCCTTTCTCTCTCTCTCTCTCACACATAACTCCTGCTTCCACTCCCCCTCCCGACTACCGTCTCTCTCACACACACACAAAACTCTCGCTTTTGCACCCCCGACTCGTATTTCTCTCACAAACATTGATCGACCAGCCTCCAGATAGGTTTATACATCCGCACACTCTTGCTTCCACTATCTCATACATGTCTCTCTCATGCTCCTTGTATCTATGTAGATTTTTCGTCCCTTCTTGAGACACGCCCTCTCGATCGTGCACACACGCACTATCGCCTCATTTTATGGTGATACCTCTCGCACACACACTCTTTGTGTCTTTGTCACACATGCACTCCGTCCTCCTCCTCTCTCTCTCCCTCTCTCTCACACACACACCACACACACACACATGGGCTTTTTGCAACAATATACCACTTCTCGAATCTTGAAAACAACCACATTCCTCCCTTATCTCATCAAAACCGCCAAAGGAATATATTTTGAGTGAAACATAACATATTTTTAGTGATATACGTATTTCAAAACTAGACTCTTTTCTATCAAATCGGTGAATATGTATTAATCTACTTTGAACGTGTGGCAACGCTTTGGCACATTGCTAGTTATTACTGTATAATTTTTTGGACACCAGACAAACTGTGGAGTACATATATGAAGAGAAGAGGCGCATGCACGTAGTCGGTCTCTTGCTGTCTCGCACACATGAGAGTTACGTAAAGGCACCATAAACAAATAAACCCTAGGTGCATGATTGCTGCATGCGCGGGTACCAGGTACGTGGTGGAGCACACCTTTGTAGGAATAGTCAGCTCGCGTGATAATTTGATACGTAGGAGTTGATGGTCGGGACCACAAATGAATGACCTGGAGGCGGTGGCTCGCCAGTCGCCACTGATCGAGTAGCCATGTTTAAAATATCATTTTTTTAGCGGGGTAAGAGTTCCGATTTTCAATGGCGCGTTATACTACTAGTTTTTAGAATGATTGGTATGGAGCGAAAATGGAATTCATAACTACTACCTCCATCCTGGTTTGCTAGTCCCCATCGTATTTTGGGACAAAGTTTGTCCATGAATTTTACTTGCAAACTGTTAATGGAAAATGAGATTTTGTTATACCCAAACAAAAAAGGACTGGAGGGAGTGATTGCTCTGACACGGACGCGACCTCTCATAGCGCAGGCATTGAACCGGCGCGCCGGCCAAGAGGGCCCCACTCGCTGCAAGCCAGGCTGAACACGCCTCCTCGCCGGATGCAACCGGCTTCAGACTGCCCCGCCTGCCTCCATTGAATCCGCGCGTGTGCCGGCAACACGTCCTTCCGCGAGCCGGCCGGCATTTTAGAACACAACGCCGGTTGGCTCCTCTCGTTCGCCCGCTATTTAAACGAGGCCAGACGCCTGGCAAGAACCGCACCACACCGCCGCTCCCCATATCCTCCTTGCACCATTTTCTCCACACTCTCCATAGCATCCGGTGAGCAGGAGGACGACTTCTCCGGCATAAAAGCCGGTTGGGTGCCTCGACGAGCCAGGCAACTTGCTGCCCCACCTCCCTCTCCACCCCAGGTCGTCAGTACCATGGGCGAGGCTGCAGGCGGGCAAGCGGAGGAGCAAGCCGCCGCTCCAAGCTAGCCCCTGGTGCATCAATTCGACGCTCCAAGCTTGCTCGCAGAGGAGTGGCCAGTTGCTGCACGCCGGCACACGAGGGACCACGGCGTCCAGTGCACCATGGTTGGCCGCACCATCCGACACAAACGTTGGCGGAACCGCGGCATGCTAGCGGAGGTGGCCAACACATCCGCGGCCACCGCCGACACTGAGGAATAGTAGAGCACGGGAGCCGCCGCCGCTCCGAACCCACGAATGCTACAACCACCGCGTCACCGGCATAGACACCCGGTGTGTTGCCCGGTTTGGCTCAAAACATCATGGACCCCAGCCGCGGCTGGCATTAGAAATTATACCTGCTTCCAGAAGTTATTCGTGTTTAGTCAAAAAATGTCCAAAATATAATTAATTACGTATGGTCTTGATTTGTTGTGCTCGCACTGGTAGTAGGAATTAGAGTTTTTTCTTTATTTATAACTCTCCTCACATTTTTTTTGGCTTTGAAGTGAATCATGGTTGTGGACTTTATCTATGAATGTGCAGATATCTGTGAACATGAGTTTGATGTGGAAGTTGAACTTGGAATGTTGGGCTTGCGTGTGAACTATACCATGTCCAATGGTTCGTCAATTATTGTTTGGAAAGTAATGGTTGTTATTACATGACCCAAAAAAATTTATTTTGTGTCACATCAGTAGATGCACGGACATCACAACAGGCATGCTGACTGGATAAACATTTGAACCTAGCTATTATGAAGGAAAACTTGTATTGACAACAGTTTTAGATAGCAGGAGATGCCTAGCCTGCTCTGCTAGCTTCTTTCTGTCTTCTTCCATCTTTTCTTTGGCTTGGGTGAAGAGAGCATCTGATTGCTCTTTTCGCTTCTTCAGGAACTCAGCTACATTCTCAAGGGTTGCTGCACGCTTTCTTTCAGCCTTTACTAGAGCCACAAGGACACGAACAGTTGACGACTCCACCTGGCTTGTGTGTAATCCAGCATCATATGGGAATTTGCACCTTGTGTCTAATCCAGCATCATTAGGGAACGGGCACCTTGTGTGTAATCCAGCCTCATTTTGGAAACATGATCTCGAGGTTGACCATACTTCCCTCCTCGTAGGAACTGCATCCTGACACGAAGTTACTTCTTTTTTAGATCAATAGTCAGAGCTACCCAGATTCATTAAGTAGAAGCCAGATAAACAGGACTCGGAGAAGTGAATTCAAAAGGAGAAATATAAAAACAGACTCCAAGGTGAGAACACCCACTTCCTACATCAAGCTAAAAATGAAAGCATTAGGACGATTAAGACTCTTCTTATTACACATCGAAGAACACGAGGCTAAGAGAAATATAAACTACAACATATACACATCGAAGAACACGAGGCTAAACGAAAGTAATTGAAAGGGTGTTACTTACCAAAGCTCGTTTTACAGGTTCGGTGCAGCTCCTCTTTAACTTGCCACATTCCTTGAAGATGTCCCCAATATCCCGTGTTTGGTCTTCATTGCTCCTCTGCATGTTCGCATTCGTAGTTTTAAAATCTCAACATGGCAAGAAAAATATAGTAATACTCATGCATCTTGTGGGCAACATTAAAGCACTCATCTGCCATGTTAGAGCATCTCCAACAGAAGCGCAATGCGCGGCGCGTTAAAAAAGCGTTTACAGCTCCGGAATAGCCAGTTTTTGCGGGCCGCGAAGTGCTGGCTTCAGCGGCTGCTGCAAAAAATTGTGCACGCGCGCCGCTCCAGCAGACGTGCTATATTTTTTTCTCCTTTCTACTCTGACTCGATACACATTCGACTCCGAGTCGATGCTGGCATAGATAGATACATAGATAGTTCTCAGCATAGATATAGCATAGATAGATAAAAAAATAGATAGTTCAACTACTCCTCGTCGTCCAACTCCGCCTCGGTGATGTCCTCCTCCGACGTCTCAATGTAGGCGTCAAGATACCGATCGTCGTCGGAGTCCCAGGGCGACGTTGCTCCTAGCTTGATGAAGAATTGAGCGGCCGCCTTCCGCGTACGCATGTCCTCGTGATAGGCGCCTCGCTCCGCCCTCCTCTTCTCCCTCTCCGCCCTCCTTTGCGCGTAGAACTCGTGCTCGTTGATGATGTCCCGCGGAAAGCGTTGGCGCCACAGCGCCATGGCTTCCTCGTCCATGTGTGTGGCGTGTATGTTTTTAATGACTTGAGACTATACCTAGCCCGGCATGCAATGGTGAGTTCATTGCATGTAAGATGACTTATTATGCACCGTTCCCCATACCTGCAGGAAGCCCGTTCGTCTCCAAATTTTTTCCTCTCCATGTGTGAAAACAATCTGCCTGCTTGACTCTCCTTCTCCCTCCGACAGTCCCACCACTCCACCCCGTGTGAAAAAAATCTGCATGCATGACTCTCCTCCCCCCGCGCTCGTCCAATCCGTTGTGACCAGCAATATTTCCACCCCTTCCCTCCCCCGTAATTTACTCCAACAAATATGCCCACCTAGCTGTTATGTTAATCACGCAACATATGTTACATAGGTGTGCCATTGCTCACTATAAATACTGCACCTCCCATGGCATTCGGAAGAATGCTCACGTTCATCGCTATCTCCTCCCCCTCCCTCTCACGTCAACCACCATGGCATCGCCCCTCCCAAGCCCTAGGGGCCCCTCGCTGCCCCGCGCGGAGGGTCACGCGTCGCCGTTCCGTTCCTCGCCGCCACTAGTCGAGGAGGACGCGTCGGCGTTCCGCTCCTCGCCGCGACGCGTCGAGGTGGACGCGTCGGTGTTCTGCTCCTCGCCGCGACGCGTCGGCGTTCCGCTCCTCGCCGCGACGTGTTGAGGTGGACGCGTCGGTGTTCCCAGTCTCACCAGCAAGCGCGTCGGAGGACGCGTCGGCTCCCTGCTACGAGGAGAACGTCGCGCCGCCCGCCGAGCCCCCTAGCCTTGAGGAGCTTTGGAAAGAAATGGAGGTCGCCTTGTGGGAGGCTTTGCCTCCGGCAGAGTGCGCCAAAATAGAGGCGGAGAAGAAGGCCAAGGAAGAGAAGCGCGCCGCGAGGCATGCTGCCTGGCAGGCCTATGTCACGTCCGAGAGAGTCAGGCAATTGGCTCTTTGGCAGAAGGCTCGTGCGAGGGCCGTGAGGGTGGTGGAGGACGCTCGTACCAAAGCCCTGAGTGCAGTCGGGCCCAAGCACGTCATCTACGCTTGGCAGTACGTGGACCGGGTGCACGCTTCCAGCAAGGAGGAGTACCTGTTGGCGCCGGATCACCAGACTGGTAAGATCGCGCTCGCCCGCCGGCAAGCCGCCAATCAGCACCTCGCAAGTTGCGAGGCTGAGAAAGAGGCATTGTGTCGCCATGCTGGGAAACGGCCGCGCACCAGGGCACTCGTGGCGCGCCGCAAGCGCTCCTGCGAGCGTCGTGGCTTTTATTAGGAATAATTTAGTTTCGTAAGGCGGTCTCATTAGTTTTGGGACGGAAATGATAAATCCCGAACGTTCGGGAATTATTAGCGCCCTTAATTAAGTATGTAAAAGGAAAAGTTTGGAAACCTTGTGTATCAGTACGCATTTTGTAAGTACGTGCATATAGCACAAACTTAACTATATATCGCACTACACGTCTCTCTCTATATATGCTTGCAGACTGTGCTACTACTATTACTTATGTACGTGCAAATGCACGTTTTAACATTACAATGCGGTTTTTGTAAAAGTAGAAAAATAACACTAGTCAAGCTTGTGAAACGATTCGATGCAAAAGAAATGCAAAAATGCTCGTTTGATTGTTTACTTTTAGCTTCCTTCTCTGTGGTTATTTCTCTATCGTACTTTGTACGGAGTATCTCACTGGTCGGGAAGGCATGCAAATTCCCAAACTGCTTCGTACACCCTGTATCGAATTTTTTGCCTAACAAGTTGTGCTGTGCAATTGGAATTCCAACTTGAGTACTACTACTAGGCTTCTAGATTAGTAATCCCATAACTACTACCTCCATCCTGGTTTATTGGTCCCCATTGTAACATGTGTCAAATTTTGACCATAAATTTAACTAATAAAATGTTTATGCATTTCACAAAAAATTATATCATTGGAAACTATGTTCAAATACGAATCCAACAATATAATTTTTGTTGACATGCACTAACATTTTATCAGTTAAATCTTTGGTCAAAATTTAGCACAAATTACAATGGTGACTAATAAACCAGGACGGAGGTAGTAGTTTAGAAGCCCAAATGAATGAGTGAGGCGCCTTATGGGAAAAGCTGGGGAAGAGACGGCTTATTTTTTTAATCCGCCAAAAGAACTGGCCCTAAGAGTAGTAGCTTGGGATCGAGTGTGCGAGATGAACCGGACAAAGTAAATGCAGAGAGATGAAATGCAAAAAAGACAGAGGGATGTGATGGTTGCTTGTCCGTTTATTTTACCAGGCCACTTATTACTGGGAGTGGTGGGGTTTTGTGATATGACGGCTTTACTGCCGCGCCACGAGCGGGGTGAGACTCCCGTGCAGCGCCGCCCTCTACACTAGTACTACCTCCGTCGTGGTTTATTAGTCCCCCATGTAATTTGACTGAAGATTTAACTGACAAAATGTTAGTGCATGTCAACAAAAACTATATCGTTGGATTCATATTTGAATATAGTTTTCAATGATATAATTTTTGGTGACATGCATGAGCATTTATCGTACTATATATAATGTTAGTTAAATTTATGGTCGTACTATATATAGTAAGGTGCCCGTGCATTGCACGGAACAGTGAAATGCATTGATCGGGGAGTTGTTTATTTTGACAAAGTATGTGGGGGTCATCTCATGTGTAACGAGTATCGATAGGTTGCTAAGGATATTATTTCTTCTCTAGAGCTCACAAGCATCCGGGTGAATAGTAAATGTAGGCTAAATAGATAAAAAAGTATCTTTGTCAAATAAAAGCGTTCAAGTGTTCAACCTGCATCCAAAACTTTCGAAGAAATAACACTTATTGTGCTTTGCAAGAAATGATCTTTAAGAATTATTTTTTGAGTATCGATTTTGTTTATCAGGATGACTTGGAAGGGGGCAGAGGAGATGTAAGAAATGGTTCATCTTAAGTCTTTCACCGTTACTGCAGTAAAAATTCACAATTAATCTCATAAATGGCAAGAGAGAACTCTAATGGAGCAAAAGCATACATGGAAGATTCTAGACTAAACCATAAATGGATACACTTTTATTCAAGCGTGATACTCTAATAGAGCAAGATCATGCATGGAAGGTTCTATACTATATAAATAAGAAGTCTCCACATGCTTAGACAGCAGCTTACATTGAGCGAAGACTAATGATGAACAGTTGACTTGGTAATGCATATGACCAGGTGAACCTCCTTGGAGTCCCCGTGCATCATCTTGGGGTGAAAATCATACCAGGCGTCTTCCATGTCCACATTGCCGGGAACGGAGCAGCTCAGCACAGTCCCATTCAGCGTGATGGAGGCAGCGTGGGCGCCCTCGTACTTCGGAGGGGCAGTAACAGTGAGCACGCACCGGTACAGCGGCCTCGTGTCAGCGTCAGCGGTGTTGCCCCTGACGCACACTACAGAGACAGGGCGGCGGCCTGCGCGGGCCTTGCCGGTGCCCACAGCCAAGAGGAAGACGCTGCCGTCCTCCTCCGTGACTAGCAGGCGGCGGCGATCCTCCAGCGACTCCAGCACGGTGAACGGGTAGCACGTCTCGTACTTGATGTTCACCGCCACGGGCCAGTAGTGATTGACGGACGGTGTCGTGAGGTGATGCATGAGGCTCGCCGGTGAGCCCTCAAACGGCGGCGTGCACTCATAGGAGTAGCAGGGCGCGTGCGCGCATCTGGAACTATGCTCCCCCATCGAGTGCTGGTCGATGTACCTCTCGTAGCCGAAACTCTTGTAGACGCAGGGCACCTTGCAGGCATCAACCAGGCCGTCCATGAAACGGGAGTGACTGTAGGGGACGTTGCGCCCGCCGAATGGAGCGTAGGAGTAGCACACGAAGCAGTAGATGGTGTCCTTACTAGTACTCCCTTCGTTTCTCTACTCTCTACTTTCTCTACTTCTCTACTTTCTCTTATAAAAAAACCGAGTTGGTGATGATGGTGTGCCTGCCATCTTGCAATATAGACCGTCCGATCTATATGTGATGGATAGAAAGCAAACTATGGCAATTTTGCAAAAAGATACCCGCACCTCTCTCCACGTTTGCAGATAAGGCCTTCCCTCGTTCATCCTTATCTCCCACAACCTCATTGTTGAGCAATTAAAAAAGGAAGTCTCTGGAACAATTTGGCATGGTGGCCGCTGCCGGCGCCGTCCATCCCCATGCCTCCGCCCAGTCCGACCACCAGTCACCACCACGCCCCACTCCTCCTCACCTTATCTCTCATCTTTCTCGAGATATCATTTTTTCGACGAAATTCTCGAGATACCATTTTTCCGATGAAATTCTCGAGATATCATTAGTTTTTACACATGGGATTACTCCTGCATGGGTCAATCACAATAGGTGTTTTGTAAAAAAATGCATCTTGATGTTCCGTGCAATGCACGGGCATCTTGCTAGTTTGCATATAATTCCAAACACCACGTAGACATGTTCTTTGACCATTTTACAACTATGTTAGTATCATTGTTAGTGGTCAGTCGGTGCAAGTTATAGCCCCGGGTGTTCTAACCTTTTTTTTAGTAATGATATCTGGCGATTGTTCGCCATGAGCCCAATCCTGGCGAATCCCACATAACCGTCAGATTTCCATCCGACGGTGGCCTGTTTTTAAGCCATAGTATTTGACAAAACCGCCACCCTTACACACGTACTGTAACTGCGTCATGGGCGTTTGCAACTGCCATGTCTCCTAGCGAACGTTTGCTGGGGATTGGAGTTAGCACCGATGGCGGTTCATAGTCGTTCCACGCTCGGGCATTGAAGTTTGTAACTATTTTACAATATACTACTCCTCCGGTGCTAGTAGTAGAGCAGAGTCCTACTCCACTATATGCAAACTAGGGCATAGTAGTAGGTACTGTAGTTTATTATACTAGTACTATGATAACTCAAGCAAGTTGTCTGGCATCGATATGACCCTACGCTGCTGGGATGTGTCTCGTAAGTCAAGCGGCGTGCTGCTGCTACATTGTCATCATCACCTGTCCACTTCCCGCAACACATATTCGCTTCTCCATCCTCGTCCACACATAATCGTCCAATCTTCCATCCCCGCTAGGCACCCCCCCTCTTCCGAAACCCAAGCACTAACAATGGCAGAACTGAGCAGCGTCCGCTGAAAGAGTGGCTGGAATTCGCTCCCCACAGAGGTAATCAAGCTCATTGTTTCGCGTGTGGACAATCTCGGTACCATGCCGCTCGCCGCGTGCTCGTCGGGGCTGTACCGTTTACTCAAAGCCCTCAGGCCAGAGCTTTTTAAGCCAGCTCCCTGCTTGCTGATGCCGCCTGATCTTCAGAAACGGTGTGTCACGCAGCATAACGATCGTAGGGTGGCGAGCATCAACCCCCTCGACTACGATCCGATCCCTATTTCCCTCATCTACATTAACGGTATGTACTGGGTCGGCATGAACACGTCATGGATGGTGCTCGTCGATGGTCACGGCAGCTGAATTCTCATGGAGGTCTACACCCGGCGATTGATCCCCCTTCCTTCGATTAACACTGCACTGCTTTGGCACCGCGGCCCAGAATACTCGGAATCTTACAGTAGCCAACATGATACCAACTTTGATTTGCTCAAGGTTGTAATCTGCCAAGTGCCCACAAGATCTGCGAATTATAAAGACTTCAGGCTAATCGTGTTCTTCAACCGCGGTCTCGCCTATCTGACAGGTCACTTCGGTAAGTGGATAAATATGCACATCCATCGCAGGATCATACATCCTCCATGGTTCTCTGATGCCATTGAACACAAGGGCTTCATTTACGCTATGGACTCCTTCTATGGCTGGACGTATTGCTGGCCTACTCCAGTCATCGCTACAAACGGCTGTTACAGCAGTATGTTACTTTCCTATGATATCATGATGACTTGCTTATATTACTGTCAACATTTACTGAAAAAATATTCATGCTCATAACATGCTGTTCTTAAGATTGACTACAATACGAGCCCTTTTTTATTTGACTCCAACTTGATATGATGTTGTAGGCCGCCTGGTGTCCCTACCCTTCCTAATCCTAGAACCTTTCAAAGAAAAGCGACATGGCAGTTGCAGGTGGTTCCTGGCTCGATCAGTCGACGTCGAACAATTGATGATCGTTCGCATGTACCGGACGTGTTGTTTCGCGGAATACAATCACAGTCACTGCAAGGTCTTTGAGCAGGATCCCAGCTTCTCTGGGCCTTTAGGAATTTTTGACTGGAGGCTGGTAAGTAGCCTTGGTACACGCTCTCTATTTCTTGGACTGAATTATCTGATTAACCAGGAGATAACCGACGGCAATGATCATGATGGGAGCGCGGTTTTGTTCATCAGGCAAAACTGTGTGTACACAGCGTACCATGCGTCTCTCCATGCACCATACCTTGATATGTGCCACCACGCTCTGTAGCCCAAAGTAGGAGAGAGGGTCGCAAGTATTAGACTTCGACCTGCTGGCTGGAGTTTCCCCCGTCAAGCACCCATTTGGTTCAAGCCGTCAGCCAATTTCCACAGCTTAATAAATAGTAATGTCTAACTGAGCCAGTTAGTTAGATGCGTACACTTGGTGTAGTAGGATCTTTATTTAGTTTGATGCATACACTTGTTCTTTTTTGGTAGCCCTTTTGTAATGATGGCTGATGTTTGGTTAGGAAGAGAGAGCTGCGTATTTACTCTTCTAGCCTGCTTACTGCTTCTGTTGCACCCCGATCCCTGGTTGTTGTTGCTGCTGTTTTCACTGTACAATCAGTAGTATATTTCGTCTGTTGGTTGAATAAATGTGTTGTTAGAACGACAAACACAATGTTTTGGAATTTGTTGCATGGTCCGATCCTTTAGTGCCCCGTACGTAGCGCATACTATTTTTGGTACGGAACACATTTTCCACTTGTCGATAACATGCAGCCCAGTGATGAAGGCCCAATAGAGGAGCCCATAATTAACTGGAAGGGAGGCTCTCACATGAATCCGGCCCAGGTACATGCTCATGGTCCCCTAAACATAAATAAGTAAATAAATAAAGCTAAATGCTCATGCACCAGTTCTTTAAATTTACGATTTGAAAAGTCAAATTTTAACAGGAGGATATTATTTCCTATGAGAGTGTCGTTACATTCTGTCGATATTATTCTTAGGCAAAGATAGCGACCAGTCTTTTTTTTCCCACCATTTTCTTCCTGCAACCAGCGGACCCATGCATATCGTAGTCAACATCGTAAATAGTTCTGGTCCATTATTATTTTTCGATAAGAATGCCCAACCCAGCCCAACACATTGGTGACACCACTTTATCCCAGGGCTTCTGAATGTGCTCGGCTTCACACCTCAAGAAGAAAATTGTCTCAAAAAAAACCTCAAGAAGAAAAAGGTGCTCTGCAGCATTTTAAAAATAAGTTTTAGCCATATAAAATTAATTCTTATAATCCAGCATAATGAGTTTTTGGGTCTGACCGGTCCAGCCGCCAAAACCAAACCTACGCCGGCGGGAGCGCCTGTTCCCGCCTTCTATGGCTGGTTGCGCTGCCGTGCACGCATCGCCGCCCTATCGTACCCTGAAATACTGGCCAGGCCACCCCTTCACTCCCCCCGACATCCTATTCTTCTCCGGCGATGGCAGCCTACCCCGCACCAGAACCAGTGAACCCTCGTACTCCCCTCCGCCTACGGCCATACTGCCGCATGTTCCCCGGCTCCTGTTCATTCCCGTCCGAGGCCTCGCCGTCGTCATCCGCCTTGGTGCGCTCGCAGCAGCGCCGCCGTCCGGCCCTGTCAACATAGTGAATCGGGAGAGGACTGTAGTTGTGAGTATGACAGTACGGACCCACCAGGTCCACTCCCGAACACAAGCAAGCGCCTCTTTACTACTCAGATGCACCCCTCATTTTTTTACTCTAATCCACCCTGATGATATCTGGGACTCACATCATTGTCAACGTATAGTCAATTAACGACAGAATTGCACAATGTTTTTTTTGAGGATTTGTTCAGAGGAGCAGCCTATTTGTTTTCTCCGACTTACTGGGCTGCAAATCTTTCAAGACAAGGAGGGCTGCATTCCGGCCTGGCCAAAAAGTATGGGCAGTAAATCTTAAAAGTAATATGAAAGGGGTTGCAAATTCCAAAAAAATATAGCAAATGGGCAATTAGTTTCATTTTTTGTTTTTGTTCTTCACTGATATTTTATATTTCATTGGATTAACATAACATAGTACTACTTTATTTTTAAATTTGTTTGTATGTCTACTAATTTTTGGATTAAGAATATTTTGTTCCCCAGTAAAAATATGCGAATTTTTAAAATTTTGCATATTTTTTAGTTCAAATTTTTAACCCTGGCACTGACCAGAAAATGGGCAGCAATTCTATAAATGGAATATGGGCTGCAATAAATTCCATATGAATTAGCAAATGGGCTGTAAATTATAAAAATAATAGCAAATGGGCTGTACACGCCACAGATTTCGAGGCTGACTTGTTTAAGCAAGGCTTTGTCAGTCAACACACGATTCTAGCAGCAGTGACTACTGGATGTCCATCCAACGGCCGACGTGCTTCTTCAATCTCTGATCTTCCTGCTCCAGCCGCCTAAACCAGCACCGGCGGGACTGCCTGTTGCCTCCTCTTGTGGCCGGCTATGATGTCACGCAGGCTTCACGGGCCCACCCTACTCCCTCCGCTGGCCTGGCCATCCCTCTGCCCACCCGCACCTCCTGTTATTCTCCGGTGACGGCAGCCTCACGCCGCAGCCGAACCAGTCAACCATCATACTCTCCTCAGTGTGGGCATCCACTGTTGTGTCTTCGCCGGCTCCGGGTCGTTCCATTCCTAGGCCTCACCATCGTCCACCGCATTGGTGCTCTAGGCGTGGCGTGCTCAACATTCAACAAATGACAGCCATCGGAATAGGGATGTACGTGGAGAGGCTGACAGTAGGGACCCCAATGGTCCATGGCCGCACGCAAGCAACTGCCTCCTTATTACGAGGAAAAAAATGATTCCTCCCACTGACATCTGGGGCGCACTGGTTCGGAGGCTGACCTGTGGGCCTACTAAGTTGACGTGTACGCAGGGCTTTGTCAACTTAGTCAACAAACGATTCTAGCAGCAGTGACCGTTGGATTTTAATCAAACGGTCCTGCTGCTTCTTCAATCGCTGATCTTCTTGCACTAGCCGCCCAAACCAGCGCCAACAAGACCGCCTGCTCCTGCCTCCAGTGGCCGGCTGTGGTGCCGTGCAGGCCTCACCACCCCACCCTACTCCCACCGCTGGCCAGGCCATCCCTGTACTCACCCACAACCCATGTTATTCTGCGGCGACGGCAGCCTCACACCGCTGCTGAACCAGTCAACCCTCGTACTCCTCTCCATGTGGGCATCCACTACCGCGTCTTCCCCGGCTCCGCGTCGTCCCCTTCCTAGGCCTTATCGTCGTCCACCGCCTTGGTGCTCTCGGCGCGGCGTGGTTAACATGGTCAAGGAACGACTTCCATCAGAAGAGGACTGTACGTGGAGAGGCTGACAGCTGGGTCCACGGCCGCAGCAAGGAAGAGCCTCCTTATTACACGTAAAATAATTATTCCTCCACCTGACAGCGGGGACCCACTGGAAGGGACTCTGTATTTTGTAAAAAAATGTTTCCCCCCTGACAGCTGGGACCTACCAGCTACATCTTCGCACGCAAGGAAGTGCGTCCATATTACGGGAAAACAATGATTCTCCCCCCTGACCGCTGGGACCCACCATCAATAACTTCGCACGCAAGGAAGTGCCTCCTTATCCTCCCTGACAGTCGAGACCCACCTGGTCGAAGCGTACGTAGCGTTGTCATTCTGGTCGTGAATGTGTACGTACATACTGGTCGATCGGTCTCTCTGCAACGATGAACCGTGGCCAAGCAAGCAGCGGCACGTGTAGTAGTAGAGCCCTCGACGTAGCAGTTCAGGCAGTCCAGTCAAAACCGTGTACACGTACGTACAGCCAGATGCCAAAAAATACGGCCACGTAAGTACATACGGGCGGGGTCTCGAACGCCTACTCGCGCATTTGTACGACCAGGGCTCGTGTACATGGAGAGGCAACGGACAACAACAATGGCGTCCTGTTCTTCGGCAGCCAACCGGCTGGGTCGGAACGGAGAAACAGCATCCTGTTCATCGGGAGGCAACAGACTGGGTCGGAATGGGTTGTGTTCAACGGGAGCCAACTAGCTTGGACGGAACAGCCGGAACGGGGTCTGGCGTACCGCAAAATGGAGGAAAACGGCCTTTTGTTCGACCACGTACGGTCGAAACGGGGTCATGTTCATCGGGAAGGGTCTGGCGTACCATAAAACGGAGGAAACGGACTTGTGTTCGAGTGCCTACGGTCGAAACGAGGTCCTATTGATCGGGAGGGGTGTGGCGTACCGCAAAACGGAGGAAACAGACTTGTGTTGGAGCGCCTACGGTCGAAACGGGGTCCTGTTCATCGGGAGGGGTGTGGCGTACCACAAAGCGGGACTCCACGGCTACTGTTCATCCACCATCTACTGCCTCGCTCCAGCCTCCATGGGCTACTGTTCATCCACCGTCGACATCCTCCAGCCTCCACCTACTACTGTTCATCCACCGTCGACTTCCTCCAGCCTCCACCAGCTACTGTTCACCACGGGGGTCCTTTTCATCCAGCCTCCACCGGCTACTGTTCAACTAGCCCTCTTCACGGGGTCCTATTCAACCAGTCCTCCTCGGGGTCCTGTTCATCCACCCCCAACCGGCTCGGGTGTGTGGTGGCCTCCTCTCGATCGGGGTCCTATTCATCCAGCGGCAACGGCCTCTACTACCACGGGGCCCTGTTCATCCAACCCCCACCGGGAACTGTTCATCCAACCCCAAACCACGTACGTCTCGACTTGTTCAACCAACCCCCATGTTCACTGTTCATCAAGAGGCAGCAGGTTTGATCGGATTCAGTAAGCAGCACCAGCAGCAGCGATCGATCGCTCGGGTTCAGTTAGCAGCAGTAGCGAAGGAATCGCTCGGGTTCATTTAATAGCCAGGGATCGATCGCTCGGGTTCAGTAACGTAGCTAGTGCAATCGCTCGGGTTCAGTAAGCGAACGCCTCGCTCGGGTTCAATTAGAGCCCAACGCCTCGCACCCACGCGTGTACGTGTACGAGAGAAACGCGCAATCCCTCTGTGCATCGCTCGGCCCCGACCACCCACCATAACCGGGAACTCCCCAAAATTTTCCTCGCCCTCGCTTCTACCACGATTTTTTCCGTCATGGACGGCCCAAAGAATGTCATGCAGGTGCGTCTCCGGCCCGCCCAGGACGAAAAGCCCATTTTCTGTCTTGATTTTTTGTCATAGAAGTAGGAGCCCACCACATCTATGATGATACCGGGTTTTGTCACAATTATCGTCATAGAAGCGTCATAAGCATGACAGGAAAAAAATTCGTTCGGCCCAAAATGTCACGGATGTGTCTTTTTTTTTGTAGTGCATTAGTGTGTGGGTGTGTTTATAGACGTTTTCTCTGAGAGAGGAGCCACTGTAAGACGCATGGAAGTGAAGTCATACGAGCCACGATTTTAATAGTAGAAAAGCCACTTTATCTAAGCTGGTGTTCCTCCCTTGTTAGGCGCACAGTCGCGTGGATGTAGAAGGCACGTTTCTCAAGCAAAGGACGCATGTCACGGTGCCCCGACATGAAGGTGAAAGCATGGCCGATTCGAGAGACACGATTATGAAAAGCACGGACGTGAAGTCTGTACAGCCACGGTTCTGTACTAAGTAGCGTCATGAATTGTGTACTCATAAATGCGTGGACGTTCGTGGCTCTCTGTGTTGCAATGTTTCGGGTCACAGGCACGGGCGTGAAGCCCACAAAGGCATGGTGTGGTATTACACAGAGTCACGATTCTGTGCTAAGTAGCGTCATGACTTGTGTACTCATGAAGGTGTGTACGTTCGTGGCTTTCTGTGTTGCAGTGTTTCGGGTCACAGGCACGGGCGTGAAGCCCACAAAGGCATGGTGTGGTATTACACAGAGTCACGGTTCTCTCGATCGGCCATGCTTTCACCTTCATGTCGGGGCACCGTGACATGCGTCCTTTGCTTGAAAACGTGCCTTCTACATCCACGCGACTGTGCGCCTAACAAGGAGGAACACCAGCTTAGATAAGTGGCTTTTCTACTATTAAAATCGTGGCTCGTATGACTTCACTTCCATGCGTCTTACAGTGGCTCCTCTCTCAGAGAAAACGTCTATACACCACCCACACACTAATGCACTACAAAAAAAAAGACACATCCGTGACATTTTGGGCCGAACGAATTTTTTTCCTGTCATGCTTATGACGCTTCTATGACGATAATTGTGACAAAACCCGGTATCATCATAGATGTGGTGGGCTCCTACTTCTATGACAAAATCAACAGAAAATGGGCTTTTCGTCCTGGGCGGGCCGGAGACGCACCTGCATACATTCTTTGGGCCGTCCATGACGGAAAAAATCGTTAAGCGAGGCAGGAAAATTTTGGGGAGTCCGGTTATGGTGGGTGGGTCGGGGCCGAGCGATGCACAGAGGGATTGCGCGTTTCTCTCGTACACGTAACCGCGTGGGTGCGAGGCGTTGGGCTCTAATTGAACCCGAGCGAGGCGTTCGCTTACTGAACCCGAGCGATTGCACTAGCTACGTTACTGAACCCGAGCGATCGATCCCTGGCTATTAAATGAACCCGAGCGATTCCTTCGCTACTGCTGCTAACTGAACCCGAGCGATCGATCTTGCTGCTGGTGCTGCTTACTGAATCCGATCAAACCTGCTGCCTCTTGATGAACAGTGAACATGGGGGTTGGTTGAACAAGTCGAGACGTACGTGGTTTGGGGTTGGATGAACAGTTCCCCGGTGGGGGTTGGATGAACAGGGCCCCGTGGTAGTAGAGGCCGTTGCCGCTGGATGAATGGACCCCGATCGAGAGGAGGCCACCACACACCCGAGCCGGTTGGGGGTGGATGAACAGGACCCCGAGGAGACTGGTTGATAGGACCCCGTGAAGAGGGCTAGTTGAACAGTAGCCGTGGAGGCTGGATGAAAAGGACCCCCGTGGTGAACAGTAGCTGGTGGAGGCTGGAGGAAGTCGACGGTGGATGAACAGTAGTAGTGGAGGCTGGAGGATGTCGACGGTGGATGAACAGTAGCCCATGGAGGCTGGAGCGAGGCAGTAGATGGTGGATGAACAGTAGCCGTGGAGTCCCGCTTTGTGGTACGCCACACCCCTCCCGTGAACAGGACCCCGTTTCGACCGTAGGCGCTCCAACACAAGTCTGTTTCCTCCGTTTTGCGGTACGCCACACCCCTCCCGATCAATAGGACCTCGTTTCGACCGTAGGCACTCGAACACAAGTCCGTTTCCTCCTCCGTTTTATGGTACGCCAGACCTTCCCGATGAACGACCCCCGTTTCGACCGTACGTGGTCAACAAAAGGCCGTTTTCCTCCCATTTTGCGGTACGCCAGACCCCGTTCCGGCTTGTTCCGTCCAAGCTAGTTGCTCCCGTTGAACACAACCCATTCCGACCCAGTCTGTTGCCTCCCGATGAACAGGATGCTGTTTCTCGTTCCGACCCAGCCGGTTGGCTGCCGAAGAACAGGACCCATTGTTGTTGTCCGTTGCCTCTCCATGTACACGAGCCCTGGTCGTACAAATGCGCGAGTAGCGTTCGAACCCCGCCCGTATGTACTTACGTGGCCGTATTTTTTGGCATCTGGCTGTACGTACGTGTACACGGTTTTTGACTGACTGCCTGAACTGCTACGTCGAGGGCTCTACTACTACACGTGCCGCTGCTTGCTTGGCCACGGTTCATCGTTGCAGAAGAGACCGATCGACCAGTATGTACGTACCCATTCACGACCAAATGACAACGCTACGTACGCTTCGACCAGGTGGGTCTCGACTGTCAGGGAGGATAAGGAGGCACTCCTTGCGTGCGAAGTTATTGATGGTGGGTCCCACGGTCAGGGGGAGAATCATTGTTTTCCCGTAATATGGACGCACTTCCTTGCGTGCGAAGATGTAGCTGGTAGGTCCCAGCTGTCAGGGGGGAAACATTTTTTTAACAAATACAGAGTCCCTTCCAGTGGGTCCCCGCTGTCAGGTGAGGAATATTTATTTTACGTGTAATAAGAGGCTCTTCCTTGCTGCGGCCGTGGACCCAGCTGTCAGCCTCTCCACGTACAGTCCTCTTCTGATGGAAGTCGTTCCTTGACCATGTTAACCACGCCGCGCCGAGAGCACCAGCGTGTGACGACGATAAGGCCTAGGAAGGGGAGACGCGGACCGGAAGACGCGGTAGTGGATGCCCAAATGGAGAGGAGTACGAGGGTTGACTGGTTCAGCAGCGGTGTGAGGCTGCCGTCGCCGCAGAATAACAGGGGTTGTGGGTGAGTACAGGGATGGCCTGGCCACGGTGGGAGTAGGGTGGGGTGGTGAGGCCTGCACGGCACCACAGCCGCCACTGGAGGCAGGAGCAGCGGTCTTGTTGGCGCTGGTTTGGGCGGCTAGTGCAAGAAGATCAGCGATTGAAGAACAGCGACCGTTTGATTAAAATCCAACGGTCACTGCTGCTAGAATCGTTTGTTGACTAAGTTGACAAAGCCCTGCGTACACGTCACTTAGTAGGCCCACAGGTCACCTCCGAACCAGTGCGCCCCAGATGTCAGTGGGAGGAATCATTTTTTTCCTCGTAATAAGGAGGCAGTTGCTTGCTGCGGCCATGGACCATTGGGGTCCCTACTGTCAGCCTCTCCACGTACATCCCTATTCCGATGGCTGTCATTTGTTGAATGTTGAGCACGCCACGCCAGAGCACCAATGCGGTGGACGATGGTGAGGCCTAGGAATGGAACGACCCGAGCCGGCGAAGACCACACAGTGGATGCCCACACTAGGAGAGTATGATGGTTGACTGGTTCGGCTGCGGCGTGAGGCTGCCGCACCGGAGAATAACAGGAGGTGCGGGTGGGCAGAGGGATGGCCAGGCCAGCGGAGGTAGGGTGGGCCCGTGAAGCCGTCGTGACATCATAGCCGCCACAAGGAGGCAACAGCATCCCCGCTGGTTTGGGGCGGCTGGAGCAGAAGATCAGAGATTGAAGAAGCACGTCGGCCGTTGGATGGACATCCAGTAGTCACTGCTGCTAGAATGTGTGTTGACTGACAAAGCCTTGCTTAAACAAGTCAGCCTCGAAATCTGTGCGTGTACAGCCCATTTGCTATTTTTTTATAATTTACAGCCCATTTGCTAATTCATATGGAATTTATTGCAGCCCATATTCCATTTATAGAATTGCTGCCCATTTTCTGGTCAGTGCCAGGGTAAAAATTTGAACTAAAAAATATGCAATTTTAAAAATTCGCATATTTTTACTGGGGAACAAAATATTCTTAATCCAAAAATTAGTAGACTACAAACAAATTTAAAAATAAGTAGTACTATGTTATGTTAATCCAATGAAATATAAAATATCAGTGAAGACAAAAACAAAAAATGAAACTAATTGCCCATTGCTATATTTTTTTGGAATTTGCAACCCCTTTCATATTACTTTTAAGATTTACTGCCCATACTTTTTGGCCAGGCCGGAATGCAGCCCTCCTTGTCTTGAAAGATTTGCAGCCCAGTAAGTCGGAAAAAACAAATGGCTGCTCCTCTGAACAAATCCTCAAAAAAAACATTGTGCAATTCTGTCGTTAATTGACTATACGTGACAATGATGTGATTCCCAGATATCATCAGGGTGGATTGAGTAAAAAAATGAGGGGTGCATCTGAGTAGTAAAGAGGCGCTTGCTTGTGTTCGGGAGTGGACCTGGTGGGTCCGTACTGTCATACTCACAACTACAGTCCTCTCCCGATTCACTATGTTGACAGGGCCGGACGGCGGCGCTGCTGCGACGCACCAAGGCGGATGACGACGGCGAGGCCCGGTCGACAATACAAGCCGGAACCCATTATGCCACGAGTACGAGGTTCACTGGTTCTGGTGCGGGGTAGGCTGCCATCGCCGGAAAGAATAGGATGTCGGGGGAGTGAAGGGTGGGCCTGGCCAGTATTTCAGGGTACGATAGGGCGGCGATGCGTGCACGCAGCGCAACCAGCCATAGAAGGGGGAACAGGCGCTCCCGGCCGTCGTAGGTTTGGTTTTGGCGGCTGGACCGGTCAGACCCAAAAACTCATTATGCTGGATTATAAGAATTAATTTATATGGCTAAAACTTATTTTTAAATGCTGCAGAGCACCTTTTTCTTCTTGAGGTTTTTTTTGAGACAATTTTCTTCTTGAGGTGTGAAGCCGAGCACATTCGAAGCCCTGGGATAAAGTGGTGTCACAATGTTTGGGCTGGGTTGGGCATTCTTATCGAAAAAATAATGGACCAGAACTATTTACGATGTTACTACGATATGCATGGGTCCGCTGGTTGCAGAGAAAATGGTGGGAAAAAAAGACTGGTCGCTATCTTTGCCTAAAATAATATCGACAGAATGTAACACACTCTCATAGGAAATAATATCCTCCTGTTAAATTGACTTTTCAAATCGTAAATTTAAAGAACTGGTGCATGAGCATTTAGCTTTATTTATTTACTTATTTATGTTTAGGGGACCATGAGCATGTACCTGGGCCGGATTCATGTAGACCTCCCTTCCAGTTAATTATGGGCTCCTCTATTGGGCCTTCATCACTGGGCTGCATGTTATCGACAAGTGGAAATGTGTTCCGTACCAAAAATAGTATGCGCTACGTACGGGGCACTAAAGGATCGGACCATGCAACAAATTCCAAACATTGTGTTTGTCGTTCTAACAACACATTTATTCAACCAACAGACGAAATATACTACTGATTGTACAGTGAAAACAGCAGCAACAACAACCAGGGATCGGGGTGCAACAAAGCAGTAAGCAGGCTAGAGAGTAAATCGCAGCTCTCTCTTCCAACCAAACATCAGCCATCATTACAAAAGGGCTACCAAAAAGAACAAGTGTATGCATCAAACTAAATAAAATCCACTACACAAGTGTACGCATCTAACTAACTGGCTCAGTTAGACATTACTATTTATTAGCTGTGGAAATTGGCTGACGGCTTGAACCAAATGGGTGCTTGACGGGGGAAACTCCAGCCAGCAGGTCGAAGTCTAATACTTGCGACCCTCTCTCCTACTTTGGCGACAGAGCGTGGGTGGCACATATCAAGGTATGGTGCATGGAGAACGCATGGTACGCTGTGTACACACAGTTTTGCCTGATGAACAAAACCACGCGCTCCCATCATGATCATTGCCGTCGGTTATCTCCTGGTTAATCAGATAATTCAGTCCAAGAAATAGAGAGCGTGTCCCAAGGCTACTTACCAGCCTCCAGTCAAATTCCTAAAGGCCCAGAGAAGCGGGATCCTGCTCAAAGACCTTGCAGTGACTGTGATTGTATTCCGCGAAACAACACGTCCGTACATGCGAACGATCATCAATTGTTCGACGTCGACTGATCGAGCCAGGAACCACCTGCAACTGCCATGTCGCTTTTCTTTGAAAGGTTCTAGGATTAGGAAGGGTAGGGACACCAGGCGGCCTACAACATCATATCAGTTGGAGTCAAATAAAAAAGGGCTGTATTGTAGTCAATCTTAAGAACAGCATGTTTATGAGCATATTTTTTCAGTAAATGTTGACAGTAATATAAGCAAGTCATCATGATATCATAGGAAAGTAACATACTGCTGTAACAGCCGTTTGTAGCGATGACTGGAGTAGGCCAGCAATACGTCCAGCAATAGAAGGAGTCCATAGCGTAATGAAGCCCTTGTGTTCAATGGCATCAGAGAACCATGGAGGATGTATGATCCTGGGATGATGTGCATATTTATCCACTTACCGAAGTGACCTGTCAGATAGGCGAGACCCGCGGTTGAAGAACACATTAGCCTGAATCTTTATAATTCGCAGATCTTGTGGGCACTTGGCAGATTACAACCTTGAGCAAATCAAAGTTGGTACATGTTGGCTACTGTAAGATTCCGATTTTCTGGGCCGCGGTGCCAAGCAGTGCAGTGTTAATCGAAGAAGGGGGATCAATCGCCGGGTGTAGACCTCCATGAGAATTCAGCTCCGTGACCATCGACGAGCACCATCCATGACTGTTCATGCCGACCCAGTACATACCGTTAATGTAGATGAGGGAAATAGGGATCGGATCGTAGTCGAGGGGGTTGATGCTCGCCACCCACTACGATCGTTATGCTGCGTGACACACACGTCTTTTCTGAAATCCGCGCTCACAAGCAGGGAGCTGGCTTAAAAAGCTCTGGCCTGAGGGCTTTGAGTAAACGGTACAGCCCCGACGAGCACGCGGCGACGGCATGGTACCGAGATTGTCCACACGCGAAACAATGAGCTTGATTACCTCTGTGGGAGCGAATTCCAGCCACTCTTTCAGCGGACGCTGCTCAGTTCTCTGCATTGTTAGTGCTTGGGTTTCGGAAGAGGGGGGGTGCCTAGCGGGGATGGAAGATTGGACGATTATGTTGGACGAGGATGGAGAAGCGAATATTGGTTGCGGAAGTGGACAGGTGATGATGACAATGTAGCAGCAGCACGCCGCTTGACTTACGAGACACATCCACCCAGCAGCGTAGGTCATATCGATGCCAGACAACTTGCTTGAGTTCCATAGTACTATATAATAACTACAGTACCTACTACTATGCCCTAGTTTGCATATAGTGGAGTAGGACTCTGCTCTACTACTAGCACCGGAGGATTAGTATATTGTAAAATAGTTACAAACTTCAATGCCCGAGCGTGGAACGACTATGAACCGCCATCGGTGCTAACTCCAATCCCCAGCAAACGTTCGCTAGGAGACATGGCAGTTGCAAACGCCCATGACGCAGTTACAGTACTGTGTAAGGGTGGCGGTTTTGTCAAATACTATGGCTTAAAAACAGGCCACCGTCGGATGGAAATCTGACGGTTATGTGGGATTCGCCAGGATGGGCCATGGCGAACAATCGCCAGATATCATTACTAAAAAAAGGTTAGAACACCCGGGGCTTAACTTGCACACGACTGACCACTAACAATGATACTCAACATAGTTGTAAAAATGGTCAAAGAACATGTCTACGTGGTGTTTGGAATTATATGCAACTAGCAAGATGCCCGTCATTGCACGGAACATCAAGATGCATTTTTTTAACAAACACCTATTGTGATTGACCCATGCGGAGTAATCCCATGTGTAAAAACTAATGATATCTCGAGAATTTCATCGGAAAAATGGTATCTCGAGAATTTCGTCGAAAAATGATATCTCGAGAAGATGAGAGATAAGTGAGGAGAGTGGGGCGTGTGTGTGACTGGTGGTCGGACTGGGCGGAGGCATGGGGATGGACGGCGCCGCAAGCGGCCACATGCCAATTGTTCCAGAGACTTCCTTTTTAATTGCTCAACAATGAGGTTGTGGGAGATAAGGATGAACGAGGGAAGGCCTTATCTGCAAACGTGGAGAGAGGTGCGGGTATCTTTTGCAAAATTGCCATAGTTTGCTTTCTATCCATCACATATAGATCGGACGTGTCTAATTGCAAGATGGCAGGCACACCATCATCACCAACTCGGTTTTTTTATAAGAGAAAGTAGAGAAGTAGAGAAAGTGAGAGTAGAGAAACGAAGGGAGTACTAGTAAGGAACCATCTACTGCTTCGTGTGCTACTCCTACCTCCATTCGCGGGCGCAACGTCCCCTACAGTCACTCCCGTTTCATGGACGGCCTGGTTGATCCTGCAAGGTGCCCTGCGTCTACAGAGTTTCGGCTACGAGAGGTACATCGACCAGCACTCGATGGGGGAGATAGTTCCAGATGCGCGCACAGCGCCCTGCTACTCCATGAGTGCACGCCGCCGTTTAGGGCTCACCGGCGAGCCTCATGCATCACCTCACGACACCGTCCGTCAATCACTACTGGCCCGTGGCGGTGAACATCAAGTACGACGTGCTACCCTTTCACCGGGCTGGAGTCGCTGGAGGATCGCCGCCGCCTGCTAGTCACGAGAGGACGGCAGCGCTTCTCCTCTTTCGTGGCACCGGCAAGGCCCGCCAGGCCGCCGCCCTGTCTCTGTAGTGTGCGTCAGGGCAACAACACGCTGACGCTGACACGAGGCCGCTGTACCGTGCGTGCTCACTGTTACTGCCCCTCCGAAGTACACGCCCACGCTGCCTCCATCCACGCTGAATGGGACTGTGTGAGCTGCTCCGTTCCCGCAATGTGGACATGGAAGACGCCTGTATGATTTCACCCCAAGATGATGCACGGGGACTCCAAGGAGTTCACCTGGTCATATGCATTAACCAGTCAACTTTTCATCATTAGTCTTCGCTCAATGTAAGCTGCTGTCTAAGCATGTGGGACTTCTTATTTATATAGATTAGAACCTTCCATGCATGATCTTGCTCTATTAGAGTATCACGCTTGAATAAAAGTGATCCATTTATGGTTTAGTCTAGAATCTTCCATGTATCCTTTTGCTCCATTAGAGTTCTCTCTTGCCATTTATGAGATTAATTGTGAATTTTTACTGCAGTAACGGTGAAAGACTTAAGATGAACCATTTCTTACATCTCCTCTGCCCCTTCCAAGTCATCCTGTAAACAAAATCGATACTCAAAAAATTCTTAAAGATCATTTCTTGCAAAGCACAATAAGTGTTATTTCTTCGAAAGTTTTGGATGCAGTTGAACACTTGAACGCTTTTATTTGACAAAGATACTTTTTTATCTATTTAGCCTACATTTACTATTCACCCGATGCTTGTGAGCTCTAGAGAAGAAATAATATCCTTAGCAACCTATCGATACTCGTTACACATGAGATACCCCACATACTTGTCAAAATAAACAACTCCCCGATCAATGCATTTCACTGTTCCGTGCAATGCACGGGCACCTTACTATATATAGTACGACCATAATTTAACTAACATTATATATAGTACGATAAATGCTCATGCATGTCACCAAAAATTTATCATTGAAAACTATATTCAATATGAATCCAACGATATAGTTTTTGTGACATGCCCTAACATTTTGTCGTTAAATCTTCAGTCAAATCAATGGGGGACTAATAAACCACGACGGAGGTAGTACTAGTGTAGAGGGCGGCGCGCGCACGGGAGTCTCACCACCCGCTCGTGGCGCGGCAGTAAAGCCGTCATATCAAAAAAACCCACCACTCCCAGTAATAAGTGGCCTGGTAAAATAAACGGACAAGCAACCATCACATCCCTTCTTCTTTTTGCATTTCATCTCTCTGCATTTACTTGTCCGGTTCATCTCGCACCACCGATCCCAAGCTACTACTCTTAGGGCCAGTTCTTTTGGCGGATTAAAAATAAGCGTCTCTTCCCCAGTCTTTCCCATAAGGCGCCTCACTCATTCATTTGGGCTTCTAAACTACTACCTCCGTCCTGGTTTTTTAGTCACCATGGTAATTTGTGCTAAATTTTGACCAAAGATTTAACTGATAAAATGTTAGTGCATGTCAACAAAAATTTATTGTTGGATTCGTATTTGAACATAGTTTCCCATGATATAATTTTTTGTGAAATGCATAAACATTTTATTAGTTAAATTTATGGTCAAAATTTGACACATGTTACAATGGGGACCAATAAACCAGGATGGAGGTAGTAGTTATGGGATTACTAATCTAGAAGCCTAGTAGTAGTACTCAAGTTGGAATTCCAATTGCACAGCACAACTTGTTAGGCAAAAAATTCGATACAGGGTGTACGAAGCAGTTTGGGAATTTGCATGCCCCCCGACCAGTGATATACTCCGTACAAAGTACGATAGAGAAATAACCACAGAGAAGGAAGCTAAAAGTAAACAATCAAACGAGCATTTTTGCATTTCTTTTGCATCGAATCGTTTCACAAGCTTACTATTTTTATTTTCTACTTTTCAAAAACCGCATTGTAATGTTAAAACGTGCATTTGCACGTACATAGTAATAGTAGTAGCACAGTCTGCAAGCATTATAGAGAGAGACGTGTAGTGCGATATGTTAAGTTTGTGGCTATATGCACGTACTTACAAAATGCGTACTGATACACAAGGTTTCCAAACTTTTCCTTTTACATACTTATTAAGGGCGCTAAAATTCCCGAACGTTCGGGATTATCATTTCCGTCCCAAACTAATGAAACCGCCTTACGAAACTAAATTATTCCTAATAAAAGCCACACGCTCGCAGGAGCGCTGCGGCGCCGCGAGTGCCCTGGTGCGCGGCCGTTCCCCAGCATGGCGACACATGCCTCTTTCTCAGCCTCGCAACTTGCGAGTGCTGATTGGCGGCTTGCCGCGGGCGAGCGCGATCTTACCAGTCTGGTGATCCGGCGCCAACAGGTACTCCTCCTTGCTGGAACGTGCACCCGGTCCACGTACTGCCAAGCGTAGATGACGTGCTTGGGCCCGACTGCACTCAGGGCTTTGGTACGAGCGTCCTCCACCACCCTCACGGCCCTCGCACGAGCCTTCTGCCAAAGAGCCAATTGCCTGACTCTCTCGGACGTGACATAGGCCTGCCAGCAGCATGCCCGCGCGCGGCTTCTCTTCCTTCTTGGCCTTCTTCTCCGCCTCTATTTTGGCGCACTCTGCCGGAGGCAAAGCCCTCCCACAAGGCGACCTCCATTTTTTCCAAAGCTCCTCAAGGCTAGGGGGCTCGGCGGGCGGCGCGACGTTCCTCGTAGCAGGGAGCCGACGCTCCTCCGACGCGCTTGCTGGTGAGACTTGGAACACCGACGCGTCCACCTCAACACTGTCGCGGCGAGGAGCGGAACGCCGACGCGTCGCGGCGAGGAGCAGAACACCGACGCGTCCACCTCGACGCGTCGCGGCGAGGAGCGGAACGCCGACGCGTCCTCCTCGACTAGTGGCGGCGAGGAACGGAACGGCGACGCGTGACCCTCCGCGCGGGGCAAGCGAGGGGCCCCTAGGGCTTGGGAGGGGCGATGCCATGGTGGTTGACGTGAGAGGGAGGGGGAGGGATAGCGATGAACGTGAGCATTCTTCCGAATGCCATGGGAGGTGCAGTATTTATAGTGAGCAATGGCACACCTATGTAACATATGTTGCGTGATAACATAACAGCTAGGTGGGCCTATTTGTTGGAGTAAATTACGGGGGAGGGAAGGGGTGGAATATTGCTGGTCACAACGGATTGGACGAGCGCGGGGGGAGAGAGTCATGCATGCAGATTTTTTTCACACGGGGTGAGTGGTGGGACTGTCGGAGGGAGAAGGAGAGTCAAGCAGGCAGATTGTTTTCACACATGGAGAGGAAAAAATTTGGAGACGAACGGCTTCCTGCAGGTATGGGGAACGGTGCATAATAAGTCATCTTACATGCAATGAACTCACCATTGCTGCCGGGCTAGGTATAGTCTCTACGTCATTAAAAACATACACGCCACCAACATGGACGAGGAAGCCATGGCGCTGTGGCGCCAACGCTTTCCGCGGACATCATCAACGAGCACGAGTTTCTACGCGCAAAGGAGGGCGGAGAGGGAGAAGAGGAGGGCGGAGCGAGGCGCCTATCACGAGGACATGCGTACGCGGAAGGCGGCGCTCAATTCTTCATCAAGCTAGAGCAACGTCGCCCTGGGACTCCGACGACGATCGGTATCTTGACGCCTACATTGAGACGTCGGAGAGGACATCACCGAGCGGAGTTGGACGACAGGATTAGTTGAACTATCTATTTTTTTATCTATCTATGCTATATCTATGCTGAGAACTATCTTGTATCTATCTATGCCAGCATCGACTCGAGTCGAATGTGTATCGAGTCAGAGTAGAAAAGGAGAAAAAAATATAGCACCGCTGGAGCGGCGCGCGTGCACAATTTTTTGCAGCAGCCGCTGAAGCCAGCACTTCGCGGCCCGCAAAAACTGGCTATTCCGGAGCTGTAAACGCTTTTTAACGCGCCGCGCATTGCCTTCTGTGGGAGATGCTCTAACATGGCATGATGGCTTTTAATGTTGCCCACAAGATGCATGAGTATTACTATATTTTTCTTGCCATGTTGAGATTTTAAAACTACGAATGCGAACATGCAGAGGAGCAATGAAGAACCAAACACGGGATATTGGGGAACTTCAAGGAATTGGGCAAGTAAGAGGAGCTGCACCGAACCTGTAAAACGAGCTTTGGTAAGTAACCACCCTTTCAATTACTTTCGTTTAGCCTCGTGTTCTTCGATGTGTATATGTTGTAGTTTATATTTCTCTAGCCTCGTTTTTCTTCGATGTGTAATAAGAAGAGTCTTAATCGTCCTAATGCTTTCATTTTTAGCTTGATGTAGGAAGTGGGTGTTCTCACCTTGGAGTCTGTTTTTATATTTCTCCTTTTGAATTCACTTCTCCGAGTCCTGTTTATCTGGCTTCTACTTAATGAATCTGGGTAGCTCTGACTATTGATCTAAAAAAGAAGTAACTTCGTGTCAGGATGCAGTTCCTACGAGGAGGGAAGTATGGTCAACCTCGAATCATGTTTCCAAAATGAGGTGGATTACACACAAGGTGCCCGTTCCCTAATGATGCTGGATTAGACACAAGGTGCAAATTCCCTATGATGCTGGATTACACACAAGCCAGGTGGAGTCGTCAACTGTTCGTGTCCTTGTGGCTCTAGTAAAGGCTGAAAAGAAAGCGTGCAGCAACCTTGAATGTAGCTGAGTTCCTGAAGAAGCGAAAAGAGCATCAGATGCTCTCTTCACCCAAGCCAAAGAAAGATGAAGAAGACAGAAAGAGCTAGCAGAGCAGGCTAGGACTCTCCTGCTATCTAAAACTGTTGTCAATACAAGTTTTCCTCATAATAGCTAGGTTCAAAGTGTTATCCATTCAGCATGCCTTTGTGATGTCCGTCATCTACTGATGTGACACAAAATAAATTTTTTTGGGTCAGTATAACAACCATTACTTTCCAAACATAATTGACGAACCATTGGACATGGTATAGTTCACACACGCAAGCCCAACATTCCAAGTTCACTTCCACATCAAACTCATGTTCACATACTGCACATTCATAGATAAAGTCCACAACCATGATTCACTTCAAAGCCAAAAAAAATGTGAGGAGAGTTATAATAAGAAAAAACTCTAATTCCTACTACCAGTGCAGCACAACAAATCAAGACCATACGTAATTAATTATATTTTTGGACATTTTTTGACTAAACACGAATAACTTCTGGAAGCAGGTATAATTTCTAATGCCAGCCGCGGCTGGGGTCCATGATGTTTTGAGCCAAACCGGGCAACAACCGGGTGTCTATGCCGGTGACGCGGTTGGTTGTAGCATTCGTGGGTTCGGAGCGGCGGCGGCACCGTGCTCTACTATTCCTCAGTGTCGGCGGTGGCCGCGGATGTGTTGGCCACCTCCGCTAGCATGCCGCGGTTCCGCCAACGTTTGTGTCGGATGGTGCGGCCACCCATGGTGCACTGGACGCCGTGGTCCCTCGTGTGCCGGCGTGCACAACTGGCCACTCCTCTGCGAGCAAGACTTGGAGCGTCGAATTGATGCACCAGGGCTAGCTTGGAGCGGCGGCTTGCTCCTCTCCGCTTGCCCGCCTGCAGCCTCGCCCATGGTACGACACCTGGGGTGGAGAGGAGGTGGTGGCAGCAGTTGCCTGGCTCGTCGAGGCACCCAACCGGCTTTTTATGCCGAGAAGTCGTCCTCCTGCTCACCGGATGCTATGGAAGTGTGGAGAAAAATGGTGCAAGGAGGATATGGGGAGCGGCGGTGTGGTGCGGTCTTGCCAGCGTCTGGCTCGTTTAAATAGCGGGCGAACGAGAGGAGCCAACCGGCGTTGTGTTCTAAATGCCGCGGCTCGCGGAAGGACGTGTTGGCCCTCACACGCGCGGATTCAATGGAGGCAGGCGGGGCAGTCTGAAGCCGGTTGCATCGGCGAGGAGGCGTGTTCAGCCTGGCTTGCAGCGAGTGGGGCCCTCTGGCCGGCGCTCGGTTCAATGCCTGCGCTATGATAGGGTCACTTCCGTGTCAGAGCAATCACTCCCTCCAGTCCTTTTTGTTTGGGTATAACAAAATCTCATTTTCATTAACAGTTTGCAGTAAAATTCATGGACAAACTTTGTCCAAAACGATGGGGACTACAAACCAGGATGGAGGTAGTAGTTATGAATTCCATTTTCGCTCCATACCATCATTCTAAAAACTAGTAGTATACCCGCCATTGAAAATCGGAACTCTTTACCCCGCTAAAAAAATGATATTTTAAAACATGGTACTGATCAGTGGCGACTGGCAGCCACCGCCTCCAGGTCATTCATTGTGGTCCCGACCATCAACTCCTACGTATCAATTATCACGCGAGCTGACTATTCCTACAAAGGTTTGCTCCACCACGTACCTGGTACCCGCGCATGCAGCAATCATGTGCACCTAGGGTTTATTGTTTATGGTGCCTTTACGTAACTCTCATGTGTGCGAGACAGCAAGAGACCGACTACGTGCATGCGCCTCTTCTCTTCATATATGTACTCCACAGTTTGTCTGGTGTGCCCAAAAATTATACAGTAATAACTAGCAATGGCCAAAGCGTTGCCACACGTTCAAAGTAGATATACATATTACGATTTGATAGAAAGAGTCTAGTTTTGAAAACGTTATCACTAAAAATATGTTATGTTTCACTCAAAATATATTCCTTGCGGTTTTGATGAGATAAGGGAGGAATGTGGTTGTTTTCATAAGATTCGAGAAGTGGTATATTTGTTGCAAAAGCCCATGTTGTGTGTGTGGTGTGTGTGTGAGAGAGAGGGAGAGAGAAGGAGGAGGACGGAGTGCATGTGTGACAAAGCAACAAAGAGTGTGTGTGCGAGAGGTATCACCATAAAATGAGGCGATAGTGCGGTGTGCACGATCGAGAGGGCGTGTCTCAAGAAGGGACGAAAAATCTACATAGATACAAGGAGCATGAGAGAGACATGTATGAGATAGTGGAAGCAAGAGTGTGGCGATGTATAAACCTATCTGGAGGCTGGTCGATCATGTTTGTGAGAGAAATACGAGCGGGGGTGCAAAAGCGAGAGGTTTTGTGTGTGTGTGAGAGAGACGGTAGTCGGAGGGGAGTGGAAGCAGGAGTTATGTGTGAGAGAGAGAGAGAGAAAGGGGGAGAGTTTGTCTGATCGGTAACACAAATGAATAATGTCAGTTTTTATAACTGAGATGAAGACGGAAAGGAGGACCCCAACAAACGTTTGTGGTGCGGGAGAGAGTAATTCTAGTGGTAGGAGTCATATCTAGAAAGATATAGGGTGTAAGAGAACCTAGAGAGAAAGACAAAGTGAAAGACGAGTGAGAGATAGTGTGTGGCGGTGAAAAAGAAAGCTTGGTACCTAGTGATACCAGAGAATGATAGAGACATGAGAGATAATGAAAACCGTGTAATGTTATAATGATAGGAGAAGTGTGACACTTCTCAAGGGAGACGCGGAAAGACCATGTTTGCGAAAATAGAAGAAACTGAAGTGAGGCGTGCGGGTGAGTTGGAGAAAAGAGAGTGTAGCTACACGAAGGAGCACAGCAGAGAGTGGGCGTGAAAAAGATTCAAATATTTAGTTGCGTGTATAGAAAAATGTCAACATAAAAGGGATCCAAATATTTGAATTTGTGATTGATGAGATAAACAATGTAATTCTACTCGAACCAAAATTGTCTATCAAACAATGCATACTCCTATGAATTCGCGCGCATCTGATGTTAATTTCTAATACTAGATACTACTAATCAATCCATTTGGAAGTAGATACATATTTGGTTTTAAAAAATTTGAATTCACAACCTTATTGATTTTGAGCTCATTGTATTTGTAAATCATATATATAATATAAAGGAGTAGAATTCCTTTGTTGTGCTTTGAAAGTTATATAAAAAAATGATTGATATAGAATTTTTGTTTGAATCAAAAATAGTCCTGCCCGAAAAAACAAAAGAAGATAACAAATGGATTGGAATTGCTAGTTGGCACAGTAAACGCAAGATGTTTTAAAAAATTATAACGAAGCGGCCCCAAACTCCAGTAATCGCCCGAACAAAATATTGGGAGATGCAAATTACTGGACTTCCCTACATTGCAACACAAGCGGCTCGGCTTTCCATAGGTCTTGAAATAGAGGGCATTTGGTAATTTCACTCAAACATGACTAACCGCCTCTCACCCTGATTCATACCACGGTGGGCACCAAAACACAGTTGGCCTCCTCGGACCGAAAAACGCCTCTCACTTGGATTTCATACCGGTGGGCACCAAACAAGCTCTCCTACGGCCGAAACAATCTCCGTCGGCAAATATTCGTGTGATGCGTAGATGTACACGTCCTATCCCCAGCAAGCCCAATATTCCTGTGATGTCTGAAATAAATTTTAAACAAGGGGATAAGTTGGTAACCTTCCCGCATTTTGAGACAAAGCGGCGTCCCAAAGACCTGGTTCCCCCTAACCTTTCTCCCTCATTTCCCCATTAGGTACTACATGGGGGCCAGCCAAAACAAAAAAACCCTCTCCACCCCCCAGCCTCTCCGTCCGCCACACAACCACCGCCGTCCTCTCCACCATGCCGGCGACCCTAGCGTCATCGATCACGTTCACCACTTCGCAGCGTCAACAAGCGATCCGTCACACACGCTTCGACCATCCATACCTCCACGTTAACAACGCAATCGTCCACCTTTGCCGGTGCCGCATACTACGAACGTCTTGATCCACCGCGTCGGTATATTTCCCCCACACCAAGTTCTACCATCCTAGATGCTGATTCCACGCCGCGACAGCATCAACAGCTACCACATCCTACCCACAATCATAAACCCAGCAGATGCATACACGGCACGCCGACCAGAGCGGCGGTACTTCTTTCGTATTTGCTCAACTTATTATCCGACAGCAAGAAATAGATACGCCGCTCTTACGTGAGTTCCTTGTCCTCCCTGAAGAGTCTTACTGGTTAGTGAAGCAAACATGGTTTGAAGTTGCCTTGTCCGCTCCCCTGCCATCCTTCACATACCGCTATGGCTACGCTCCAACCTTATACTCGCACATGCTTAGGTTTTCCCCTTTATATTTCCACACTAGTTTTATAATGACAGTAGACTAATTTCACAATTGTGTCAGTCATTTTTGAGAGCCTCGCCGGAGTTCGCCGAGGGAGGAAATGGCTCGGGTGGGGACGTGGTTGTGGGGGCGGTGGCCTGGCGTGCTGGGGCCCGCGCCGAACGAAAAAAACTCTACCGTCGGGTGGGGGCGGGGGTGGGGGTGGCGGAGAACACATCGTGGGGGCGGTTCAGGGGGCAGGCAATGGGGGGTCGGGGCCGATGGTTTCGGAAGCCGGCGGCCCGTGCGATGTTCTGTAGGGAAGATCAGAGACGATGAAGAGAAGGGTTAGGAGCGTCTGATCTTCATCCAACCTCCTTAAATGGTCGACTGACCCCATGATGAAAGTCCACTCGACTTGCATGCAGACATTACTTTAATCTTCATAAACCATCATCGTAGCTGCTTAGCACTGCTCAATATCCACAAGCTAAACAATGGTGCCACTTCATAATTCGCAAACTAGGTTGCCCAAATACGAATGTGATATGATGCCGATCTTACTAAAACCAGATATGTTTAATTGGTCAGCTAGATTTTCCTACTTTACTTTCGAAAAGCACGTGCACCACATATAGAGAGACAACTGGAGTTGCCATCTTACTGCGCTCTGGTTTCAATCATGTGTGGGCACGCGAACGACATTTAATTATAGAAAAAATCTTGCTTTGCTCTTCTTTAAGCATGTTCCTCTTCTGGTCTTCTTTAATAGTATTCGCTCTCCGTTCGCTAAATCAAGTCTTTGTATGATTTCCCATGGCTACATATGTAGCCAAAATGAGTGAATCTAAACACTCTAAATGATCTGTATACATCTGTATGTGATCCATAGTGGAAATCTCTACAAAGACGTAATATTTTGGAACGTAGGAGTATATATATAGTACAGTATGTTTGTCAATCTTGTAGTGAAAGAGAGTCAGGGACTTTACAGTGGTAGAGGTCTATTCTCAGTCGCTTGTATGGACACTTTCATTTCAACTCTCGTGCTCTTGATTCGTAGGATTTTTGTAAACTAGGATAGGAATTGTAGTGTCCTGCCCCACTTGAATCCTTAAAGATTAGCAAGGAATGCGGAGCTATGTCGCCTTTGAGAGTTACACTGATTTAACAGTACCACACCTTCAAATGAAGAGAGCTAGTATCCGAGCCTTTCTACCGTACCCGGCAAGGTAAGCCCCTATTTTTCCCAGCAAGTTCCACTTTCCCTAATTTTACTTGTGATGCTTACGGTTTTCCCGTTATTCTCAACACTATGGATCTGTGTAGCTCTTTGGTTTCGCACTAGCCGCATCCACTCTTGAAGCTAAACAACACACCAATCATAAGTCCAAAGCTTACTTCTTTCAAATACGAATTGTGATCTGATACTGAATTGTTAACAGACACACATTTAAAATTGGTCATGCTATGCTCCCACTTGATTTTTCCAATGCATGTGGCAATATAGAGAGACAGCATGGATTGCATTCTTTGGGCGCTGTGATTCATCATGAGTGGGCAACCACATTGTCTTGAAGAAGCGAATCTCTCAAAATATGCTTCCTCTTCTGTTCTTTACATTGCCTCTTTTTGTTATTCTGTATTTAGTACGTACCGTATGTTCCTTGTCAGGAAGGGGAGCAGGGGACATCTCAGTCACCAGCTGATAAGCTGGCCTGTACGTGATCGATAGGCTTTCAATTAGTAGCGGCAATACAACACCCATATTTTTCTGCCCACCCAGTTCTACTTTCCTCCCGAGTTATATATGCTAGTTATGGTGTACCCCTTTTATGTCCCCTACATCTGCCTAGTTGCTTGTGTGCCTTGTTATCATGGTTTGGGCACTAAACTCTCTATACATTATATTATAACCTTCTCTGCAACTAATCCTTACTTTCTGGAAGCCTATTTTTTTGTGTACTTGTGCATATTATATTATGCACGATCTATTACAGCACACAATGGGCTCTCTCATCAGAACCAAATCCATGATACACACAGGGTTTAACAGGGAGCCCCTATATTATAATATCCTCCTGCATTACAAAGATATCTCACTACTATTTATGTTTCAATGCTTCTGAGATAGTGTACTAATCACAATTAATATGAGATGCCCCCCCCCGCGCAGCAGAAGAATATTCTGGACACTGGCTATGACTAACAAAATTGTCACCAAGGCATTGAGTTCTATTCTAGATGCAATGAAACTCATACGCCCCCCCCACCTTCAGATCTTGTTTCAGAATATGATCCTAATGACATTCTGACCTTAGGAGTCGCAGGCAGATGGCCTGTCCTGTTTCACCCATCTGTGCCGTTCTAATTTGGCAGGTTTATTGATTACGCGTATCTTGCATAAGGTGTCTTGCATTTCTTCTACTTTGTTGGCACTGGCCATCTGCTTAGTTTACCCTCATATATGTCAAGATGCATGGGCCCACATACCATTATCATACTATTCCATCTGTCACATACTAAGTTTTTCACTCAAATGGCTGTTCTTGTTGCAATCTAGACATCAAAAAGGAAGAGGGTGATTGCCGGAACTGAAGGACACCAGCAAAGTCCTGAAAAACGTTGTGGTGCCGGAGAAATCAGATGCACCCCACTTTATTGCTCTAACCAAAACACCCAGTGACCAAAAAATGTAGGAACCGACTCCAGCATACTGTACCCATACTTTACTGGGCCACACATAGCCACCCCACCACACAGGACCTCACTCCAGCAAAAGGTATGCCGATTTCAGTGCCATAGGGACCACCGTACCACGAAAAATCCACTCCATCAAAAAGTACAACAAGTCCACCGCCGAAGACCTATCCCAACTTCAGAGACGGCCAAATTCCTCCTGCAGATGGAAACCCCATTCCCGTTATTCCTAGTTTAAAAGACAATGCCTTTCAATGTTTTAGGGACTACGTGCATATATTCCATCATGGTAAAGGAAGATTATAGTGAGACACACAACCATCTTCCTTTCCCACTCAACGTGTAAGTGCTATTGTTCAGGTGATTTTTTCCTGTTTCTGCTAGATTGAACACATCAATGATTTACACTTACATTGTTGTAATAGGCGAGGGTCATTGGATTATCATGACACAAAGCTTGCTTGAGCATTTTCAAGGAAGCATTGCGCAGTATCGGTGTTACCTGGGAAAATCACACTTTATGTGCAAGTCCTATAAACGAACTTCGTGGGAGTCCTCCTGTGGCTAAATTTATAAGACATTGAATGGAAAAACCTGTTATGCACTGGTCCTTTGTTCGCAGGATTAGGTACTATCTAGATATCACATGACAATTTGAACGTCTACTTTCCGCATGTGCCTTACGGATCTCTTTTGCAAGAAATTGCTTGAAGACACTTCCGTTGAAAAGGACGCCAGATATCCGCAAATAGCTGTCCCGCTGCTTTGCTCTTGTTAGTACCTGTTGTCCTGTATACTGTACTTGCATTCATTCCTGGTTCTTATGTGACAGCATATGCATGATCAGCTTGCTTCTCAATTGTCCGCTCCAAATTTATCAGATCTGTATTAATGGTTACCTTAATGTAACATATACCCATTCCATGAAAAGTTTACGGCTGTCATTGTTCTTGTAGTACCCTGCTGTTCTTTCTTTGTCAATTGTACTTATATGGACAGCTAGTTGTGTTCATGTAACCATCACTCTGCAGCTTTTTTCCTTTGCCCTCCATTTTTCTACACATCAATCTATATTACTCTTACCATAATGTTGGGATAACAACCAATGGTACTTGAAGAAGTTTAGCTCTGCATTGCTCTTGTTGTACCTTTTGGGGCCTGTATCGCTGTACTTCATGATATCCTACTTGGTTATGTTAGCATCACTCTTCATCTTATCTTAAATATTCTCCCATTTTTTCTTATATTATCACATCTATTTTACTCTAACAAATGTAGAATAAAAGCATGCGTATGAAGAAGATTTTCTGACGGTAAACTTCTTTGATTCCCCCCCCCCCCTCAAACATGACAAGGGCTTTCTAGAGCGGTCCTTCACATATGTAAGTTTGTCCTTGCTCAAGCCTTCAAACTTTGTTGTTATATTTGGTAGGAAGACTACACAGCTGTTTATTTTTGGTGTTTGCCCATCAAATTGCATTTTCAAAGTTATTATGAAGTTCATAACAAAGTTGTCCTTCTCAATTTAAGTTTTTCAGTTGGACAACCAAGTTCCTTCTTCATACCATGTAATTAAACTATACAGATCAGTGATCTCTTTTGCACTGTCATTTGCTTCTGTTCTTGATCCGAAGCCCGTGGTGTGTGAACTACTAACCCACTACATGCACAATGTCATATTCCTGCAATGTCTTAGCTCATGAACAATTTCATATCATTCTAACTATTATTTAAACCTTCTCTTTATGGCCAATCTGAAATGGGATAAATTGACAGCACACAATCATTGATACTTATAGTTCTTGATCTGTAATTCCAGTGGTGTCGTGGAAAGCTGCCAACTCCCTTCACAATGGTCATTTCCTGCCATGTCTTAACCTGAACATACCTATTGGTGTTTTAATGCTATTTTAGAATTGTGTCTCTTCTATTCGCCAATAAGAAATTGTGATGATTAGCACACAATCTTATATTTCAAACTTTCATATGTTTGCTTATTTCTCTTTCAGAGTGAGAGGGGATATAAGGCGCAAACAGCGCAGTCTCATCAGCTTGCTCAGCTGCTTGCGCTGCAAGCTCCCGGCAGGGCTAACCTTTCTTGAAATCTATTGAAGTGCTGTCGTTTTGTATATATTTTGTCGGCGTGGTTTATTGCACGGGGCGATCTTTATGCCCAGTTGTATGTACTCTACCTGTCTGCTTGTGCTTTATTATCATACGTGGCAAACTTTGATGCCAGTGGATGTAATATGCCGTAATTTTTTCTTTAATTGTATAGTCTATGTTTTTTCTTATTCGATGTGCATTATTTTACTGTATATATATCCTGTTCCTTCGCTCCATGAAAAGTCAAACCGCCCAAACGTAAATTACGGTACATAATCGGGCGTCATGCAAATCACTATATATGGGCCCGCATCATGGGACCCGTCATCTTGGTGCCCGTTAACCCCTAAATTTAAACATGGCCCACTGTAGTTTTTGGGCTTTTTATATAGGCCGATTACACCACCGGCCCTTTTTGGCAAGAAAAATTTCAAGGGCTCTTATTAGTGCGAAAAGTCGGTTGGGCCGAACGTGTGGAGAACAGCTCCGGGCCGACAGCAGGCCGAAATCGACCCCGGCCCATGATTGTGCCATCACATCACTGCCGTTAACAGCCAAATTGTCTCGGTCCTTGTTTGGCCCAATCAGATTATCGGCTGTGAGTAGGCCAGAAGGCAAAGTTGGCCAAATTAGGCCCACTATATGAATGGGCTTTTAACAGCCGAAATAAATATAGGGCCAAAATGTTAAACGGGCCTTTAACAGCCGAAACTAATATTAGCTGTACTATTAATGGGCCTTTAGCAAAACAGAAATCCGACCGGCCTCAATGGCCCAAAAACACAAGCGTCCGTTTTGACGGGGTCCGAATCTGATATGGGCCATAATTTAGCCACAAAGCATGAAAGGTTCTTAAAGGGCCGATCATATAGTGGCCGTAATATGGGCCCCAGAACGTGGTAGTCTTTAACGGGCCAGATCTCATATGGTCCCTTATTAGTCCCCAGAAATTGGCAGGCTGTTAATGGACCCCGTCAAATATGGGCCGGCACTTGGCCCAAAACATGGCAGCCTTTTAACGGGCGGCCCCACTAGTGTATTCAAAATCTTGTGGGCCTTAGCTGGGTCCGGCCCTTATGGTCGCAAAATCTTGTGGCCGTTAGGCTGGGCCAGCCCATTAATCTTTAGGGCCACTTCTTTCTGGGCCGGTCCACGTGTCAACATATCATAGGCGCATCTCGCCCATTGGATGAGTGACCATATGGGCCATGCGGATCTGACTGTGGTTCCGTCGGCCATGAGAATTTTAACACCTTGAAAATCGCCATTGTCGTGGCTGTTTAGCGGGTTATGGATCCAAAACTGAACCCGATGCTTACTGTGACCCGTCTCAGTGGATGCCAAATGGCAGTTACCCTTGACGAAAGCACTCCTATGACGCGTGTTTACGTCATGGAAGTGGACACTTCCGTGATGAATAATTTTGGGTAATGTCATGGAACACTCTACAACAGCACATGTATTACTATCTTGATTCTGTCTAAATCATCATGGATGTACATGCCTGACAGCAAACTTGACCTACTTTGACAAACACGTATCATCACGGAAGTGTATTTTTGTAGTGACTTGCCCGCCTAATTGCAAACGTGCCTCACTATGGCCTTGACGGCCGTGCCTATCTCAGTGAACAGTAAGTGCGGAATCATTTGGACGCCACAAAGGACCACTGCTGGATGTACTACTGACCGTTCATCCTGAATGTAAACTAATCAGTCGCAAAACATTTTTGATAAAGGCACATTACCACACAAACGTGGCTTACCAGGGCCCTTTAACGAAGTGCCTCTTGGCGGAGCACAACCGTGCTTCTACTGCTAACACGCGACATCCATGCTTCGAGCTACTCTCTACATGTACCACAACAAAATAACACGACGAAATACAATTCATAATCCTTACCATTCATATATGGACAAAAGGCCACACATGCGGCAACGCAACGAAGAAACACGCGAAGAAAGATGACAAAAGAAGAAGGAAGACGCACAAAAAATGACCACAGGGACCCACTCCAAGCTCTGACCTACACTCCGCACCTTTCTTGATCAGTTGCTGGTCGCGGATATCCTCATCTCCTTCTTCGTGCCTCATGACCTTCCTTGGACAGCACAAAGGAATCCTCCACCAGGCTCTTGTACTTGACGAGGAGCTCCGCCTTCTCATCCAAGCTCCCCAAGCTCCCCGCGACTCCGACAGGCTTCTTCCACCAAACGCACTTCTCTCCTCATACAGTTTCCTTTTTTCTCCCAGTGGCGGCCTCCTGATCCTTCTGGTCGAGCTCATTGGCCAGCTTTCTCATTCTCACAGAAAACTCGAAATTTTAGACCAGTTGACTTTTCCACGAGGCTTGCTCTGCTGCCACCAACTTTTCCAAGCGAGCGATGAACTCCTGCTACTTAATTAGCTCATCCGAGCCGTCGTCGCTGCTAAGGAATTCGGTACTACTGCCTCTGCCGAGATCGTCTCCATGGCGAAATGCAGATTGTGAGGAAATCGCCTCCATGCAAGAGATCGTTCGCACGTGCGCAACGGGGCCGAATATCCCTACCCCTGCCGCTAACCGCGGCGTAGCGCGGCACCTATCTCTTCTTTCCCCGCGCTTTGGTCCTCGCTGCCTGGTTCCTTGGAACAACCCCAGAACCCCTATTAATCGTCCATGGCGCAATCAAAGGACTCCAGCAGAAAAGAGGTGCATGTCTTGGAGAATTGTGGACGGTACAAACGTGGTTTTCCATGATAGGTACCTTTTATAGACATATGCACAGACCGCCTGTCAGACGGCAACGGAGTAACCAGACGCTTCGAATCTCACAATCTCTCTTAATAACCTTAACTCCTGGCCGCCTATGAAACACCAGTATCTTCTTTCGTCTGCCCGGCTTTGTCCACACTACAACCACTCACTTCTTCCTAATGGTCCTTAGATATTCCCAGAAGACATCATCAACACAGTTACATCATCTCACTGAAAACATTTGGCCACAGAGGCATTGTCTGTGCTTTCACTTCACGAACGTGCCTTCTTTGCGGTAGTTCGCCACTCTCAAAGTAACTTACTGCCCTACGTCCGTCTGTAGTCCCAAGAAGTTACTGTCAATCAAAATTTCCTACTATTTCCGTGTCCCATTTTTTGTTTTGAAAATGATATTTATATCAAATCATACTAATTTCCGCGAATTAACTTGCACCGTCTCAAGTGCTCCTCATGTGAAAATGTCTGTAACACACGCAAGGCACGAACGTGACTCTGTCATACAAACCATGCCTCCCTGAAACAAAGGAACGCTTGACAGGAAAACATTTCATACACCGAGTCCCACGAATGTGCCTGTGCATTAGTACACAGTGCCACCTCGGCTTCACTGTCCACGCACCTCACCTGCTCGCCAGAGAAACGTATGTAACCACGCCAGCACACAACGTGACTCTGGCTAATAAGAAGACATGCCTCCGCCGATTCACGCCATGGGCCTCTCCAAGAGAACGAGTGAGCGGATCATTTGGAAATACCAAAAGCCCCCCGTTGGAACATGACTCTGTCTAACAGGGTAAACATCTTCCGTTTGACTTCATGTCCCATGCCTCTCCAAATGAACTGGCGAGCGTAAATCTTTGGAACACAAAGAACCATGAAACTGACTCTAGTAACGCCAAAACCATGCCCCCGTGGTTGTCACCACACTAAAATCACAAAATGCGAGCGCCCAAGTCCCCCACCGACTGACATTAAGCAAGCAAGCAAAAAAAGCCTCATCGAAGCACACAGAAAGTGGCACCAATCTTGGATGTCCAAATGGACGGTCGAAGATTTAAGAAGATGGTTTCGCCATCCCATGGGAGGGTTAGCAACTGGTGGCCTCACCTCCCGTGCGTCTCAATCGTGAAACGTCACAGAAAACATCTGTAACACCGCAACATCAAAAAGGAAGAGGGTGATTGCCGACCCTGAAGGAGCACCAGCAAGTCCTTGAAAAACGTGTGGTGCCGGAGACATCAGATAGCAACCCCACTTATTTGGCTCTACAACCAGTGACACAAAACGTAGGACCGCTCCACAGACTGTACTCATCTTCACTGGCCACACCACTAGCCCCAACCACACAGGACTTGCACTACCAGAATTTCAGTTGCTATAGCCACCAGCCGTACCCACAGAAACAATCCCACTCCAGCAAAAAGTACAACAAGGTCCACCGGCCGAATACCCTATCCCACTGCAGAGACAGCCAATTCCCTGCAGATGGAACCCCATTCCTCTTTATATTCCTAGTTTAAAAAAGACAAATGCTTTCAATGTTGGTAGGGACTACGTGCATATAAGTCCCATCATGGGAAGATTATAGTGAAGACAAACAACCATTTTCACATCTTCCTGTCCCACTTACTTGTACGTGCTATTATTCATGTGTTATTTTCCTATTTTCTGTTTTCTGCTGATTGAACACATCAATGATTTTAACATTAACAATTTGTAATTTGTTAAGCGAGGGTCAATCTGGATAGTCCTGACAAACAAAGCTTGCTTGAGCTTTCAAGAGCATTGCAGCAGTATCGGTGTTACCCTGAGGAAATCACACTTTGATACAAGTCCTATAAACCACTAGTACAACTAGGTGCTATATAACGGGTTTTAACCACCCTTTCCCCCTTCCCTCCTCCTTCCTCGACGGCATTTGGAACCGTCGCCTAGTGAGTGACTGCAATAGGGGGGTCCCTTCCCACACGCCTAGAAACCGTCGGGGATATGCCTCCTGGCACCACCTTCGGCAAAATGATGCGTGTGCGACCGGCGAGCCGATCAATACGGTTATAACGTACATTAGTGCTAAAAAATTCAATTATACAGGCGAAATCATTTCCGGTTCGTAAGTTCATCCCACACTTCATTCCCCTCCTAAACGTTTTCGGTCATATATACATCCCACATAGTCGCTCCAAGGAAAACATTTCTGTCGTCAAGGTACTCACAACATCAACCACATTTTTCCTCCCCGGAAAATCGTTTGTGATAGCGTTTCCATTGCACACGGTATTAACAATTTTAATCGTTTGCGTTATTGATGCATCACACACGTGCGTAGAAGAACTGTGTGGCAAAAGATGTCCATCACACACAGTTTTTATGTGGTAACATTTGCGCCAGGTGGCCTAACGCAAATAGTTTTCAGAGGATGTCGTGTGTTATTGTTCATTAATCCAACACGGTTATGCGTAGAACCGGTGTTCCTTCTTGAGGTCAATCGCCCACGGTGTTTTCTCAATAACCGTTTGCAATAGAAAAACCCATTAGCATGCTAATTGTGCCTTTATTAATAATCCATTTATTAATCTATTGACATTTCATATTAAGCACACAATATATTTCATTTTCAGATTAAGGAAGGCATGATTCATTCATAATTGAATACATGAGAGTACCACATCATATACTTCACACCAGCTACCCCCATTACACACCTGCACCAGCGCCTAAGTTTACATGCACATCTATAACCTTTTCGAAATTAGCATCATAGAACGGTACATAGACAGAGTATCTCATCTGGAAAACTGCTGAATCGGAAGGCGAATATTGAGGGTCCTTCCTTAATGTTGAAGGTCTTTGCAACTTTTAGCCCGTGCCTGTGGATGATTGGACCGTCCATCTTTGTCCTCTTCCAGGAACACTTCAATATTGAACCATGGGTGTTGTATGAAATACCTTCCTCCCCTCCGACCATACAGGTGGTTTTGAAGGTAATCGTTAGTGAACTGCTTTGGAAAGTCCTAAAACAAAGATGTGTATAAATATCTTCTCTATATTGGAAATGGGGCAAAGGAATAAAAAAAGGCAATGTATAATAGTTAGTACCATCCTGTAGTGAACCTTGGGATTCTTCTTCATTGTGGCAGACAAAGATCATGTGTTATTCTCTGTCGCTAATTTTCCTTTATCCTACAATCTTTCTCTGAGTTTCTTGACTTGACTGATATTCATGGACAACTCATTTCCCCATACTGCAAAAGGGTCGAAAGTGGTCCAAAATCTCTGACAGCAGGACCAACATGTGCAGACCAAATTGTTAAAAACCTAAATCTTAGAATGGTGCCCTGCAATTGCAGCAATAATGTGCTATTAGACAAAGACCATGCATGTGCAAACCTCGATTGTAAACCTCGTGCTTCCCCATTGTTTCCTTGCGAACACATATAAAAGGTAAGTTATTGGATCAGGTTGAATGAGGGTCGCATGCTATTAGTAAATAATGTTTATGAAAATAAGCACATTGGCAGATTCATCAGATTAATTCAAGCCACATGGAAAACCCATTTATCCAAACCAAGCAATGATTAAGAACCTAGGAAATATAGCAATGGTATATGGTTTCTCCATGTTTAAGTGCGCCAATTCGATTTTATTCCTCATAATGCATAACAATACAAAATTCTACCACCCACGACAATTGGAACATCGCATTGCAAGAATTGAACCAAACAGTACTAAACCCCACAACAACACAAATGACCCAAACATTAACTTAGCACCACATCGCACAATATACATACCCTAATAGAAGATCAGTACATTTAAACCAAACCAACATGCTTAACACTTAGAATAATAGCAATTGTATTTTGTGTTTTTCTCCATGTATTTAGTACAGCCAATTTCGATTTATTTCTTCACCTGGTATACATAACATAATGCAACCCACAACAATTGAACATCACATTTGCAGAATTGACAAACACGTTACTAAACGCTAACCACAACACTGACCAAACTTTCACTGAGCACCACATTTGCCATGGTATACATACTAGAAGATCAGACAGTTAATCAAACCAAGCATGCTTGACAACTTGGAAATATAGAATTGTATTTGTTTCTCATGTATTTGTAACGAAAAATTCGATTTGATTTATCACAATGGAAGACAATTATCAAAATTGCACCCCTTAAGAATTAACATCACATTTGCATAATTGACCAAAGTTTAACTGAACACACACTAAACTAAGTAACCCATAGTTTAATAAGTGAGCACCACTTGCACGACATATAGAAACATCTACAACTAAGCAACATATTGGCATGTAAAAGTACATAGCACAATTCACTAGAATTTGTTAAGTAAAGGCAGTACTTAGCAAACTGAACTGGGTCCTTATAGTAGCTAATAAGACAAGCTACCCCTCATTGTTGGAGATATCGATGAAAAAAAAAAAAAATGGGGGGGAACGATTGCTCCTTGGACACTGGAAAGGGCGAGGCCTCCGCATCGTGGTGCCTTCTCCGTATTGGTGAGTTTGCTTCTGAGCCGCTCCGGGCACCAACCTACTGGCTTCGAGCTGAGGTAAGCACGTTCCGCTGAGAAACACCCAATCGTATCTTTGTCGAATGGCACGGGGTGGACTCGAGAAAGCCACGAACTGTCGTTTAAAGCAGCCAACCGCGTCGCGGCGTCGGCGCACGAGGCTCGACGGTGGCCTCGACACGGAGGTGCTTCCTCCAATCTCTGGGGAGGCGTCACGAATGGCCCTCGTGACCTCATCCTCGCGTTGCGGCCGGCGCGCATTTGCTTCTCCGCTGCCAAATGCTCCTTGAGCTCTCCGGGCTATACTGCGTGCACCATGGCTTAGGGGGCACTTATGTTGGTGGAGGGGTCGGTGATTTGGGTGGAAGGTGTTCGCCGCCGGGCAGTCGGTGCATGTTGGGATGTTGGAAGGAGGATGGAGATTGGGGTCGGGTGTGGATTACCCTGCCTGTATAGACTCATGACAGGAAAAAAATTCGTTCGGCCCAAAATGTCACGGATGGTGTCTTTTTTTTTTGTAGTGCATTAGTGTGGTGGGTGTGTTTATAGACTTTTCTTCTGAGAGAGGAGCCACTGTAAACGCATGGAAGTGAAGTCATACGAGCCACGATTTTAATAGTAGAAAAAGCCACTTTATCTAAGCTGGTGTTCCTCCCTTTTAGGCGCACAGTCGCGTGGATTGTAGAAGGCACGTTTCTCAAGCAAAGGACGCATGTCACGGTGCCCCGACATGAAGGTGAAAGCATGGCCGATTCGAGAGACCAGTTATGAAAACACGGACGTGAAGTCTGTACAGTCCACGTTCTGTACTAAGTAGCGTCTGAATTGTGTACTCATAAATGCGTGGACGTTCGTGGCTCTCTTTG